>OZ012738.1:8135908-8349939 GCA_963859935.3 Lathyrus sativus | reverse complement strand
ATTAGGCGTAAATATATTCAATATGTTTCTTCTTCATCACGAAATTTCATGTTTCTTCGACAGTAAGCCACAGAGTTAAAAGACTATGAACCAATGACAAATAAATTATATCTACATGGGTAATCACTAAATTTAAATATTCAATCTCAATGTTAATTGTATTCACCATAATCACATTGTATTATTGTATAATAGATGTAAACAATTTCTCTGTTTTTCTTCTTCTCCATCACCAAAATTTTGGTTTTTTCACTTATAAGAAACTAAGTTAAGAGACTACAAATGAATGGTCCATAATTTATACATATGCATAACACTAAAAATAAAATACCCAAGCCCAATATTTTTATATTCATCGTATTCACATTGGCTTATTGTATATTACACCTAATTTATACATATTCAAGAAGTTTTTTCACCATCCCAAAGTTTTATGTTTTTTTATCGCTATGCAAAAAAAACATAATAGACTATAGCATATGTAAAAAATTAATTACATTTTATTTTTTTACTCCACCAAAAATTTTTAGGTTTTTCCCCACTAAAAAATAAAAGTTAAAAGACTATAATCCACGACATATATTTTTTATAAATTTGATATTAATTAAATTAAATAATCAAACACTAATTTGTTTATATTTACCTTTTTGACATTGAATTATGATAAATTATGTGTAAATATATTCAATATGTTTATTCTTCATCACGAAATTTCATGTTTCTTCGTCAGTAAGCCACAGAGTTAAAAGAGTATAAATGAATGACAAATAAATTATATCTCCATGGGTAATCACAAAATTTAAATATTCAATCTCAATGTTAATTGTATTCACCATAATCACATTGTATTATTGTATAATAGATGTAAACAATTTCTCTGTTTTTCTTCTTCTCCATCAACAAAATTTTGGTTTTTTCACTTATAAGAAACTAAGTTAAGAGACTACGAATGAATGGTCCATAATTTATACATATGAATAACAATTAAAATACAATAACCAAGCCCAATATTTTTATATTCATCGTATTCACATTGGCTTATTGTGTATTACACCTAATTTATACATATTCAATAATTTTTTTCACCATCCCAAAGTTTTAGGTTTTTTTATCGCTATGCAAAAAAACATAATAGACTATAGCAGATGTAAAAAATTAATTATATTTTATTTTTGTACTCCATCAAAAAATTTTAGGTTTTTCCCCACTATAAAATAAAAGTTAAAAGACTATAATCCATGACATATATTTTTTATAAAATTGATATTAATTAAATTTAATAATAAAGCTCTTATTTGTTTATATTTACCTTTTTCACATTGAATTATGATAAATTAGGTGTAAATATATTCAATATGTTTCTTCTTCATCACGAAATTTCATGTTTCTTCGTTCGTAAGCCACAGAGTTAAAAGACTATAAATGAATGACAAATAAATTATATCTACATGGGTAATCACAAAATTTAAATATTCAATCTCAATGTTAATTGTATTCACCATAATCACATTGTATTATTGTAAAATAGATGTAAACAATTTCTCTGTTTTTCTTCTTCTCCATCACCAAAATTTTGGTTTTTTCACTTATAAGAAACTAAGTTAAGAGACTACGAATGAATGGTCCATAATTTATACATATGCGTAAAAATTAAAATAAAATAACCAAGCCCAATATTTTTATATTCATCGTATTCACATTGGCTTATTGTATATTACACCTAATTTATATATATTCAATAAGCTTTTTCACCATCCCAAAGTTTTAGGTTTTTTTATCGCTATGCAAAAAACATAATAGACTATAGCATATGTAAAAAATTAATTACATTTTATATTTGTACTGCATCAAAAAATTTTAGGTTTTTCCCCACTAAAAAGTAAAAGTTAAAAGACTATAATCCATGACATATATTTTTTATAAGATTGATATTAATTAAATTAAATAATCAAGCTCAAATTTGTTTATATTTACCTGTTTCACATTGTGTTACGATAAATTAGGCGTAAATATATTCAATATGTTTCTTCTTCATCACGAAATTTCATGTTTCTTCGACAGTAAGCCACAGAGTTAAAAGACTATGAACCAATGACAAATAAATTATATCTACATGGGTAATCACTAAATTTAAATATTCAATCTCAATGTTAATTGTATTCACCATAATCACATTGTATTATTGTATAATAGATGTAAACAATTTCTCTGTTTTTCTTCTTCTCCATCACCAAAATTTTGGTTTTTTCACTTATAAGAAACTAAGTTAAGAGACTACAAATGAATGGTCCATAATTTATACATATGCATAACACTAAAAATAAAATACCCAAGCCCAATATTTTTATATTCATCGTATTCACATTGGCTTATTGTATATTACACCTAATTTATACATATTCAAGAAGTTTTTTCACCATCCCAAAGTTTTATGTTTTTTTATCGCTATGCAAAAAACACATAATAGACTATAGCATATGTAAAAAATTAATTACATTTTATTTTTTTACTCCACCAAAAATTTTTAGGTTTTTCCCCACTAAAAAATAAAAGTTAAAAGACTATAATCCACGACATATATTTTTTATAAATTTGATATTAATTAAATTAAATAATCAAACACTAATTTGTTTATATTTACCTTTTTGACATTGAATTATGATAAATTATGTGTAAATATATTCAATATGTTTATTCTTCATCACGAAATTTCATGTTTCTTCGTCAGTAAGCCACAGAGTTAAAAGAGTATAAATGAATAACAAATAAATTATATCTCCATGGGTAATCACAAAATTTAAATATTCAATCTCAATGTTAATTGTATTCACCATAATCACATTGTATTATTATATAATAGATGTAAACAATTTCTCTGTTTTTCTTCTTCTCCATCAACAAAATTTTGGTTTTTTCACTTATAAGAAACTAAGTTAAGAGACTACGAATGAATGGTCCATAACTTATACATATGAATAACAATTAAAATACAATAACCAAGCCCAATATTTTTATATTCATCGTATTCACATTGGCTTATTGTGTATTACACCTAATTTATACATATTCAATAATTTTTTTCACCATCCCAAAGTTTTAGGTTTTTTTATCGCTATGCAAAAAAACATAATAGACTATAGCAGATGTAAAAAATTAATTATATTTTATTTTTGTACTCCATCAAAAAATTTTAGGTTTTTCCCCACTATAAAATAAAAGTTAAAAGACTATAATCCATGACATATATTTTTTATAAAATTGATATTAATTAAATTTAATAATAAAGCTCTTATTTGTTTATATTTACCTGTTTCACATTGTGTTACGATAAATTAGGCGTAAATATATTCAATATGTTTCTTCTTCATCACGAAATTTCATGTTTCTTCGACAGTAAGCCACAGAGTTAAAAGACTATGAACCAATGACAAATAAATTATATCTACATGGGTAATCACTAAATTTAAATATTCAATCTCAATGTTAATTGTATTCACCATAATCACATTGTATTATTGTAAAATAGATGTAAACAATTTCTCTGTTTTTCTTCTTCTCCATCACCAAAATTTTGGTTTTTTCACTTATAAGAAACTAAGTTAAGAGACTACGAATGAATGGTCCATAATTTATACATATGCGTAAAAATTAAAATAAAATAACCATGCCCAATATTTTTATATTCATCGTATTCACATTGGCTTATTGTATATTACACCTAATTTATATATATTCAATAAGCTTTTTCACCATCCCAAAGTTTTAGGTTTTTTTATCGCTATGCAAAAAACATAATAGACTATAGCATATGTAAAAAATTAATTACATTTTATATTTGTACTGCATCAAAAAATTTTAGGTTTTTCCACACTAAAAAGTAAAAGTTAAAAGACTATAATCCATGACATATATTTTTTATAAGATTGATATTAATTAAATTAAATAATCAAGCTCAAATTTGTTTATATTTACCTGTTTCACATTGTGTTACGATAAATTAGGCGTAAATATATTCAATATGTTTCTTCTTCATCACGAAATTTCATGTTTCTTCGACAGTAAGCCACAGAGTTAAAAGACTATGAACCAATGACAAATAAATTATATCTACATGGGTAATCACTAAATTTAAATATTCAATCTCAATGTTAATTGTATTCACCATAATCACATTGTATTATTGTATAATAGATGTAAACAATTTCTCTGTTTTTCTTCTTCTCCATCACCAAAATTTTGGTTTTTTCACTTATAAGAAACTAAGTTAAGAGACTACAAATGAATGGTCCATAATTTATACATATGCATAACACTAAAAATAAAATACCCAAGCCCAATATTTTTATATTCATCGTATTCCCATTTGGCTTATTGTATATTACACCTAATTTATACATATTCAAGAAGTTTTTTCACCATCCCAAAGTTTTATGTTTTTTTATCGCTATGCAAAAAAACATAATAGACTATAGCATATGTAAAAAATTAATTACATTTTATTTTTTTACTCCACCAAAAATTTTTAGGTTTTTCCCCACTAAAAAATAAAAGTTAAAAGACTATAATCCACGACATATATTTTTTATAAATTTGATATTAATTAAATTAAATAATCAAACACTAATTTGTTTATATTTACCTTTTTGACATTGAATTATGATAAATTATGTGTAAATATATTCAATATGTTTATTCTTCATCACGAAATTTCATGTTTCTTCGTCAGTAAGCCACAGAGTTAAAAGAGTATAAATGAATGACAAATAAATTATATCTCCATGGGTAATCACAAAATTTAAATATTCAATCTCAATGTTAATTGTATTCACCATAATCACATTGTATTATTGTATAATAGATGTAAACAATTTCTCTGTTTTTCTTCTTCTCCATCAACAAAATTTTGGTTTTTTCACTTATAAGAAACTAAGTTAAGAGACTACGAATGAATGATCCATAATTTATACATATGAATAACAATTAAAATACAATAACCAAGCCCAATATTTTTATATTCATCGTATTCACATTGGCTTATTGTGTATTACACCTAATTTATACATATTCAATAATTTTTTTCACCATCCCAAAGTTTTAGGTTTTTTTATCGCTATGCAAAAAAACATAATAGACTATAGCAGATGTAAAAAATTAATTATATTTTATTTTTGTACTCCATCAAAAAATTTTAGGTTTTTCCCCACTATAAAATAAAAGTTAAAAGACTATAATCCATGACATATATTTTTTATAAAATTGATATTAATTAAATTTAATAATAAAGCTCTTATTTGTTTATATTTACCTTTTTCACATTGAATTATGATAAATTAGGTGTAAATATATTCAATATGTTTCTTCTTCATCACGAAATTTCATGTTTCTTCGTTCGTAAGCCACAGAGTTAAAAGACTATAAATGAATGACAAATAAATTATATCTACATGGGTAATCACAAAATTTAAATATTCAATCTCAATGTTAATTGTATTCACCATAATCACATTGTATTATTGTATAATAGATGTAAACAATTTCTCTGTTTTTCTTCTTCTCCATCAACAAAATTTTGGTTTTTTAACTTATAAGAAACTAAGTTAAGAGACTACGAATGAATGGTCCATAACTTATACATATGAATAACAATTAAAATACAATAACCAAGCCCAATATTTTTATATTCATCGTATTCACATTGGCTTATTGTGTATTACACCTAATTTATACATATTCAATAATTTTTTTCACCATCCCAAAGTTTTAGGTTTTTTTATCGCTATGCAAAAAAACATAATAGACTATAGCAGATGTAAAAAATTAATTATATTTTATTTTTGTACTCCATCAAAAAATTTTAGGTTTTTCCCCACTATAAATTAAAAGTTAAAAGACTATAATCCATGACATATATTTTTTATAAAATTGATATTAATTAAATTTAATAATAAAGCTCTTATTTGTTTATATTTACCTTTTTCACATTGAATTATGATAAATTAGGTGTAAATATATTCAATATGTTTCTTCTTCATCACGAAATTTCATGTTTCTTCGTTCGTAAGCCACAGAGTTAAAAGTCTATAAATGAATGACAAATAAATTATATCTACATGGGTAATCACAAAATTTAAATATTCAATCTCAATGTTAATTGTATTCACCATAATCACATTGTATTATTGTAAAATAGATGTAAACAATTTCTCTGTTTTTCTTCTTCTCCATCACCAAAATTTTGGTTTTTTCACTTATAAGAAACTAAGTTAAGAGACTACGAATGAATGGTCCATAATTTATACATATGCGTAAAAATTAAAATAAAATAACCAAGCCCAATATTTTTATATTCATCGTATTCACATTGGCTTATTGTATATTACACCTAATTTATATATATTCAATAAGCTTTTTCACCATCCCAAAGTTTTAGGTTTTTTTATCGCTATGCAAAAAACATAATAGACTATAGCATATGTAAAAAATTAATTACATTTTATATTTGTACTGCATCAAAAAATTTTAGGTTTTTCCCCACTAAAAAGTAAAAGTTAAAAGACTATAATCCATGACATATATTTTTTATAAGATTGATATTAATTAAATTAAATAATCAAGCTCAAATTTGTTTATATTTACCTGTTTCACATTGTGTTACGATAAATTAGGCGTAAATATATTCAATATGTTTCTTCTTCATCACGAAATTTCATGTTTCTTCGACAGTAAGCCACAGAGTTAAAAGACTATGAACCAATGACAAATAAATTATATCTACATGGGCAATCACTAAATTTAAATATTCAATCTCAATGTTAATTGTATTCACCATAATCACATTGTATTATTGTATAATAGATGTAAACAATTTCTCTGTTTTTCTTCTTCTCCATCACCAAAATTTTGGTTTTTTCACTTATAAGAAACTAAGTTAAGAGACTACAAATGAATGGTCCATAATTTATACATATGCATAACACTAAAAACAAAATACCCAAGCCCAATATTTTTATATTCATCGTATTCACATTGGCTTATTGTATATTACACCTAATTTATACATATTCAAGAAGTTTTTTCACCATCCCAAAGTTTTATGTTTTTTTATCGCTATGCAAAAAAACATAATAGACTATAGCATATGTAAAAAATTAATTACATTTTATTTTTTTACTCCACCAAAAATTTTTAGGTTTTTCCCCACTAAAAAATAAAAGTTAAAAGACTATAATCCACGACATATATTTTTTATAAATTTGATATTAATTAAATTAAATAATCAAACACTAATTTGTTTATATTTACCTTTTTGACATTGAATTATGATAAATTATGTGTAAATATATTCAATATGTTTATTCTTCATCACGAAATTTCATGTTTCTTCGTCAGTAAGCCACGGAGTTAAAAGACTATAAATGAATGACAAATAAATTATATCTGCATGGGTAATCACAAAATTTAAATATTCAATCTCAATGTTAATTGTATTCACCATAATCACATTGTATTATTGTATAATAGATGTAAACAATTTCTCTGTGTTTCTTCTTCTCCATCAACAAAATTTTGGTTTTTTCACTTATAAGAAACTAAGTTAAGAGACTACAAATGAATGGTCCATAATTTATACATATGAATAACAATTAAAATACAATAACCAAGCCCAATATTTTTATATTCATCGTATTCACATTGGCTTATTGTGTATTACACCTAATTTATACATATTCAATAATTTTTTTCACCGTCCCAAAGTTTTAGGTTTTTTTATCGCTATGCAAAAAAACATAATAGACTATAGCAGATGTAAAAAATTAATTATATTTTATTTTTGTACTCCATCAAAAATATTTAGGTTTTTCCCCACTAAAAAATAAAAGTTAAAAGACTATAATCCATGACATATATTTTTTATAAAATTGATATTAATTAAATTAAATAATCAAGCTCTAATTTGTTTATATTTACCTTTTTCACATTGAATTATGATAAATTAGGTGTAAATATATTCAATATGTTTCTTCTTCATCACGAAATTTCATGTTTCTTCGTCAGTAAGCCACAGAGTTAAAAGACTATAAATGAATGACAAATAAATTATATCTATATGGGTAATCACTAAATTTAAATATTCAATCTCAATGTTAATTGTATTCACCATAATCACATTGTATTACTATAGAATAGATGTAAACATTTTCTCTGTTTTTCTTTTTATCCATCACCAAAATTTTGGTTTTTTCACTTATAAGAAACTAATTAAGAGACTACAAATGAATGGTCCATAATTTATATATATATATATATATATATATATATATATATATATATATATATATATATATATATATATATATATATATATATATATATATATATATATATATATATATATATATATATATATATATATATATATATATATATATATATATATATATATATATATATATATATATATATATATATATATATATATATATATATATATATATATATATATATATATATATATATATATATATATATATATATATATATATATATATATATATATATATATATATATATATATATATATATATATATATATATATATATATATATATATATATATATATATATATATATATATATATATATATATATATATATATATATATATATATATATATATATATATATATATATATATATATATATATATATATATATATATATATATATATATATATATATATATATATATATGCATAACAATTAAAATAAAATAACCATCCTCCATATTGTTTATATTCATCGTATTCACATTGGCTTATGGTATATTACATCTAAAAATATTCAATATTTTTTTCACCATCCCAAAGTTTTAGGTTTATTTATCGCTATGCGAAAAAACATAATTGACTATAGCAGATGTAAAATATTAATTAATTTTATTTTTGTACTCCATCAAAAAAATTTAGGTTTTTCCCCACTAAAAGATAAAACTTAAAAGACTATAATCCATCACATATATTTTTCATGATATTTATATTAATTAAATTAAATAGTCAAGCTCTATTTTATTTATATTTAGCTTTTTCACATTGAATTAGGGTACATTAGATGTAAATATATTCAATATGTTTCTTCTCCATCACGAAGTTTCATATTTCTTCGTCAGTAAGCCACAGAGTTAAAAGACTATAAATGAATGACAAATAAATTATATTTACCTCAGTAATCACTAAAATTAAATATCCAATCTCAATGTTAATTGTATTCACAATAACCACATTGTATTATGGTATAATAGATGTAAAAACTTTCTATGGTTTTCTTCTTCTCCATCACCAAAATTTTGGTTCTTCACCTCTAAGAAACTAAGTTAAGAGACTACAAATGAATGGTCCATAATTTATACATATGCATAACAATTAAAATAAAATAACCAAGCTTAATATTGTTTATATTCATCTTATTAACATTGACTTATTGTATGTTACACCTAATTTATACATATTCAATATTCTTTTTCACCATCCCAAAGTTTTTGGTTTTTTTATCGCTAAACAAAAAACATAATAGACTAGAGCAGATGTAAAAAATTAATTATATGTTTTTTTGTACTCCACCAAAAAATTTTAGGATTTCCCCACTAAAAAATAAAAGTTAAAAAACTGTAATCCATGACATATATTTTTTATAAAATTGATATTAAAAAAATTAAATAGTCAAGCTCTAATTTGTTTATATTTACCTTTTTGACATTGAATTATGATAAATTATGTGTAAATATATTCAATATGTTTATTCTTTATCACGAAATTTCATGTTTCTTCGTCAGTAAGCCACAGAGTTAAAATACTATAAATGAATGACAAATAAGTTATATCTACATGGGTAATCACAAAATTTAAATATTCAATCTCAATGTTAATTGTATTCACCAAAATCACATTGTATTATTGTATAATAGATGTAAACAATTTCTCTGTTTTTCTTCTTCTCCATCAACAAAATTTTGGTTTTTTCACTTAAAAGAAACTAAGTTAAGAGACTACAAATGAATGGTCCATAATTTATACATATGCATAACAATTAAAATAAAATAACCAAGCCCAATATTTTTATATTCATCGTATTCACATTGGCTTATTGTATATTACACCTAATTTATACATATTCAATAAGCTTTTTCACCATCTCAAAGTTTTAGGTTTTTTTATCGCTATGCAAAAAAAACATAATAGACTATAGCATATGTAAAAAATTAATTACATTTTATTTTTGTACTCCATCAAAAAATTTTAGGTTTTTCCCCACTATAAAATAAAAGTTAAAAGACTATAATCCATGACATATATTTTTTATAAAATTGATATTAATTAAATTTAATAATAAAGCTCTTATTTGTTTATATTTACCTTTTTCACATTGAATTATGATAAATTAGGTGTAAATATATTCAATATGTTTCTTCTTCATCACGAAATTTCATGTTTCTTCGTCAGTAAGCCACAGAGTTAAAAGACTATAAATGAATGACAAATAAATTATGTCTACATGGGTAATCACAAAATTTAAATATTCAATCTCAATGTTAATTGTATTCACCATAATCACATTGTATTATTGTAAAATAGATGTAAACAATTTCTCTGTTTTTCTTCTTCTCCATCACCAATATTTTGGTTTTTTCACTTATAAGAAACTAAGTTAAGAGACTACAAATGAATGGTCCATAATTTATACATATGCATAAAAATAAAATAAAATAACCAAGCCCAATATTTTTATATTCATCGTATTCACATTGGCTTATTGTATATTACACCTAATTTATACATATTCAATAAGCTTTTTCACCATCCCAAAGTTTTAGGTGTTTTTATCGCTATGCAAAAAACATAATAGACTATAGCATATGTAAAAAATTAATTACATTTTATTTTTGTACTCCATCAAAAAATTTTAGGTTTTTCCCCACTAAAAAGTAAAAGTTAAAAGACTATAATCCATGACATATATTTTTTATAAGATTGATATTAATTATATTAAATAATCAAGCTCAAATTTGTTTATATTTACCTTTTTCACATTGAGTTATGATAAATTAGGCGTAAATATATTCAATATGTTTCTTCTTCATCACGAAATTTCATGTTTCTTCGTCAGTAAGCCACAGAGTTAAAAGACTATGAACCAATGACAAATAAATTATATCTACATGGGTAATCACTAAATTTAAATATTCAATCTCAATGTTAATTGTATTCACCATAATCACATTGTATTATTGTATAATAGATGTAAACAATTTCTCTGTTTTTCTTCTTCTCCATCACCAAAATTTTGGTTTTTTCACTTATAAGAAACTAAGTTAAGAGACTACAAATGAATGGTCCATAATTTATACATATGCATAACACTAAAAATAAAATACCCAAGCCCAATATTTTTATATTCATCGTATTCACATTGGCTTATTGTATATTACACCTAATTTATACATATTCAAGAAGTTTTTTCACCATCCCAAAGTTTTAGGTTTTTTTATCGCTATGCAAAAAAACATAATAGACTATAGCATATGTAAAAAATTAATTACATTTTATTTTTTTACTCCACCAAAAATTTTTAGGTTTTTCCCCACTAAAAAATAAAAGTTAAAAGACTATAATCCACGACATATATTTTTTATAAATTTGATATTAATTAAATTAAATAATCAAACACTAATTTGTTTATATTTACCTTTTGACATTGAATTATGATAAATTATAAGTAAATATATTCAATATGTTTATTCTTCATCACGAAATTTCATGTTTCTTCGTTCGTAAGCCACAGAGTTAAAAGACTATAAATGAATGACAAATAAATTATATCTACATGGGTAATCACAAAATTTAAATATTCAATCTCAATGTTAATTGTATTCACCATAATCACATTGTATTATTGTAAAATAGATGTAAACAATTTCTCTGTTTTTCTTCTTCTCCATCACCAAAATTTTGGTTTTTTCACTTATAAGAAACTAAGTTAAGAGACTACGAATGAATGGTCCATAATTTATACATATGCGTAAAAATTAAAATAAAATAACCAAGCCCAATATTTTTATATTCATCGTATTCACATTGGCTTATTGTATATTACACCTAATTTATATATATTCAATAAGCTTTTTCACCATCCCAAAGTTTTAGGTTTTTTTATCGCTATGCAAAAAACATAATAGACTATAGCATATGTAAAAAATTAATTACATTTTATATTTGTACTGCATCAAAAAATTTTAGGTTTTTCCCCACTAAAAAGTAAAAGTTAAAAGACTATAATCCATGACATATATTTTTTATAAGATTGATATTAATTAAATTAAATAATCAAGCTCAAATTTGTTTATATTTACCTTTTTCACATTGAGTTATGATAAATTAGGCGTAAATATATTCAATATGTTTCTTCTTCATCACGAAATTTCATGTTTCTTCGTCAGTAAGCCACAGAGTTAAAAGACTATGAATGAATGACAAATAAATTATATCTACATGGGTAATCACTAAATTTAAATATTCAATCTCAATGTTAATTGTATTCACCATAATCACATTGTATTACTGTATAATAGATGTAAACAATTTCTCTGTTTTTCTTCTTCTCCATCACCAAAATTTTGGTTTTTTCACTTATAAGAAACTAATTAAGAGACTACAAATGAATGGTCCATAATATATATATATATATACATATATATATATATATATATATATATATATATATATATATATATATATATATATATATATATATATATATATATATATATATGTGTGTGTGTGTGTGTATATATATATATATATATGTGTGTGTATTTATATATGCATAACAATTAAAATAAAATAACCATCCTCCATATTGTTTATATTCATCGTATTCACATTGGCTTATGGTATATTACATCTAAAAATATTCAATATTTTTTTTCACCATCCCAAAGTTTTAGGTTTATTTATCGCTATGCGAAAAAACATAATAGACTATAGCAGATGTAAAAAATTAATTAATTTTATTTTTGTACTCCATCGAAAAATTTTAGGTTTTTCCCCACTAAAAGATAAAACTTAAAAGACTATAATCCATCACATATATTTTTCATGATATTTATATTAATTAAATTAAATAGTCAAGCTCTATTTTATTTATATTTAGCTTTTTCACATTGAATTAGGGTACATTAGATGTAAATATATTCAATATGTTTCTTCTCCATCACGAAGTTTCATATTTCTTCGTCAGTAAGCCACAGAGTTGAAAGACTATAAATGAATGACAAATAAATTATATCTACCTCGGTAATCACTAAAATTAAATATTCAATCTCAATGTTAATTGTATTCACAATAACCACATTGTATTATGGTATAATAGATGTAAAAACTTTCTATGGTTTTCTTCTTCTCCATCACCAAAATTTTGGTTCTTCACCTCTAAGAAACTAAGTTAAGAGACTACAAATGAATGGTCCATAATTTATACATATGCATAACAATTAAAATAAAAAATAACCAAGCTTAATATTGTTTATATTCATCTTATTAACATTGACTTATTGTATGTTACACCTAATTTATACATATACAATATTTTTTTTCACCATCCCAAAGTTTATGGTTTTTTATCGCTAAACATAAAACATAATAGACTAGAGCAGATGTAAAAAATTAATTATATGTTTTTTTGTACTCCACCAAAAAATTTTAGGTTTTCCCCACTAAAAAATAAAAGTTAAAAGACTATAATCCATGACACATATTTTTTATAAAATTGATATAAAAAAAATTAAATAATCAAGCTCTAATTTGTTTATATTTACCTTTTTGACATTGAATTATGATAAATTATGTGTAAATATATTCAATATGTTTATTCTTCATCACGAAATTTCATGTTTCTTTGTCAGTAAGCCACAGAGTTAAAAGACTATAAATGAATGACAAATAAGTTATATCTACATGGGTAATCACAAAATTTAAATATTCAATCTCAATGTTAATTGTATTCACCAAAATCACATTATATTATTGTATAATAGATGTAAACAATTTCTCTGTTTTTCTTCTTCTCCATCAATAAAATTTTGGTTTTTTCACTTATAAGAAACTAAGTTAAGAGACTACAAATGAATGGTCCATAATTTATACATATGCATAACAATTAAAATAAAATAACCAAGCCCAATATATTTATATTCATCGTATTCACATTGGCTTATTGTATATTACACCTAATTTATACATATTTAATAAGCTTTTCACCATCCCAAAGTTTTAGGTTTTTTTATCGCTATGCAAAAAAAAACATAATAGACTATAGCATATGTAAAAAATTAATTACATTTTATTTTTGTACTCCATCAAAAAATTTTAGGTTTTTCCCCACTAAAAAGTAAAAGTTAAAAGACTATAATCCATGACATATATTTTTTATAAGATTGATATTAATTAAATTAAATAATCAAGCTCAAATTTGTTTATATTTACCTGTTTCACATTGAGTTACGATAAATTAGGCGTAAATATATTCAATATGTTTCTTCTTCATCACGAAATTTCATGTTTCTTCGACAGTAAGCCACAGAGTTAAAAGACTATGAACCAATGACAAATAAATTATATCTACATGGGTAATCACTAAATTTAAATATTCAATCTCAATGTTAATTGTATTCACCATAATCACATTGTATTATTGTATAATAGATGTAAACAATTTCTCTGTTTTTCTTCTTCTCCATCACCAAAATTTTGGTTTTTTCACTTATAAGAAACTAAGTTAAGAGACTACAAATGAATGGTCCATAATTTATACATATGCATAACACTAAAAATAAAATACCCAAGCCCAATATTTTTATATTCATCGTATTCACATTGGCTTATTGTATATTACACCTAATTTATACATATTCAAGAAGTTTTTTCACCATCCCAAAGTTTTATGTTTTTTTATCGCTATGCAAAAAAACATAATAGACTATAGCATATGTAAAAAATTAATTACATTTTATTTTTTTACTCCACCAAAATTTTTTAGGTTTTTCCCCACTAAAAAATAAAAGTTAAAAGACTATAATCCACGACATATATTTTTTATAAATTTGATATTAATTAAATTAAATAATCAAACACTAATTTGTTTATATTTACCTTTTTGACATTGAATTATGATAAATTATGTGTAAATATATTCAATATGTTTATTCTTCATCACGAAATTTCATGTTTCTTCGTCAGTAAGCCACGGAGTTAAAAGACTATAAATGAATGACAAATAAATTATATCTGCATGGGTAATCATAAAATTTAAATATTCAATCTCAATGTTAATTGTATTCACCATAATCACATTGTATTATTGTATAATAGATGTAAACAATTTCTCTGTGTTTCTTCTTCTCCATCAACAAAATTTTGGTTTTTTCACTTATAAGAAACTAAGTTAAGAGACTACAAATGAATGGTCCATAATTTATACATATGAATAACAATTAAAATACAATAACCAAGCCCAATATTTTTATATTCATCGTATTCACATTGGCTTATTGTGTATTACACCTAATTTATACATATTCAATAATTTTTTTCACCGTCCCAAAGTTTTAGGTTTTTTTATCGCTATGCAAAAAAACATAATAGACTATAGCAGATGTAAAAAATTAATTACATTTTATTTTTGTACTCCATCAAAAATATTTAGGTTTTTCCCCACTAAAAAATAAAAGTTAAAAGACTATAATCCATGACATATATTTTTTATAAAATTGATATTAATTAAATTAAATAATCAAGCTCTAATTTGTTTATATTTACCTTTTTCACATTGAATTATGATAAATTAGGTGTAAATATATTCAATATGTTTCTTCTTCATCACGAAATTTCATGTTTCTTCGTCAGTAAGCCACAGAGTTAAAAGACTATAAATGAATGACAAATAAATTATATCTACATGGGTAATCACTAAATTTAAATATTCAATCTCAATGTTAATTGTATTCACCATAATCACATTGTATTACTATAGAATAGATGTAAACATTTTCTCTGTTTTTCTTTTTATCCATCACCAAAATTTTGGTTTTTTCACTTATAAGAAACTAATTAAGAGACTACAAATGAATGGTCCATAATTTATATATATATATATATATATATATATATATATATATATATATATATATATATATATATATATATATATATATATATATATATATATATATATATATATATATATATATATATATATATATATATATATATATATATATATATATATATATATATATATATATATATATATATATATATATATATATGCATAACAATTAAAATAAAATAACCATCCTCCATATTGTTTATATTCATCGTATTCACATTGGCTTATGGTATATTACATCTAAAAATATTCAATATTTTTTTCACCATCCCAAAGTTTTAGGTTTATTTATCGCTATGCGAAAAAACATAATTGACTATAGCAGATGTAAAATATTAATTAATTTTATTTTTGTACTCCATCAAAAAAATTTAGGTTTTTCCCCACTAAAAGATAAAACTTAAAAGACTATAATCCATCAAATATATTTTTCATGATATTTATATTAATTAAATTAAATAGTCAAGCTCTATTTTATTTATATTTAGCTTTTTCACATTGAATTAGGGTACATTAGATGTAAATATATTCAATATGTTTCTTCTCCATCACGAAGTTTCATATTTCTTCGTCAGTAAGCCACAGAGTTAAAAGACTATAAATGAATGACAAATAAATTATATTTACCTCAGTAATCACTAAAATTAAATATCCAATCTCAATGTTAATTGTATTCACAATAACCACATTGTATTATGGTATAATAGATGTAAAAACTTTCTATGGTTTTCTTCTTCTCCATCACCAAAATTTTGGTTCTTCACCTCTAAGAAACTAAGTTAAGAGACTACAAATGAATGGTCCATAATTTATACATATGCATAACAATTAAAATAAAATAACCAAGCTTAATATTGTTTATATTCATCTTATTAACATTTACTTATTGTATGTTACACCTAATTTATACATATTCAATATTTTTTTTCACCATCCCAAAGTTTTTGGTTTTTTTATCGCTAAACAAAAAACATAATAGACTAGAGCAGATGTAAAAAATTAATTATATGTTTTTTTGTACTCCACCAAAAAATTTTAGGATTTCCCCACTAAAAAATAAAAGTTAAAAAACTGTAATCCATGACATATATTTTTTATAAAATTGATATTAAAAAAATTAAATAATCAAGCTCTAATTTGTTTATATTTACCTTTTTGACATTGAATTATGATAAATTATGTGTAAATATATTCAATATGTTTATTCTTTATCACGAAATTTCATGTTTCTTCGTCAGTAAGCCACAGAGTTAAAATACTATAAATGAATGACAAATAAGTTATATCTACATGGGTAATCACAAAATTTAAATATTCAATCTCAATGTTAATTGTATTCACCAAAATCACATTGTATTATTGTATAATAGATGTAAACAATTTCTCTGTTTTTCTTCTTCTCCATCAACAAAATTTTGGTTTTTTCACTTAAAAGAAACTAAGTTAAGAGACTACAAATGAATGGTCCATAATTTATACATATGCATAACAATTAAAATAAAATAACCAAGCCCAATATTTTTATATTCATCGTATTCACATTGGCTTATTGTATATTACACCTAATTTATACATATTCAATAAGCTTTTTCACCATCTCAAAGTTTTAGGTTTTTTTATCGCTATGCAAAAAAAACATAATAGACTATAGCATATATAAAAAATTAATTACATTTTATTTTTGTACTCCATCAAAAAATTTTAGGTTTTTCCCCACTATAAAATAAAAGTTAAAAGACTATAATCCATGACATATATTTTTTATAAAATTGATATTAATTAAATTTAATAATAAAACTCTTATTTGTTTATATTTACCTTTTTCACATTGAATTATGATAAATTAGGTGTAAATATATTCAATATGTTTCTTCTTCATCACGAAATTTCATGTTTCTTCGTCAGTAAGCCACAGAGTTAAAAGACTATAAATGAATGACAAATAAATTATGTCTACATGGGTAATCACAAAATTTAAATATTCAATCTCAATGTTAATTGTATTCACCATAATCACATTGTATTATTGTAAAATAGATGTAAACAATTTCTCTGTTTTTCTTCTTCTCCATCACCAATATTTTGGTTTTTTCACTTATAAGAAACTAAGTTAAGAGACTACAAATGAATGGTCCATAATTTATACATATGCATAAAAATAAAATAAAATAACCAAGCCCAATATTTTTATATTCATCGTATTCACATTGGCTTATTGTATATTACACCTAATTTATACATATTCAATAAGCTTTTTCACCATCCCAAAGTTTTAGGTGTTTTTATCGCTATGCAAAAAACATAATAGACTATAGCATATGTAAAAAATTAATTACATTTTATTTTTGTACTCCATCAAAAAATTTTAGGTTTTTCCCCACTAAAAAGTAAAAGTTAAAAGACTATAATCCATGACATATATTTTTTATAAGATTGATATTAATTATATTAAATAATCAAGCTCAAATTTGTTTATATTTACCTTTTTCACATTGAGTTATGATAAATTAGGCGTAAATATATTCAATATGTTTCTTCTTCATCACGAAATTTCATGTTTCTTCGTCAGTAAGCCACAGAGTTAAAAGACTATGAACCAATGACAAATAAATTATATCTACATGGGTAATCACTAAATTTAAATATTCAATCTCAATGTTAATTGTATTCACCATAATCACATTGTATTATTGTATAATAGATGTAAACAATTTCTCTGTTTTTCTTCTTCTCCATCACCAAAATTTTGGTTTTTTCACTTATAAGAAACTAAGTTAAGAGACTACAAATGAATGGTCCATAATTTATACATATGCATAACACTAAAAATAAAATACCCAAGCCCAATATTTTTATATTCATCGTATTCACATTGGCTTATTGTATATTACACCTAATTTATACATATTCAAGAAGTTTTTTCACCATCCCAAAGTTTTAGGTTTTTTTATCGCTATGCAAAAAAACATAATAGACTATAGCATATGTAAAAAATTAGTTACATTTTATTTTTTTACTCCACCAAAAATTTTTAGGTTTTTCCCCACTAAAAAATAAAAGTTAAAAGACTATAATCCACGACATATATTTTTTATAAATTTGATATTAATTAAATTAAATAATCAAACACTAATTTGTTTATATTTACCTTTTTGACATTGAATTATGATAAATTATGTGTAAATATATTCAATATGTTTATTCTTCATCACGAAATTTCATGTTTCTTCGTCAGTAAGCCACAGAGTTAAAAGACTATAAATGAATGACAAATAAATTATATCTACATGGGTAATCACAAAATTTAAATATTCAATCTCAATGTTAATTGTATTCACCATAATCACATTGTATTATTGTAAAATAGATGTAAACAATTTCTCTGTTTTTCTTCTTCTCCATCACCAAAATTTTGGTTTTTTCACTTATAAGAAACTAAGTTAAGAGACTACGAATGAATGGTCCATAATTTATACATATGCGTAAAAATTAAAATAAAATAACCAAGCCCAATATTTTTATATTCATCGTATTCACATTGGCTTATTGTATATTACACCTAATTTATACATATTCAATAAGCTTTTTCACCATCCCAAAGTTTTAGGTGTTTTTATCGCTATGCAAAAAACATAATAGACTATAGCATATGTAAAAAATTAATTACATTTTATTTTTGTACTCCATCAAAAATATTTAGGTTTTTCCCCACTAAAAAATAAAAGTTAAAAGACTATAATCCATGACATATATTTTTTATAAAATTGATATTAATTAAATTTAATAATAAAGCTCTTATTTGTTTATATTTACCTTTTTCACATTGAATTATGATAAATTAGGTCTAAAAATATTCAATATGTTTATTCTTCGTCACGAAATTTCATGTTTCTTCGTCAGTAAGCCACAGAGTTAAAAGACTATAAATGAATGACAAATAAATTATATCTACATGGGTAATCACAAAATTTAAATATTCAATCTCAATGTTAATTATATTCACCATAATCACATTGTATTATTGTAAAATAGATGTAAACAATTTCTCTGTTTTTCTTCATCTTCATCACCAAAATTTTGGTTTTTTCACTTATTAGAAACTAAGTTAAGAGACTACAAATGAATGGTCCATAATTTATACATATGCATAACAATTAAAATAAAATAACCAAGCCCAATATTTTTATATTCATCGTATTCACATTGGCTTATTGTATATTACAACTAATTTATACATATTCAATAAGCTTTTTCACCATCCCAAAGTTTTAGGTGTTTTTATCGCTATGCAAAAAACATAATAGACTATAGCATATGTAAAAAATTAATTACATTTTATTTTTGTACTCCATCAAAAATATTTAGGTTTTTCCCCACTAAAAAATAAAAGTTAAAAGACTATAATCCATGACATATATTTTTTATAAAATTGATATTAATTAAATTTAATAATAATAAAGCTCTTATTTGTTTATATTTACCTTTTTCACATTGAATTATGATAAATTAGGTCTAAATATATTCAATATGTTTATTCTTCGTCACGAAATTTCATGTTTCTTCGTCAGTAAGCCACAGAGTTAAAAGACTATAAATGAATGACAAATAAATTATATCTACATGGGTAATCACAAAATTTAAATATTCAATCTCAATGTTAATTGTATTCACCATAATCACATTGTATTATTGTAAAATAGATGTAAACAATTTCTCTGTTTTTCTTCATCTTCATCACCAAAATTTTGGTTTTTTCACTTATTAGAAACTAAGTTAAGAGACTACAAATGAATGGTCCATAATTTATACATATGCATAACAATTAAAATAAAATAACCAAGCCCAATATTTTTATATTCATCGTATTCACATTGGCTTATTGTATATTACACCTAATTTATACATATTCAATAAGCTTTTTCACCATCCCAAAGTTTTAGGTTTTTTTATCGCTACGCAAAAAAGATAATAGACTATAGCATATGTAAAAAATTAATTACATTTTATTTTTGTACTCCATCAAAAAATTTTAGGTTTTTCCCCACTAAAAAGTAAAAGTTAAAAGACTATAATCCATGACATATATTTTTTATAAAATTGATATTAATTAAATTTAATAATAAAGCTCTTATTTGTTTATATTTACCTTTTTCACATTGAATTATGATAAATTAGGTCTAAATATATTCAATATGTTTATTCTTTATCACGAAATTTCATGTTTCTTCGTCAGTAAGCCACAGAGTTAAAAGACTATAAATGAATGACAAATAAATTATATCTACATGGGTAATCACAAAATTTAAATATTCAATCTCAATGTTAATTGTATTCACCATAATCACATTATATTATTGTAAAATAGATGTAAACAATTTCTCTGTTTTTCTTCATCTTCATCACCAAAATTTTGGTTTTTTCACTTATTAGAAACTAAGTTAAGAGACTACAAATGAATGGTCCATAATTTATACATATGCATAACAATTAAAATAAAATAACCAAGCCCAATATTTTTATATTCATCGTATTCACATTGGCTTATTGTATATTACACCTAATTTATACATATTCAATAAGCTTTTTCACCATCCCAAAGTTTTAGGTTTTTTTATCGCTACTCAAAAAAGATTATAGACTATAGCATATGTAAAAAATTAATTACATTTTATTTTTGTACTCCATCAAAAAATTTTAGGTTTTTCCCCACTAAAAAGTAAAAGTTAAAAGACTATAATCCATGACATATATTTTTTATAAAATTGATATTAATTAAATTTAATAATAAAGCTCTTATTTGTTTATATTTACCTTTTTCACATTGAATTATGATAAATTAGGTCTAAAAATATTCAATATGTTTATTCTTCGTCACGAAATTTCATGTTTCTTCGTCAGTAAGCCACAGAGTTAAAAGACTATAAATGAATGACAAATAAATTATATCTACATGGGTAATCACAAAATTTAAATATTCAATCTCAATGTTAATTGTATTCACCATAATCACATTGTATTATTGTAAAATAGATGTAAACAATTTCTCTGTTTTTCTTCATCTTCATCACCAAAATTTTGGTTTTTTCACTTATTAGAAACTAAGTTAAGAGACTACAAATGAATGGTCCATAATTTATACATATGCATAACAATTAAAATAAAATAACCAAGCCCAATATTTTTATATTCATCGTATTCACATTGGCTTATTGTATATTACACCTAATTTATACATATTCAATAAGCTTTTTCACCATCCCAAAGTTTTAGGTTTTTTTATCGCTACGCAAAAAAGATAATAGACTATAGCATATGTAAAAAATTAATTACATTTTATTTTTGTACTCCATCAAAAAATTTTAGGTTTTTCCCCACTAAAAAGTAAAAGTTAAAAGACTATAATCCATGACATATATTTTTTATAAAATTGATATTAATTAAATTTAATAATAAAGCTCTTATTTGTTTATATTTACCTTTTTCACATTGAATTATGATAAATTAGGTCTAAATATATTCAATATGTTTATTCTTCGTCACGAAATTTCATGTTTCTTCGTCAGTAAGCCACAGAGTTAAAAGACTATAAATGAATGACAAATAAATTATATCTACATGGGTAATCACAAAATTTAAATATTCAATCTCAATGTTAATTGTATTCACCATAATCACATTGTATTATTGTAAAATAGATGTAAACAATTTCTCTGTTTTTCTTCATCTTCATCACCAAAATTTTGGTTTTTTCACTTATTAGAAACTAAGTTAAGAGACTACAAATGAATGGTCCATAATTTATACATATGCATAACACTAAAAATAAAATAACCAAGCCCAATATTTTTATATTCATCGTATTCACATTGGCTTATTGTATATTACACCTAATTTATACATATTCAATAAGCTTTTTCACCATCCCAAAGTTTTAGGTTTTTTTATCGCTATGCAAAAAAACATAATAGACTATAGCATATGTAAAAAATTAATTACATTTTATTTTTTTACTCCACCAAAAATATTTAGGTTTTTCCCCACTAAAAAATAAAAGTTAAAAGACTATAATCCACGACATATATTTTTTATAAATTTGATATTAATTAAATTAAATAATCAAACACTAATTTGTTTATATTTACCTTTTTGACATTGAATTATGATAAATTATGTGTAAATATATTCAATATGTTTATTCTTCATCACGAAATTTCATGTTTCTTCGTCAGTAAGCCACAGAGTTAAAAGACTATAAATGAATGACAAATAAATTATATCTACATGGGTAATCACAAAATTTAAATATTCAATCTCAATGTTAATTGTATTCACCATAATCACATTGTATTATTGTAAAATAGATGTAAACAATTTCTCTGTTTTTCTTCTTCTCCATCACCAAAATTTTGGTTTTTTCACTTATAAGAAACTAAGTTAAGAGACTACGAATGAATGGTCCATAATTTATACATATGCGTAAAAATTAAAATAAAATAACCAAGCCCAATATTTTTATATTCATCGTATTCACATTGGCTTATTGTATATTACACCTAATTTATACATATTCAATAAGCTTTTTCACCATCCCAAAGTTTTAGGTGTTTTTATCGCTATGCAAAAAACATAATAGACTATAGCATATGTAAAAAATTAATTACATTTTATTTTTGTACTCCATCAAAAATATTTAGGTTTTTCCCCACTAAAAAATAAAAGTTAAAAGACTATAATCCATGACATATATTTTTTATAAAATTGATATTAATTAAATTTAATAATAAAGCTCTTATTTGTTTATATTTAACTTTTTCACATTGAATTATGATAAATTAGGTCTAAAAATATTCAATATGTTTATTCTTCGTCACGAAATTTCATGTTTCTTCGTCAGTAAGCCACAGAGTTAAAAGACTATAAATGAATGACAAATAAATTATATCTACATGGGTAATCACAAAATTTAAATATTCAATCTCAATGTTAATTGTATTCACCATAATCACATTGTATTATTGTAAAATAGATGTAAACAATTTCTCTGTTTTTCTTCATCTTCATCACCAAAATTTTGGTTTTTTCACTTATTAGAAACTAAGTTAAGAGACTACAAATGAATGGTCCATAATTTATACATATGCATAACAATTAAAATAAAATAACCAAGCCCAATATTTTTATATTCATCGTATTCACATTGGCTTATTGTATATTACAACTAATTTATACATATTCAATAAGCTTTTTCACCATCCCAAAGTTTTAGGTGTTTTTATCGCTATGCAAAAAACATAATAGACTATAGCATATGTAAAAAATTAATTACATTTTATTTTTGTACTCCATCAAAAATATTTAGGTTTTTCCCCACTAAAAAATAAAAGTTAAAAGACTATAATCCATGACATATATTTTTTATAAAATTGATATTAATTAAATTTAATAATAAAGCTCTTATTTGTTTATATTTACCTTTTTCACATTGAATTATGATAAATTAGGTCTAAATATATTCAATATGTTTATTCTTCGTCACGAAATTTCATGTTTCTTCGTCAGTAAGCCACAGAGTTAAAAGACTATAAATGAATGACAAATAAATTATATCTACATGGGTAATCACAAAATTTAAATATTCAATCTCAATGTTAATTGTATTCACCATAATCACATTGTATTATTGTAAAATAGATGTAAACAATTTCTCTGTTTTTCTTCATCTTCATCACCAAAATTTTGGTTTTTTCACTTATTAGAAACTAAGTTAAGAGACTACAAATGAATGGTCCATAATTTATACATATGCATAACAATTAAAATAAAATAACCAAGCCCAATATTTTTATATTCATCGTATTCACATTGGCTTATTGTATATTACACCTAATTTATACATATTCAATAAGCTTTTTCACCATCCCAAAGTTTTAGGTTTTTTTATCGCTACGCAAAAAAGATAATAGACTATAGCATATGTAAAAAATTAATTACATTTTATTTTTGTACTCCATCAAAAAATTTTAGGTTTTTCCCCACTAAAAAGTAAAAGTTAAAAGACTATAATCCATGACATATATTTTTTATAAAATTGATATTAATTAAATTTAATAATAAAGCTCTTATTTGTTTATATTTACCTTTTTCACATTGAATTATGATAAATTAGGTCTAAATATATTCAATATGTTTATTCTTTATCACGAAATTTCATGTTTCTTCGTCAGTAAGCCACAGAGTTAAAAGACTATAAATGAATGACAAATAAATTATATCTACATGGGTAATCACAAAATTTAAATATTCAATCTCAATGTTAATTGTATTCACCATAATCACATTGTATTATTGTAAAATAGATGTAAACAATTTCTCTGTTTTTCTTCATCTTCATCACCAAAATTTTGGTTTTTTCACTTATTAGAAACTAAGTTAAGAGACTACAAATGAATGGTCCATAATTTATACATATGCATAAGAATTAAAATAAAATAACCAAGCCCAATATTTTTATATTCATCGTATTCACATTGGCTTATTGTATATTACACCTAATTTATACATATTCAATAAGCTTTTTCACCATCCCAAAGTTTTAGGTTTTTTTATCGCTACGCAAAAAAGATAATAGACTATAGCATATGTAAAAAATTAATTACATTTTATTTTTGTACTCCATCAAAAAATTTTAGGTTTTTCCCCACTAAAAAGTAAAAGTTAAAAGACTATAATCCATGACATATATTTTTTATAAAATTGATATTAATTAAATTTAATAATAAAGCTCTTATTTGTTTATATTTACCTTTTTCACATTGAATTATGATAAATTAGGTCTAAATATATTCAATATGTTTATTCTTCGTCACGAAATTTCATGTTTCTTCGTCAGTAAGCCACAGAGTTAAAAGACTATAAATGAATGACAAATAAATTATATCTACATGGGTAATCACAAAATTTAAATATTCAATCTCAATGTTAATTGTATTCACCATAATCACATTGTATTATTGTAAAATAGATGTAAACAATTTCTCTGTTTTTCTTCATCTTCATCACCAAAATTTTGGTTTTTTCACTTATTAGAAACTAAGTTAAGAGACTACAAATGAATGGTCCATAATTTATACATATGCATAAGAATTAAAATAAAATAACCAAGCCCAATATTTTTATATTCATCGTATTCACATTGGCTTATTGTATATTACACCTAATTTATACATATTCAATAAGCTTTTTCACCATCCCAAAGTTTTAGGTTTTTTTATCGCTACGCAAAAAAGATAATAGACTATAGCATATGTAAAAAATTAATTACATTTTATTTTTGTACTCCATCAAAAAATTTTAGGTTTTTCCCCACTAAAAAGTAAAAGTTAAAAGACTATAATCCATGACATATATTTTTTATAAAATTGATATTAATTAAATTTAATAATAAAGCTCTTATTTGTTTATATTTACCTTTTTCACATTGAATTATGATAAATTAGGTCTAAATATATTCAATATGTTTATTCTTCGTCACGAAATTTCATGTTTCTTCGTCAGTAAGCCACAGAGTTAAAAGACTATAAATGAATGACAAATAAATTATATCTACATGGGTAATCACAAAATTTAAATATTCAATCTCAATGTTAATTGTATTCACCATAATCACATTGTATTATTGTAAAATAGATGTAAACAATTTCTCTGTTTTTCTTCATCTTCATCACCAAAATTTTGGTTTTTTCACTTATTAGAAACTAAGTTAAGAGACTACAAATGAATGGTCCATAATTTATACATATGCATAACAATTAAAATAAAATAACCAAGCCCAATATTTTTATATTCATCGTATTCACATTGGCTTATTGTATATTACACCTAATTTATACATATTCAATAAGCTTTTTCACCATCCCAAAGTTTTAGGTTTTTTTATCGCTACGCAAAAAAGATAATAGACTATAGCATATGTAAAAAATTAATTACATTTTATTTTTGTACTCCATCAAAAAATTTTAGGTTTTTCCCCACTAAAAAGTAAAAGTTAAAAGACTATAATCCATGACATATATTTTTTATAAAATTGATATTAATTAAATTTAATAATAAAGCTCTTATTTGTTTATATTTACCTTTTTCACATTGAATTATGATAAATTAGGTCTAAATATATTCAATATGTTTATTCTTCGTCACGAAATTTCATGTTTCTTCGTCAGTAAGCCACAGAGTTAAAAGACTATAAATGAATGACAAATAAATTATATCTACATGGGTAATCACAAAATTTAAATATTCAATCTCAATGTTAATTGTATTCACCATAATCACATTGTATTATTGTAAAATAGATGTAAACAATTTCTCTGTTTTTCTTCATCTTCATCACCAAAATTTTGGTTTTTTCACTTATTAGAAACTAAGTTAAGAGACTACAAATGAATGGTCCATAATTTATACATATGCATAACAATTAAAATAAAATAACCAAGCCCAATATTTTTATATTCATCGTATTCACATTGGCTTATTGTATATTACACCTAATTTATACATATTCAATAAGCTTTTTCACCATCCCAAAGTTTTAGGTTTTTTTATCGCTACGCAAAAAAGATAATAGACTATAGCATATGTAAAAAATTAATTACATTTTATTTTTGTACTCCATCAAAAAATTTTAGGTTTTTCCCCACTAAAAAGTAAAAGTTAAAAGACTATAATCCATGACATATATTTTTTATAAAATTGATATTAATTAAATTTAATAATAAAGCTCTTATTTGTTTATATTTACCTTTTTCACATTGAATTATGATAAATTAGGTCTAAATATATTCAATATGTTTATTCTTCGTCACGAAATTTCATGTTTCTTCGTCAGTAAGCCACAGAGTTAAAAGACTATAAATGAATGACAAATAAATTATATCTACATGGGTAATCACAAAATTTAAATATTCAATCTCAATGTTAATTGTATTCACCATAATCACATTGTATTATTGTAAAATAGATGTAAACAATTTCTCTGTTTTTCTTCATCTTCATCACCAAAATTTTGGTTTTTTCACTTATTAGAAACTAAGTTAAGAGACTACAAATGAATGGTCCATAATTTATACATATGCCTAACAATTAAAATAAAATAACCAAGCTCAATATTTTTATATTCATCGTATTCACATTGGCTTATTGTATATTACACCTAATTTATACATATTCAATAAGCTTTTTCACCATCCCAAAGTTTTAGGTTTTTTTATCGCTACGCATAAAAGATAATAGACTATAGCATATGTAAAAAATTAATTACATTTTATTTTTGTACTCCATCAAAAAATTTTAGGTTTTTCCCCACTAAAAAGTAAAAGTTAAAAGACTATAATCCATGACATATATTTTTTATAAGATTGATATTAATTAAATTAAATAATCAAGCTCAAATTTGTTTATATTTACCTTTTTCACATTGAGTTATGATAAATTAGGTGTAAATATATTATTTTGTTATTTCTTTTAAAAAGTTTTATTAATATTTCTTTTATAACTTTTGTATATATATGTTATATATTTTATTTTGTTTATATTATTATATTATTCTAGTTTTATACTTTATTTCTTTTAGAATATTGTCATTGTACTCTATTTTAGAGTTAAATCTCATTTTCTCATTTGTTATTGGGCATTTATTGCCTCTTGGGTCGGTGACGACATTTCCATCGCTTAACCGTCAAATTATTGACGTGAAACAAAGGATCCGAGACCAACTTTTTCTCTCCTTTCTATTTTCGACATTTATCCACCTTTGTATATTCTTCTATCTTTTTGGTCGATGACGAAACTTTCATAAATCGATTACTAAGTCAATATATTGATAAGTATCGTTGGATCCGAGACCCTTTTCTTTCTTACCATGTATTATATCACAATTTTATTTTCGAACCGATGAAATCTCTGATTCGTCAAACGTTGATTTTCGAGGATGTTGAAACCTTCGTTATTTCAAATCTAAGAAGAATGACCATTTGGGTCATTTTCCTTACTTTGGGATCGCGAGAGGTTCCCTTCAATTAAATTAACTTAAAGTTTGCGATTAAGACGAGGTTTGAGTTTTTCCAACTTTCTTTTCTTTCTCACTTCTGACTTTATTTCATTTCATTTGTTTTGGGCGATGACGACATTTCCATAATTCATTACCAGTCAAATTATTGATGAATAATGTTCGATCCGAGACCACTTTCTTTCTCTCCTTACTTCTTTTCATCTTTCCGATTTTATTTTGACTTGTGGTGATCGATGAAGTCTTGTATCCGTAAGACGAGATCCCATTCTATTTTGGTCTGTGCGACATGATTCAATTAGAGAACGATCCTCAATATCGTTTCTCTATCTTGTCCTTAGCACGGAAATCAATGTGCGACCTCTTATAGGTTGGCTTCCCTTATAAGATGAGTTAAGACGGTTTAGCGTTACATTGTCCTGATTCAATTCAAAATACCATCAAACCATCTCAAAAATAAATTCTCTTTGTATTGAATTAAAAAGAGAGGATTAAGTGTAGTCTTCTTCCTCTCCGAGTGTCGAGATGCTCACTGTAGTGTGGGTGGTTTCGATACTCGTCTTTCAATACAAAGACGCTTCCACCCCTTTTCTCCAAAAACCTCAGTCATGCACCGAGTGCATTTTCAAACCTTCTCTCATAAAACCTTGATCACACCGAGTGCATTTTCAAACCATTTTCTTCCCAAAACCTCGGTCCCGTACCGAGTCCATTTTCAAATCTCTTCAATAAGAAAATCAAATTCCCTTTGTATTGAATTAAAAAGAGAGGGTTAAGTGTAGTCTTCTTCCTCTTCGAGTGCGAGGGGTGTTAATACCTTCCCCTTGCATAACCGGCTTCCGAACCCGTTCTTGGTTGCGAGACCATCTTATCCGTTTCTTTCTTAAGGTCTTCTCGATATTTTCCTTTCCCCTCATGGGATAAATAAAGTTCGGTGGCGACTCTTCTGTCTATCTTTTTCGCCTCCCCGTTGTTGCATGATGCATTTTTTTAGTAGCGACAGGTGGCGACTCTGCTGGGGATTCCTAGCAAGCCAAGCCTAGTTTGTTTGTCGCATTTGTGTTTTTGTTTGCTTTTATTGTTTATGCTTTATTCTCTAACCGGTTGGGTTTATTTGGGATTGGTTTATGAGAATAAAGCTTTCTACCCGAGCTTTCAAGTATACACTAAGTTAGGAGGTGGATTCTTTCTAATTTGCGAGACTTAGGACTCGTTGAGTTGGATCGAATTACACCACTCAGATGAGACCCCTTTGGGATGATTATGTCTTACGAGTAGTCGTAACGGCGTCTTTATTTCCAACCTGGGAGTACGTGACTCTGAGGACCTTTTGTAGAACCTTTATTCCGAAGGTTGCTAAAACATAACTTTGTGTTCATCCTTTGAAAGGATTACCGTCTTACGAGTAGTCACTCTGATGGAAAACTTTTGAGGGTTAGTACATGGGACTTTGTTTTAAATCCTTTGGGATACCCTCTCTTAAACCAATAGATTGCCCACCCGAGGGGAGAGATACCTTTTTGTTGTCTTGCAGGATTTGTAACTTTAATCCTTGATGTGGATCTGTTCTCGTGTGCACTCATTGCATTGCATTTGCATAAGCATCTCTACATCATTTTTGCATTTTCTTCCCTGACCAAGATGTCAAGACCTTACCCATCATCTGTTCATAACCCGCAGTTGATTTCCCGACAATCCCGTTGAACTCGTGAGAGTTGTGAAGAGTTTGAAGCAAGAGGAGCATAGATACCTAGAAAGGCCAGTCAGACAATGGAAGCTGAGGTAGCTATGCCAGAGAACGATCGCCAGGATGTTGAGTCTCCACCAGGACTTACTGTGATGACTAATCCACTATATGATCTTCCGCCTGATGACCATCCTCCGCAACTAAACGTTCCTACTCGACCCCAGAGGATGCCAACGACTGATCCCATGGAAGAAAACCTCCGTGCCCTTGAGGAGACAATTCAAGCTACGAGAGTGTATGACATGCCCGGACTCGATGTTGTTGATATGTGTCTAGTGCTAGACTTGGTGATTCCTCCGAAATTCAAGATGCCCAACTTCGATAAGTACACAGGCTTTAGTTTCCCAAGGCGTCATTTAGTGATGTACTGTCGAAAAAATGACCCCCTACACTCATGACGATAAGCTAATGATTCATTGTTTTCAAGAAAGTCTGAGTGGAGCATCACTAAGTTGGTACACAAACCTAGAAAGAAGTCATATCCAATCATGGAGGGACCTAGCCAGCGCTTTTCTAAATTTTTACCAGTTCAATCTAGACACTATTCCCACCCACATGCAGTTGCAAAACCTATCTCAGAATGAAAATGAACCTTTTAAGGGATATGCACAGCGGTGGAGAGAATTTGCAGCAAGGGTGCAACCACCACTCTCGGACAAGGAGCTGACTGAAATGTTCATCAACAGTTTGCAGGGTTCTTATCTTGAAAGAATGGTTGGTTGTACGCCATCAAGCTTCTCTGACCTTATGATTGTAGGAGAGTGCATCAAAAGCTACCTTAAAAGTGGACAAATCCAAGACGCCTCAAGCAGTCAGGCCAGTGAGCTTGAATCTTTCGACAATTTCCATGAGGAAGAGAAGGATGAAACCAGCGCACTCATAGCGAACATTGGGTATCCTCACGATGTACCATCAAAACTCTATGGTCCCTCATCTTCTCAACATGCATCATTACCAGTGCCATGTTATCCTTATGAGAAATTAGCCATGCCTAAAGCTTCATTCCGTAAGCCATGGGTCGCTCATCATGCAAATCAACAAGCCCATGGCCGAAGTTATCAGAATCAGGGCCGTAATCAGAATAGGCCCAGCAACAACTTGGAAATAAGGACTTCTCCTCTTCATCCAGTCCCTATGTCGCACAGTCAACTTCTCCCACATCTGATTCAAAATTCATTGGTGGAGCCTAAGACTCTTAAGCTTGTTCCAGAACCTTACCCTCCGGGGTACAATCCTAATGTTCAGTGTGGATATCATGGAGGATCCATGGGGCACTCGACTGAAGAATGCAAAGCCTTCCAAGCCAAGGTGCAACAACTGATTGACAAAGCGTACATCTCTTTTCCAGAGGGAAGTTTGGTTGTCCATGCCAAACTTTCAGCTGTCTAAGCTCGGAGATTTCAAGGGTCATTTCCAGAAGCTAGTGGTCCAGACAGGCAGACATCCTCAACATTGGCAGTCCTTGGGCATTTTTTTATCATTCGCATTTGCAGTTTATTTCCTGTTAATTGCTACTTGTTTTTTAAACATTGTTGTTTTGAATGGTAATATTAATGAAGTGATTGTGCATTTTCCGAATCAGTCATGTCGTATTCACTCATTTTTTCCACTTATCACAATCACAAACACATATATTTTTTTATCCACTCCACTTGTTCACTGTTGTTTTAACAAACATTGGAGGGAGGATGACGAAAACGAAATACTCATAATTGCAAACTATATGCTTTCGGATAAAATCTCGTCAATGATGTACAGGAATTATTTCAAATCCCCTAAACACCGTAGATATAAGGAGTTAATCCCTAGTCAACCACTTCGAGCCTAGAAGTAGGAGTTTCCTTCGGATATTCAAACCCTTACACTCAACCTGGGGCAGGGTAGTTGTTCAGTTAATCCAACTATGCACTCAAGTCACGAAGAAAAATCCAAAAGACGGTTGTTCATCAATGACCCATGACGTGGCAGTCATAATCCTCCAACAAAATCAAAAAAAATCGAAAGCCTGCTAAGTCAAACACCTCAAAAGGGGACTTAGGCAAAATCAAGGCAATCCCGATGGATCTGACAAGAAAAATCAGTCCATGCAAAAGTTAGGGATCGAAAAAAAAATCAAAAGAGGTCCTTAATCCCTCAACAAAGAAAAAATAAGGTTCAGTGGCCACCCGAATCAAGGGGCTACTGACATCCATTAAAATAAGGTGACTGCCATATCGAGCAAACCTTGAAACCATCAAGCTTACACCGTCAAGGTAAATGCAGAATTAACTGAACGTAGGTATGGAGATTGTTACGAATAAGGGGTGGGTACAAATAATACTTTGAGCCTAATATCCTTTGTTTTTTAAACTATGAGCCAAACCACGTTACAACCCTCGAAAGACCTAATTAAGGCGAGGTTTATTCTGAAAGCATACTATTGCAAGGTTGCGTAAACTGACTCCTCACAATTTTGCTAATCATCAGCATTGGTGTCGCTATCCTTACTATATCTTTCACACCAATCAAGTTAGCACAATGTTTGGACTAACGGTCCATTCGTCTCACTCTCACGACAATCTATAAACGACATTTTTTTTAAAACTTGCATGAACTTTGCATTAAAACTACCATTCATGAACAAACAATTTTATTTACAAGTCAGTAGTTGGCATCAAGAAAATTCCAACACGAAGCAGTTAAACAGGACTGAACCATTCAGAAGTCTGGATCAAAATCAAGGATACCTTGTCACCCTGTGGATCTGGGGCATTGACATCCGAGAGCATGGAATCAGTCAGTCTGAGGCAACTCCCCAAGCATCGGTTGATTATGGGGCAAATCATTCAAGAAGCGGTTGATCAAAAGTGAATCATGCCAATCAGGGGCAGGCCACCCATAGTTTCTTTGACTTGAGGATAGATCCCTCCAATGTTCAATCAGGATAAGTTAAGTCGCTTCAACGCTCTTTCAAGAGCAAGCTACTCCAAAGAGTATGTTGAAGCCAACCACCAAGAGTCGGTTAAACAAACGATGAATCCTTTCGTGGTACAAACTCTGGAGCAAGCCATCTCGAGGTCATCTCATGGCAAGTTACTCAAGCAAGTTCATCCTCATCAGCAACTATTGAGTTCAAAACGAGTGTCGGGGAATCGTACCGTCACCCCACCCAATAACCTTAACCTTCCGAAAAGGCCTTGCTGTCATTGGATCCTTCATCCCACATCCTAAACCTGTCACCTATCAAAACAAACCAAACCTCCAAAGTCCAGTCCTTACCTGTCAAAACCTTGTAACCTTCAAACCAGTCCCATCTGGCCAACCCTTCACTAAATACCAGTCCCATCTGGTCAATCCTTCACTAAATACCAGTCCCATCTTGTCTACCCTTCACTAAATACCAGTCCCATCTGGTCAACCTTTTGCTGAATACCAAGCCCCGTCTGGTATATGTCAGCTTTTGAACTAGCTCCCATCTGGTCACCCTTCCTTTAGCCTACCTTCAAACCAGTCCCATCTGGTTAACCTATCGCTGAATACCAATTCTCGTCCGGTATATGTCAGCTTTTAAACCAGCTCCCATCTGGCAAACCACAAAATTAGCCCTCCTTTGACAGCTTAACCTTTCGCCAACCAGTCCCATCTGGTCTACCTTCCGAATACCAGCCCTCATCCAGTACTTCCCACCCAAAGTCCAATCTGCATTGGCAACTACCTAAAGTCCGGTAAGTCCAAACCTGCATTTCCAATCACCTGTCATAATCATATGCATCATACGCATCGCATTCGGCATCATAATCATCTTGCATCATATGCACACCTAGAATCATATCATACTTCCCCAACTCTTGCATCTTCGCGCATCAGCATTTGTAGTTGCATTTCCATTTATGGAACATCATTATCATCAAGAATTAACATATGTAAGCTTAGATCCAGGATCAATCTTGAAGTTTTCCAAGATCACAATCAGCCCAGCCAGGGGCAATCTCCGCAAGACAGTGGGTGTTCTCCACGAATTTGTTCAACATTTGTTGGGCAAATTCAAGAGCTTCAATGCAATCAGCAGCCCAGTCAGGGGCATTATCTGCAAAGACCGTGGGTCCTCCCATAAAATTCAAGAATATCAAAGCAAAATTCAGCCCAGCCAGGGGCATCTTTTCAAGACCATGGGTGTATCGCATGACGTATTTCAACCTCGTGGTTAATCAGATCTTCAAAATCAACATTCAGCCCAGACAGGGGTATCTTCAGTAAAGCCATGGGCGTTCCCCAGTGAGTTGTCTCCAGCAGACTTGGCTATCTGTCTTCAGCGATAAGTGGCAATCTCTACAGAGAAGCTTGTCTTTCTTCAACGATAAGTGGCAATCTCTTGGGAGAAGCTTATCCGTCTTCGGCGATAAGTGGCAATCTCTTCAAAGAAGCTTATCTTTCATTAACGATAAGTGGCAATCTCTTCAGAGAAGCTTATCCTTCATCAACAATAAATGGCAATCTCTTGGGAGAAGCTTATCCGTCTTTGGCGATAAAAGTGGCAATCTCTTCAGAGAAGCTTATCCTTCATGAACGATAAGTGGCAATCTCTTGGGAGAAGCTTATCCCTCTACATCCTTTTGGATGTCAGGTTTGTTTGTATATCACTTCTCGAACTTTTTCTCTTTTTCGGACAAATTCAGGGTCTTCTATATCTAATCATCTTCTACCTCGAAAGAATAAATGACGTAGCATTTCATCTTACTAGGTTTAAGCCGATTAGATAGGGGCATCTCTCATACCCTAAATTTGTCCGCCAATTTTTGTAAATATTTTCGCATTTTATTTTGCATTTTTTACTTAATTTCAGGCCACTTAAGACACGTGTCCGCCCCCGATTGGGCGTTTCTCAAATCTCGACTTTTTTGCCCAATAGGAGCAAGACACGTGGCCTAAGGGTATTTTTGTAGATTTCAATCCTTTTTAATTTATCTTTTTTTTCCTTGTAAATATCAATTTGTTTATTATTTTTGTTTTAACATTTATTTAATTTAAATAGTTTGTTTTATTATATTTTTAGAATTAAATTAGTTATTTATTTTTCCTTTAGAATATATTTTATAGTTTTTAAATAGTTTTTTTTAATAAGTTGTTTAGAGTTTTACTTATTAATTAGATTTTTATTTTCTCTTTTAGTTATTTATTAATTAGATTTTATTTATTTAACATTAATTAGATTATTAGTAATTAATTATCTTTATTTATTTATTTAGTTAGATTATTATTATGATTATTATTTATTATATTAGAAATAGTTTTAACATAGAATCATTGTTTATTTATTAATTAGTTTAAATAAGTTTATTTTAATTAAATCTATTTTTTTATATTTCATATGTAATATATATTTGTTTATGCAACTCTATAAATGGATGTATATTTGCCCTAGCAGATGGAATTGTGTGTGTTATCCTAAAGGAATGGGGTTTGAATCCCACCCCAGCCCTTTTGTTCTTTTTAGTTTTTTAGTTTGTAAGGGTTTGAATCTCAACCTCAGCCCTTTTGTTTTTTTTTAGTTTTTTATTATTTTGTTTTAACTTGTAAATAGTTTAGAATTAATTATTTTTAATTATTAATTAGATTATTATTATTATCTGAATTATTTTCTTTTATTTGGATTGGCTTTTTTTTATGATAGAATTTAGTTTTAATTATTAGTTTATATAGATTTTTTATTTATTAATTAGATTTTTATTATATTTTATTTATTTAATATTAATTAGATTATTATTATTATTATTATTATTATTATTATTTTGTATATTTATTTTAGGATATTTAGGATTAAATTATGTGTAAAATATTATAATTAGAATAGTTTATTTAATTAGAATTAATTTGTTTTATTTTTCAGATTTTTATTTAGTTTAAATTAATTAGTGGTGTAGATTAATTAGGAAGTTTATTAGTAGTACATTTTAATCATTCAACACGTTTTATTGTTTTAAACCATCATTAGCATTTTTAGTCAATTTAATCCAAGGTCATTAACCCCCCAGCTGCCACGTGGCAGCACTATATAGGGAGTGCCCCTATTCACTTCCCCCAACCTCAGAAACCCTACACTATTCAGCCTTCAAACCTTAAGAACCCTAACCCTAATCCATTGAGATTCAGCCGCCACCCATACAACCTCATCAGCAACTTCATCATCGTTCAATCATCAGCTTCATCACCTTCCTCCATTTTCATTCAAATCTCAGCAAATCAACCTCCAACAAAACCTCCATGAACACAAACCTATCATTTTCGGACACTCCTCCAACCTCCATTCTTACTCAACTTCATCAACCCTTCAATTCACTTCAACGACCTTCAAACTTCCATCTTCAACTTCAATCAACAAACCCAGAAAACACAAACAAACTTCAAAATACAACCCAGAATCTCCACCTCTAAAACCCATCAACAACATAAACCAAGAAACTTTAAACTCCATTTCCTCACAGAATCCTCTATAATCTTCAACCCAACACCTCACCGCCATTTTCCGCCGTTTTCTCCACTTCCGGATCCGCAACTTTCTTTCCAACATCAACCTCCGAACGCAACACCATACGACGCAAACAGCCACTACCCACTTTCGACTCATCTCGCCGAAATCGCAATCGCAGCTAACAATAAAACAACCCACACATTTCAGTCTCCCTTAAAACCTCTTTCTCACTCAAAACAATCACCTGTTAAAACCCAAAACATCACAACAGAAAACTGCGGCGTCTTAAAACCGTTCAACCTTCAAAACCCATCACCGCCATCGCAAACCCATTTGTGTTCATCAACAACCTCTGTCCCTCACAGCCGTGACCCAGATTCCTCCTCAACCATTTTTCGAACGACGACATTTCATGGTTTTAGAACTGAACAGAGAAAAGACGAAGCCGCGAGAGAGAGGTAGCTTCAAGATGAGATGAAGTTTGTTTTCTAAGAAAATCATGATTGATCTGTTTGGATTGATTTGTTTTTTCTTTGGTTTTTTTTCTTTTTTTTTCTGTTGGTAGTTTGGGCTCAAAATCCCATTGATCCATACGGGCAGAATCACACCCCATTTTCTGAGTTTATACCCCTTTTTTATTTTTTTATTTTTATGTAGTTTTTTTTTGTATTGGTTTGGTTTGGATTGATTTGGTTTTTCTTTGTTTTTTTTTCTTTTTTTTTTCTGTTGGTAGTTTGGGCTCAAAGTCCCATTGATCCATGCGGGCAGAATCACACCCCATTTTCTGAGTTTATAGCCCCTTTTTATTTTTTTTATTTTTATGTAGTTTTTTTTGTAAATATATTATTTTGTTATTTCTTTTAAAAAGTTTTATTAATATTTCTTTTATAACTTTTGTATATATACGTTATATATTTTATTTATAATATTTTATTTTGTTTATATTATTATATTATTCTAGTTTTATACTTTATTTCTTTTAGAATATTGTCATTGTACTCTATTTTAGAGTTAAATCTCATTTTCTCATTTGTTATTGGGCATTTTTTGCCTCTTGGGTCGATGACGACATTTCCATCATTTAACCGTCAAATTATTGACGTGAAACAAAGGATCCGAGACCAACTTTTTCTCTCTCTATTTTCGACATTTATCCACCTTTGTATATTCTTCTATCTTTTTGGTCGATGACGAAGCTTCCATAAATCGATTACTAAGTCAATATATTGATAAGTATTGTTGGATCCGAGATCTTTTTCTTTCTTACCACGTATTCTATCACAATTTTATTTTCGAACCGATGAAGTCTCCGATTCATCAAACGTTGATTTTCGAGGATGTTGAAATCTTCGTTATTTCAAATCTAAAGAGAATGACCATTTGGGTCATTTTCCTTACTTTGGAATCGCGAGAGGTTCCCTTCAATTAAATTAACTTAAAGTTTGCGATTAAGACGAGGTTTGAGTTTTTCCGACTTTCTTTTCTTTCTCACTTTTGACTTTATTTCATTTCATTTGTTTTGGTCGATGACGACATTTCCGTAATTCATTACCAATCAAATTATTGATGAATTATGTTGGATCCGAGACCACTTTCTTTCTCTCCTCACTTCTTTTCATCTTTCCGATTTTATTTTGACTTGTGGTGATCGATGAAGTCTTGTATCCGTAAGACGAGATCCCATTCTGTTTTGGTCTGTGCAACATGATTCAATTGGAGAACGATCCTCAATATCGTTTCTCTATCTTGTCCTTAGCACGGAAATCAATGCGCGACCTCTTATAGGTTGGCTTCCCTTATAAGTCGAGCTAAGAGGGTTTAGCGTTACATTGTCCCGATTCGATTCAAAATACCATCAAACCATCTCGAAAATAAATTCTCTTTGTATTGAATTAAAAAGAGAGGATTAAGTGCAGTCTTTTTCCTCTCCGAGTGTCGAGATGCTCATTGTAGTGTGGGTGGTTTCGATACTCGTCTTTCAATACAAAGACGCTTCCACCCCTTTTCTCCTAAAACCTCAGTCATGCACCGAGTGCATTTTCAAACCTTCTCTCATAAAACCTCGGCCACACCGAGTGCATTTTCAAACCATTTTCTTCCCAAAACCTCGGTCCTGTACCGAGTCCATTTTCAAATCTCTTCAATAAGAAAATCAAATTCCCTTTGTATTGAATTTAAAAGAGAGGGTTAAGTGTAGTCTTCTTCCTCTTCGAGTGTCGAGATGCTCACTGTAGTGTGGGTGGTTTCGATACTCGTCTTTCAATACGAAGACGTTTCTACCTTCCTCTCCTAAAAACCTCGGCCCCGTACCGAGTACATTTTCAAACCTCGGTCCCTGTACCGAGTGCATTTTCAAAACACTTTTGATAATAAATCGAGTTCTCTTTGTATTGAACTAAAGAGAAAGGATGAAATGTAGACTTCTTCCTTTCTGAGTGTCGAGATGCTCATTGTAGTGTGGGTGGTTTAGACACCCGTCTTTTAATACAAAGACGAGTCCATTTTCAAACCATTTTTCTCCTAAAACCTCGGCCCCATACCGAGTGCATTTTCAAAACACTTTCGATAATAAACCGAGTTCTTTTTATGTTGAATTAAAAAGAGAGGATTAAGTGTAGGCTTCTTCCTCTTCGAGTGTTGAGATGCTCATTGTAGTGTGGGTGGTTTCGATACTCGTCTTTCAATACAAAGACGCTTCCACCTTTCTCTCCTAAAACCTCGGTCCCGCACCGAGTGCATTTTCAAACCTCGGCCCTGTACCGAGTACATTTTCAAACCTCGGCCCTGTACCGAGTATATTTTCAAACCTCGGCCCCGTACCGAGTACATTTTAAAACCTCGGCCCCGTACCGAGTACGTTTTCAAATCTCGGTCCCGTATCGAGTGAACTTTTCATAAATAAATCGATTTCTCTTTGTATCGAACTAAAGAGAGAGGATTGATTGTAGACTTCTTCCTCTCTGAGTATCAGGATATTCACTGTAGTGTGGGTGGTCTCAATACTCGTCTTTCAATACGAAGACGCAACTTTACCCATCACGTATCTCTTTTCACACCTCTTCCCACAACTTCCTTTCGCAACCTTTCTCACTTAAAACCTCGGTCCCATACCGAGTGCATTTTCAAATCATTTTCATAACAAAACTTGAATGGTCGTGGAGTGGTTAGGCGTAGGCCTTCTCCTATCCTGAGTGCTGACGTTTACCGTAGGGTTCTCTGTCGCAAAGCATTTACCATTGAAAACCAAAAACACTTTAATAAGAGAATGAAGTTCTCTTTGTGTTAAATTAAAGAGAGAGGATTGAGTGTAGACTTCTTCCTCTCCGAGTGTCAGGATACTCACTGTAGTGTGTGTGGTCTTGATACTCGTCTTTCAATACGAAGACGCTACGTTTGCCACACCCTTTCATAACAAAAACTTCGAGATAAAGAATTGGGTACTACCCGCAAGGGGTTACTATCCGATGAAATATCTCACCCCTAAAAAAACAATCCCACCAATCAAACGTGACTTCTTGCCTCGCATGGCGAAAACCAACCTTTCAAAAAGGATATGTTACGTCCTTTATACCGCAAACAGGTAACGCATAAGTCTCCTCACATGCGAGCAGCAAAACACCTAAACTGCTAGAATTTGCACATAACATCATCCACAAAAACACCAGTTACCCGTAGTAGCACAAACTACGTTGCTCTGATTTCTCTTGCATGTTGAGAATATGTAGGCATAGGATTGCGACAATCCTAGCGAGCACCCTTTTCTCTTTTTTCACCCTTTCCCAGAAAGGCATTCTACGTATGTTCTACCGCAAATAGGTAACGCTTAAGTCTCCTCACATGCGAGCAGTAAAACACCTAAACTGCTAGAATGCGCATGATAGCATCGTCTAACAGAACTTTCCCGCAAACCGTAGGCCGAACTACGGTTGTTCTGATTCTTTACTTCTTTTGAGTAAAGATACGTAAGCACAAGGGCCACAATCCTTGCCGAGCACATTCCCCCCTTTATTCGTAGTCCTCCGAACTAGGTCAACTCTGACTTTCTCATGTCTATTGAGAATACGTAGGCCTAGGACCGCGAAGTCCTACCGAGTCTGTTCTTTCTCTCTTCTTCTTCGGTTACCTCTCTTTACCCTATTCCTAACCCTTTCTCTCTATCCTTTGGAACACTTTTAAGCATAATCTTTAAGCAAATATTATCACACGTCGACAAACAAATGGTTCCCATCGAGTACCATGGATGCGAGGGGTGTTAATACCTTCCCCTCACATAACCGGCTTCCGAACCCGTTCTTGGTTGCGAGACCATCTTATCCGTTTCTTTCTTAAGGTTTTCTCGATATTTTCCTTTCCCCTCATGGGATAAATAAAGTTCGGTGGCGACTCTTCTGTCTATCTTTTTCACCTCCCCGTCGTTGCATGATGCATTTTCTGAGTAGCGACATCTGGACGTCAATTTCGCATGATCTATTGCATGGCCAAATGCCACACAAGCTCCCACTACTCTCCATACTAATCCTGTGTATATACTTAAGCCTGGGTATTAGGCTTATCTCTCAATGGAACAACCTACCCCACAACACATCAGCAGCACAATATGATAATAAAATGCCAATGTGATGATATACAACAGACAAGCGCTAGGATCGACTCGCATAGGGAACAGTCACATATCCCCAGCAGAGTCGCCAGCTATTGCAACTGCGAAAAATACCCGGCAGAAAAAATAGAAGAATCACCACCGTTCGTTATTTATCCCAAAGAGAGGGAAAGGAAACGATCATAGAAAACCTACAAAAAAGGGAAAAGACGAGGTCATCGCAACCAAATTTTGGGTTCGGGAGTCAGTTACGCAAGGGGAATGTATTAGCACCCCTCATGTCCGTTGTACTCAACGGGATCCACGCTTGTTGTTTATCTAAAAGGGTGTGTTTAACTATCAAGGCTGGTTCACAAGGACAAAAGAAAAGAAAAGAGACTCGATAGAGCCTCGCCGCTCTATGCCTACGTATTCCCTCGTGCAATGGGAAAGTCAGAGTCAACGTAGTTCAGAAAACTACGGATGAAGGCGGGGAAAGGTTGCTCGCAAAGACATCGCTGTCTTGTGCCTACGTATCCTCATCTGGTATGAGAAATCAGAGCAAACGTAGTTTGGGCTAACATGACCATGGATTGGTTCGAGTGTTTTAACTGAGTAGGGTTAAACCTTCTTTCTAGCAGTTAGGTGTATTGCTGCTCGACCATTGGAGACTTAGGTGTTACCTGTTTGCGGTAGAACCAAAGCTTAACAACACTCTTTCTGAAAATGGTTTGCGATTACGATCCCGAAGGATAAAAAGGTTTAGTATTTTGTTTTGTGTTTTTTATGATGAAGTGAATTGAATTAAGTTTGTAATTCATGTTGCAATAAAGACTATGACTTGAAAGCGAATGCGTCGCTTATCGCCCCCAAATGGGACATACACTGAACACTCTAAACAAGCGAGAGGAGACCTCTCACTCATCATTTCTCATGTGCTTAAGGCTCGTAGCGTACAACATTCATTATCCTTTATTAAGTGTCTTAAGATGTTGAGAGATGAGAAGAGAAGACACAAACTCTAAGGGGAAACTAATCAACCCTAATGTTAGCATGCAAAATGATCCTAAAGTTGGGATTGAAAGGGGGTGAAACTATCCTAATGTTAGCATGCTTGGATTGAACACCTAATGTCTCTCCTACTCCCATCCTAAACGGACGGACTAGGAATCCTAAAGGATCATGGCAAAAGACCAAGAAAACACAAAGCAATTCAATCATAAAATGAAATGAAAGATGAAATGCAAGCACAAAAGATGCGAGGATGAGATGAAAAGGGAGAAGAGAGCTCCTACGACCATTACCATCAATCATCAAAGAAAAGTGGGAGGAAAAAAGTGTGGGGCAGCAGCCACCACAAGCACATCTCAACCAAGCAACTCTTCAAACTCAAGTAAAGCAAATGATCATCACTTGAACAATATCCACAAAGTATGCATTCAAGTGGAAACCGAACCACGTGTGTCAAAGAATCAAGATTAAACAATCAAGATCAATGAAATACGTCCAAAACAGCCCACACAAATGCATCATATCAATCCATGATGATTCACAGTGAGAGGACACCAAAACATGCTTGAAAAACAACAAATATGGCATTCTGGTTCAGTGTTAATCGGTTAACACTATTGGTTAACCGATTAACCAACTAAAAAAATTGAAATTCATACTAGTTAATCGATTAACCAGTTTGTACTGCAACTGGTTAACCAATTAACACTGTAACAGAAGCAGAAAAACAGCAGCTCAAAAGCACTTTTAGCAATTAAATCAAGGTGCAATCATCCAAATGATCATGTAATCAATTATGCATGAAATTAACACCAAAAATCAGTGATCCAACAACATGTAAACACATTCAAACATTGAAATCACAATTTGCATGAATCAAAATCAATCGAAATTGAAGATTTACATTGATTATGCAAATAAGCTAGAAAAACAGAATCAAATCTAGAATTTCCAACCTACAAAGCGGAGATTTGCTTTGGTGAATGTTGATTCACTTGAAATGAGTAGATCCAAGCAAGAAACCTAAAGATTCTTCAAGATCCAAGTGTGTTCTTGTTGTAGGAGTGAAGATCAACCAAAATCAAGCAAAAATAATCCAAATAAGCTATTCCAAATCAACTACCAAGATCAGATCCACACTAGCACGAAAATTGAATGGGGAATTGGAGACAATAAGGATGAAGGATGAAGGTTTAGCTCTAGAATTCAATGATTCCAATGAAGAATCAAATAATTCAAGCAAGAGCTCTAATGGAGTTTTTGGAGTGAAAAAGTTGAGAGCAAAATTCAAGAGTGAGTGAATTCTGAAAATGAAAATGGAATTATGAGGATTGAGTGTGTGAGGTTTGGAGCAAAATCATTTAAATATGCTCTAGGTTAGGAGTAGAATGGTGGTTTGGAGGGTGGTTATGAAAATTGGTATGGAATTAGGAATGGGAATTTGGAGGGAATTTGAATTGATTTTGAAAATTAACCAAAATTCAAAGTGGTTCTAGATCCCTCTTCTGGTGTAAAATCAAATTCACAAGTGATCAAAATGGACCCCAAAGTGGTTGCCTTTGAAAACTCACGTGCAGAGCAGATTTTTCCTTGGTTAATCGGTTAACCATTTTGATTAATCGATTAACACCTTTGAAAATTCAAATCTGTCCTAATTTTGCTTTAGTTAATCAGTTAACACCATAAAAATTTGAATTTTGGCGCCTTTTGGAGGGAAATCTACACATTTGCCTGTTTTCACCCGCTTTGAGCTCCCATAAACATCTGAAATTTAACCTTGAATATCAAAGCTATGAGAATGCTTGAGATAGCCTGAGTGTTGCCTCCTGAGCTAAAAACATCCCGCAAAATAAAATAAAATCGACTGCTCGATCGTCAGGCAAAATAAATGTCGGAGTTGATGCTCATTATTCAGTCTCTTGCACCAAAAATGAAACCTGAGCCACATAAATTCCTTGATCCCATGCCTCAAGAACAAATGCTATGATATGCGAAAATGAAAAATGCAGAGAAACAAAAGCCAGTTAAGGTTAAAACAGGAGGGCAAATTTTGGGGTGCTACACCTAGTGCTTCCTCGTTTCCTGTGCCAAGCTTATAAATAGGGGGAGGTCTTCCTCATTTGCACATTCGCTCCTCATATCCACCGGAATCCTCTCCAAATTCTTCTTACCTTTGCGCCGCTTCTGTTGCCGTCACCGATCTTCGTCATCCAGATCCTCCTCCCATAAGTAAGTTTCACTTTATTTTTGTAGTGTTATGAATTTTTCGACAACTCTCATGAACTTTCCGGGAAAACTATGAATTTCCCGACGGGCATCATACAGCGGGCAGCATGAAGTTTTCGGTTGAAGCATGAAGTTTCCAGCAAGGACGTTGGGAAGTTCATGAGGATTCCGAGATTTTCATGAGGTTGCTGATGAATGCCCCCGGGATCTGTGATGAAGGTCCCGAGGAGCTAGGATGAACGCCTCAGAGCTTTGCTCCTCGCCAGTGCATGGTTATCACGGGGAAGTTTTACTCAAGATCTTCCGATGCGTGTCGGGGACATCCCGATTAGGTGTCTCAATGTCGGGGTGGCTTGTCGCGTAGAATCGTCGTTGAGGTTTCTTCTTGGAAGAGCCTTCGTCGAGGAGGGGCCTTGGTTTCGGGCTTCCTTGTCCCTCCCTTCGCCCTTTCATTTGATTTGCAGTGAAATGGTGGATTTGATCTTGGAGTCAAATTCACTATTTTCCTCTGCTTTTCAGGTAAAATGGATGTACGGATTGAGGGAATCATCCATATTGACAACGAATCCAAGCCCGACAACCCCGTTGAGGTCGAAGAAGCTGAACTAGTTCACATGCCCACGGACTGGGCCATAAAGGAACCTCTCACTATAGTGTCGCATTTCGCCTTCGATGACACTGACGCTTTTGCCACTGTCGAGGACCGTCTAGAAGGTTCCTCTGTAAGATGGATGGTCTACAAAACCGATGAAAGACACCGCATCTGCTCGAGTTTCAGGGAGATGAGGTTCTCCATGTAAGAGTTTACATTTTTTGAAGCGGGGATCTGTCTCCCCTTTAGCGATTTTCAGGAGGGAGTGTCTTGGGGCTCCGTCTGTCCCCCTCGCAACTGCACCAAGAGGCCATAGCGTTTGTGCGGGCATTTGAGCTCGTTTGCGAATATCTTCGGATTGGGGCCATTTTTCCCCTATTCTTCTGCAACTTCCACCTTCAGCATCAATCTTCTGAAGGTAGGCACAATTGGGTATCCTTAGAGCAACTGAGGAAATTGTTCTGGGCATACCAAGATTTCGTCCGCTCCTTCAAGGACAGGCTTTATATCGTGAAGCACGTGTCGCACACGGCTTTCGACTCGCTGTACGACCTTACGGTCATAGAAGAGAATGGGAAGCCCGAGGAGACCTTAGTGTCAAAATTTCCACTTGAGTGGGTCGAGGACCACTTCCTCCTGGACACGGACAACTATATTGTGAAGCATGTCGACCTTGATGCTGATGACCAGCTGGCTTACCAAGAAATGGTCGACTTTGTATCCGATTTTACGCCCGCAAAGTGTGTCACGAAGGATAAGAATTTCATCCTTGATGAGCGCGTGGAGATCTGTCATGAGGCTCAACTGATTAATACCAAGGCTCTCCTTGAGTGCGGGTCCCACGAGGAGGCCTTGAAGTGTTTAAGTAACAAAACTTTCTTTTAGCGGGGTGCCTGCCCCTTTTCTTTTGTTACTGGCTTTGTTTCTCTTTTTTATTGTTGCAAACCATATGTCAAACGCGCAAGAACGCATTTTGAAGCTCGCGGCGACAAAAGGCGGAAAAAAAAGCAAGAGTGGAGTTTCCCAAGTCCAGCAGATGGCAAGGCCCGACCATGAGCGGTGGTTCTTCCTCTCCTCAGTGTAGCCAATCCCCTCTCTCTTAGGATGCATCCTCCAAGAGGCGGCGGGTCGAGGAACCAGTGCTTGTCGATCTTGAGGAAAACGCGCCCGTGGAGAAGTTCATGCTGCCTCCTTGCCACACCCAGAGGGACTTCTTCTCTGGTAACCACTCCCCATCAATGGTGGAGGCCGACACCAAGGTGATCATGGGAAACACTCGAACGACCCAGAGATAAATGATGAATAAGGATATGGCCGCAATAGTGAGGATATTTTCAATGGCCCTGGTCCTGAACGACGAAATAAGCCCTACCTCTGAGCTGAAGAAGCTACGTGACGAAAACGCCGTCCTTGAGGCGGAGAATAACAAGGCGGATAGCGGCCTGCAGGAGGCTCAAACGAGGTATGAAAATCACATGCGTCTCCTCCACGAGATGCACGAGATGAGGAAAGAGCTGAAGAGGATAACGAAGAAACGTGATCGACTACTGACCAAGATGGCTGAGCTAGAGACCGAAGTCAAGTATGCTGAAGATGAGTTTGCCGAGGAGAGGCTCATGTCGTCTCGGGCTAATCTGGTGTCGAAGATCTGGGAGCTCGAGCAAGATTTCCTAGGGGGCCTCGAGGTGGGTTTCAACTGTGTTGTGGCACAATATCAAATTGTGAACCCGGACGTCCATATCGTCACCGAGGGGACGAGCCCTTATCATCAAGTTGTCGAGGGTCGTGTGGTCACGCCGAAAGTCGAGGAGGAAGATGAAGGTCAAGCTGTGGTGGGAGACCAACCCGAGGAAAACAACGTTGTTTAGTGTTTTTGTTGTATTTTTATTTTCTGGCATGCGCGACATATTTGATGTAGTTGTCTCTGGCCTGCGTGCCATGTTTTGTAATCTTTAAATAATGGGCTCTTCCCGCACTTTGGAAATGCTATATTCTATTTTTATGTTGTGTGTGCTCTTATTTTATTTTTTTCATGTGTATGAAATAGTGTGAGTTGTATGTTTCTTATCGGGATTTTTGCTCGAATTTATACTGTGACTTATCGAGCAAGGAACTGGTCGGGTGATCCGAGTTAGTATTCGATCGATGATGGAGCCAAGACCTCAATCGAGGTCTTTTCCCTGCAGCGTGAACTTCCCATCGCGAGTTAGACGTTCTGCCTTACTGGTACAACAATGGTAGGGCTCGATTAAGGGTCCCCGTCAAATCAAGAGTCTGCTCGCACATACAAAGGGCAGACTCTTGTCTTTTTCTTTTGAACTTAGGAGTCGCGTTTGTACCATGTCACGCCCTTGTGGTCACAACGCTCGTGGGTCGCGGGCAGTGTCTAACTGTAGTATTATTTGAGTTTTTCAGCGTTCCATGGTCGAGCAAGTTCTTCCCTGTGCAGGTTTTCAAGGTAATAAGCCATGTTGCCCATTTTGTCTTGGACTCAATAGAGGCCTTCCCAGTTTGCGACGAGTTTTCCCTTGCGTGAGTCCTTCTTGTTCCTTCGTAGGACCAGGCTGCCCACCTAGAATTTGCACTTGATAACTTTGCTATCATGCCGTAAAGTTATCTTTTGTTTCAGCAAGGCTTCTCGTAAGGATGCCCCCGACCTAATTTCCTCGACTATGTCGAGTTCCTCCCTTAGGGCCTCATCGTTTACCTCCTCTTCTAGGGGAGACTCAGTTCTTCTAGAGGGCTCTCTTATTTCCACTAGAATCATTGCCTCGGTTCCGTAGGTTAGTCAGAATGGGGTCTCCCCAGTTGTCGAGTGCGGAGTAGTCCTGTAGGCCCAAAGCACGCTGTGTAGCTCCTCGACCCATCTCTTCTTGGTGTCTCTCAACCTTTGCTTCAAGCTATGCAGAATCACTAGAGTACCTGACCCTCTAGTGAAAAAGGGTATTTATAATGTGCCCCCAGCGCAGGGCCAACAGTTACATTGCATTGGGTTGGATTGTCAAGCCCAACACAAGTAACTGCCAGGGGTTATGTGGCGTAGGGAAAACCAACATGTGGTCTTCGCCCTAGATTAACTGCTCTATGATCTTCAGAAGATGGTATGACCATCTCTTTTGGAGGTGGGTAATTGCATGATGACGTGTCCTCGCGTGGGGAAGACGTGGAGAACATGGAGAAAGTGTGTGGGTTCTCCTCACGCCAAATAGTGGTCTGCCTGACTGAGAGGGCCTTGTTGGGAGGCATGCCCAACATTGGAGAATTGGGCCTTATTGGACCTCCCCGACTGAGGGACAGGTCTTGACCCAGTCCAGGACAGTTTTTATTACAAATAGGTAGATCCTTCTCAATTTTTAAGAGGTTCGTTTACATTCCAAAAATATCTACCAATTTTTTTATTACATATATATATATATATATATATATATATATATATATATGTGTGTGTGTGTGTGTGTGTGTGTGTGTGTGTGTGTGTGTGTGTGTGTGTGTGTGTGTGTGTGTGTGTGTGTGTGTGTGTGTGTGTGTGTGTGTGTGTGTATAAACACAAAAAGAAAACTTTTATTGTTTTACTTTGTATATGTTTAATATGTTTAATGACCTTGTTAGTTTACATTTCAAAACTCTAATATATTTAAGTTTTTTGAGCATTTAAGTAACAAAATCTATATAAGAAACATGATAAAAAGGTGGTTAGACGGGTTCCTTTATGCTCTCTTTTAGAAAAGGATAATGTTAATTTTATTGTGCCTTTCATTTTAACAGAGATTGATCGAGCGATTGCTCTTTGTGATGACAATAAGAGTCTTGGATCTGATGGTTTTGATCTCTCATTTTTCAAGAGGTTTTGGCTCCTCCTCAGAGATGATTTAGGAGTGATGTTTGAGCAGTTTTATCACTTTGCTACTTTCCCCGTAGTTTTTCCTCTTTCTTTGTTACTTTTATTCCAAATGTTGATTCCCTTTCACATTTAGGGGATTTCATACGAATTTCTTTGGTTGGGTCTCTCTACAATATCCTTGCTAAGGTCTTGGTCTTGAGGCTCTCTGGTTTTATGAATAGCTCATCTCTTTCAATCAATCAAACTTCCTTAAAGGTAGACTCTTAGTGGATGGGGTAATTGTTGTGAATGAGCTTGTGAACCTAGTTAAAATGAGTAAGAACTATTGTCTCATGTTTAAAGTTGACTTTAAGAAGGCCTATGTCTATGTTAGTTGATCTTTTCTTAATTATATGCTCTCCAGATTTAGGTTTAATGATAAATGGAGGAGTTGAATTAGGGATTGTGTGTTTTATGGAAATCTTGTAGTCTTGGTTAATGGTTGTTTGACCCAAGTAATAAGTATTCAAAGGGGGTTAAGGCAAGGAGATCCCCTAGCCTCCTTCCTTTTCCTTCTTGTTACCGAAGGCCCGAATGGGTTAATTTCTAGGGCTGTTGAGATGCATCTTTTATCAGGATTTAGAGTGGGATCCTCATACTTGGTGGTATATCATTTTCAGTATGCATACGACACGATTATTCTAGAATATGCTAATGTAGATAATCTCTGGATCATCAAGGCTATTCTCTGTGGGTTTGAGCTAGCCTTGGGCGTGCGTGTGAATTTTGCAAAAAGATCACTCATTGGGGTGAATTCTGATTAGGCTTTCTTAGATCTTGCATGCGAGTTTCTCCATTGTAAGAAGGAGTCTCTTCCTTTTAAGTACCTTGGGCTTCCGATCAAAGTTAACCCTTACCTACAATCTACATGGGAACCTCTAGTTAATATTATATCTAGAAGGTTCCTCTCATGGAAGCATAAGTATGTCTCCCTAAGAGGAAGAGTGACCCTTATTAACCCAATTTTTAATGCCATTCCTATATTTTTCCTATATCTTTTGTGAAGATGTCTTTCAAGGTTTGGAAGAAGATAGTGAAGATATGGAGAAGGTTTCTTTGGGGATGAGGGAAAGGGGAGTCTAAAATTTCCTGAGTCAAGTGGGTGGATGTTTACAAGCCTGAGAAGCTTAAGGGTTCTTGGGGTTCATGGTCATTAGTTGGTCAACTTGGCCCTTTTGGGCAAGTGGAGATGGCGCCACCTTTTATGGGCTTTTGGTATTTGGCGATATAGTCTCACGACCAGATGTAGTGTATGACTTCTATCTTAGGTGGGAAAGCCAAATGTCTTCGATCGGCCTCGTCTTGGTGGATAAAGGTTTCCCTTCTTGGTGCTAAAGCTGATGAATTTTTTTGACTAGTTCAGGGATGGGCTCTCCCTAAAAGTTGGCTATGGCCTCTTTAACTCCTTTTGGAAGGATCTTTGGGTTGGGAATATTCTCTTTCATTTTAGATTCCCTAGACTTTTTATTTTTTTCGACTAGGCTTCTAAATCTGTAGGGGAGGTTGGTAGATGAGAGGGATAAAGTTTGGTATGGGACCTCACGTGGTGGATAATTTTTCTCTTTGACTCCAAGTTGGGTCTTTTAGCGATCTTCAGCCTGTAATTAGAGGTTTTACCCGTTCCTTTGAGAGTGATGTGCAAAGGTGGTGCGCGACGAGCGATGGTGTTTATTTTTTGTTTTATGCCTACTCTTGTCTTTTGGCCCGACAATTCCCCCTGGTTGGCAGGTATCTCCCGTAGAGTTAGTCCTTCCATATATTTTGCTTAGTTGGGTCCTATCTCATGTCTTTGTGATCTTGAGGTTACATCCACGGTTAGGTATAGGATTTTCAGATGGTTAAGGTGGTGTGATGTCTTGCCTAGAGATATTTTTACTATTTTCCATATGGTAATTTCTTCGAGTGGAGGCTCTAGAACTAGATGGGGGTTGAGGATGTTTTAGCATGCCATTATATGTTCAATTTTTAAAACTAGGTATGATAAAGTTTTTTCAGGTACTTATTTGACACCAAAAAACGTGGAATACATGAACATCATCTTGGACTGAATATGATATCTTGGTAGGTCTGTGGAAAAATCTTGTGCCTTCTCGGTCTAGCTTGAGAAACCTATCATATTTCAGAGCTAATAGTGGGGTAGATGCTTTGGTCTCCCTTGGATACCCTTTTGGTTGAGGCCTTCTTTTGTTTGAAATCAACCATCTTCTACCCTACCTTCTTTTTGCTTTTCTTTGCAGACTTCTTCTTCTTAGTATTGGTATTAACACAATCGACATAGTATACAAGAGTATGAGTATCAACATCTCCATGGTCATGGTCATCATCATTCACAATATTACTAGTATTATCTTCAAGATTGGTGGTAACAATGTTCACAGCATCTTGTCAACATTGTTCTTAGAGGTTACACGATCATTCTTCATCTGAGTTGGAAATTTTGTCTCCAACATGTTAGACTGGTTATCTAGCACATCTTTATCATCATCTTGATTTCCCAGACTAGTTTCCAGGGTTTCATCATCAACAGTCTTTTAGGCTTCCTCTTTTACAGGGGCCTTGATTTCAGTCTCAGTTTCTTCTTCCATTCGATCTCCTTCATCAACATTTTCGTCATTAACAGATCTTTTTTTCACCAATAAGATTTGAATCCACATATTTTTCTTCTTTGAATGATGTCTATCAACATCAGTGTTGACAACATCATTCTCATCATTAGCTTGACTTGCTAGAGGCTTTTCATTGTTAAAGTCCCCATTATTCACATGATAGTCATTAAGAATGCCATACATGAAGGTATCTACAATAGGAACACTAACAGTAGGAATTTCTCCAAATTTTTCATTAAAAATTTTATGAATACTATCTTTCCCAGGGGGTCATCAAATTCATGATTGAAGCCTAGGATTTAAGACAAGTTCATAGAGTCGACTTCTTTAGTTTTGTAAATTTCAGCAACAATCTCTAACACATTTTCAACACCATTTTCAACATTATTTTTAGCAGGTTTTATTTTATAGGAATCACCTTGAATATCAAGTGGAACAACCATCTAAATCAGAGCAACATTAATAACCACATTGGTAGCTTGGTTTGCAGGTTTAGTCTGACTTTCAGGAACATCATTGACTTCAGAGTTTTTATTCCCATAGTCTTTTCCTTTCCTAGTGAGATCAGACATAGTTAATTGTACCTTTGAAGATTAATCACTTGTCTTCCTCATCATCTTTTTTTTACCTCTTTAGGTGGTTCTGTGGTGGGAGGACCTCCGGTCAGACCATCTTGCTTCCTTCCTAGAATATCTCCTTTCATTTTATGCATGTTGATCACTATTTTGGATTCCTCTATAGGTATCTTGGACTTCTTCATGGAATTATTATCTTTTTCTAGAAGTGTTGGTACCTTGTTTAGTTCCAACCGTGATTGTAGGCTCTTTGTGTGGAAGGTGATAAGATAGTCTTACAGATAGTGAGATCTAACTTAGGAGAAGTTCAAAGAATAAGAAATAGATTTTGAAACACTTTAGGCATGTAACATAAAAGTTTATAGTAATTTGAATAAAAAACTGTATTTAAAATACCAATTGTTAGGACAAAAGGGGGCGCACATGCCTTGATCATGATGGTCATGATAGAAAAAATGGAGGCACAACAATTCTCATGCCATCTCAGCATTAATTTCTAGAGAATATCAATAATGCGTAGACCTAGGGCATTTCTCAATTTTTCAAACTGAGTAGCATCCAAAGCCTTGGTAAATAGTTCAACAAGTTGGTTTTCTGTTGCAACATGTCCAGGATGGTAACCTTTTCTCCCACTAGCTCTCTAATGAAATATTGATGTATGTCAATGTGCTTAGTATCACTATGTTAATCATGAATTTTTGAAATATTTATTGCACTCATATTGTCACGGTATAATGTTATAACATCTTGTTTGACATTATACTCTTTCAGTATTTGTTTCATTATTAATATTTTAGTACTACTGCTTCTTGCAACAATATACTCAGTGTTAAATGCAAATTTTGACTTAAATTGAACCATCTTTCTTGGCACTTTTCAAATCAATTCTCATGTTTTTAATAGATTTATTTCTTTTTCTTGTGTGATTCATCAATTATACTGCAAATACCTTTGGATTCTTTAATGTGTGTGTTATTGTACAGGAAATAGACATAAAACATCAATGATTAAGACACAAATTATTGGACAAGGAAGCCAAAGAAATGAAGAGGAATCAACATGTTCGTTATACGAGCACCAGCAAGCAGTAGCAAATATTTGCTGGAGGAAGTCTTAGCGAAGCGCTAGCGAACCATCCTAGATTAGAGGCAGTAGGAAAATGGCCCATAGTTCGTTGGGCAAAGTTGAAGCGAAGAGTTTCGTTGTATGGAGAAGTGTTCGTACGACGAACTCAGATATTTTCCAAGGGTGGTTTGATTGTTCCTGAGGCACTTGAAATGTCCAAAAGTAGTCTTCGCTAGGCGAACAAGACATAATTTGTAAATACTATATAAGTACTTTTCTCACTTATTAGAAACATATATTATATTTTCATATCAGAACTTTGTCTCTCTTCATTTCAAGCGTATTTTAGAGCCAGAAACACAAACCCTAAGGGAGAAAAAGTAAGATCTTCGATCTCTTGTTGGGTTTGGATGTAATATATGCATTACAGAGAAATATTCTAAGTTTATTATATATGACTCATTCCTCTTTAATAAAATTAAACATCAAAGAGATTTATGGTGAAATTGGTAAAACTACCATTTTAATAGTTTTAAAAGAATACAGGTCGGAATCTTAAAATTTTACAAATTTTCATTTTATAATTTTAACATTATTTATTTATTATAAATAATTAATATAATTAAAAATATTGATAAAATCTAAATTTAAAACGGGGCACCAAAATTTAAGAAAAATAAAAATAGAAGATCAAAATTATAATTAAGTTAAAAAATAAACATAAAAAGATTAATCCGTCGGATCGAGAAATTCGTCGGTTCACTGGTCTGACCAGTGAACTAGCCATATCACACCTGTTTTCACTAGGTCAATTGCAATTATGGTCCAATAATGTTACCGGACCGCTCAACCCTCCGATTCACGGTTTAACCGGTCCAACTGGCAGGAATGGTCTGGGATTTAAAGCACCACCATATAAAGCTTTCTTTAGCTTGTAGACAGGATGAGGTGGGATCAATGAATCTTTTTGGTTGTTCAACATAAACTTATTCACTCAAAAATCCATTTAGGAAAGCACTTTTGACACCCATTTGATACATCTTGAATTTAAGAAGGCATAATATTCTCAACAGAAGCTTGATAGCTTCGAGGTTACCAATTCGAGCAAAGGTCTTATAGCTACTAGATGTGCTTTGTTCTTGGTTACATTTTCATTTTTATTAGACTTGTTCTTATAAATCCACTTGGTTCCTAAGATGTTGACTATATCGAGTTTAGGAACCAACTCCCACACGAGTTCTTCCTGCAGGGCATTGACCCAACATTCATCCATTAAGGCTTCTTTAACATTATTAGCTTTAACCTTGGAGATAAAATACATGTTAGCTATCACATCTTTAAAGATGGTGATATTTCCTTCATTGAGATTCCCAATCACATTTTCTATAGGGTGATACTTTTGAATTAGGACGAAAAAACCTTTGTTTTTTATACCATTTTCTCCTCTTTTTCTGAGTTTTCTACTTCATAAATTTGCATGATGTCAATATAGTTGCTTGGCACATTAGGTGTCACATTTTGCTAATTTTTTAGAATGCAGTCTTCCTATTTGTGAGATATTGGATCGAACTCTATTATGGTCGATAGGTAGCTTCTGGATCGACATAAATTAAGTATGAGGTTGAAGTCTGTTCGCATGCTGATGTCAAAGATAATGCGTGTTGTAGTCGAAGTTTGTTATAACATGCATTAGTCAATATTGCTAGGTTGTTAGCATATTGGTTTGGGCCTTGCTTGTAAGCCCAAATATTTAAGTTAGCTTGTACCCTAAGTTAGCATGTAATGAGTAATTATTAAAAAGCCCATTAGGTTAATATGCTATTTTTTCTTATAAATAGGATGCTAGTTTCTCAATCTTGGCATAAGGAAAAATAGGAAGATAAAATCCTTATTTCAAGAGAGGGAGGTTATTTTGTTATTCTTGTATACTTATAATTTTGTTCTAAGAGAAAGGAAAGAATAGCAGTATTATAATCAATCCTTGTTGTTCTTTGTTGTTTTACCTTGTCTTCTTTGTTAACCTTAACCCTTATGTGTTTTTTGATCATTAAGAAATTATTTTATACTTTGTTTAAGGTATTTGATTCACAACAAATTGGTGCAGTGAGTATTGATAAGATGCCTTCAACAAAGTATGAGATCGAAAAGTTCACCAGAGTGAACGACTTCGATATGTGGCACTTGAAGATGAAAGCCCTACTGGTTCAGCAGGGTTGTTTGGAAGCGTTGAAGGGAGAGACAACCATGGATGCTGCATTAACGGAAAAAGAAAAAATGGGCATGATCGAGAAAGCCCACATCACAATATTATTGAGCCTTGGTGATAAGTTTCTTCGACAGGTATCAAAGGAGACTACAACATCGGGATTATGGGTGAAACTTGAAAGTTTGTACATGACTAAATCTCTGGTGAATTGACTCTACCTGAAGCAAGCTTTGTATTCATTCAAGATGAGTGAAGACAAATGTTGGCTGAGTAGTTGGATATGTTCAATAAGCTAATTATTGATCTTGAAAATATTGATGTAAAGATTGATGATGAAGATCAAGCATTGTTGATGTTGTGTGCTTTTCCCAGAACACATGCTCACTTCAAAGAAACTCTCTTGTATGGAAGGGAGTCCTTGACCTTTAAAGAAGTTCAATAAGCCTTGTATTCTAAGAACTTGAACGAACGAAAGGAGCATAAACCTTCGACCGCGAGTGAAGGTTTGGCCGTTAAGGGAAAATTCTTGCGAAAGGATGGTAAGTTTGACAAGAAGAAAGGTAAAAGTCAACAGAAGTCTTATAGTTGCATAACATCTGGTATTCGATGTAATCACTGTAAGAATGATGGTCACATAAGAAAGGTGTGCCCTGAACGTCTGAAAGATCATGGAGGTAATGACAACGCAACCATTGTTCAAGATGACTTCGACTCATCTGATGTTCTTGTGGTTTCAAGTGGTGACTCGAGAAAAGAGTGGATTATGGATTCAGGTTGCACTTGGCACATGACTCTAAACAAAGAATTGTTTGAGGAGATATGTGATCAAGATGGTGGATCTGTGCTGCTGGGAAACAACAAATCTTGCAAAATTGCAGGTATTGGATCTGTGAGATTCAAGCTCCATGATGAGTCAATAAGGTTATTGACTGAAGTCAGGTATGTACCTGACTTGAAGAGAAATTTGATTTCTCTTGGTGAATTCGACAGAAAGGGATACATTTTTCAAGGAAAGAAAAGTATCATAAGAGTCATGAAGGGTTCGAAGGAAGTCTTGAGAGGCATGAAGAAACAAGGCCTTTATACCCTTGAGGTTGAGGTTGTAAGTGGTTCAAAAATGTTGCATCCATGAAACCTGTGTCGAAGATAGGATCATGGCACATGAGGTTGGGCCATGTCAATGAAAGAGACCTGGTCAAATTGGGGAAGCAGAATCTGTTAGGAGGTCACAAAGTCGAAAAGTTGGAGGTTTGTGAATCTTGTGTATTTGGTAAATCCTATAGGGAGAAGTTTAACAAAGGAAAGCAAAGAACATATGGATCCATGGATTACATTCATGCTGATCTTTGGGGGCCTGCAAGGAATCCTTCACACTCAGGTGCAAGGTATTTTCTACCCATCATTGATGACTATTCCAGAAATCTATGGGTATTCATTTAGAAGACGAAGGATGAACCGTTTGAGAATTTCAAAAGTTGGAAGATTTTGGTCGAAACTTAAACTGTCAGAAAGGTCAAGAGGTTAAGAACCAACAATGGCCTTGAATTCTGCAACGAAGCGTTCGACAGTAACTGTGTTGAGTCTGGGATTGCAAGGCCTAAGACTATAGCAGGTACTCCTCAACAAAATGGCTTAGCTGAGAGATTCAATCAAACAATCTTTAAAAGGGTTAGATGAATGTTGGTTAGTGCTGGATTAAAGAAGGTGTTTTGGGCGGAAGCTATTTCAGCTTACCTGATAAATAAATGTCCCTCGGCTGCCTTGGGAATGAAGACACCTAAAGAAGTTTGGTCGAGACATCCACCTAGTCTCGACAGACTGAGAATATTTGGTTGTGTGTCCTATGCTCATATTAGGCAAGACAAGGTCGAACCTAGAGCTCTGAAATGCATGTCCATGGGATACCATGAAGGATTCAAAGCTTATAGGCTATGGTGCCTATAGTCAGGTCACAGGAGGTGTATCACCAGTCGATATGTAGTTTTCAATGAAGCAGAGATGGCTTTCAAGAAAACTGATAATGATGACGAAGAGCTGGAACAGGGAGAAATTCCTATTGAGGTGGAGCATGTTGATGCTGAAGTGCGTCTCCTAGATGAACTCAAAGAAGATGGAGAAGATATTGTCGAAGATGAGGATACTGATAATGACTACCTACTAGTAAGAGACGGGTCAATGAGAGTCATCAAGCCACCTCAGAGACTTGGGTATGTAGATCTTATAGCTTATGCCTTAATCTCTGCAAGTGAGGTTCTAGACGAAGAACCTAAAAACTAAGGAAGTTATGAGGATTCGAAAGAAGACTAAATGGATGAAGTCCATAGATGAAGAGATGAAGTCTCTTCATGATAACAACACCTGGGAACTGATCAAGAAACTTGTTGGAGCCAGGTTAGTCAGCTGTAAATGGATTTTCAAAGTTAAGGAAGGAACCGAAGGAGTGGCGTCAAAGAGATACAAGGAAAGATTGGTTGCTAGGGGGTTCACTCAAAAAGAAGGCATCGACTTCAATGATGTATTCTCTCATGTTGTGAAGCACAGATCCATTTGAATGTTGCTTGCCACAGTGGCGCATTTCGATCTTGAACTGGAACAAATGGATGTGAAAATTGTGTTCTTGTATGGTGACTTAGATGAAACAGTCCTAATGAGGCAACCTGAAGGGTATATCGAAAAAGGGAAAGAAGATCATGTTTGCAAGCTGAGTATAGATTAGTGTCCCAACACTGATGATGAAAGAACTTATATGAATAACATTCCATATGCTAATATAGTGGGTTCTTTGATGTATGATATGGTCTGTACTAAACCCGACATAGCATATGCAGTAAGTCTTGTAAGCAGGTACTTGGTGAATTCTGGAAAGGCTCACTGGCAAGCATTGAAGTAGATTCTAAGGTACATAAATGGGTCTCTGAATAGAGTCCTAATTTATGGTGGAGCCTTGGGTGAAGATAGTAAAGCAGCAATCGAAGTTTGTTCACATGTTGCTAATATGATTACCAAGACGTTGCCTAGTTGCAAGTTTTTCCACTGTATGCAGTTGATAAAGCTGCAGGAAGAAAGCTAGTTCCTTGATGTTATAGAATTAGATCCAAGGTGGAGATTTGTGATATATTGGATCGAACTCTAGTATGGTCGAGAGGTAGCTTTTAGTTCGACATGAATTAAGTATGAGGTCAAAGTCTGTTCGCATGTTGCTGTTAAAGATAATGCATGTTGTAGTCGAAGTTTGTTCTAACATGCATTAGTAAATATTGCTAGGTTGTTAGCATATTGGATTGGGCCTTGCTTGTAAGCCCAAGTGTTTAAGTTAGCTTGTATCTTAAGTTAGCTTGTAATGGGCAATTGCTAAAAAGTCCATTAGGTTAGTGTGTTATTTTTTCTTATAAATAGAATGCTAGTTTCTCAATCTTGGCATAAGGAAAAATAGGAAGATAAAATCATAATTTCAAGACAGGGATGTTATTTTGTTATTCTTGTATACTTGTAATCTTATTCTAAGAGAAAGGAAAGAATGGTAGTATTATAACCAATCCTTGGTGTTCCTTGTTGTTTTACCTTGTCTTCTTTGTTAAGCCTAACCCTTGTGTGTTTCTTGATCATTAAGAAACCGTTTTATACTTTTTTTAAGGTATCTGATTCACAATACTATTCATTTATTGGCTCAATTTGAGGAGCATCAACTATAACCACATTCATGGATCACTTCGTATTCTTACAAAATTGCAAATCTCCCTCCTTTCTAACACTAAAGTTGTTGACATAACCTTTTTAAGGTGACAAAATGTGTTTTATTTTTCTCTAAGGAAATTAATCCAGGTGTACTTTGAGTAGTTATCAACACACACAAAACATATCTCCTTCCACTCAATGCTTTCAACTTTCATGAATCCCATGAGATCCATGTGAAGTAACTTCAAAACTTTTGATATGGTAAGATTCTTCTATAAAAGTCACTTCCATATCAAAGCTCTTGGTGATGAGAAGTTAGAGTCTTGACATGCGTACTTTTGAGGTGCCTTCATGCAATATTTTGAGAATATCTCATGCTTCTTTGTCTTCATTACATGTGTTGGTGAACAAAAGACATTTTTGTCAACTCTTTTGAATATGGCGCTGAGAGCACGAGAATTTCCACGAGATTATTGATCTCATTTTTTGGACCAATCTACTTCTGGATTTAAGGACTGGGTACCATATTCTATAGTAACCATTAGGGGTGTCCATCCTTTGATGACTTAATTCCATATTTTATTTTTCATGGATTTGATAATGACAACCATGCGAGCTTTCCATTAGTTGTAGCTCATGTCATCTAGAATAGTTGGTCGGTTAACAGATCCTCCTTCTATAGCATTATCCATTTTAAACATAATTAATATATTTCCTGGAGCTCACCCAACCAGAACGAGGTGCCTGCTTTGATGCCAATTGAAATTCTATTCTCCTTCAGGAAAGATCTCAAGCACAATGTGTTGTACAATGTGTGCGACACGATTAATGTAGTAAAAATTAAAATATAAATAAAGTGAAATGAACACAAAGAGTTGGTATCCATGTTTGGTGGAATGTCACCTACATATAGAGGGTGTTAACCCAAAAAAGGAAGTCCACTCTTAATAGTAAAAGTATAAATTGGTCTTAGAAGAACTCTTATAGTTCAATGCCCTTTTTTTCTTAATACTACTCGTGAGAGTCTATTTAGAATTTCCCCTAAATATGAGACATGTTTCACTTTATCTCAACCATTACCCCTAGTGTTTAATTTAACTTTTAATCTATCATAAATTAAATCTCCGTTAATATGGTTTTGTCTTAATCCTTGATATTTTGGGAAATTTTTCCTCATTCCAAAAAGTGTATAAACACTTAGATAAATATGGAAACAAATCAGACGCGAGATTTCACTTCTGCACAACTGGCGTCCGAGGCATGATGTGTGGGGCATCTTGCGCCACATATTTACCTTATGTTTTGAGCTCACAAAGACATATTTATTAACACGATGTCATGGCATCTTGCGTTCCATGTTGTCTATTAAATCATGTCAATCACTTGTAACAATAATACACCTATTCAAACACATAATACAATAACACAAACAATAACATTTACCAACATACCTCAACAAGAACATTATCAGCATACCTCAATAAAAACATCAATGTACTTCAACAAAAACATCTAAAATAAAACAAACAACATACCTCAACCAAATACAACATTATACCTCAACAAAATAAAAAATATACCTCAACAAAATACAACATCATACCTCAACAAAAACATAAACTTGCCTCAATAAAAATATCAACATACCTAATTAAAAACATTTACGATAACACAAACAAAATGTAACTTAACATAAATAACAACTAACTTTAACAAAACAACAACATACCTCAACAATAACTTAAGCACTTTACTTATCTCAATAAAAACAACAATATAAAACCAATAAACTCATCTTAACAACAATAAACACAATGTTGGATGAAGGCAAATGTTTCACGTATATTTTAAACAATAAAAATAAGAAGAAGAAGAAGAAGAAGAAGAAGAAGAAGAAGAAGAAGAAGAAGAAGAAGAAGAAGAAGAAGAAATACAATAAACCCTACGTATAACTCATGAAATGTTTCACGGATGTACCATTCCTTGAAAATATTCTTGGAAAATGAGGACAAAGATATGAGCTCGTTACTTGTTTTGTGACACTTTTCCTTAATTCATACTAGTTGTAGATGTTATGTTGGAGTTTTGTAAAGTTATGATGAAGCTTGGAATAATACGAGAGAAGTTAAGGTTTCACTTTGAGCACATTCTATTCTAAATTTAATTAAGTTAATTTATATAGATAATATATTTCACAACGGTTATTAAAACAAATTGTGGTGAATGGTTCTAATATTTTAGACGGTTATTTTGTATTATATAAGAAAAACAAAAACTGAATACAAAAAAAGTTTTTAAAAAGAGAAACCAACAGAGCCAGATGTAAGCATGAGAGATGCCACTCTGTCCCACAAACAACAACAACACATAAAAGAATAAAACAACAACTAACAACAAAAATCAAAACAACCCTGAGTCACACCTAAAGAGAACCACCCGCCAACAAAAACTAGAAATATCATCGAAACTCCACCTCCCTTTTAAGAGAAAATCAGCTAGATTTTTCAGCTTCATGAATCACCGTCAACTAAAATAGAGTCAGAAAATAACCAACAAGACTCCTCCGACCATATCGAGACAAGTCGAAATTTCTTGAACTACTTTTGGTCAAAGACGAGAATATGATTCTCAATCCTAATAGAGAAATGGGATGAATAGACTGCATACCTACCAAGACACCGTTTTCATGCTCAAAAGATGCTAAAAACTTCCAACTCCTCTATATTAGTTGGCTTAGCTAAAAAAAAAACCACATTTTTCAAAGATTTCAAATTCGAACACAAAATTGTGTGCGAAACCATAATAACGCCACCTATAAGCCTATATGATTTACCCAACGATGAAAACAATTTAAAAGGGGATAAAAGATCCCTATGAAAAACTAAAGACCACCCTAACTCTCTTTATATAAGTTAAATAGGGCTGTGTAGGCCGAAGTAACTGAGTAAGCTTCTCTCTTTTCCATGTTGCCACCACAAACAAACCATATTATAAGAGAGGTATGCTTCCTAAATAAGTAGAATGAGGTTTGATAAAACTTCCTATTCTTAAATAAATAGGGATCTCCTTCGCTGAAAATTCTAAACTACATTCCCTCTCATCATAAAATTAAACCCACATACAAATTTCTTTTTCTAATCAGAGATAAGATGGAGTCTGTTGAATACGACTTTAAGATAAGTAGATCTTACCCAATGATCATTCCAAAAGGAGGTGGAAAGACCTAACCCCATTTTTCTCCTAATACGCTCCACAAACTAGACCGATGGGTCACCTAATTTCGAAGCAATAAGAGACACACATTTCCATTAAGGGAAGCAGAACCGAGATTAGAAACTCTACCCCCTAAAAAGAAAGAAATAGATTTCATTTTGTATCTAGACAAAATTATATCACACCCTAAATTAGAGGTGTTCGAGATTAAACTCCACCGTCATTTACCAAGCAACACGAATTAACCAAACGCAAATCAAGAATACCTAAACTGTTACTCTTATTAGACTTACAAACATCAAACCACTTAATCCAATAGATTTTAGCTTCCACTTTAATCCCACCTCACAAAAATCTCGAATGAATCTTAACAGTCATTTTTCAAATCTAAACATACATATTTTCGAAAGACAAAGAAGACATGAATAGAATAGAGAATCAAGTTAAGACCACAAATCTGTGACGCTAGGATAGAAGCCTCAAAGAAATCTGAGTAATCAAGGGCTCCTAGCTCAAGTCTAAATTAAATATTTGTTCTAGATGGATGAAGTATATCCACTATTTAGTTTTCTACAATATAGTATTTAAAAAACATTACTTATATCATTCATGGCTAAATTAATTCTAACAGTTTCATGATGCCTGTTGGAAGGTAGTTTTATTCTCCTTATTTGAAGCCCTTGCCTCCTAGGTTGACCACTCCTTAACTTTTATATTTCATAGTCCTAAACTACATTGATTCATTTGCTTGTACATGTTAAAAAATAGCACTTATGTTTTCTACATGTTGTTGCCTCTCAAAAGCCACAGCCAACATACATTGTGAAGTGGTATTGAAGTATATTCAAACATAGGTTAAGGGGTCACATCTAATTCATGGTGATTTTTCAGGTTTATTGAAAGGTTGAAATAATCTTTAGTAATTATCTTTGAAGGGTTCTATAAATATCAAAACCTATAAGCATTATAATATCACACAACCACTTACACATTCTAAAAACAATAATAATGGAGAGGGAAATAGTTGTTGCCATGTGCTTCTTCATTGTTTTCTTAATTGCTCGTAAGTCTATATTATATTTTTCTTTCCATTTTTATACTAATTAAATTACTTTTGATTATATAACTTTTGTATTAGAAAACTAAAAATATGCAAGCTACCTTTAAATCTGTTGTTTGATTTTTTTAAAACTAATATAGGATTTTATTATTTGCAGAAGAACAAGTGATGAAGATTGAGGCATATTGTGAGGAACAAAGTAGTATTTTCACTTATAAATGCAGTGATCCAATTGGTGACAAAATATGTTCCATCATTTGCATTTCAAAAGAAAATTCAATCGGTGGTTCCTGCAAAAATCTAAGATGCATATGTGACAGTGTTTGTTGAACGTTTCAACTATAATATATTATTTTATAGAGATAGATAGATAAATCATAAAATAAATAAGTAAACCAATAGCTATAAAACAAATTTATACCTAGCTAAAGTTTCGTTCATGTATAGGTAGCTCAAATGTTCAATGCCATATATCAAATAAATTATGATTTTTTTTATTATCCGTATCCGATCCATTTGATCGATTAATTTGATTTGGAGATCAGTTCTAATATTAAGTGATTTCAATTCTCTTTTTTTTTTTTTAGAATTGAATCGATTATCTTATTTTACGTGAGAAGATAATAATTTATTACAGTTGTAAATGTGCCTTAAAATCTTTGTTGATGAAGAGAAAGAAAACATATTTTGGAGAATGCATTTATCACGAAAATCGGACGAAAAGTAGAGAAAAGGGAAAATAAAAGCGGTCGGTGAATAGTGATGCTCGTACGGTGAATAATGATATTCATACGAATGAATAGTGACGTCCGTACGGTGAATAGTGTTGTCCGTACGGTGAATAGTGTTTTTGAGTTTTTAGACTTTTTCAACTCGGTCCATGGATCCATGTGGGCTTTGTTTGTTGGGTATTTGCTATTATAAATATGTATCTCTTATATGTTTGGTGTGTGACAAACTTAGAGTTTTCACCAGTAAGGGAGACCAAGGATTTAAAGGTATAGCATAGGATTTCAGCTATGCACAAAGAAAATCATGGATTACACCTTGGGTTTAAGTGATTCATATATTGAGAGTTGGAGAGGTAGGGAAACACTTGGGTAGAAAATAGGATTGTTTTTTGCCGCCTTCACGTTTGTTCTTGGGAACCTGAAGGCAAAGATAATTTTCTTGTAACTCATATGTAATCTCTTGTAACAACTTTTTGAGTATAGTAAATTGGAGAGCTGTTATCTCTCCATGAGTAGATCGTTTGATCGAACTGGGTAAACAAACCTTCGGTTTTTTCTTACCTTATTCTGTTATATCATCTGTGTATGGATTATTATTGTTGAATACCATTTATTTTGGTTGTTATTGTTCTTTGCCTCACAAATTGATATTGAATTTTGTCGTAATTCACAACAAGATTCACAACAAGTGGTGCGGTGAGCGTGGAGCAAACATATATTATTGACAATTGAGCATCATGGTTAGTAGATGGCAGATCGAGAAATTTTCCAGTAACAACGACTTTAGATTGTGGAAAATTAAGATGCAAGCAATTTTAATTCAAGAGAAGTGTATCGATAATTTGAAGAGTGAAGCATTGATGTCTGCAAGGCTTACACAGGTACAGAAGACCGAGATGGTGGATAAGGCCAAGAATGCCATTATCTTGTGCCTCGGGGATAAAATTCTAAGAGAAGTCGCTAGGGAGCAAACTGCGGTTGCTATATGGGCAAAACTTGAATCATTGCATATGAAAAAGTCTTTGACTCGCAGATTGTATCGGAAACAACAACTCTATTCATTCTGAATGGTGGAGAACAAATCCATAGTTGAGCAGCTCACAGAATTTCACAAGATTATCGATGATCTTGAGAATATAGAAGTGAATATTGACGATGAGGACAAGGTTTTGCTCCTGTTGAGTTCATTACCCATATCCTTTGAGCATTTTAGGTATGCCTTTCTTTATGGTAAGAAAGGTACTATTACTTTGGATGAAGTCCAGACGGCGGTGAAATCCAAAGAATTTTCAAAGTCAAAAGATTTGAAGATTGAAGTAATGGTGAAGGCTTAAATGTGTCAAGAGGATGAGGTGAGCGTAAAGGAATGTCCAAATCAAAAAGGTATGACAAGTCAAAGGTAAAATGTTTTAATTTTCAGAAAATCAGTCGCTTTAAAAGGGATTGTCCTGAAAGAAAGGTCAATGAAGATTTTGTTCAAGCTGTAGTTGCATTGGGTGAGGAAAGTTATAAGGTTGCCGAAGCACTAGAAGTATCGAGTTTGGAAACTTAAGATAGTTGGGTCATTGACTCAGATTGCTCTTATCACATGTGTCCAAGAATAAAATACTTTGAAACTTTAAAGATTGTGCAAGGTGGAGTAGTTCTCCTTGGTAATAATAAGGCATACAAGGCTCATGGTATTGGTACGGTCAAATTTAAAACGTTTAATGATCGTGAACTTCTTATTCACAATGTGACGTATGTTCCAGAACTCAAGCGAGATTTGTTATCTATAAGTATGTTTGATGATCTAGGCTATTGTACTAGAGTTGAATGCGGAGCGTTGAAGATTTCGTGTGATGAATTGATTATTGCTAAAGGGTCTAAAATATATGGTCTATATATTTAAGAAGGTTCAAATGTTATTATTCATTCATCGTTGACTAGTAAAGGCTTTCATGACAAGAAAGAGCTATGAGATTTGAGTTTAAGGCGTTATGAATGCCTTGAGAAAGTTTCAGAGGAGTACAATGAATTTTGCAGAAATCAAGGGATAAAAATGCATGTTACCGTTGAGTTGTTATTGAGTTTTTGGGGAAGAGCTGAGGTTAAAACAACTTACTTGGTTTGTAGAGAATTTCTTTAGAAGAAGAATAGTGAAAACCAAGGGAGAAACTATAACAGAGAAAATTCAGTTTGAGGTGGAGTTTCCTACAATGGATGCTAACAGTAGTGAGAGAACGGTTACGGAGATCTCTAATTATCATTTGACTCATGATAAGGTAAGGAGGTTTATTGTAGCATCTCAAAGGAACGGTTATGCTAGCCTTGGATAAAAGAAGAAAAACCAAGGTTTAATGTGGCTGAAGGACTGCAAAATAAAAGAAGAAAAACCTTCAAGGTTACATCTTAGGTTTGATTGATTCATATATTGAGAGTTGGAGAGGTAGGGAAACACTTGGATAGAAAATAGGATTGTTCTTGGGCGCCTTCAGGGTTGTTCTTGGAAACCTGAAGGCGAAGGCTATTTTCTTGTAACTCATCTATAATCTGTTGTAACAACTTTCTGAGTATAGTGAATTAGGGAGTTATTCTCTCCCCCAAAGTAGATCGTTTGATTGAATTGGGTAAACAAACCTTCGGTTTTTTCTTGCCTAATTCTGTTATATTATCTGTGTACGGATTATTATTGTTGAAGACCATTTATTTTGGTTGCTATTGTTCTTTACCTCACAAATTGATATTGAATTTTGTCGTAATTCACAACAAGATTCACAACAATTACTAATATGTATTAAAGGACAATATATTTACTTGTGGTTTCATTATACTAAATTTTTTTTTATTTTATAAACTTATGGAAATGCCTCTTTTTTTTAAGTAATCTTCTGAACGATCTAGTATTATATTATTTATATCATTTTGCTCAAAATACTATTAAGCAGAGTTATGGATAAGTTGGTGTCCATAAATCAAACGGCATTCATACTAGACCGCCAAATGATGGATGCAGTTCTATTAACCTGAACTGCTAGACCTGATGAAGAGGCGTAAAGGAAAATGTCTAGTTTTTAAAGTTTATTTTGCACAAGCTTATGATTGTGTAAGTTGGGAATTTCTTGAAGAAATCTTAAAGGCCATGAATTTCTTTCCCAAATGGATACAATGGATCAAAGGTGGTGCGTTAAATTGCTATATATTTGTTCTTATCAATGGTGGAACTACTTCAGATTTTAAGGCTTCTAGAGGCCTAAGGCAAGGTGACCCTTTGTCACCTTTCCTATTTTCACTCATTGTGGAGGGTCTAGCGGTATTTATGAGAAAGGATAATTCCAAGGGCATTTTAAAGAGCTATGAGTGGCATGAAGAAGAGCATGTTAATCTGATCCAATTTGCAGACGATATCATCCTCGTTTGCAAAGGTTCGTGGGATGATCTTTGGGGAGTTAAAGCAATTTTTAGGGGATTCGAAGTGCTATCTAATTTACGCATTAACGTTTGGAAGAGTAAGCTTTTTACGATTGGCTTAGAGGGCTCATTCTTTTATTATGATGCTTATTTTCTTGCTTGCAACATTAGTCACCTACCTTTCAGGTTTTTGGTGATAGAAGTTGGAGGCAATCATTGTAGATTGGCCTTTTGGAAACCTATTTTGGATTATTTCATATCGAGACTTACTTCATGATGAGGGAAGATGCTCTGTTTTGGGGGAAGGATTACTATAATAAATTATGTCCTCACCAATCTATCGGATCATCATTTATCATTTTTCAAACTTCCATCCAAAGGTTTGAAGGAGCTTATCGCGTTACAACGCAACTTCCTATGGTCTGGTTCTGCAGACAAGGTTAGCATTGCTTGGATTGTGTGGGAGAAAATTTCTTTGCCAAAGAACTATGGAGGGTTGGGAACCAAATATTTAAAGGTTTTCAACGAGGCATTATTATCTAAATGGTTATGGCGTTTCATTAACAAACCTTCATCAATTTGGCACAAGATCCTTGGTTTTAGATATGGAAACTTGGGTTCAAGAATTATGCTTAAGAAGAACAGAAGGGCTTTAATAAATGATTCATTATGGCGGGTTGATTTAATGAATATTAGGGTTCTATGAAGGAAATGGGTTTTATCAGTCAAATTTCTTGCAAGCTAGGAGAAGGAAATGAATATTAGGGTTCTATGAAGGAAATGGGTTTTATCAGTCAAATGGTGGGTTGATTCATTATGGCGGGCTCATTTCGTTTTGGCACAATTGTTGGCTACGTTCGATTCCTCTGAGTTGTGCATTCCGGAACCTTCATGAAGTTGTTGCAGACAAGTCAGCTTCCATTTGCGAGATGGGTGAGTAGGTCGAAGGTGTGTGGGAGTGGAAACTAGGTTTTTATGCGCAGGACCTCCATGGAATTGGCTGTTGAATTTAATTCCTTGGTGGACTTGCTTCTTCGTGCCAGGCTTGTACTAGGCGTATTGGACAGGTATGTTTGGATAGCAGGTTGTCATGATGGTTTTTTCTATGAAGTCTTACTACAAGGCAATAATGATTCTTGATGGGTCGAATAGTATGGAGATTATTCACAAGACCGCGTTGGAAGTTTTGTGGTAAACCAAGGTCCCTCTCAAAGTTAGATCTTTTGGATGGAGATTAGTGATGGATAGGCTTCCAAAAAGATCAAATATGTTGGCCAGGAGAATAATCTCTTGTTCACATGATTTAGTGTGTGTTTTTTGTTTCAAGGATAGGAATCGCCTCTTATGTATGTGTCCTCGAATCCGTCTAGTGTGGAGGAAGTTAGCACTTCGGGTGGGGATAGCTTGGGATGATGTTGATGATGTTTATGACCATTTGTTTAAATAGTTCATGAAATTGGTGGGGAGAACTTCCAAGACTACTGCATGTTACACTTGGATTTCGGTTTGTTGGACTATTTGGTGGATTTGTAATCAAGTGTTATTCAACGACATAATTGCAAACCTTGAGAATATTGCACTAAGGGTGATCCATAACTCATGGTGGCAGTTATAATTTTATAATCAATATAAACCTAAATTTAATTATTACAATTGGTTTAAATCTCCTTAAAAAAATTGTTTTAGGAGATTTAGTTTGCTTTTGTATAATTGGGGTTGTGGATTTTGTCCATTGTAATGAATTAGTGTACTCGTAATATACTGTTTTTAAATATAATAAATATATTATTGGCTCATTAAAAAAAACCTGCTGAAAAAACCGCAGTTGTGAAATAAAAATTCTTTAAAAAATTGCAGAATGAATTCTTTAAAAAAATCTAATGCCCGAAAGTTGATATATGGACACACACTATTCCACTTTCAACTTCTCATATTATTACTTGCAAAAATAGTGCAAGTATACGGATTTGGATCCTCTCCTTTTTTATATATCCTGCCATCTCTCATGTTTCTAATCTAACGGTTCAGAATTTATAATGAATAATGTTGAAGAAATTTCAAAAAATAACAAAGACAAATTACTTTTCATTTCTCTCTCCTATTAAATGACTTTTTTATTTAATTATTCATTATAAATTCTGAACCGTTAGATTAGAAATATGAAAGATGGCCGGATATATAAAAAATGAGAGGATTCAAATTCTATTTTCATTAATATCATTTGTCTTTTAAAAGAAAAGTGATATACATTTTCTACCAAGAGTTGAATGTTAAAGTAAAGAACAAATTCATTTGTAATTTTTATGAGTGGTACAAAACTCCCGTTGATCTTTTAAAATAGGAGGTTTATTGTATTATGCTCCTTTTTGTAAGCATGGGGAATAGTTGTAAAGAAACTCTCTCCTTATAATAGGTTGATATACCTTTAGTATACCGTTTAATGTCATCGTGACTTATAAAAAAAAACGAAGTTATTTTTCGATAGAAACTCAACTTAAAATGCACCAATAGTAAAAAATAAAAAAAATAAAAAAAACTTATAATCATATTTAACCCAAAATAAATATATTACATGTAGAACGACTAGGAGTAGGTACTATGACTATCATACAAAGAAGAACCAGTCTTATAATATGATACAAACCAATGTTCTACAGAAATAAATTCGATTACAACTAAGAAAAACAAATAAACCCATTATTCTTTGTTTTTCTTTCTGACAACAGAAACGAAGCATCCATGGAATGGTTGTAATTTAGTAATTGCCACAACAAGGCTCATCATGTGGTTTATCGCTCTTTGGTTTTCCTAGGCCAAGTAGCCTTCTACTCCAAGTCATTTCATACGACCCTATATTAAATACCATATACATTAACTAATAGGAATTACTTATTCTCATTTTTTTACTCAATAATTTTTTTCAGAATAACATGTCTATTCATACAGAAACCAAGGATTTAAAACACCTCTACATAGATTGACGTATATGGAATAGACACAATTTAATGTAAGTGGGAGTTTCACTTACTTGAATGAAGCTCAGAAGCACCAGCTAGTTTTATTGGTGTTGAAAACACACAAAGAATGAGAGCAACCCAAAAAAGAAAAGATTTTGTAGAAACCATACTGGTTTAGTTTTGGTCTCTGAATTCAAGATATCGTAATTTGTAGTTCAAGCATTGTTGGGTGTTCCTTGCCTTTTATTATGCTTAAATCTTGCGGTGTGTCTGACTTAGCTATAATAACCAAGTTTAACTATGTCACTTGAGTTATTTTGAGGATAAAATATAGAGACAGAAACATCTGCGTCCTTTTCATGCTACTCGCAAACTAAGTCAAACATATTGTGAAGGACACGGTCATATATATATATATATATTCAAGACATAATTTAGAGACTAATTCTAAGTATGAACTAACTGTAGACATTAAAATTATTTTTTAAGATTTTAAACATTGACACATTCTTAATACTTGAATTTAAGTTTAAAGATTGGCGCATCCTTAATAGTTGAACTTTCTGTGTGATCTTTAATTACGTATATATCTTTTCAAAAATATTATGTGTATGCGATTGTATTGTAATTTGTTAGAAAACTACTTTAACATTTAATTATTAGAGATGTTCAGTTTACTTTCTACTGATTTTTCATTTCAATTATTGTAGAATTACACAGCTTTATATAGGCAGTGCAAGTCTAACTGAATCAGTTACACTTTGGATTTAGTTATAGTTGGTTAGGAGAGAGATTACTATAGTGCAGCTAGTGTACAGTAGGTACATTGGTCTGACTTCTATTTTATTACCTTTAATACCCCCTGCAAGCTAAACTGAGAGGGGGAAATTTGAATCCCTCATAGTTAGGTTGAGTCTGAAGTCTTTAAACTTAAAAGGAGACAAGACTTTGGTTATGATGTCAGCACACTGATGTTGACAAAATATGTGTAAAACCTCTATCCTTGTGAAAAGTCTTTTCTCTAGTAAAGAAGATCTAACACCATGTGTTTAGTACGAGCATAGAGCATGGGATTATGTGCAAGAGCCACAGTGCTGAGATTATCTCAATGAATTATAGTATTAGTGTAATGGATACTCAATTTTTAAAGTAGGGATTGGATCCATAAAATTTCTAAAGTCGTTAGGGCCAAACTCATATAGTTAGCTTTAGTGTTGGACATGGATATGACTGGTTACTAGTTTTGGTGAGGAGGTCTCTCTGTTGTTTCCTCTCTTTAAGAAAGGGTGTTGGAATTAAACCCAAGACTTTGAGTAACTTCGAATCAATCTTGATGAACAACATTCAATCACGCCGATTGAATCCCCTCTTATTCTTCACTCTTCACTCGAGTGAATTAATCACGTCTTGATTGCAAGATGATTTGCTACACAATGACGACGAAACAAGAAAAGAAAATTGAATTGGGGAGGAAATAAAGATTAGGGTTTAAAAAATAGGAGAATAATAGATTTTCTGCAAAGCTTCTCTCTGCTTTCAAACTGGAATTTTATTCTTTTCAACTGCAAGTGTTTACAATAATAGGCATTACTCCCTATTTAAAGATTTTGGGTTTGATTGCTCCTCAAACAAGGCCCAAAATACTTACTTCTACGAATTAGCCCTAAGTCGAAATTCCTGTCGAGACACACGACTTCGAAATTTCGACACTCACACAATTTCGACACACAACATTTCAACGACAACAGACTCTGTCGAAGATACTACTTTGACACAAAGAATTATATTTTCAGAACACCACCTAATTCATTGTATCTAAATTATCTACATTCATCATAGACCTTAGTTTCTTGAACAATTTGACCTGCATTCCCTTCGTCATGATGTCTGCAATCTGATTCTCAATTCTGCAATGTTCCAAGTTCGGCTTCGCTTCTGCCACCTGCTGTCTAAGATAATGGAACCTCATTTCGATGTGCTTGCTTTGTCAATGTGCTATTGCATTCTTCACCAGATCAATAGCAGATATGTTGTCAATCTTCATGGTAATTTCTCTATGATTCCTCCTAGTAATCTCTTCGACCAAATTTACTATCTATGTTGCTTGACATGCATAAGAATAAGCATATATGTATTCTGCTTCACACGATGATAATGCCACTACTGATTCCTTTATTGAACTTTAAGCAACTGGTAAACCACCTAATATAAACACATATCCAGTTGTGGATTTTCTATCCTCAGCATCACTACACCAACTTGAGTTAGTGTATCCCACTAACTTGCATTCTTTTCCTTTATCAACTGTAGAAAAAATACCACATTTGAGAGTTCCTTTCAGATACCTCAGTGTCCTTTTTGTCGCTGCTAAGTGTGATACCTTTGGCTTCAACATGAATCTTCTCACTATACCCACATTATATGCTAGATCAGATCTTATGTGACAAAGGTATCGAAGCGATCCAATGAGTCTTTTGTACTGTGTTGGGTCGACATCATCTTCATCTATGTCTATTGACAGTTGCATTATATTCTGGTCTCAACTGGAGTCGACGTTGGGTTGCAATCTTACATCTCAAATCTCTTGAGTATTTCGCCTGCATATCTTATTTGGTGCATCATCAAACCTCTATCAATCTTGTAAAATTCGATGTCAAGGAAATATGAGAGGTTTCCCAAGTCTGACATTTCAAACTCCTCACTTAGGGTCATGTTTGGAATCTTCTATCTCCTTCTTGCAACCTCCTGTTATCAATAGGTCATCAACATAGAAAAATAACATAAATAATTCATTATTGTTTCTTCTTACATATACTCCATGCTCAGTTGTGCAATTTAAAATTCCTTCTCCCTTAGAAAAATATTTATCTTCTTATGAAAAGCTCTTGGAGTTTGCTTAAGTCCATACAAAGGGCTTTATGAAGCCTGTATACCTTTCTTTCTTCGTCTTGTTTCATAAACCCAACTGGTTGTAAAACTAGTGGGTCATTCAGGAATGCACATTTCACATCCATCTGACATATATTCCAATTGTTCATGTTTGCTAGTCAAACAACAAACCTGATTATTTTGATCCTAGCAAGAGGTGCAAAAACTTCGTCGAAGTTGATTCCTTCTTTTTAAAGAAATTCTTTCACCACAAGTCTCACCTTGTGTCGATTTACTTCTCCTTTGGAATTCAACTTCACCTTGTATACCCATTTCACATCAATTTCCTTCTTGTCTTGATGTAATTCAACAAGTGACCAAGTGTTGTTGAATTCGATGGACTTCAGTTCCTCATTCATTGCTTACACCCACTTCGAATCCTTCAATGCCTCACCTGCATTGACCGGTTCAACATATGCATAGAAAGCATTGTATACCATCTTACCTTTATCATCGACCATATCATCTGATGTAATCACACATTATTGCAACCATGCAGGCATGTGTCTTGTTCATTGAGGTTTGCTTGTGCTTGTTTGACCTCTGACTTCTTCCAGTCGAACTTCTCTTTTGACTTCACTTGTTGGTTCTGCACATAAGATTCTCACTGAATCTTTATATATATTTTCAGTCCAATCTCATTCATTAAGTTCATCTATGATCATGTCCCTACTGATCAATACTTATTGGTGTCTCTTGATAATTCTCACCTCATTATTATTATTATTATTATTATTATTATTATTATTATTATTATTATTATTATTTATTTTTTATTTTTAAAAAATGTATTTCATTATCATTCGATAGATATTTGATTGGGATTGAGTATTTTCTCATGTGTTAGGTTGCTTGGAATAATAATTCTGATTTATATCTATGGTGCATGGTGAGTTTGGTACTACTTTTCTTCCTAGGCTATGGTGATCTTAGCTTAAGAGGTACAATATGATATTTGGATAGATTTATTTAAAAATATATATAGAATTTTGAAATAATGTTGCCATAAATTAGAATATAAAATTAAAGTACTATTACAACAACAACAAAAATAGATAATTTTAGTCTTGGATTTTACAATATTTAAAAATATACATATATGATTACACGCTATATACAAAATAAGGAGAAGAAAACACATCAAAACAAAAATGCTCTCATGTTTGCAAATAATTAAATTACAAATAAACTCGTAAAATAAGACATTTATTGCTGTGTGTGGAGTCAAAAAATTGGGTTCATCTTTTTTTATTACATGCAAAAAATTGGATTAATCTAATATGCACCTCAAGAAAAAATATTAAAACGTGATATCTTGTCATATTTAATAAGTTTAATTAAATATCACTTCTCTCATCATATTTTTATTAGAAAAAACTATACAATTTCATTTAAGATAACAAGGAGTCACCTTTAAAAAAATTAGTTTCATATAAATTAGTAATGCCTTGGCTAAAAGTCAAGAATATAAAAGGGGTCATAATCACTTCACGGTGGCTTTTCAAGTTTATTGATGGCTAGAATATTATTTCATGTTCAATTTCAAGAGCTCTATATATGATATACATCACATATAATCACTTAAATACTTTTGGTAGAGAATAAAACATTTGTTACAATGAAGAGGGAAACACTTGTTGGCATGTGTTTCTTTTTCATTGTTATCTTAGCTGCTCGTAAGTTTATATTTTAGTTTTTTTTTTGGTTGCACTTTTCTTTAAATTAAAGCACTTTAACTTTGGAAATAAACTTTTCTTTAACATCTATATCAACTTTTGTTTATTGTAGAAGAAGCAGTGGCAATGTTTAAGCAATGTGCGATACCTAGCAAATTTTTCGAAGGTAAATGCAATGGTGTATATGATGATGAACGATGTGAGAATATTTGTACTAGAGAAGAACATTCATCAAGAGGGTCATGCAATAAGTATTTGACATGTATTTGTTATCACTGTTGAACTCTTTAAATTGTGTTATATTTAGTCTTAATATTTGACCTTTTCAATTTTATTTTAATTTATTTTTTATGTTTTAATCTGAGTTTATGGTGTTTAAAAAGATTTCTTTTTTTTTACTTTTGATCGGTTAGAAGTGAAGAGATTAAATGTTATTGGACGGTTAAGAAGGTGGATAGATGCACCTATTGAAAAATTAGGTGCTTAAGCTATGCTTACGGGTCATTCGTAAATTTTTCCGGTGTAGAGTCATAAATAAATAGAATGTCTTAAATGCATCGTAACACTTCTTAATTATTACGTAAAATTATTGAAATGTCTTTAATTTTTAGAAATGTATTTTTGGATGCATCAATTTTAAAATAAATGTTGAAATATTGTAAAAATACGTCTCCGAAATAATTTAAAACATTCAATACATCTCATTCAGAAATCATTTACATTTCAATTGTTCTAAAGATACATCTACGTGAATATTTAAGAGATACATCTCCAAAATGTATCAGAACAGGTATTTAATTCTATGAGTCGTTTATCTATCTTCAGATGAAGTATAACGTACGATCGAAAATAAAAAATAGATGTACATGATTTCAGATGGACCAAAAATGACATACAAAAATAAAATAGTAACATATGTCAAAAATGTCGTAAAATCGAGATCCAAAATGTAGTAATACCGTCAAAATAAAATACAGACCATAGTACCACAACAAAATAATAAGAGACTACTATTGTGTGTATCTAACAATCTCTCATCTACCTCATTTGTCTGCTCTACCTCCTCAACCATCAATTCCCTTGTCCTCCAACGATGTCTCTGATACAGTAATGCCCCATGTGCCTCTGTCATGATGGCATCTAGGACCCACCTAACATCAGACCCAACAGGAAAGATATCATCGTCAAGGTCTGTCCGCACAATCTCCATCATGCGACGACACCTAGGCAAGACATCATCAGTATGATCTAGCTGAGCCTGATCCTCCTCTAGTATCTCCTGATGAGCTAGTTTCTGCAGATCTCTTAGAATAACATGCATCATGTACGGATGTGACACATTGGAGAACCATCTGATGTACCCTTCGACGTAGCTCCAATCGCTCTCAGTTATGGTAGCTTGTACCTTCTCTAGTACCAGATGACTCTTATAATTATCAAACATCTTATTTATTTGTCCACATGTTAAGGTAGGAGGAGCAGAGACAGTAGGGTGTCTGGAGATGGTCTGAGTGTACCTGAACTATTGCATGACACACTCAGGTAGATGAGGAGCAGTGAGACGTGATCTGCAGGTCAACCATCTAAAGTATAACAATATTTTGTCAAATGGCCACATCTTATGGTGATCAACATAATTGTTGAAGTGCATGTCCTCAGCAACCAAACTGTCAAGATGGACTCTGAAAGGCTCGGTCGCCTGGTTCCCTCTGAGCGAGATAAAAGCAGTAGCACCCGACATATCCTTAGTGTACTCAGACATACTCTCCCAGCCAGATATCTACGGGAAGTGTTAGAGGATCCAAGCCTAAAATAAAAATTTTATACCACACGAATCATTAGTAATGGCTTTGCAAATAAGAAATGGAAATAAAAAAGCATTCAAAGACCAATAATTATTATCATCAGTAGTGTCACGCTTCATGTGATCTATTTCATCTTTCACATACAACCCTATCTCAACTTCGAATACAGGTATATCAGGCAAGTCTTCCCCTAGTTGTACTCATGGATCCGCTCGAAACCCAAGAAGTATCGTTGGTAGACGACGTCAGTATAAGTGGCACTCTTGTCCACAAATATCGAAATGCCAACCAAAAATACAAGTATGCTCTCAAAGCATGCGATTTGTGAACCGCCACCTGCTCATCATCACCATGAGCTTGCTCTTCTCTCTAAATCTTAGCCACACAAATCTTCCTCAAGAACTCAAATCTATCATGATCACCCTTAGTCTTATCCATCTCTTACATCGCCTCCCCTAGATCATCCCCTAGATGCTCTACCATCATCTTGACTGCCTCATTATTGGTAATCCTCCCATGATCGAGGAATCTCTCCCTGATCATAAGATGTAATAAACACGAGACATCGTTGAGTGTGATAGACATCTCATTATGCAGGAGACAAAATGACGAAGTCTTGTAGTGCCATCTCTCCACGAATGCATTATGCATCTTGTGGTTGACCAGAGTGTAATCGGTCATGCACAAGTCCTTCAGGCCAAATAAGGACAAAACCGACTAAAACTAATCCACCTTCTGCTGAGGCAATGCAACAATCTTCCTCCAGTTGTTTAAAAACTTATGTGGATCACACTCATGAAATTTGTCAGAAATTATCAATGTCAGCAATTAAAATTAAAACAAAAATAAATAAATAATCAAACTAATGCTACATCTCTGTCCCGGATATGTTTGGAAGTATGGTCTGGATACATAAGCAATAAGGACAAATCAAATGAACCTCCTCCAAAAGCCTCTGGCTCAGCATTCGCATCAGCCTCACCCTCCAAAGGTGGCACTGAATCAACAACATCATCAGTAGGAGGTGGCACTGGTGAATCCTGACGTCTGCGGGAGGATAGAGGAAGTGATGCGTTAGATGATGAATCACATATCCTACAGGAAAAAGAAGGTGCAGTAACCTGAGGAATAGCACGAGCCCAAGAAGTAAACATTTATGCCTGACCAGAGGGACCTGAAGCCAAAGGAACCTGATGTCTCTTTTCCCGCCGAACGGATGCGTGCTGAGCAACCCTGCCATGCCTCAGCTTGTCATGTTTGCCAGCTATTATCCATATAAGTTAAATTAAGACATCTCATTAGTGCACGCAAACAACACACAAGCAAGAATATTTTTTAAATTATTGCAGGAAATTCCAGAGATGCATCTCCGGAAGCACCAAGAAACTAAAACATTGAAAATTATGGAGATGTATCTCTAGAATTTCCTGCATAAAATTAAACATTGAAATATTTCGGAGATGTATCTCCAGAATGCTTTGAAACTCAGAATAGCTTCAATGGCGTAATATACAACATCCAAGGTCAAAATAATTTGTTTCGATCATCATTTTCAGCCAACAAACAACAAATACACTATATGTATACTATGATAGATGTGATTTCTACTCATTTTTGACCTTAAACGTTGATATTTACTCATTTACACCAAAAAACAAACATTTATAAAAAGCACTTGTTGGCATGTGTTTCTTTTTCATTGTTCTCTTAACTGCTCGTAAGTCTATATTTTAGTTATTTTTTGTTGCAATTTTCTTTAAATTAAAGCACTTTAACTTTTGAAATAAACTTTTCTTTAACATCTATATCAACCTTTGTTTATTGTAGAAGAAGCAGTGGCAATGTTTAAGCAATGTGTGATACCTAGCAAATTCTTCAAAGGTAAATGCAATGGTTTATATGACGATGAACGATGTGAGAATATTTGCACTAGAGAAGAACATTCATCAAGAGGGTCATGCAATAAGCATTTGACATGTATTTGTTATCACTGTTGAACTCTTTACTACGACTTGCCTCTTCTATTTTAAATTGTGTTATATTTAGTCTTAAAATTTGACCTTTTCAATTTTATTTTAATTTCTTTATGTTTTAATATGAGTTGATGGTGTTTAAAAAGTTTTTTTTTGGCTTTTGATTGGTTATAAGTGAAGAGGACCAATGTTATTTGACAGTTAAGAAGGTGGAGAGATGCATCTGTTGGAAAATTACGGGCCTAAGCCATGGTTATGGGCCAACTGGAATTTTTCCAGATGTAAGATTCATAAATAAATAAATAAGAGAGTTTTTTAACGCACCATATGTTAGAATATGTTTTGTTGTGTGACGCAGTGATTTAGCTTGCATTTCATTCAACTTGTAACTACTTTCCACTTATGGTTATTTTTGGTTATAGGTTAGTTAGTTGGTTAGGGTTGGCTATCTTGTATATATATCGTTGTAAGCTATTATTGTATTCAATATGGTGAAAATATCATGCTCAGCTTCTTTCAATATCGACTTTTTCTTCTTCTCTAAGCTTTCTTCTTCTTCAAGATTTTTCTTCTCTATCAATGGAGGTTTGCAAGTTCTAACAAGGTATCATTCGCCATCCCGATCCAACCTTATTCTCCATTGCTTTCTGTTTTGTTTATCTTCTTCATTTAATCTTCAATGATGACACCATCACGTGTTAATCCCCTGGTCGATCCTCAACTTGACCCAATCAATCCATATTTTGTTCATCCTAGTGATGGTCCTGACACTGTCAAGGTTGCGCCACCTCTCACCGGTTCCAACTACCACTCTTAGGCATGCTCCATGCAAAGTACACTTGGTGCTAAGATGAAACTTGAGTTCATAGATGGATCAATTCCAATCCATGAAGATTCGTTTTATCCATCCATGTGTGCAGGGAATCAATGCAACATGTTGATTCTCTCATGGATCATCAATTCAGTTTAAGAATCGATAGCTCAATCTACCGTTCACATGAAGCATGCAGTAGACGTGTGTAACGATTTGAAGGAACGATTCTCTCAAGGTGATTTGGTTCGTATCTCTGAACTTTATCAAGAAATATATTCTTTAAAACAAGATTCTAAATCTGTTACTGATTTCTATTCTGAGTTGAAAATTCTTTGGGAAGAATTGGAGATTTACATGTCTATGCGACAATGTGTGTGTAGAATTAGGTGTTCATGTGCTACCATGAGAAATGCACGAAATAATCACAATTTGTTGTATGTCATCAGATTTTTTACTGGTATGAATGAGAACTTTGTAGTGGTTAAATCTCAGATGTTACTCATGGATCCTTTGCCTACCATGAACAATATTTTCTCCATGGTGTTACAACATGAATGCCAAGGTAAGTTTGCTCCATCAGATGATTCCCAAGCATTGATTAATGTTGTAAGTTTCAAGAAAACAGGTTTTAAGATTGACAACTCTAATTCCCAATCCACCATATCCAAGTCCAAGATTTTCATCCACTGTGCGAGAACTAGCCACACAATTTAGGTTTGTTATAGGAAACATGGCTTAACAGCAAATAATGCAGCACAAGTGAGGAGCATAATGAAGAGAGTGATCAGTCTTCACTTCAATAGCAAAATGAGCAGCATGCAGATGCTCCTATTACCCACGAACAATTTACTAAACTAGTGAATCTTCTTCAACAATCAATCATCCACCAAGGCTAACCCTTTGCAGCTTCCAGCCAAGTGTGCCCATCCTTATTTATAGGTCATACATATGTAGATGCTCAAGGTAATCTTCATTCTTTCATTTACAAGTGTTCAACTCTCAATTCTTGGATAATGGATTTAAGAGCCAGTGATCATATTTGTTCTAATCGTTATTGGTTTCATGATCTTACTTTAATTAGTCCCAATAATGTTAAATTGCCAAATGGTTAAGTTGCTTTGTCCAAATTTCTTGGCACAGTCAAATTTTCTCCATCCTTTAGCATATGTGATGTACTGTATATTCCTAAATTTTCAGTTAATCTCATATCAGTTCCTAAGTGTCGCAACTGCGGGGGAAAAAACAGCGGAAACAAACAGAAGAGTCACCACCGAATGTTATTTATCCCGAAGAGAGGGAAAGGAAACGATCGAAGAAAACCTGAAGAACAGGAAAAGGCAAAGTCATCGCAACCAAATCTTGGGTTCGGGATTTGTTACGCAAGGGGAAGGTTTTAGTACCCTTCATGTTCGTTATACTCAACGGGATTCATGCTTGTTATTTAATCAAAGGGTGTGCTTATTTAAAATCTACTGCTAAACGAGGGAGGGAAAAGAAAAAGGAGACTCGATAGGACATCGTCGTTATGCCTATGTATTCCCTCGTGCAATGGGAAAGTCAGAGTCAACGTAGTTCAAAAAACTACGGGTGATGGGGGGAAGGTTGCTCGCCAAGACATCATTGTTTTGTGCCTACGTATCCTCATCTGGTATGAGAAATTAGAGCAAATGTAGTTCGGGTGACTAAACCACTGGTTGGTTAAGTGTTTTTTTATGAGTGACGGTAAGTTCCCATTCCAGCAATTAGGGTCGATTCTTGTTTGCGATAGAACGGGAAAAATGATGTACTTTTTTCTAAAAATGATTTTGAAGAAAAATCCCGAAGGATAAAAAAGTTTGAATTTGGTTTAAGAGTTTTAATGAAGTGAATTGAATTGGTTTGAGATTAACGTTGCACTAAAGACTATGATATAGGAGTGAATGCGTCACATATCGTCCAAGGGGCATAGAATAAAAACTCTAGACAAATAAGGAGAAACCCCTCACTCATCATTTCCCATATGCTTAAGGTTCGTGGTGCACAATGTTCATCATTCTTTATTAAGTGTCTTAGAGTTGTTTGAGATGAGATGAGAAGACACAAGAGAAAACACTAAAGGAAAACTAAAAACCCTAATGTTATCATACAAAATGGCCCTAAAGTTAAGATAAGAGGGAAATCTGCCTAATGTTATCATACAAATGATGGACCTAAAGTTGAGTTCAAAAGGGACTATCCTAATTGTCATCATGCAAAGGATTGAAAGCCTAATGTATCTCCTACTCCCACCTTAATCATAAATTATGTGGGACTAGGAATCCTAAGGGATCACGTGAGCAACCACAAGTAAACACTATCTAATTCAATCACAAATGAAAACAAAAGTGAAACTTAAACAAGTCTCAAGAAGAGAAAAGAGATTAAGAAGAAAGAAGAAGAATGAAGAAGATGCAATCAAGGTGAACAATCATGGAAGTTCAAAGACAAGAAACATCAAGAAAGCAAACATCTCAATCATACAAGGTAAACACCAACATCATGTCAAAACAACAAAGAAACATTCACATGTCAAAACATATCAAAAGATTTGAAATCAAAACACAATGGAAAAACAAAGTGCCCACACACATCCAAATGACTCAAACATATTACAAGAAGAAATATCAATCACAAAGCAAAGTGATATGAGGTCAAATGAGATGAGAAACAAGGTAGGGCAGTAGCGACATCACGTCATATTCAACTCATGAACACACAAGAGAAACAACAAGGATTGAATCCCAAAATAATGCATCAAGAATCAAGCATATACATCAAAGTCAATCTTAAAAGAAAATAAGTGCTCAAGTAAGGTACAAACCACAAATGATCAAGTATCATATCATCAAGGCCAGAATCAAACACAAACGATATAAATCATATTCATATCTAAGACATCAACCAAATTCAAGAAAGATCATGTTCAAGATGTACTCAAGAAAACACCCAAATCATCCATACAAGAGAACATATGAATAAGGGAGTAGGAAATGATCATATAATGGGCACATAACATGAAGATCAGAACCTTAACCAAGACATTTGAATCACACAAGAATCATGAACCACAAAGAAAATTCATTCAAGAAGCAAGTCCTAAAACTAGGTCAAGCATTAGGCAAGTTCATGTTCAAACATCATCACATTGAAAAATCAAATTGGGGCACTTATATGATCATACAAATATGAAACCAAAGCATAAACACATGTAAAACAACCAAGAATAAGCATGAAAGAGATCTCAACAAGAATAGCATGAATACACCATCAAAATGAATCCACAAGTCCAAGCATGTCATGAATCGAAGACTAAATAAAACCAAGTGGGAAATGTCCAAGGAATTATCATTAAAGCATCAAAACCACATCCAAATATTCACCAATTAAGTGTCCAAACATATGAGAAAAAATAGCTCAAGAAAGTGATCCAAGGGCATTAAACAACAAACCTTAATTCAAGGGTAAATATGGAAAAGCAATCCACAAAGAAATTCCAAATAAAATAGAAAAATAAATGGAAAATAAAAATAAAAATCATGAAAAGTAACACAAGACATTAAAGGATCGAAAATATATTTTTGTGTATTTTTAAAATGATTTTAACTATTAAAAATAAAATCAAATGAAGAAAGAATAAAAAAATAAAATAAAAATGAAGAAGTGAAGCTAAGGGGTGCACCAGTAAATCTGACATGAACTAAATTCATGTTGTAGCATGAAAATGGGCCCAAACCAGGAGGCGTAGAAAGCAAAAAAAAAACACAAAGCCCACCCAAACAAAACAAAAACTCAGCCAAAAAAGTGAAACATACCATTTCATTAAAGGATGTGGCATGCCATATCACTTTTCAACGCATGTGTGGGCAAGTCAACTGCCAAATCAGACAAACACCTCAGCTAACACCTCAGACGTCGGAACCCTAGCTCCACTCGTCTTCCTCGGTGAGCCTCACCGGTGGTCTCTGCAAATATCAATAAAAATCAAAACCCCATACACATTTCTGAAGGAAATCTCATGAGGAACACAAATCTGACCTTAGATTTTCAAAAAGGTACCTCTAACATGGTGAAAACACAACACGAGAATTTGACATACAAACTGAAAGTTGCTTAAACAAGCACACCAATCATTCAAACATTGCCTACACAAGGTAGGACTTCAGATGCAACCAACATTAGCTTATATTTATGCCTAAAATGAGAGATTCAGAATGAGAAAGGTTACCTAAACTGAACAACTCTATTGGTCCTTCAAACTGCTTCTAAGCTTCAAAGAAAACCCTCCAATGGACTCCTTGTATCTCAGTGATGAAGAATCAAGCAAAAGGGAAGTAGAATCTTCAAAGAAAAATCCAATTGAAAGAGAGATAAAGTAAGAGCTTTTTGAAGTGATTTTGATCTCTTTCTCAGCAAAATGGCCTCCTCTCTTGGGTTAGGGTTTTGTTTTTTCTTTATATATGAGGATTTAGGAGTGTTTTTTGGAGCCCATCATGTGTGAATGGCTTATTTTGCAAACTTGCCAAAAAAAAAAGCTCAAAAGAGAGTGTATACGAATTTGGTATGGTTGGCACACCACTTTGGGTCAGCATTGAGTACAAATGAGGGTGAGAAAATGAATTTGGATGATTAGAAAAGAAGGAAATGGATTTGTGGGGTGGTTTGGTGATTTCTATATATGGTGTAAAAATTTTGAAAATGCTTGAAAATGTAAAGAAATGTTTGCTCACTTTAGGTAAAGTTTGGTGTTGTCATGAGATGATGATGATGATGATATGGTACAAAAGAAAGGCAAAACTAACTAAGATTGTGGCTTGAAAAGCAAGAAAACCCAACTAGGTCACACATTTATGTAGTCATGTTCATCATAATTTAACTTGCATTGTAAATCATCAAATGACATGGAATTTGAGGTCATGGTGTAGGAAAGATCTTGAGGCACAAGTTTCATGTTATAGGTAACTTGATTTGAAGCTTTGAAGTTCATGAATTTTTACCTTGAAATGAATGACCCAAAACTAGGTCATCCAAAATGACATTGACTTGGATGGACCATAACTTGAGCTCTACATATGGAAATGATGAGTTCTTGAAATTTTTGTAAATCTTAAATGATGAAGAACAACTCTTATATTTGAGTAAAGTTGAGGAAAATCTTGGATTCATGTGAAAATAGTCTTAGAAATGGGTTGCCCTTGGATGTCTTTAAATTCTTTCCACATTGTAAAACCAATTTGGAGACATCATAACTTGAGATGTGTAGATATAATAGAGGAGTTATTGTACTCAAAAGGAAGCTTGGCGAACAAATAAAAAGTCTCATGTTTGATGAAAAATGAGATGAAGCTTGTATCATGGTGAAACTTGTCATGGAAGTTAGGTGCTAAAAGAGGGGATTTTACACTTAGAATCCTCTAAAACCCTAATTTAGCAACCTCTTGATTTTATGATCCTCTTTGATTCTTCTTGATTAAGCTTTAACATAGTACTTGTGATGACTTAAGGTGGTATCTCATGACTTAAATTATCAAAATTCAAGCCTTGAACCTCTTCAAATCCACAGTTGACTTTTGTTGGCCAGATGAAACCCTAACATCTTATTCACTGATTGAAGTTCTTGTGATGGTGTATGATGATACATAATCCATGTAGAGGACCCTCAAGGTATGTGTTAAGCTTTAAAATCATGTATTGCCCAAGGAACTAGCCACAAATCTCCTCTGAGCCAAAACCCTAGTTCAATTGTCCACAAGATAGGATGAGGTGACCAATGCTTGAATTCTTGATTCAAGTGGTTGAGAGACGTGTCTTGATGATGATGAAAATATTGTGACTTGAGATTGCCACAAAGTTGAGCATAAAACTTTGATTTAGCCTTGAATATGAATATTTTCTCTTGAGTGTTGAATAAGATACCTTGATCCCTTGCCTAAGACTAATGTTATGCATAAATGCCAATGCAAAATGATATGAAACATAAGCCAAGATATAAGAAAAGGGATGGGCAAATTTTGGGGTGCTACGACTGCCTTTATTCAAACAACTTGGACCTGAAGGGATGATAGCAATGGATTTCAAACATTCGAGGTAAAAGGTGATTGAATACCAAAAGAAACCAACAATTTGCAATCTGCAGAAATGTTCACAGTAAAAGATTGCCAGCCGAAGGTGGACTTAAAAGTAGCGAATATCAACCAAAAGTTGGGATAACCTAAGGACACAAGATACCAACCAAAAGTTACAATAGCAAATGGTAACTAATCAAAAAAGATAATAATGGCTACTAACCAAAAGTTAGGATCACTAGAGAGTAACAACCAAAAGTTAAGAGAAAGAGGCTACTAACCAAAAGTTAGGATCACCCAGACGCCAACCGAAGGCGAATACACAAACAATGAAGACTATCAACCAAAAGTTTGGATCATCCAAAAGATTACCAATCAAATGTTAGGATGAAGGCTACTGACCAAAAGTTAGGATCTCCAGAACATCAATTGAAGGCGAACACACAGAAATGAAGACTACTTACCAAAAGTTGGGATAACGACTTCACAAGGGAGCAAAAAAGAAGACTACCAACCAAAAGTTAGGATAACATCCAAGAAACAACGGACTACCAACCAAAAGTTTGGATAACATCCAACAAGCAACGGACTACCAACCAAAAGTTAGGATAACATCCAAGAAGACACCAAACAAAAGTCGGAGTAAAGGCTACTAACCAAAAGTTGGGATCGACAGAAAGGAAGACTAACAACCAAGAGTTGGAATCGTCAACAAAGAAACAAAGGTTACCAACTAAAAGTTGGGATCACCAGGACGTCGACCGAAGGCGAACTTACCACAACGAAGACTACCAACCAAAAGTTGGGATAACAATTTTGCAGGGGAACAATAGAGGACTACCAACTAAATGTTGGGATAACATCCAGGAAAAACAATGGACTACCAACCAAAAGTTGGGATAACATCCACAAAACGACTAAGCGGAGGATTACCAACCAAAATTTGGAATATAACACCCCGAATAGGCAGGGGAAGTAGAATCATCCGACTTACGACTTGAAAAGAATACTCCGCAGGGGGAAAGAGAAGCTTAAACAAATAAACTATGTCGGGGAGTAAAAGTAAGATGAACATATCTATCAATGATTCTTGTCGAGGGATAGAGATAACGAGATCTTAAATCATGCCATTATCTGCTGGAGAGATGTCTGGACACAAAGAAGTCAAACTTGGTTTATGCTTCGGATGCATATGTTTGAATATGGCGTAATGCTCCATGCGAAATGGAAATGTTACGCGTTTGGGAGGATGCAATGCATATGATATGCAAAAAGAACACCACCAAGGAAAGCGCTGATAAAAATCAGCGAACCAAACTCTGCTGAGGAGAACGCCTTGAATGGCCTTCCTGAACAAAACTCTTCTGGGAATAAATCCACTCTGCTAAGAATTAAGAGTAACATTTACTGGGAGATCGTCCCAAAAATATGACTTTGAAGAATGCCAATGATCATTGGACTTTGCTAGGGATATCAACCACCACTGAGTTACCTGTTGATGAGATCAACATCAATCTCTTCTTGGGGAGTGAATTTCAACCTTACCCTAATAGAGATAAGTGCACACCATTGCTGATGGGAATACTTCTGTCTAAAAAATGATACTCTGTGGGGAGATAAAAATCTCTATTACGGAATAGATGCCTGATTGCATATCAACCCATGTCTGATGTAATCAGCTTCTGAGTACTCACTGGGGAGCATAAAATCAAACCGGCTGGGGAATACAAACCCTAAATTCTTGTTGAGGGAGGAATCATTCACCATGTTTTGTAGATACTGCTTGAACTTCACTATCGGGGATATAAGTTCTACTGGGGAAAGGATCACGTCATCCTATAAACAAATGGGATGTCCTATATGAAAAATTGTTGTTTCGGTTACCATCCATGACACCATTCAAGTAAATTCATTATTTTCAATATGCTTTGTAAAGCCTCAATGTTTTCACATGTTAAATTTATCAAAAATACCGGACATCCTTTTTTTGCAAACAAAACAGTAAAAGTAAAAACAGGAAATGGAAAGCTCTTTGAGTGAATAATACTTTGTTGATTGAAAAGACCTGTAAATAGGCAAATTACAATTGGATGCAATTCCTGAAAAGAGGTAATTGCGCAAAAAGTATAACAAGATATATACAAATGTCGGCAATGTGGAAACAGACAACCACCATGTGTTGACTCGGTTATAACCTCTATGTCTTCAACGTTTCATTAATGCTCCGCCTTCTGAATAGACTAGATGAATTGATTTTTTACCCTTCGGGACCTCCATGTGTCAAGATGAGTTCACGGATCAAACACTGACCGTAGTCATTTGCTTTTAAATCCCTAACTTTTTCTTGGATCGCCCTTGCGGGTTTTCAATCCACCGGGATACCCATTTTTGCCAAAGTCGCATTTTCAGGTTTTCAACTTTGCGGGTTTATTCTTTTTCGTTTATCCCTAATTTTTGCCCGAACCTTTTCTTTTTATGGTTCGTAGGGATGCCCCATTTTTGCTTGGATCTTTCTTTTCATGTCCAGCGGGTCTATTTTAAGCAAAATGTTTGTTGACTACGTCTGCGTTCACAAGGGACGTAAAATCTTCACCATCCATAGTAAATAGTAATAAGGCTCCACCAGAGAAAACCTTTCTTACCACATATGGACCTTCATAATTGGGAGTCCATTTTCCTCTGTGATCTATCTGAGCGGGAAGGATCCTTTTCAAAACCAAGTCACCTATCTGGAAACACCGAGGGCACATCTTCTTATCAAAAGCCTTCTTCATTCTGCTCTGGTATAACCGGTCATGGGCGATGGCTGCTAATCTCTTCTCATGAATAAGACTTAGCTGATTCAGTCCGTCTTGAACCCATTCAACTTCGTCGAGCTTCACATCAGACAAAACTCTCAATGAAGGGATCTCAACTTCTAATCGGGGGGTCTTAAGAAGGTTTCTCTTTGGTGGAAAGAAGTTTCTCTTCTTGGTTCTACATCTGATCAAAAGACTCACTGGTTTGCCTCTTATTGTCTCTTTTGAGAGGTTGTTCCTCATCTTTTAGCGAAATTTCCTAGTAGTGGGTGACTGGGGGCATGTGTGGGGAACATTTGGGTTTATCATTTTAGGTGGAGTATTTTCCTCCTTGTTTGGGAGGGAGAGCTTCTAGTAGAGTTATGTAGTTCTATTTTTGAAATGGTAAAACATGGTTTTGAGGATGCAAGGTCATGGAATTTCGATCTAATAATTGTTTTTTGGTGTGGTGAGGTATTTTTTTGTTAGGCTTTCTACCTTGCGCTAAGAGTGAAGCTAGGTCAGGAATGTTGACTATGGGTTGGCTAGAATTTGGAAGAGTCTTGCATCTTCTAAAGACGTTATGTTCTCTATGAAGTTGTTATTGAATAAATTGTCGACTAGGCATAATCTGCAAATTACTTGTTTGCTCACTATGAGGTCACTTCGATTTGGTATAACGTTTCTAATTGGGTGAGTATGATTTTACCTATATCATGCTAAATCTTAGAGGTGCTTGAGGTATTTTAGTGTTTTAGTAAATATAACATTTCACTTTTAGGATTGGTTTCGTTATGACATTCAACGGTCCATATTTTTGGAAACTACGTAATAGAGTTATTTTATGTCAGGAAAGTTGGTTGGTTAATCTTTAGATGACTTCAATTATTTTTCTTACTTGGAAGTGGGTTCATTCTCATGCTCCAGGTTTTGAATTTGGATTACATGATTGGGAACGAGACCCACTCTAGTACCTCGGTATTTAGGAGTGCACTAGGTAGTCAACTGTCCTCTTTTGTTTGGTGCAAGTGGTTGTACTTACCTCCTTTGTTTACAATTTTTGTACATTGTCGGCGGTCTTGATTTTCTCTTAACTTTTCTCTTTCTTATATATATATATATATATATATATATATATATATATATATATATATATATATATATATATATATATATATATATATATATATATATATATATATATATATATATATATATATATATATATATATATATATATATATATATATATATATATATATATATATATATATATATATAAACATGTTTACCATTAAAAAAAAGATTCAGAAATAAAGATGACATACTAGCTCATCAAGAACATCAGAAGAAGTTGAGAAAGGCTTGGTTGTGACAAGTCAAGGAAAGTTTGGGAAAAACATGGATGTGACAAGTCAAGGAGAGATTAGGTCAAGAGATTTAAGACATAAGTCCTTAACCAAAGAAAATGATGTTTTAGGAAAGAAGGGAACAAGAATATCAAAAAGAAAATAGTTGCACTAATAATATTAGGCTCGAAGATGAGGTGATGAACATTTATAAGAGTTATTTACGTTTGATCCTTTATTTTAAAAAAAAGGTTAGAATGGAAGTCGTTAGCATAACTTTTTTATGATGTTTAAATAAAAAATAAATAAATAAATATTACTATTTTGAAAGTCAACAATACAAAAGTTTATAAATTATTTTATATTTTTAAGGAATAGAGCTTTAGATATAATAAGATTTGAAATAATTCAGCTAAAAATTAAAATATAAAAATAAAGTATTATAAAAAAATAATTAATTCTATACTTGAGTTTTTATAATATTTTTAAATAAATAACTTTTAAAAATATTATAAAAAATTACTATTCATTTATAAAATACATGCATGATAAATCATCACAAGATGTGAAAATATAATTAAATTACAATAAAACCCTTTTAAAATCCAAACTTTACGGGTGAATGTACTAGTTTTACTAAATTTATAACATTATCTATGTTAAATATATTTTTTTAATCTCGTATCTGTGCTTCGAGGGTCCATTTTCGTCCTTCAATTTTAAAAAAGATTGGTTTGATCCCTTATCTTTTTAAGCAACGTCATGTAAGTCCCTTTTTCTTCCGTTAAATTGTCTCAAACTGTGTTTATTTGTGTACTCGTGACAGCTGAGTTGGCATTCAATTCCCGGCTTCTTTATTTTGATCTTTCTTATTTCTTGAAAACTTCATCTCCGAAGAAATATAAAGAACCCTAAATTGAATTAGGGTAAAAAAATCCATTTCTCTTCCATCTCCATTTTTTGAAATCGCTAGTTATATCAACCATGAGTTATAGTCGTTGTTCATCCGCTATGAAATAATAGAGCGTAGGAAGTTTTAATTCTAAGGTATGCACAAGTACTAATTTGTAATAAAAACCTACTTTTTGTTGTGGAGACATAGATGTTCTTTGTAGGGCATAAACAATAAGCAATTTTAGGAAATAACTTTGGGTCTACCCACATTTTAATGTAAGATTTCTTAATTTTGGAAAACCTTCATTATTCATAAATTATGGTATAATAGTGTTCTTTGGTTGCTTGATTTACATTGAGATCTACTCGAGATGGGTGTGAATTTTATGATTGGTTATACGAGAAAATGGGATGTGAGAATGATAAATTTTTAAAGAAGCAAAAGCATAGGTTGGAAAAGTTATCAAAGAAAATTGATGCACCAAAAATTGAGGTTGAAAAGCTAACAAATGAGCAATAAAAGACAAATTTTATTGGAACTTGAAGTTTAAATGAAGAACATTATCAATTAATTTTTTATTTTAGATTATGTTTTTTTTTGTTTTCCTTGTAGTAGTTTTAAGGATGTTTTAATTTTATAACATGATGGACTTATGTATTAGTAGGAATGATATCAGATTGTTAAAGGAAATGGTATAAGTTATTTTTTCATGTTGTAATGGTATCATTTTGTACCTTATGTTTTCCCATGTTGTAAGAAAGATATCCGTTATTTTTCCATGTTGAAATGTACCATTGTGTTAACTCTAAATGAATCAGTTTTTTAACTCGATTATACTATTATGTACCATTATTTTCCCATTATAGGTGAACTCAGCTAACATTTACTTACGACACATGCATAATCTTAAACCTGATTACTAACCGTTGTCAACAATGACGTGTAAGCTTTTTTGCTTTGACTTCACCTAAGATTTTGTTTCTCAGCTTCGCTACTCTGCTTCGCCTTCGATCGCCTTTGTTCCCTTTCAATTCTCTTTGCTTGGGTTTGCGTTGTAACAAATGAAATGAGATATTACATTTGCATATCACTATTTTGTTATAATGTTTAATCCACATGCCAAGTATATGTCACATATTCCTTTATTTGACTTTGACAAACGAATTTAACACAAAGGAGTAATGTGACACAGTTTTGAAAAATAAAGAATAAAACCTATTCTTTTAAAAGTTGAGAGACGAAAATGAACCTCGAGATACATATAAAAGACAAAAATGATATTTAACCTACCATCTACTATTTTACTTTTAAAAAAATACAAGTGCTCATTTATGTTGGTGCAAAGGTGAATAAATGATGAACAAAGGAAATATTCTATTTAAGAATGACGGCTACAAAAACATGATAAAAGTTACAATGATTGTCACCCTATTTATAAGCTAAAACTAGGGTTACTAGAATAAGATAAAATACTAAAATACCCTCTAACAAACTTAGGGGCTAAGAAAATAGTACAACTAAATAAATATGAATTACTATTAATATTCTAATACCATCCCTTAATTCATATTCCATCAAAACTTGTAACACCAATTTCATCCCTTAGTTTGAGAAATTGATCAGTCTTGACAGCTTTCGTCAGAACATCTGCCAACTGCTTCTTAGTGCTGCAGTGTACAACTTCTAACACTCCACTCTGAACTTGATGTCTCAGAAAATGATACTTGGTCTCAATATGCTTGCTTCTCCCATGCAACACTGGGTTTCTGGCAAGATTGATTGCAGACTTGTTGTCAATCATCAACTTCAGAGGTTTGTCTACTTTAATCTTCAGATCCTGCAACAGATTCAGAATCCACACAGCTTGGCATGCAGTAACAGCACCTGCAATGTATTCAGCTTCACAGGTTGACAACGCCACAACAGGTTGCTTCTTGGAACACCAAGAAATGGAACCTCCCAGAAATTTGAACAAGTACCCAGATGTACTTCTTTTGTCAACTCTGTCTCCACACCAATCAAAGTCTGAATAACTCAGAAGTTCTGACTCATTATTTCCTCCAGAGGGAAATAACACTCCATACTTCAAAGTTCCTTTGATATACCTCAGAATCCTGACAGCAGCTTGATAATGGGACCACTTAGGTTTACTCATGAACCTACTAACCATCCCAACTGAGTATCAGATATCAGGTCTGGTATTGCACAAATACCTCAGAGAACCAACCAAATGTTTGAAGGTTGTAGCGTCCACATCCTTTCCTTCAGAGTCTGAATCCAGTTTCTGATTTTTATCAGAAGGTGTGACAGCCATCTTACAATTCTTCAGATCAAATCAATTCAGAAGTTCTAATTCATACTTGAGCTGATGCAAAATGATACCTTTCTCAGAATATTTGAACTCCATCCCTAAAAAGTATGTCATTTTTCCTAGATCAGTCATTTCAAATTCATTCATTAGAACCTTCTTGAACTTGGCTATCTCCTGTTCAGAACTTCCAGTCAGCAGTATATCATCAACATATAAACATACCAGAGTCATATTGCCTTCAGAAGTATGTTGAACATAGACACTGTACTCCATCTCACATTTCTGAAAGCCTTGCTTCTTGAAAAATGAATCAATCTTCTGATTCCAAGCTCTGGGCGCTTGTTTCAATCCATATAGAGCTTTGTATAATCTGTACACCATCCCTTCCTAATTCTTTTTCACAAATCCAGGAAGTTGTGACACGTAAACTTCTTCTTCTAATGGACCGTTCAGAAATGCAGATTTTACATCTAAATGCATCAGAGGCCAATTCCTGTTAGCAGCTATTGCAATCACCATTCTGATTGTTTCATGTCTTGCTACAGGTGCAAACACTTCAGAGTAATTCAGCCCAAGTTTTTGTAGAAATCCTCTGGCTACCAACTTTGCTTTATGTTTGCCAATTGAACCATCTGGCTTTAACTTCTGCTTGAAAACCCATCTGACGCTGATGGCTTTCTTGTCTTTTGGAAGTTATGTCAGCTTCCAAGTTTTGTTTCTCTCTATAGCATCAAGTTCTTCTTTCATGGCCTTCAGCCAGAGCTTCTGCTTAAGAGCCTCCTCTGTACTTATAGGTTCAGAGTCTACTAACATGGCACACTGAATAACTTCTCCTTCAGAGTCTACTTCAGTGTTTTGCAGCATGTCAAATTCTGCAAATCTTCTAGGAACGCTTCTGATTCTTTGTGGTCTCTGAACTTGTTCAGAGTCTTGGGCTTCAGATGATTGACTTTCAGAGCTTTGACCATCTTTAGAGTCTGGCATATTTCCAGAGTCTGAATTGCCACCAAGATCTGGATTGCCATCAGAGTCTGAATCATCAGAGTCTGGGTCATCAGAGTCACCTTCATCTTCTGAGTCTTCTTCAGAGTTTGAATCAGTATCAGAGTCAGAGTCAATATCAGGGTTTACTTCAACTTCAGAAATTCTTAACTCTGACCTTTCTTCAGAAGTTCTAACATCAGAATCAGATTGAGACTTATCCCAATTCCAAACTTCTGATTCCTTCACAATCACATCTCTGCTGAATTCAATTTTATTGGTTTCTGGACAATAGAGCTTGTATGCATCTGTACTGTGGTACCCTATCAGAATCATCACTTTGCTTCTATCATCCAGCTTCTGTCTTCTGGCTTCTGGAACATGTTTATAGCAAACAGAACCAAACACCTTCAGATGACTAACACTTTGCTTGTCTCCAGTCCACTTCTGCATAGGAACTATTTCCTTCAACTTCTTCGTAGGACATCTGTTGAGTACATACGTTGCAGTGGCAACAGCTTCTCCCTAGAGCTTCTGAGGAAGCTTCTTCTCCTTTAGCATGCTTCTCACCATATCAAGCAAAGTACGGTTTCTTCTTTCAGCAAGACCATTGTGTTGAGGGGTATAAGGAGCAGTAACCTCATGCTCAATTCCATTCTCCTCACAGAACTTCTGGAACTCTTTGGAGTTATACTCACCTCCACCATCAGTTCTAAGAATCTTCAACTTCTGACCACTCTGATTCTCAGCCTTCATTCTGAACTTCTTGAATTCATCAAACACATCATGTTTAAATTTAATAAGGGATACCCATGTCATTCTTGTGAATTCATCAACAAACAACACAAAGTATTTATTCCCTCCAATTGATGCTACTGGAAATGGACCACACACATCAGAATGTACAACTCCCAAGGCATGTTTTGCTCTTGGAGCAACTTCTGACGCAAATGGCAAACGTGGTTGTTTTCCTTCCATGCAAACTTTGCATGACTTCTCAGGCTTCTTAATTGCAGGAATTCCATGTACCAGCTTCTTTGAATTCAGATGTTTTAGGCTTCTGAAATTCAAATGACCAAATCTTTTGTGCCACAGCTCACTCTCCTTCTCAGCACATGTTGCACTAAGACATTCTGAGTCTGCAGTTCTGACATTCACCTTGAATGTTCTATTCCTTCCCTGTTCTGACTCCATAATCAACTTCTGATTGCAGTCATACAGCTTCAGAAGATTGTCCTTCATGGTAACTGAAAAACCTTTCTCAATTAATTGTCCCACACTCATCAGATTGCTTCTGATGCCAGGTACATACCACACGTTCTGAATCAATTTTGTTTTCCCATTGTTCAGAGTCACTCTGACATTTCCCATACCTTCTGCATTAAGATATTTGTCATCAGCACATCTGATCTTTGTCCTCTTTTCAGAGTCAAAGTCAACCAGCCATTTCTTGTTTCCAGTAAGATGATTTGAACAGCCAGTGTCCATATACCACCAGTCTGTCAGATCGTCAGATTCAGAGGCCATCAATAGCACAGATTCGTCATCGGAACTTCTGGCTATATTTGCTTCTTCTGATTTCTTCTCCTTGTTTGACCAACAATCTCTAGCAAAGTGACCAAACTTCTTACAACAGTAACATTGGATCTTCTTCTTGTCATACTTCTCTTTTCCCTTCTGAGCATTCTTTTGTCTATCAGAGGTTGAGGTTTCTGACTTCTGACCACCATCAGATCTTCTCTTGGCTTCTGACTGCTTCTGATACCTCCTATCAGAAGTTGCTTTCAGAGTCTGCTGCTCTACTTCCCTTTCAGAAGTTCTCTCAGTCAAACACAACTCTTGCGCTTCTAAACTGCTCTGCAGCTCTTCAATTCTCATGGTACTCAGATCTTTGGAATGTTCTATTGCTACCACAATGTAATCAAATTGAGAGGTAAGGGATCTCAATACCTTCTCCATGATTGTTTCTTCAGAAAGAGTTTCTCCACACGCCTTTATCTCATTAGTGATCAGAATCACTCTGGAGATGTATTTAGAAACTTTCTCATTATTCTTCATGTTGAGATTCTCATATTGCTTTCTCAAGGACTGAAGCTTCACCTTCTTCACTGATGCGTCACCACCATAACATCTAACCAGTGTGTCCCACGCAACCTTTGCTGTCGTTGAATCTGCAATCTTCTCAAACACATTTACATCAACACATTGATGAATAAAGAATAATGCTTTCTGATCCTTCTTCCTTACTTCCTTCTGCGTGTTTTTCTGTTCATCTGTTGCATCTGCTGCTACCGGAACATAACCATCAGTGACAAGATCTAAAACATCTTGAGCACCAAACAGTACACGCATTTGGATCATCCAACGATTCCAGTTTTTACCGTCAAATACTGGAAGCTTGGTGTTCATGTTGCCGTTTCCGTTCATCTTCACCTTGCACAATACACTCAGATTTCTCACACAGTGTTTCCCAACCCACAGAATAAAATTCTGATCAGATTTTGTTCAAGATTCAACACGAATCTAAGAATCAAAATCAAACACACAAGACCTCACGTTCACTCGTGTTTCCCGTGTTTCCCAATGAATCTGAATCGGAGCTCTAGATACCAATTGTTGGTGCAAAGGTGAATAAATGATGAACAAAGGAAATATTCTATTTAAGAATGACGGCTACAAAAACATGATAAAAGTTACAATGATTGTCACCCTATTTATAAGCTAAAACTAGGATTACTAAAATAAGATAAAATACTAAAATACCCTCTAACAAACTTAGGGGCTAAGAAAATAGTACAACTAAATAAATATGAATTACTATTAATATTCTAATAATTTATAAATGTATTTTAGTTTCATATTAGATGAACTTTGCAATATTGAGGTTTATTATATTACGAAAAAACTTATTGCTCCAATACGGAGAAATTGAGTATCGCATGACAAATGTCTTAGAGCCCCTTGAGTCGATTTCAAAGCTACAACTTGTAGCTTCTCAAAACTCACAACCAACTCACATTACGAAGTGATATTGAATCAAAATATATAATAAAGGTTCACAATTTCATATTCAACTCATGGTGGCTTTTTAAGTTGATTGATGGTTGTAACATTGTTCCAAGTTCAACTTCAAGGACTCTATAAATACAAACATCTATACATTGAAATATCACATATAACCACTTGCATATTCTCTGAAGATGAAGAGGAAAACACTCGTTGGCATGTGTTTCTTTCTCATTGTTCTCTTGGCCACTCGTAAGTCTATTTTAATATATCTCTTTTGCATTGTTCTCTAAATTAAATGCTTGAAAATATAATGTGTTTCTTTGGAAATTGTAGAAGAAGCAGTTGCGATATTTAAGCCATGTGCGAAACCTAGCAGATTGTATGGTGGTAAATGCAAAGGTTCATCTGATAATAAAGAATGTGGAAATGTTTGCACGGGAGAAGAATATTCAGCTAGTGGTTCATGCAATAACCATATGACATGCATTTGTTATCATTGTTGAATGTCTTAACTATCAGTTTCTATTATAAATTAGAGATCAATAAATTAATGCTTGCACTGTTAGACTCAATATTTTAAAATTTTTAATGTTCTGATTCCATAATTAAAAATTCAATTTTTTTACTTTTAAATAAATCCAAAGATAAATTCATATTTTTTACTTTTAACTGGATTTATCATATATCTCAAAGAGAAACTAAGAAAAAACCTGAATTTTAAATAAATTCAGTTTTTTCCACCATATATTTTATATTTGTTTAGTTGATAATTTTATGTTTACACCCTTTCCTACACTCAAATATTTATACTGTATGCACTGTTTCGGTGAACAGTATTTTTTTATTAAAATAATATATTTTTTAAAAAAATATATTTATTTTTAAAATTTATTTTATAAAACAAATATAAGATTGCCCATTAACCAAATTCACAGTTGTATTAACCATAAAAATCTACATCATTAACCAATTATGTTATCTATAATTTATTAACCACTTTCACTACTTTATTAACCAATAAAATACATATTATAAATCATGTTCTGAGAAATTTATTCACGTATTTGTGAACAGTCAATTAGGTGTAAAGTGTTGGAAAGAGTAGCATTTTTCTTTTATTTAAATTGTAACACTGATATGTAAATTTTATGGTGTATCATTTAAAACAAATGTGTTAGGTCGTATATATATTTTTTTAAATATATTTTTTAAAATATTATATAATATAATAATATTAAATAAGTCAAATCAATTTTGAAAGGATGTGAAGATGTGAAAGTTTGATTAATTTTGTACTTAAGTATTTTAGTTTTTCTGATTAGTTATATGGAAAATAAATATGAATAGGTCTTAAAATATTAAAGTGATGTACATATTTGCTTAAATCTTTTAATCTCTTTATCTTTTTTCATTTCTTCTAAAAAACAAATTATTTTAAATGTTTAATCGATTCAGGAGTAATTGTGATCAATTAAGATAGCTAAATTCATTATTTAATTAAAGAGTGATTTCTTATAATCGATTAAACAAGATCTTCTTATAATCTATTAGAAAGCCAATTAATCAATTAAGGAGCAATTTTAACCAATTAAAATAGCTAAAATCATTATATAATCGATTAATTAGCTTCTTAATGGATTAGGAGGAGACTTCGCTCCTTAATTGATTATAAGAAAGTTCGTGTCAGCTCTCTGTCTTGCACTCCAACACGTCTAAGTTGTCCTTCTCCTGACACGGCCTGTGTCAGGTGACATGGGTGGTCGTGTCAGGCCACTGAATTTGTTTGAAAACCTTCTCTGACTTTTCGAAATCCCCGATTTCATCGTCCGAGTCCTTAGCCTTACATCGTATGAACCTGAAATCGTCAAGACTACCACCAAACGCATAAAATGCATCAAATATAACATAAACTACTTATAGAAACAATACGATAATGAAAATGCAAAAAGTATAATAAACATCAACATTACGAAAGAAAGTATTACCGATTGTTGTGACTTATGCCGAATAAATGGACAAAAACTCATAGAATTGGTGACCGATCAGTTGTATTGTTTAATTTATACCAAAATTAAAAAACGATAATATAGCTATAACATATCGTCTAATTCATCAGAGTTTCTCTAAATCAAATTCAAAAACTATTGTCTAGTGTGTTTATAGAGATTCATCTCTGGATTCTATCTAGCATGAATGCGGAGATGCATCTCCAGAACAATTTATGCCAAAAAAGGTGTTTTTGTGAGGGATGCATGAGGTGTACATTGAACTGTTCTGAAGATGCATCTCAAGAATAAATTTTGGAAAATATATTAGGTGTTACTCAGTTTTAAATTTTTGACGGAAGCGAAAGTTGCGTCCGGAGATGCATCTCCGAAATTTGAAAGGCAATTTTGGATTTTTCATATTGTGTTTTTCCACCATGTAGGGTGTGATTAGTAGCAATGAGCCTCGGACTGATTAATAGTTAGTTTATTCTTTATTATACTTATTGCATTCCCTCTTTGATTAGACACGCCCTTATTTGTGAAGTCACGCATCAAGTTATATCCTCACATTTGTGAGTTCGGCCCTATTGGATTAACACATCCTTCATTAGTCATTTCTGAATCATACCCCTTAACCCATACACCAATATTTCAATTAATTAATTTCATTCAACAAATTATCAAAACCAAATCCTAAATTTCCTCTATCTAAGTTTGAATTTGTTTGTAAATATCCAACCAATTATTGAATAAGTGACTTCAAGTACAATATGGGGAGGGGTGAATTCTGGTATTTAAAAATCATGATTACTTTTATAAGTTTCTCAAATGTACTTAGAATTGTGTAAGTAGTTTATGAAAGAATAGAATATAACAGCGAAAAGTAAAGAACATTAAGTAAATAGCAGAAATTAAAGAAGATAAGAGTTAGAGTGGTTTCACCATAGATTTATCTGGGTTTCACCGAACGTTGGCCTGCTTCTGCCCCCATGTGATTGTCTTGAAATTTTGACTATAACTTTTATCTTTTACAGGTTATGCCCATAAACATTAGTATAATCTGATCTCGAGATTTTACAGACTTATCCTCAACCAAAGATAGCTTTTATCTCAGACTAAGGTAACGAACCTTTTAGATATTTTTAGGCTTACCTCAATAATCAAACAAAGATTTTTCCTTTGAAGCTCATGAAAGCAAGACATAGACTTTATGATTGAGTTATCTCACGAATCAAATTCAATCTCCCAAGAGTATCACACTCTCAAGAATTAACCAACCAGTAAGACCATTTACCAACTTTTTCTCACCAGTAAAGTTTCACTCAAAAGCACTAAGACAACTTAAGTGACAAATAAATATTTCTAGAGAGAGTAAAAGTAGAGAGATGATTTCCAAAGAAAATATAAAGCTTTAAAAAATGGAGTGAAATGAAATGGATGCAGACTCCCTTTATATAGTAGGAGGAAAAACCAGAAAAGGAATTTGTTTTCATGGGCAAAATTGATAAGCCAATCGATTAGCTTAATGCTACAATCGATTGGATGGTTTGTTTTTAATCTATTTAATTTCTCAATATGGAAATATTTGATATAGAGTAGTTGCAAGTCGTTAAGCCTAATTGTTGGTTAAACATTTGTCCTTTCTTTAATCGATTGGTTTAGTTATCCAATCGATTGGTTGACTCTGAAAAGTTTTTCCAATCGATTGGCTAGTTCAAAAAATATTTTAAAAGATAGAGGAAAACTTCTTAATCACTTCGTTCAATTTTGAAAACATTTTTTAGATATAAAAAGGTATAAAAAATTATTTTAAATGTGTGTGTGTGTGTGTGTGTGTGTGTGTGTGTGTGTGTGTGTGTGTGTGTGTGTGTGTGTGTGAGAGAGAGAGAGAGAGAGAGAGAGAGAGAGAGAGAGAGAGAGAGAGAGAGAGAGAGAGAGAGAGAGAGAGAGAGAGAGAGAGAGAGAGAGTTTCATTAGAACTTAGGAGCTACTCCCTTCCTTTTACAAAACTCTGGCCACTGATACAGACATAACCTAGAGAGCTTTCACACTTCCTTTCTTTCATTACTGAGAGGCTTCAAGATTCTTTGTCATGTAACTATCATATAAGCACCTCAATATTGAGTCTCTTTTCTTGGTGAAGCTTGAGATGTTTTTCTAGTTTGGTCACCATCATCAAAGAGTTGAAAGCTATTACCACCGACTTTATCAGAGTTGTTGACATTGTTGTCATTAAAACTTCAAACAGGATATCTTGCGAGATTATCAACTTTATACCTGCAAACACATATATCCATATTATCCCTATTTTTGATGATGACAACGCATCTCTCAAGGATATGGTAATATATATATATATATATATATATATATATATATATATATATATATATATATATATATATATATATATATATATATATATATATATATATATATATATATAACTGAAGTAATTAAACTCCCCCCTCAATTAAGTAGAGAGTACATTCTAATCCACCTGAGAGTATTCTGCCATTTGGCATAATCTGTTGTGAAACAATGTCGTCAATAACATAACAAAGTTATGAGAAAAAGATTGAGTTTCTTGAACAAACACAAGAAACCCTATTAGATTTTACAAAAGGGGGAGAAGAAGGAAGAAAAAGAATAGAAAATTGGTTTAAACTATTTTACTATTCACTTTCTCAATATTCAAAGATTACAAGTGAAGACAAACAATTAACCTCCCTCACCCTAATTAGGATTTGCAACATTCCTTAAAAAGATGAGAGACTAGCATGCTATTTATAAGAAACTAACATACTAACCTAATGGGCTTTTACACACAAGTACATTACATAAACTAACTGAGGGAACAAGCTAACTTAAGCAATTGGACTTACAAGCAAGACCCAATTCGACATACTAACTTAAATTACAAGGTAATATATTTTTACAACAGACTTCGACTACAACATGCACAACTCCTATCGAAATATCAAGCTACCCTTGTCGACACTAGAGTTCGATCTAAAATACCACAAATTTCCATCTTGGAACAAACTCTACACAAACAAGGGAACAAACTAGCTTTCATCATCTCTGATCCTTTCAACGCTTATAACAAACCCTCTTGACCAATAAGGGCTTGCATCTTCAAGCGCCACAAACCAAAATCATTCACACAGGTGAACTTCTCAACCTCATACTTTGTTGATGACATCTTCTCCTCCACGCTCACCGCACCAGTTTGTTGTGAAACGGTGTCATTAATAACATAAAAAAGCTATGAGAAAAAGATTGAGTTTCTTGAACAAATACAAAAAACCCTATTAGATTTTACAAAAGGGAGAGAATAAGGAAGAAGAAGAAGAATAAAAAATTGGTTAAAACTGTTTTATTACTCACTTGTTCAATAAGGATTCAAATATTACAAGTGAATACCAACAATTAACCTCCCTCACCCTAATTAGGATTTGTAACACTCCTTACAAAGATGAGAGACTAACATACTATTTATAAGAAACTAACATACTAACCTAATGGGCTTTTACACACAAGTCCATTACACAAGCTAACTTAAACAATCGGGTTTACAAGCAATACCCAATTCGACATACTAACTTAAATTACAAGGTAATCTATTTTGACAACATGCTTGAACAGACTTCGACTACAACATGCACAACTCCTATTGGAATATCAAGCTACCCTTGTCGACACTAGAGTTCGACCCAAAATACCACATAATCAAAAAGGTAAAAACAAATAAAGTACATAGATCACATGTCTTCAATTAGAGAATAAAAGATATAGGCATTTAAACCCATGCATGATTTGTTTAATATTCATATTTAAGCCCTTTTATGAAAAAGATGTTTTATTTAAGGAAGAGGTTTAGCAAAAATATATGCAAGTTGATTAGATGAGGTTACAAGTTAAAGTATGCATTCCTCTTTCTCTAATAAGTGGTGCCTAATATAGCCCGAGGGTGAGTAATCAGGTTTTTTTGTGAGGTTTGTGGCGCTAGTGTTATTACATCTTATCAAGATAGCTCCAAGATTTACACCGTAGTCACTGAGCAGTTATTTCATCCAAATAAATTGTGCCCGATAACTACCTGTAGTAACGTTTTATGCTTTAATAATGGATAATTAGGGATGGCAAACAAACCCGGGGCCGCCCACACCCGCCCGGGCCCGCCCCGAAATTAACGGGGGAAATCCGATTTAATTGGGTGCGGGTGCGGGTGAAACCCGGTTCTTAACTACGGGTGCGGGTGCGGATGCGGGTGCGGGTAGACACTAAGACCCGCCCGCACCCGCCCCAAATAATATATTTTATTTTGATTTTTTTATTTTATTTATTTTAATATTTATTTATTAATTATACTTTTAATTAAGTTATTAATATTCTTATTGCAATTAAAATAATAAAATTAATCAAGTTAATATTCATTTATTAATTAAAATTTTAATTAAATAATTAATTAATTTATTAAAATAATCAATTTTTTAATTAAATTACTAATTTTTATTATAATTAAAAAAATAATAATTTTTTGCGGGTGGGGGCGGGGCGGGTGCGGGTGCACCCGTTTCCTACTGGGGGCGGGTCTGGGTGGTAAATTTTCACCCCCGATTGGATTTGGGGGCGGGGGCGGGTCTGTTACATGGAGGCGGGTGCGGGTGCGGGTATAGTTAAACCCGCCCCCGACCCGCCCCGTTGCCATCCCTATGGATAATGTGACACTTGCTTCATTCTTTCTATGCCATGACACAAGAGAGTTCTCAAGTAAGTGACATATACCACTGGTACTTTACCTATCCAATATGCACCCAGCATAATCAGAGTCGAAGTACCTAACTAAGTCACAGTTTGTTCCCTTGTGTACCATAAGCCCATTTGTTGTGTGTCAGAGAGATATCTCATAATGCTTTTGACTGCATTGAGATGTTAGCCTTTCAGGGATACTTGAGATCATGCACACATACGGACATAAAACATTGTATCAGGTTGGAATGCAGTTAGATACATAAGAGAGTTTGCCATACCTCGATAATTGCTTTCTTCAACTGGTTTTCCATCTTCGTCCTTGTCAATATTGCACGAGGTTGAGATTGGTATTGCTATTACCTTAGACTTCTCCATATGAAACCATTTTAATAACTCATTATAGTATTTAGCTTGATTTATGAAAGTTTCTTCTTTAGTTTGATAGATTTAAAGTCCTAGAAAATATTTGAGCTCTCACATTATTGACATTTCAAACACATTTTGCATAAATTTAGAAAATTCCTGGCACAAGGATTCATTAGTAACATTGAAGATAATATCATCGACATAGATTTGAACTAGTAGGATGTCATGTTTGTATTTCTTGATAAAAAGAATTTTGTCAACTTGCCCACATTGAAACATGTTTTCACGAAATAATTTTCTCACACAATCATACCAAGATCTAAGAGCTTGTTTTAGTCCATATAGATACTTCTTAAGCTTGAAAAGGTGGTATGGAAAAGTTGGGTTGACAAAACCTAGAGTTTTATCAACATACACCTCCTCTTGGATGTATCCATTTAGAAAATAACTTTTTATAACCATTTGAAATAATTTGAAATTCACGATGCAATAAAAGCTGATAACATCCTTATGAATTCTAATCTAGCTATAGGAGCATATGTTTCATTGAAATATATTCCCTCATGTTGATTTTATTCCTTTGTAACAAGTACGTATTTTTTCTTAAAACGTTTCCATCTTCATCCATCTTGTTGCGAAAGACCCATCGAGTACAAATCACTAGATTAGCTTAAACTTTGGGAACGAGTTCCCAAACATTGTTTCGTTCGAATTGATTTAAATCTTCTTGCATGGAAAGAGACAAATTTTCATTAACGATGCCTTCATTTATTCCCGTTCATTCAATTCACAAAACAAAATCCACAAAGTTACATACCTTATTGAGGGCCCTTCGAGTAGTGACTCCCTTGGAGATATTTCCAATAAAAATCTAGATAGGACGGTATCTTATTGGTCTTCATTCCTTTGAAAGATAAGGATGTTTTGGTGGAGTGTCTAGGATTTGATCATAATCCAGCTCTTCTTCTTAATTTTCACTTTGGTCTTGGTCTGGTTCTTAATTATTTTCCTCTAGAATGATATTTTCTAGGATACCTGCACAATCAACAACTTCTACTTCTACTAATTTATGGTTAGATTTATCAAAGGTAACATGAACTGATTCTTAGGTTGTCAGAGTTCTTTTATTAAGGACTCTAAAAGTTTTGTTAAAAGTGGAATATCCTATGAGTATGCCTTCATCAACTTTTACGTAAAAAAATTTGAGGTTATCTTTCTTGTTGTTAAGGATAAAGCATTTGAAACCAAAGACATGTAAGTGATACATGTTCATATTTCTTCCTTTGTATAGTTCATAAGGAGTTCACTTTATAATTGGTCTTATAAAGACATGATTCATAACATAGAAATGCTTACTCCTTTTTAGTTCTAGATAACATTGGCAGTTTCCAAAAGGAAACAAATGCATCTCTTTTCTGAGACCAAAATAATGTCTAGGTATAGCAATAGTAGTCATACACAATTACTAGAGTGTAGATGTTTCCACTTAGACTTAAGATTCTGGATGAGCCAAAAAGGTCTATATGAAGTAGTCGTAAGGGCTAACCAGTAGAAACAATATTTTTATATTTAAATAAGGCCCTTATATGCTTGCCTTAAATGAGGTCGTCTACGTGATATTTACAGATCAACTTGTTCAAGTGATCCATATGGATATGATCTATTCTCCTACGTCATAGCAAAGACTCATCCTTGTTACTTATGACACATACATCATATAGAGGAATTTTATTTAAATTTATTGTGTAGGTATTTTCACTTTTTGATCTTGTAAATAGATTTTTGTTTGGTTTAGATTTTATGACCCTGCAACCAAAAGAGTCAAATGTAACATTTTTAACTTTATCACATAATTTATTTATGCTAAGTAAAATTTGCTTAAGCCCTTTAACCATGAGAACTTCCCCAGACGTTGGTTGGGGGACTTACCAACGGTGCCAAACCCTAGAATTTTCCCCTTATTATCATCTCTATAAGAGACAAATCCTCCTTCTTTAGGAAGGAAGGTGGAGAATATGGTTTTGTCAACTGTTATATGCTTTGAAACCCTGCAATCAAGATGCCATTTGGTGTTTGAGACTATACAGTGTTTCTGTAAAGAAAGGGTTAGGTGTTAAGTTTAGGTACCCATATCATCTTGGTTCCTCTGTTGTTAGTTTCATAAACAACCTTATGATTAATCTTAGAGATATAGTCATTTATAGGGGAAAATAAAATTTATGCTTTGTGTTCACAATGTTTCTTGTAAAAATATGAAACAAGATGTTCTTCTTTACATTCATGATTCTTCTTAATGAAATAAAACATGAAAACGGGTCATTGTTTATTACATTAGTTGCAAATGTTATCAAATTTTTTACTATTATTATTTGGTTCATCGCCAAGGTTGCTCTATTGTAACAGACTGTTTGATTTCCTAACAAAAGATTCAACTTATTTATTCCTTTGGTCAACTTGGCAAGTATTTTTTAAAGATCACAATTTTCCTTTTTTAAGTTATCTTATTAATTGGATTGGGGGACTTACCAAGGGTGATAAAACCTTTAATTTTCCCCTTATTATCATCTCCAAAAAAAAAATACGAAACCTCCTTCTTTAGGAAGGAAGGTAGGGAATAGGGTTTTGTCACCTGTCATATGCATCGAACAGCCGCTACCATGATACCATTTAGTGTTTGAGATTGTAAATCATTCCTACAAAGAAAGGTTTAGGTATTAAATTTAGGTCCCATATCATCTCGGGTCCTTTGTTGTTAGTTTTATAAACATCTTTCTTATTAATCTTAAAGATATAGGCATTTACAGAGGCAGATAAAAAAGTCTTTGTATTCACAGTGTTTCTTGTAAAAATATGAAGGAGGATGTCCTTATTTATTGTCATGACTCTTCTTAATGAAACAAAACATGGAAATGTATCCATCTTTATTATAGTATATGCATTTCAAGGTTTTACAATGAGAGGTGGTTTTGGAATTGCAAATTTTATTAAAGTTTTTACTATTATTGTTCGGTTCATAGCCAAGGTAGGCTCTATTGTAATAGGATCTTTGGTTATTTCTTCTTCTTCATCGTCTAAGGATTCCATATTATTATCTTTCCATTCAACATAGGTTTTTTTTCTGAGGTTTCCTAAACTTTTGTTTTGATTTCTTGATTGGGGGGCAATATGGTCTGATATGCCCGTTCTTACCATAATTGTAGCATGTTGGAATGAATTATCTTTTTTCTTTTGTCTTTTTCTTTCTCTTCTTTTTTGCTTTTTCTCATGTTTTAGGAATTTTGATTTGTTCTTTACTATGAGAGACATGTGACCATCAAAATTGGATTCCTCTACTTTAAGTGCCACACTTTTGTTTTTATATTCTCATTCTTCATCTATGGAAAGCCTTTTGAGTTTCATTTCGTGTTCGTGAAATTTTCTCAATAGTGTGTGTGTGTGTGTGTGTGTGTGTGTGTGTAATAATAATCATTTTGACTCATACGACAGATTTGAGCAATTCGTGGCCAACCTTTTTAATGCACTACTTCTTCGATACACGCAACTAGCCTTCCTACATCAGTCTCATGAATTTCAGCAACATTGAAAGTATTGGATATATTCATGGAATCCGAAAGCACTACCACATAAGCATTATCATTAGTATTTCATGTCACTTTGAGCGGGTCATACTTACGTGGTTAAAGCTTGATGTAAGTACCAATTGGAAACCTCTCCTTATGCAGACACACCATCACATCGTCTCCTACATTGAAAATTTTAACTTTCATGTGTTTATTAGTTGCTGCTTTATTTTTCTGCCCAGTCGCCTCTAACTTTGCCTTGACGACTTCTTTAATAGCTACCATCTCCTTAGCCATATTCTCAGCAGCCACACTAACTCCAAGCGCCTTAGACAAGTTAACCAAATCAAACACATGCTTAGGGAAAAAAGTATGAGTGCACATTGTTGTTGTAAGAAAATTCTACCTGAGGAAAAACTTAACCCCACTGCTTCGACTTGTCCCCACAAACACTCTTAATCATATTTTTCAAAGTTATGTTGATTACCCCAGTTTATCCATCTATTTGAGGATAAGTTGTAGAACTCTTATTGAAGATGGTTCCAAACAGTCTTAATAGATTAATCCAGAAATGACTAAGAAATCTAGTCTCCTTATCATAATTAATTGACTTAGGAACCCCGCGAAGATGCACAACATTCTTGAAAAACAGTTTGGCTATGTTGGATGCATCAACAATTTTCTTACAAGCAATGAAGTGTGTCATCCTGAAGAATATGTCTTCTATAACAAACACAAAACCAATAAATCGTAGTGTATGAGGCAAGCCCGACACAAAATCCATGTCTAAATCTTGCCAAATATCATTAGGAATAGGTAAAGGCATATAAAGACCAATATTTTAAGACTGACCTTTATAAACCTGACAAGTATAACACCTCCTGACTATATCCCAAACATCCCTCCTTAAGTGTGGCCAATAATACCTCTCCTCTAGGCTAGCAATGGTAGTGCCTCTACCTAGACGATCGCTAACACCACCACCATGTAGATCTCAAGTTAACTTCTCTCTTAAAGACGAGAAAGGAATGCATAGTGGATCGTCTTTAAAAAGATAGTCATCTTGAATATTAAAATCTACACAAAGATGTTTTCCACTGCATTTGACCCATAAATCCTTGAACTCAACATCACTTTCATACATCTCTTTCAGGAACTCAAAGCCTATTATCTCATGCGCTAAGGTAATTAGCAAGGAATCCCTCCAACTCCACGTATCCGCTACCTTGTTAGAGCCTCTGACTTGTGCAGAATAATAAAACGAAATTTCTGCATAATACTCACATGCATCTTGTTTATCACCTTCTGGCTGTGATGGAACTTCAAGGCTTGATGGTAAGTGGACATAACAAATTCCTTCTAAACCAAATAACGTTCCTACTAATGTAGAGCTCTAAATACTGCATAGAGTCAACACACATGTGATCTTGATTTTAAACCTCACTTGCACCATCTTCATCAGTTGAACCTCCTTCTTCCCGACGAGATCTTTTCTTCACGATCTTACTTAGTGATGGATAATCCTTGATAGCATTTGTCACCGCCTCTGACTGCTTAATGAGTTTGGTTATAAGTTCAAAAGAGTTTTTAGGGATAAGCATATTGTTTCTTATAAAGTGTTTTTTCATTTGTAAGAATTTTTTAAATGCTTGAATTACAATAATATACATTAGTTTTAAAAATAAATTTAGAGAGGATTATTACTGATGTGGACAATTCTACCGTGTTTCTGAAGAATGTTCAAAATATGTCCAAGTAAAAATTATTTGTAATCACTTTATCCTTCGAAACAATGTTTTGTATCAGAAAAAATCATGAACAAAACCTATACAAACCCTGATATATACATATAGTTTCGTCATAGCTTCATATGGACCATATTTTACAGCCTTACCTACAAGCAACTTAATTTCATTTGAGAAGTTGAATTTATGTCTCAATCAAAGGGTCATTAAAGTAATTATCAACCTCCCATTCACATGATTCAAAATCTTCTTCAAGATGAAAAGGAATATTATCCACCATGCAAGAAGAACTCTCATTAGAAACCATTGTTGGAAGTGGAACAACATGTTCATTATAAGAACAAAAACAACCAAATGACTCTTCCAAATATTCTTCTCCGGTTATCTCTCTAATCCATTCTTGCACATTTATCCTTTCACTCCAAGTTTCAGTAACACATGAAGAAGATGAACTACCATTATTATACTTATCAACATTTTTTGATTTTCTCTTTTGCTGTTTCGGTTGATCATCATGTTTCTGCGGCGGTTTGATAATATTTGTAACAGCGTCAGCACCTCTATACTCAATTGCAGCCCTATCATAAACCAAAGCAGCTTCTTCCGCAGTATCATAAGTTCCTAACCATCTTCTCCTTCCGAGGCGAGGATCGCGAATCTCCGCCGCCCATCTCCCCCACGGCCGTCTTCGAACACCGCGAAACTTATGATCAACACTTTTCAAACCACATTCACCATTAACATTGTAGTTTTCTCCATCTTCATGTTTCTTCTTATAGATTTTCTTGTTAGAATGAGTGGAACTTGTTTGAAATCTAATCTCGTTCACTATTTTCTTTGTTATTACACGTTGAACAAAATTATGTTCTTGTTCTTCTTCAGATGAAGAATCTGTTGCGTCTTTATCAGTAAAAGTGATTCTAACAATTTTTGGTGTAGAAGAAGATTTCACAAACTTTGTGGTAACAGTTTTGAGCTCAATGATTTTTTGTTCCTCCATAGTAGCTAGAAAGTGTGTGTATGCATCTAGAAGAGTCACAAAATGAATTACAATTTTTAAGGGAATTTTACTAACTTATATAATATTTATACTAAATAAAATAAAAATAATCAATAAATAAATAAGCTTTTTAATCATTTGCTTTATGACCACGCATGCTTGGCCACCAAGGAACACTGTTTTTTTTTATATTATCTATTTTTCTTTAATCTTATGTACTTGTAATCGTCTTTTTTTAAAGTCAATATGTAATTAATTAGTCATACATTACTTGATATTAGTTGCAAGAGCAAAATGATATATTAACATAAAAATTGACAACAATGTCATTCACCGTTTCTTAATATATCAATTTTTATTCTCAATTTTGTATAGGACATACATTTTAAGGTGAAGGCAATTTGTTAAAAGTATTTTTATAATTTAATAATTTAATCAATAAAGTAAAAATTATCTATGCAGCTGAGAAATAAGAAAAGTATTATGGATGTAACCAATTAACGTAATTATGTAACTAGTTACAATTGAAAAAGAAATAATTTTGTACCAACGGTAATCGGTTATAAGTCCGATTTTTTTTATTTATAGTTATTTGTTTATGTGATATGTATTTTAATCATTGTGTAATATTTGTATAAATGTCTTAAAGGTGTCTTCATATGTAATATTCTCACCCTCAACTCTCTCTCTCCATTAATTTATCAATCTTGTGGTTTCAAGTTCTAACATTTGGCATCAAGAATCTGGTTCAGATCCATAAACATCTAGTGTGCAACATGAATTTTGTCTCCAATAAAAGAATTCTTGCAAACATACTCATCCTTGATGCGAAGAATTTTGACAAATTGTGTAAACAAATGCACAACGAGCAACAAATAAGGAAGGGAAGAATAAAGATTTCAATGTGTTGTTTTTTATCCATCAATGAGTGAATGGTGACAACTTTGAAAAAGTTGGTGATTGTGAATCATCAAAGTAAGCGTGAAAAATCTTAGAGAATGCTTACGTAGGGGCTGAAAAAGAAAAGGTGGTGAGGTTATAAACTCACAAGCGTCAACTTAAATTGATTCAAATGGAAGAAAATGAGACAATCAACGATTTCACAACAAGAATCACTCGATTAGTGAATCAAGTGAAGGCATATGGAGAAACAGTCACGGAGCAATATGTTGTCGTGAAAATTTTGTGTTCATTAACGCTTGGATTTGACAACGTGATTGTAGCGAATGAGAAATCGAAGGATCTTACAACGATGAGCAAAGAGAAGTTGCAGAGCTCTCTTGAGGCTCATAAGCAAAGGATGCAGAAGAGAAATAATGATAAGGAAAAGGCGGAGATCGCTTTCCAAGCCCGCTTCAACAAGTAGGACAAGAGATCGAAAGGAAAATGACCCATCAAGAGTAAAGGTGTTTTTCATAATTTTGGTGGAAGAGAGTCCTAAAGTTTCAAGAATTCGACTTGTCAAAAAGGTGAGAGTAGCTGCGACAAAAATGGTGGTCAAGGCAACTTTAGAGGTGAAAGAAAGGGGTTTGATAAAAGTAAAGAGCAATACTTTAAGTGTCAAAGGTTTGGTCATTTTGTAAGAGAATGCAATGAGAACAAGAAGGAAACTCAAGGAGATGAAGCCAAGGTTGCAAGAAAAGAGTTTAATGAGGAGAATACACTCTTAGTCATTATCATAGAAGGCGAATGCAGCATCAGCAGGTTGCGGGAAAGCATCAGCAGCAGTTCTAGTAGTGCTGTAAAAACATGTTGTAACCGATTACGTGAAAGATGTAACCGTTTACATGCAGAAGAAAATGTCATGGTAACTGTGATAGAAGGAGTCCAATGCAGCAAAGAATGGTATTTGAACTCGGGATGTTATGGATGCAAACAGGGTTTTGGTCCTTAAATCTCCTATGGTTTCCAATAGAACTTTCAAGGTTGGACTGAAGGTTATGGAGCATAGATGTCTTGCTACAATAGCAAGTTGAGAATAGTGGATATGGCATTATCATCTTAGGCATCTCAAATTCCAAGATCTCAAAGATTTGCAAAAGAACGAAATGGTTATGGGGTTGCCATTGATTAACATACTAGCTGAAATTTTTGAAGAATGTGTGCAAATAAAGCAACATAAGGGTAAATTTAGCAAGGATGCCGTTTGTAGAACCAAGAATTACCTTGAGGTGGTGTATTTGGATATGCATGGACCGATGCAAGTAAATTTCATTGGCGGCAAAAGATATTTTGTCACATTCATCGATGATCATAGTAGAAAATTATGGACATACCTAATCAAGAGAAAGGATAAGATATTTGAAGTGCTTAAGAAGTTAAAGTCTGTGGTTGAGAGGCAAGGCAGATACAAGCTCAAAGTTCTTAAAACGGATGGTGGATATGAATATGTCTCAAAAGACTTTGAGAGGTTTGTGATCAAGAAGGGATTGTAGATGAGGTTGTACCACCTTATACACCACAACAAAACGCCATTTCCAAAAGGAAGAATTGATCGATCATGAACATGGTGAGAGCATGTTAAAGAGGATGAACTTGTCAAAAGAGTTATGGGGAGAAGCGGTATCCACAACTTTTTATTTGTTGAATAGAGGTCTAACAAAGAAGCTTGGGAAGGTAACACTGGAGGAAGCATGGTCGGAATTCAAACCGAATTTGAACCATATGAGAGTTTTTGGTTCCGATGTGTATCGACGTGTTCTGAGGCAGCTTAGAAAGAAGTTGTGATCAAGAAGGGATTGTAGATGAGGTTGTACCACCTTATACACCACAACAAAACGCCATTTCCAAAATGAAGAATTGATCGATCAGGAACATGGTGAGAGCATGTTAAAGAGGATGAACTTGTCAAAAGAGTTATGGGGAGAAGCGGTATCCACAACTTTTTATTTGTTGAATAGGGGTCTAACAAAGAAGCTTGAGAAGGTAACACTAGAGGAAGCATGGTCGGAATTCAAACTGAATTTGAACCATATGAGAGTTTTTGGTTCCGATGTGTATCGACATGTTCTGAGGTAGCTTAGAAAGAAGTTGGATGATAAAGGAGAAATGATGGCACTTGTAGGGTATCACTCTACCGGTGGTTACAAGTCTGTTGGTCTGCTGGTCTTCATCAAACACAATTGTGATTGTTTCTTGCTCCTGTCAAACTGACCCTTGACTCCAATCCCACCCTTTGATTTCATCCACTAGAACATATCTAGTGATCACAATTTTATCATCATTTGGTGAATACACTTTGTATGTATCAGTCCAATGATAACCTATGAACATTATAGTCTGACTTCAATCAACTAGTTTCTTCCTCAATTGTTTAAGTACACGCATAAAGCACATTGATTCAAAGAATATAAGATGACTAACATTTTGATTTTTTCCTATTCAAGCCTCATAAGGTGTCTTATCGGCTATCTTCTTCATTGGACATCTGTTAGAATGTATACTATTGTCGAAGCTGCTTCACCCCAAAATCTGTTTGGCCCTTATTTAGCTTTCAACATGCTCCTAGTCATGTTCAATATACTTTTATTTATCCTCTCATTTATACCATTATGCTGAGGTGTATATGGTTCAATTAACTCATGTTATATACCTTCATTCATGCAAAATCTTACAAACTCTCTAGAGGTGTATTCACCACCACCATCAATTCTCAATTTCTTTAACTTGCATCCACTTTTCTTCTTGACGTGCAATTTAAACTTCTTTAACTGTGTGAATAGCTCATTTTTCCTTTCGATAAGTTAAATCCACATATATCTAGTGAGTTCATCTATGAAAGTTAGGAAATAGCAGTTACCTTTATTTGAGCTTACATCAAAAGGTCCACACACAATAGAGTGAACAAGCTCCAACTTTTATCTCGACTTCATAGACAAGTCATGTTTGAATGGCTTCCTAGCCTACTTTGCTTTGCAGCATTCCTCGCATACTTGACTTGGTTCTTTCACTTGAGGTAAGACATACACCATATTTTTTGGTTGAGAATACCTTTGAAGTTTAAGTGTTCATACCTGTGATGCCATAGCCAGTTCTTATCTTAGACAGCAGTTGAAGCAAGACTCTGATGATCAACCATGTTAATCTCAATCTTGAAGGTTTTTTTATTCGCCAATGGTGCCTTCAGGATCATCCTTCATTCACTATTATGCACCTTCATCAGATTTCCTTCCAACTTCATGTTATACCCTTTGGCAAGTAATTGATCTATTCTTATAAAGTTACTTGTCATTGAAGGTATATATAATACATTAGTAATGTTGACTTCTTGACCATTCCTCTTCATCACAACAATGTTTCCTCTTTCTTCTAGTGTAACATGTTTGTTATCTACAAACTTAATCACTTTTTTGAATGATTCATCAAACCTAGTAAACCAGATTATATTACTAGACATGTGGTTATTGCATCTGGAATCTAGATACCACATATTACTTTGTTCATTATTTGATTGAGTATTTGTCAGGAGTAGCATATCATCTGAGTCACTTTCTCCAACACGTGCATATTGCAATTTGTCATCATCTTTTGCTCTAGATTCCTTCTTTCTTCTACAATCTCGAGCATAATACCAAATCCTTGACAGTTGTAAAAATGCACCTCCCTCATGTCAACTTTCTTCCCCATAGACTTGTTACCCATGATTTTCTTGATTGAATCAGAGTGATTCTTTGAGTTCTTGCTTCACTTATCATCATTAGTAATATTTTTTCTCTGCTTCGACTTTTCTTTCCCAGATTTCTTGGTGAATCTTGCTTGCATTGCTTGTTCAGCCACTTTTTCCCTCTCTGAATTCCTCTGCTTCGGTATCATCTCATAAGCTTCCAATAAATCATGAAGTTCTTCCACCTTCATCTCAGCTAGGTTCTTGGACTCTTCAATGTACACGACAATGTAATCAAAGTTTGCAGTCAAAGATCTCAACACTTTCCCAATCTTCTACGGATCAGTGATTGACTCACCATTCACCTTCATCTGGTTTGTTAGCGATACTACACCCATAAAAAATTCTAAAACTGACTCATCTTCTTTCACTTGAGTCATCTCAAATTGCTTTCTCAGCGTCTGCAACTTCACCCTCTTCAACTTTTCATCTCTGTCATACAAGTTCTTTAATTTGTCCCACGCACCTTTTGTTGTTTCTTCTTCAATGATTTTCTCAAACACATTAATGGATCAAGAACATACCTTTTTCATCTTTCTTTCTTCATTTCATGTGTGCATCTTGCTAAACATCATTCGCATTATATTTCATGCAGGCACTCCATCATTCACGATTCATCCACATCTTAAAATCTAAAGATGACTCCATTTGCACAACCTACCTCTTGTAGTTCTCCCCTTTAAAAATCGGTAGATTTGCTAGAAATTGTGTTACCATTTGCCATTTTAAATTCTCTATGAATCGGTACCGAGCTCGTTGATACCAATTTGTTGGAACTGATGGAACAATTAATGCTTTAAGAAGAAGGAGAAAAAAGAGAGAATATTATTGAGTAAACACTGAAGTGATTACAATGAAGTTGTTATATGAAAACTACAAAGGTTTTCCTATATATAGGTAATCAAGGCGCAAACCCAAAACATACAACCTAAGCCCGAAAAATACAAAGTTATATTTTAGCTTCGACACAATAATTATATGTTGTATTTGATCCTAAATTTACAGCTACATCGACTAAGTTACACAACCTTGTTAGACACAAACTAGACTTCCTACTTCAACTAAATTAGTCACTCTTCAGTCCAAAACAATTTTCTACTAAACAATGAATTACAACTTCTAATAAAAATATTAACTACCCCATGTCATTGATATTCCGGCATTAATATTGTATTATTAACTTCCCATTACTCTCAATCTCAATCTTTCTTTCATTGATTCCAATTTATCTCTATTATTTCAGTTTTTAATTTATTTTTTTTTGGAAATACATAATTAAAAGAGTATTCATCTTTTTAATTAAGGCTCGTTAATTATAATTTATCCCTATTATTTCCATTTTTTAATTTTACATGCCTATTCAGGAGCATTTAAGACAAGTGCTTTATTCCAACTAAGTTATTTGAATTCATGTTAGTTATCTATTGTACTTAAAATAATATTAAAATAAATTACACTTTGTTTATTATAGATCACAAATTTCTAAAAATAATTTTAAATCATTTATAAAAATCTTAAATTGCTATAAGTTAATTTGTGATTTTAAAATGGGGGATGAAGACTTGAAGTCTTTATAAGGCCACATTTTTTTTAGAATGAAAATAATTAAATTGCCAGAAAACCAAACACAGAATCAAACACAAGACAAGACTCAGACTTTGTCTTTAGAAATCTCATGCTCAACTATTATGTCAGTTGTCAATTTTGACATTATTTTGGAATATATTATATTTAATATATAAATAATTATATTTCTATTTAAGCCCACGTGTATTTAAGACCCTAAAATGTTTGAAGTCATGTACGGTTGTCCTTATTGCATATCCATCGGGTTGATTCTGACTTTATCATATTAAATTATTTCTTAACTACACATGCAAGCACATATATCTATATTTTCTTCTCATTTGATATAACATTGCAAGCTTTCTCCATGATCTCTTCCGTCGAGAGACTAACGACTTTTAAGCCAAGGACTCGTTGTAGTGTTTGGCCTTGAGGCTGTTTTGGAAAGCTTTATGGAACATGTCTTAGTTTGGTTTGGGACCTTGATGGTCTATTCATTAAATTTGACCAAATACTCAGCAGAGACTTAGAATATCCTAAGCGAACACCAAGAACCAATAAATGTTTGGTGTTCGGTGCAAAAATGGATGGGAGCCGAAAAATAGTGCACCATTTTTCTTGTCAAATTTTAGTAACTCAACACCAAAAACCTTGGGAGTCTCAAATACCACAAAAATTTTTCCTCCTTCAGCTTCTCGTCCAACAAATTGCACTTTAGTGAGTTATCCACTTCGACAATAGCCATATAGGTGTTGATTGCAATAATGTGCTCATGGGGATCGCTCGTGCTTTCAAATGATACCATAGATGGTGGTTTGAAATAGTCGGGGACTAAAGCATCCTAAATCTTTGTAGTGCGTGATTGAGGATCCATGGAATCTTTTTGCTTTGTCAACTCTTGCTTTGTATGTTGATGTTATAGGTCATGCGCACTCATTTGTAGTGCTTCATTACAGAGAGAAATTTCTTCCATAGAAACCAGCATCTCTGTTATGACATCTTGTTTGTTGTTGTTCTTGCTTCTTGTGGCAACCCCACTGTTGTGAGACAAGATCATACTACTAGTCATATCGGTTTATTGTGGCCGAAGTCTATTTTGCAAGATCCCGCAATGGGCTCCAAATTTACTCGTAAAAGTACACCAATGATAACTCTACCAGTAAGGCTTGGTAAAGTTGTAATAGAATGCTCTGGTGAATTGGATATGTCGTTTATGATTGTGATCATCTCGTTATATAGTAGCTCTGACTCATTCCATACCTAAGCTCAATCGTAAACCATTTAAGGTGATTGACCGCAACCAACGTGGTCTCTTAATGGTAATTAGAAATCATCTTGATTGTCAGATCCTTAGTCATAATGCTCTTAATCATACATAAATGTGTTGCCTTTCATGTCTTAATCCAAATATTTCATTTGTATTAGTTTTGGATCGATATGGTCAACCTGACCAATCAACTGTACTGCCTGACCTTACTTTATTGGACGAGTTATCATTCAGGATAAGCTCTATCGTGTCTTAGCTCCACTCCTGTTAGTCCCGCCCAAAAAATATCTGACATATACAAATATAATAGATAAAGGAAAATGTTAACAATCGCTCTTAGAATATGTTTAGATGGAAGAATATTTTGAAGTAATGTATTTTTTTTTTAGGGAATTCAAGTTTTTTCTATACAGATTTATTATTTAGATGAAAAATGAAAAAAAAATTAAAATTATGAAAATTTATAAAATATCTAATACAATTTAAAATTAGAGAATTTAAATTGACACGTAAAAAATTAAAAATAAATAAATAAACTTTTTTATATTAATCTTTCAGAATTTTCAAGTTGTTCTCTATATTTTTCACGAAAAAAGTTAAATTAAATTGCTAAACCTTTTCTAAAAATTGCTAATTGGTTTATATTTTTTCAGAAAAAAAAAATATTCAAATTTGATCCTTTTTTTTTAATTTTTAAAAATTGTACAAAAGTTCGAACAATTAAGAAATATAAAAATAAATAAATTCAATTATTAAAACATCTTAATTCCTATAATTTTAAATTTTCAAAAAATGATATAAAAATTATATATTTGTTATTTTAAAATTATTGATTTATATTTTCAAGACAATTTTCTATTTTTTGAATTGCTTAAATAATGAACCTAAATGCATTAAAAACATTCATTATGGAATTAAGTTGACTAAGAGCATAATTAATATATGATTCTTATACTATTATCAAAGTGATTGTGTCAGAAAATGATGGATAATTGCATAATAACATTGTTCTTTAATTTGCAATCGTTGTCATATTAAACAACATTTCTATAAGTGTCACGTGTGTATTTAATTAATTATTTAATTGAAAATGAATGTAAAAAAATTTAATATAAGATATTTGTGGTATTTAGTGGGACCTATTTTACAAATTTTATGAGTTGCATGGATATTTGGAAAATGTAATTGAGTTGTTTAAATAATTTAAAAGTGTAATATAATATAAAAAAATAAGTAAGACCTATTTAAAGAAAACAAATGAATATGATAGATGTGAATGCTCTAAGAGCAGTATTATCGGTGCCATGTCACCGTTTTTCAAACTTACTGTGTCAGAAATCAATTGATATTAGTTGTTGTAACCATGTTTTAATTGACCAACTTTCTTTGCAAACTAATGTTTCTCAACGTATAAAGTGAATTTAAAAATAAGGTATATTGTAGTAGATATTGATGCTCTAAGACCCTTGAGAAATTTTATGCATGCAAAAAGTTCGTTTCAGATTCTAGCACATGTTAGTATTTATTATGGCTACTGCAATCAAGTTTTCTGAATTCATAAAATCCCTGTTAGCTTTATCAGATAGACTTGGAATTTATCACCTCACATGGCATGTTTCATTTGAAAATTTGTTTTAAATAGATTTAAGTTTTTCGATTATAAAATACGACAATATGTTAGTTAATGGAGATTATGGTATTAGTCTGAATCCGCCTCGGTTATATTAATTTGTAGTTTATTATTTTTTTCTTTCATTGATAATCTTATTATTTTAATCAAAATTTATTCTTACTTTAAATTTGATTATGAGTGGTAAAAAAAATTTGATATTCGTAGATAAACGTATAAAACCCGTCACATGCACGGGTCTAATGTCTTATTTATTATTCACATGTGAAATTAATGGTTATTTAGTTACTTATGAGCGGAAATTTAAATTTGATGATACTTGTATGTGTAGATATTTATATCTATTAAGATTATAAAAATTATTTAAATATTATTTCGTTGAAATTAAAATTGTTATTGTTGTTTTTTATTTTTATTGAAACTACAATTATTATTGTTATTATTATTATTTTATTTTTTTAATCTAGTATAACTAAATAAAATGAATGTTTATTTTATTATTATCATTTTTATTTTGTGTTAAATTTAAAACTATTTTGATGTATATTTAAAAGCAGATACAGAAATTTTAGTTAATTTTAAATTTTTTTAAAAACTAAAAATTTAAATATAGCACATGAATATCCTTAAACATACATGAATATCTCAAAGTCAACAAATACTCTGATGGATATATGGACGTGTATGGGGTGAACACATGTATTATATTTATCAAACATGTCGGAAATCAGGAAACAAAATCTATGTTCACGGGTACCTATTGCAATCTCTACTTCCAACCCTTTATCTAGATTCCACGCATAACAAATAAGATTAGCATAATTGTATCGTTGAGGTGGTACAATCTTCCTCCTGACTCTATCATGAGCTAACTGATAATTAGGAGATACTACTTCAAAACACAATTAGTGTTCTGGCCTGGGCCCCGGCTTGGCCAGGCAGGCCCAGCCCAATAATATTCTGTCAAGCCCAGTCCAGCTTGAGCCGCAGCCGTCGAGCACAGGGTCCCCGACGGGCAGGCAATGTCCCTCCGCGGGCAGAACCTGCCTCATCTGTGTCGAGCACAAGACTCCCCCATCAACCAGACACTGCCCTCTCCGCGGGCAGAACATGCTCCCCTGTCGGGCAGGACAATGTGTCCTTCACACGTTCTCCACGTGCTCCCCTCCGCGAGGACACGTCACCAACCAACTGCCCACCTCCGGAAGAGCAGGTCAAATCCACTTTCCGGAGATCACGGGACAGTTGAACTAGGGCGAAGACCACGTTCTGGTCTTCACTACGCCACGTAAGCCCTAGCAGTCATTTGGGTTGGGCCTGGTCATCCAGCCCAACTCAAATGACCGTTGGCCCTGCGCTGGGGTCTCTCTATAAATATCCTCTTTTACAAGAGGGTCATGTAATTCATTCCTTACCCCTTTTTTGTACTTGTGATTACTCTGCCCATACGCTTACTTTAGCATCGGAGTGTCTTGCAGGTACACCCCTCTCCTCTTCTTCAACACCGGTGAACAGGCAGCAAGTCGAAGACGCGTGGCAGCCAGCGATCCCCTTCTGATCAGGTCAGATCAATTAGTAATATATCTTTAATTAAATTGTCATCCATTAACAGTATTAAGTAATTAATGTAGAGATGGTTTTGGAATAAAGGCATTAAATGTGCATAGATTTGTTGAAATTTGCTTATATTTAATGTCAAAAAAATCAAAAGACTTTTGCTTATAAAATAAGGTTGAAAAAAATGTTGCATGTTACCCTTCAATAGTACTAGAAACCAGAGTTTCAACTACCACGTTGTCTCTAATCTCACTAGTGAGAAGCTCTACCTCAAACTGGATCTTTTCACCAATAGTTTATGATTTTGTAACCTTAGGTATTTGCATTTCATTCCTATAAGGTCACATCTATAAGTAACATTCATGTTTATGATAAACTTTGATCTTTTAGGATCCATCTTTCAAAGTTTGTAATCCTCCACCCTTTCAAGATGACTAATGAAGAACCATAGTACCAAGTTTGTCTTGTTTTATATGAGCAAACCCCAAAGCTCTGAAAATCTTAAAATTTGAGTAGTCTACTGATTTTCCACTCCAAACATCTATAAATGTCTTGAAGTTTATTCTTGTGGACCGACATTTGTTAATCAAGCAAGCTGTTGTTGCAACAACTTCACTAAAAAATGGTTCTATCATGCATTATGCTAAGCCATTTTATTGAGGTGTGACAAGAAAGGTTATATGCCTCTTGATACCAAGTTTTCTGCAAAGTTCATTAAACTATTCTAAAACAAACTCTAAAACATTGTCAGTTCTTAATACATTCAATTTAGTTTCCAACTGACTCACTATAAGAGAATATCTTTCATTAAATTTTTTAAAGGTTTTACTTTTACTTTTTAAAATGTAGACACATGGTCTTAAAGAGACATCATCAATAATAAAGAGGAAGTATAATACAACCCCGTGAGTTTTCACATTTGTTGAACTTTATAGATATGAGTAAACATACTCAAAAGATTTGATAGAATTATGCACACATTCCGTGTTATTTTTCTATAGTGAAATTGTCACAAAATTCCTATTTTTTTAAGTTCACACTCTCTATCAAACCTTGTTTAGAATGTTCAGCTAAACCTTTTTTGGTTTTGACCTATTAATGTCTGCCTTATAATAGTGGAACCATCCAAATTATACAACCACGCAACTTGGATCATTTACACCATGCAAAACTTTCAACATCCTAAGTTCATTTTAGTGCATTAGCCTATTAACTAAATTATTTTTAGTTCAGAAACATAACTCATATTGCATAAGAGAAACTCACGACCATAAAACATATTCAGTTTGACTATACCAATATCATAAAGTTTGCAAGCCTTATTGTTTTTGGGTCAAATAACTCCACCTTCTTTCAGCTCCAAAGTTTTAAAATATCTTTTTCTTGAACACATGTAATAAGAGCAACCAAAATCATAACCCAACTATTTTCTATTTTCAAATTTGTTACCACTAGTGCTCCAACACTTTCATAACCATCTTCTTCCAAGAGAATCACAATATGGCCAGAGTCACCCTTGTTCCCTCTTTCAGGACAATCCTTCTTGAACTAACCGATTTCGTGACAAGTGAAACATTTAAACTTTGACTTTTCAAAAAATTTGGACTTCAACTTTGACCTATCAAACCTCAAAAGGCTGCCAAATCCCAAAACACAATCCTAAAAATTTTTATTGTTTGCTTCTTAATAGAATTTCTACCTTATGCATCTTCTGAAATTTGTGTTACATCAAATAAGAGAAAGACATATTTATAATTGTCAAAATCTTAACAGACCTAAGATATGACTCGTTAACGAACGAATTTGCGAACAAGTTCAAAAACCTGCCAGTACTAACATAGTTGAGGGTACATGCCTAAAACCTTAACCTGCTCCATACAAAAGTGTGGCAAGGCAGGACGGACCCGCGGGCATGACACCTTTTAAGCCTAAAAATACATAAAATCATAGTAATGTATGCCTGCAAAAGCCCGTAAAAAATGGAGCGAAGCGGACACATAAAAGTGTGAGGCAAAAATTCACTAAAATACAGTCAAAAAAGATATGTCTAACGGATTGTGCCCATTTTAATCCTACTTGTTTTTTCTCTTTTCTCACTTGAGAGATAGATTTGAATGCATATTACAACACTTAAATTATCGTAGCAATAATACTTTTTATAAGTTTATCGAAAATTTATTTATATTCTCCTATTTATAAGAAGTTGTAGAAAAAAAAAAGGAAAATTAACTAATTTATAATATAGTTAAAAATTTAAAACGCATCTTATAAATAAAAAATAGTCAAACGTGTCCAATATTGTATTGAAATAGTTAATGTAGTTTGACATTTAGTTCCATTGATTTGAATTCGTGTACCATGTTTATCATCTCGTATAAACAACAAAACAAATCAGATTTCATTTTTATGATATTAAATATAAGTATAACTTAATTAATTCTACCATGTTTATATGCTCTTAAATTCATGTTAGTGCTTCATAACTCTCTCTTTCTTTATGTTTTTATTCTATAACAGCAAAAACTCTTCATTCTGAAACCACACAATTTCTTAGAATCCTTTTAAGGTTCCACAAAAACCTCAACTAAGTACATTATGTTGTTTGTCTTCTCATTCCATTTTCTAACTTTTTTCATGAATGTGAAACCTGTTTTCCTTCATTTACTGCTGTTAGCACTACTTTTACTGTCATGGTTGTGGACGAATCTGATAACTGTTGAATCCACACACAATTCCAAAGAGAGAATAAAAAGTAGCTTCTTCACAAAGTCTCTTTTTTGTTCTCTTTCTGTTTCTGCTTTCAATATTTTGCTGTGTTCTTCTGATTACTTGAGTTGGTCTAGAAATGGTTTTTCAAAAGAAAAGCTTGTGACCCTTTTGGATTTGGCGCTCAATACAGTTACTTGGGGTGTTATTTGTGTTTTTCTTCACAGAAAACTCTTGTGTCCAATGTCATTGTTCTTTAAAGCTTGGTCTACCGTTTACCTTTTAGTTTCATGTTATTGCTTTACTGTGAACATTGTTCTCTATGAAAAGCAAGATCCTTTGCCAATTCAGTATATAGTTTCTGATGTTTTCTCCGTTTGTGTCGGTTTATTCATCTGTTACTTGTGTTTTTTGAAAAGAAATGAGGGTGGAATAGAAGATAGAACTCTTCAACAACCTCTTTTCAATGGTGACAATACAACCAAAGGGGAGGACACTGTTACTCCTTACTCTAATGCTGGTATTTTCAGCATTCTTACTTTCTCTTGGATCACTCCATTGATTGCTACTGGAAAGAAGAAAGCTCTAGATCTTGACGATGTTCCTCAACTTGACATAAGAGACAGTTTATTTGCAGCATTTCCATATTTCAAGGATAATCTTGATGCATACTGTGTTGATAACAACAATAGAGTGACCACAATTAAGCTAGTGAAGTCATTAGCATTCTCAGCATGGAAAGAGATTCTCTTGACAGCTATTTTTGCATTGGTAAATACATTTGCTTCTTATGTAGGTCCTTATCTTATAGATAATTTTTTTCAATATCTTAATGGACAAAGAAACTTTGAATATGAAGGACTAGTTTTGGTGTCTACATTTTTTGTGGCAAAGCTTGTAGAGTGCATGACAAGGAGGCAATGGATTTTCAGGCTGCAGCAGGTTGGAATTAGAACCCAAGCACTGCTTGTAACAATCATATATAACAAAACTTTGACACTTTCAAGTCAATCCAAACAAGGCCACACTAGCGGCAAGATAATCAATTTCATGACGGTTGATGCCGAAAGAGTTGGCGACTTCTGCTATCACCTGCATGATCTGTGGTTGGTGGTTCTACAAATTTTAGTAGCTTTGTTGGTTTTGTATAAAAACCTAGGCATTGCTTCGGTTTCCGGGTTTGTTGCTATTATCATTGTAATGTTGGCAAATGTTCCTCTGGGGTCAATCCAAGAGAAGTTTCAAGACAAGTTGATGAGGTCAAGAGATAAAAGAATGAAGGCGACGTCTGAGATTTTAAGGAACATGAGAATTCTCAAACTTCAAGGATGGGAAATGAAGTTTCTTTCTAAGATAACTGACCTCAGAAAGACTGAACAAGATTCATTAAACAAGTTTCTATACACTATAGCTTTGATCATTTTTGTATTTTGGAGTGCACCAGCATTCGTTTCTGCGGTTACTTTTAGTACTTGTTTGGTTATAGGCGTCGCACTTGAATCGGGGAAGATCTTGTCTTCACTTGCAACCTTCCAGATCCTCCAAGAACCTATTTATAATCTTCCAGAAACAATTTCAATGATGGCACAATCTAAGGTTTCTCTTGGCAGGATTGCATCTTTTCTTTGTCACGACGACATAAAGTCAGATATTGTTGAGAAACTCCCAAAGGACAGTAATAGTTATGATTTAGCAATTGAAGTAGTTGATGGAAATTTCACCTGGGATTTGTCTTCTTCAAACGCGGTATTGAAAAATATAAATCTTAAAGTTTTTCATGGAATGAAAGTTGCTATTTGTGGTAGTGTTGGATCAGGAAAGTCTAGTTTACTTTCATGTATATTAGGGGAAGTGCCAAAGATGTCAGGGATCTTGAAGGTTTGTGGGACAAAGGCTTATGTATCTCAATCACCATGGATACAAAGTAGCAAGATAGAGGATAATATACTGTTTGGAAAGGATATGAAAAGGGAAAGATATGAGAAGGTTCTTGAAGCATGTTGCCTAAAGAAGGATCTAGAGATTTTGTCATTTGGAGATCAAACAATCATTGGGGAGAGGGGAATAAATTTGAGTGGTGGACAGAAACAAAGAATACAAATTGCGCGTGCTCTATACCAAGATCATGCGGATATATATCTATTTGATAATCCTTTTAGTGCTTTGGATGCTCATACAGGATCTCATCTATTTAAGGTACGAAGCACTGACACGAATGCGAACAATGACACTGACCTTGCGTTAGTAAATGAGCATTTTCATTTTATGCATATGGCAGGAATGCTTGTTGAGATTTTTAAGTTCAAAGACGGTGATTTATGTCACGCATCAAGTAGAGTTCTTACCTGCTGCTGACCTTATCTTGGTAAGATATCATTAATTCAAGAACAATTTGCTTGATTTCTTTCAAATTTATATATTATCAAATTCTTTATTGTTTGTAAGGTTCTGAAAGATGGAGAAATTACTGAATGTGGAAAGTATAATGATCTACTAGACTCAGGCACTGATTTTATGGAACTTGTTGGTGCTCATAGAGAAGCTTTGTCTGTACTCGGTTCATCAAATGGAGATACGAGTATAACAGAATCTGATAAAATAGAAGAGAAGAAGAAACAAGTACAAAATGGGGGAACCGATAAAATAGAAGTACAAAATAAGGGAAGTGATGAAATGCTTGAGGCCAAAGGCCAACTTGTTGAAGAAGAAGAAAGAGAGAAAGGTAAAGTTGGATTTCAGGTGTATTGGAAATATATCACCATGGCATATGGAGGGGCTCTTGTTCCAATCATAGTGATAGCTGAAATTTTGTTCCAACTTTTTCAAATTGGAAGCAACTATTGGATGGCTTCAGCAACTCCAATCTCAAAAGATGTTGGTCCACCTGTTGGAGGAAGTAAACTCCTAATTGTCTATGTTGGTTTGGCCATAGGTAGTTCTTTCTGTGTCCTAGCTAGAGCAACACTTGTCGTAACAGCCGGTTATAAGACAGCTACTCTACTCTTCAACAAAATGCATCTTTGCATTTTCCATGCTCCAATGTCATTTTTTGATGCCACTCCTAGTGGAAGAATCCTTAATAGGGTATGTGCGATTGTGGATATCGTTAATAATTCGTAAAGTGCAGTGGACATATATTTAGAAAATGTTTTGAGAATTTCATTTTCATGTTCTCTTGTAGGCTTCTACTGACCAAAGTGCAGTGGATATAAACATTCCTTTTCAAATTGCACTAGTTGCTTGCTCTATAATCCATCTCCTTGGAATTATATCAGTGATGTCACAGGTTGCATGGCAGGTTTTCATTGTCTTTATTCCTATGACAGTAATCAGCATATGCTATCAGGTATTTCATTTGCACGTATTATCATTTTTCATATTTATTTAAATTTTAATATATTTCTTACAACTTATGATTGTGTGTATTGCAGAAATATTATATTCCATCAGGCCGGGAACTGTCTCGTTTACTCGGAGTATGCAAAGCTCCTGTCATTCAGCACTTTTCTGAAACAATTTCAGGTACATCAACCATCAGGAGCTTTGATCAGGTGTCAAGATTTCAACAAACAAATATGAAGCTGATGGATGGGTATTCACGTCCCAAGTTCAATAATTCCGGTGCTATGGAATGGTTGTGTTTTCACTTAGATATGTTGTCTTCTGTAACATTTTCCTTCTGCTTGTTATTCTTGATATCTTCCCCACAAGGAACCATAAATTCAAGTAAGAAACTCTTTTCTCGTATCTTATTTACGTAATAGGCTAGAAGAGCCTTACTCGATATTTGTTGTTTTTGAAGGTGTTGCTGGTTTAGTTGTAACATATGGCCTTAACCTAAACATTATACAAACATGGATGATATGGGAGCTTTGCAACTTAGAGACCAAAATTATATCAGTAGAAAGAATACTTCAGTATACTCGTATTCCTAGTGAGCCTCCTCTTGTTGTTGACGAAAATCGGCCACATGCTTCTTGGCCATTATATGGCACAGTTGATATTCACAACTTGCAGGTAGTTGTAGGAGTCATTATTATTTTTATCGTTCACTATCCTTTGTTTTGTCGTTGAATGAGTGTCTTTCTGTTTAATGAAGGTGCGATATGCTCTGCATATGCCACTTGTTTTACGTGGCCTTACATGCACATTTGTTGGAGGACAGAAAACCGGAATCGTTGGGAGAACGGGAAGTGGTAAATCAACTCTCATACAAGCACTTTTCAGAATTACAGAGCCTATTGCTGGAAGAATTTTGATTGATGGTATCGACATATCTTCCATTGGACTACATGATCTGAGGTCGAGATTGAGCATTATTCCTCAAGATCCAACCATGTTTGAAGGTACTGTGAGGAGTAACTTGGATGCACTGGAAGAGTACACAGATGAACAAATTTGGGAGGCACTAGATAAGTGTCAACTTGGAGATGAAGTTAGAAAGAAAGAAGGAAAGTTAGACTCATCAGGTTTATCTTTTAAACCTATGAAATATAAGTATATATTACATATATTCTAGGAAGGAACCTAATGTTTATGTAAAAACTTGACGTTGCAGTGAGTGAGAATGGGGAGAATTGGAGTATGGGTCAAAGACAGTTGGTTTGTCTTGGTAGGGTGCTGCTTAAGAAGAGTAAAGTATTGGTGCTAGATGAAGCTACTGCATCGGTCGACACGGCTACCGATAATTTGATACAGCAAACTCTTGAGCAACATTTTTCTGATTGCACTGTCATTACAATTGCACATAGAATAACTTCTGTTATTGACAGTGATATGGTTCTACTACTTGATCAAGGTGAGAAAGGATACTGTATTGTATTGTAGTCTTCTTTGAAATTGGAATTTTTTGGACACTAATGCAAAACAATGATGCAGGACTAATTGAGGAATATGATTCCCCAACAAGATTGCTAGAGAACAAGTTATCGTCTTTTGCTCAACTTGTTGCTGAGTATACCACAAGGTCCAACTCCAGTTTAAACCTACAAAATTAGCAGTCTCAACATTGATATGACATACTCTATTCTACTTGCAATTCGTAACAATTATTGAATTTGTAGAATACTTTCAAAAGTATTTTGCTTCTACACAATAAATATTTGAAGTTCCATATAAATTTAGAAATTGACCATTGAAAAACATCATTGTGTTTATGCTCTTACACTTAGAAAGAAATAAATTATCCGAAAATGAAATAATATGTTATTTGATTAGCAGTTGAGTATTGTTTTGGACCGATTATATTCATCTTGGACTGACCGCCTTGGGATAGTCTGTTTTTGGCCAAAGCCATTTGACCCGCTATGTTTCCAAAATCTTCTCTTTATCATAGGACTATCCTACAGCTTATTACAGGGAATTTACACATAAGACACATCCAACGGTCCTTTGCATTTCACGCCTGAAATATAGCGAGGACGTTATTTCGTTTCTCTATATATAGGGGATGGCGCCAAATCAGGTAAAAAGTTTCAAACATAATTTTGAATATTCTCTACCATTTTACATACTGACTTGAGCGTCGGAGTGCTAATCTTACATATAGACCCCCCTTCGCTGCATCGGAAGCTCTATTCCGTCGCAAATCCCACATCTCTCCATTTTTTATTTCATAACAGAACAGTGGCACCATCTATGGGAACGACTCTTGATTCTAGCAAATCAAGCAAAAACTCATTTGCGTTCGACTTTTTCAAACTCTACATCGATTACAACTCACTGATTCTTCAGATCTTTGGATTTTTGCATCTCTGATCTCTTCGATCTTTGGAAATGGCTGGATCTAAGGCTACTCGTTTCGCCACTGCACGCGAAACTGCTCTTACTGCTGGCGGCGCGGCATAGACAACTATCAATCAACGAAACACGACTCATCCTCCTCGAAAAATGAATCTTGACATCAAGGTTCCTCCGCATCCAAATCTAATTCTTCCTCTTCCAATTGAGCAACGAATCAAGGAGATATTGCCCGGTTTCAGCAATCTTAAAGCGAACCTAGGCGCTCAAGGCGCGAATGAGTTGCTCAACGGTATTTACAACATCGTTCAGCAACAAAACTCCAAGGATATGGAAGAAAGGTTCCTTCGTTTAGAAGAAAGCATCTATCATGCTCATCCCCTTGCAAATACAGTTCAAGAGACCGCATCTAGAAGAACTATTCCATTGGTCTGGAGCTGACCGCTGTAAGGGGAAGCAAAGTCCAGAAGTTGAAAGAGCATTCAAAAGGCGGAAAACACAATTCTCCTTCCCGAGACCGAGACAGTCATACTTGTTGGCGTTAGCTGTCAACAAAATTGTAGGGACTATAATAGGAATATAGTTATTAATAGTTAATTTCTCTGATTTGGTTATAATTATTCTGATTTAGTTATAATTAGAAATAGGGTTTTCTGTGTATATAAATATAACCAATTCCCATATGATGTATACGATTGAAATATATGAAAATATTATACCAATTTGACATGGTATCAACCGCCAGGTCTTAATCCAGACCTACGGTAACACTTTCCATCCTTCTTTCATGGCCGACTCGAATTCAAACTTCGATGAGACTACCTCGTCTTCTATTCTTGCTGAGTTGACGACGAAAATGACAGAAGTCCTGAACCATGCTTCAGCCCCGTCACAAATTGGCTCTAACCATACGGTGGCACCGATTGGCATCAAGTTAGATGGCAGCAACTATCCCCTTTGGTCCCAGGTGGTCGAGATGTATATCTCGGGCAAAGACAAACTGGAATATATCAACGGAGATTTCCCGCAACCCCCTCAAACAGATCCTACATTTCGATGTTGGCGGACTGACAACGCGATTGTTAAGGGATGGATAATCAACTCAATGGACTCCTCTCTAATCAGCAACTTCATTCGATTCTCAACTGCTAAACTGGTGTGGGATGCAATTGCGACCACGTACTTCGATGGCAGTGATACCTCCCAAGTGTATGACCTTCGGCGACGGGTGACACGTCTTAAACAAGCCGGTGGTTCTCTTGAAAAATATTATAACGATCTCCAATGACTTTGGCGTGAGATAGATTTTCGTCGTCTAAATCCGATGACATGTCAAGTTGATATCCAACACTACAATACACTTGTCCAAGAAGAACGAGTGTATGTGTTTTTGGATGGACTTGATGACCGCTTGGATAATATCAGAAGCGACGTTTTACAAATGAAACTGTTTCCAACAGTGGAGCAAGCATATGCACATGTTAGGAGGGAAGCTCTTCGTCAGGCAGTGATGACAGACAACTCCAATGAATTATCAGGAGCAGGTCTTGCATCCAAGGGTCTCAACTTATAGAACAGTAAGATATTTTCTCAATCCAAACATAAAGAACCATCTAATGACACTAAGTGCTCTCATTGTGGAGGTAACAAACATACTAGTGAGACATGTTTTAAGCTCCATGGCTATCCAGACTGGTGGACAGACTTTCAGGCTCGAAAGCATCGCGAAACAATTGAGAGCAACCCGGGCAAAGCTGCAGTAGCTACTGCTGAACCACATCTTTCCCTCATTCCGAAATCAAGTACCCACACCACTGAAGGTAATGTTCTGATTTGCTCTAATCATGATGATGACTCTAACGCATGGATACTTGATTCCGGAGCTACCGATCATATGACGTTTGATGCTGCTGATTTCTCTGAACGTTCAACCCCTCAGCGCTCAAGTATTGCCAACGCAAATGGTGATTTATCGGCGGTAACAGGGGCTGGAACTGTGATGTTATCACCAACCCTTTTGCTTTCAAATACATTACTTGTTCCCTCTCTATCTCATAAGTTGTTGTCTGTGAGTCAAGTTACAAAAGACTTGAACTGTGTTGTTCTAATTTATCCATCTTTATGTTTTCTTCAGGATATTCTCACGAAGGAGATCATTGGGCGTGGTACTAAGAGAGGGGGACTTTACTATATGGAAGATTTTAGTGTAGGCCGAGCGCATCACATGCATTATCCAAGAAACAACAAAATGGAGCAAGTCTTACTTTGGCATCGTCGATTAGGCCATCCTTCGTTTGGCTACTTGAAACATGTGTTCCCAAACTTATTTTCAGATAAATCTTTGTTGAACTTCAAATGTGAAGCTTGTATTTTAGCCAAGAGTCATCGAGTCACTTTTCCATCAAGTATGAATAAAAGTAATGTTCCTTTTGCTTTAATCCATCAAGTATGAATAAAAGTAATGTTCCTTTTGCTTTAATCCATTCTGATGTATGGGGTCCATCCCCAAAATCGTCTCTCTCTAGTTATCGGTGGTTAGTTATATTTGTTGATGATTGCACTCAAATGACTTGGATTATTTGTTGAAACAAAAAAATGAAGTGGTACACATATTTCAACAATTTCATAAAATGATTCAGACTCAATATTCAACGAAGATTAGGATCCTTCACTCTGATAATGGTGGGGAGTTTGTAAATCACCAATTCCATGAGTATTTAAAAAAAACACGGACTTATTCACGAAACCACGTGTCCACAAACTCCACAACAAAATGGTATTGCAGAACGGAAAAATCGCCATATCCTTGAAACTGCTCGCGCTCTTTTACATGGAGCACATGTGCCTCACCACCATTGGACTGATGTTGTTACTACAGCAGTATATCTCATCAATCGGATGCCATCGAAGGTTCTTGAATTTAAAACTCCGCTGCAGACCTTGTCCACATTTGTACCGCTGCCTACAATACAAATGATGTCACCTCGTGTCTTTGGGTGTGTTGTGTTTGTTCACCTACATAAAAACCAGCGTACAAAGCTTGATCCGTGTGCCATTCGCTGCCTGTTTTTGGGATATGGTGTACACCAGAAAGGGTGTCGCTGCTATGACCCTACTACTCGACGCATTTATGTAACTATGGATGTTACATTCTTGGAATTTGACCATTTCTACTCCTCGGCAGCACCCAATTCTTCTCTTCAAGGGGAGACACCAGAAGAAGAGTCGAATTGGTCGACATTTGACTGGTTCAAAGATATTGATATACCATCAACTGAAGTGGCTGGTGCTTCGTGTCAAACTCAAACAGACCATATGAGTCCTGAAGTTGAAGTATCAGAATCCCCCCCCCCCCTCTCCAGTACTCAACGATCCATCTCCTGAGAATATCATTGAGGTAAGCTCTCCTATATCTCTTGATAATAATAATAATAGTGATATCTTTGTTAGCTATGAATTACCTCATAGGCATAATGGGGGAAACCACCGAAGCGTTACTCTCCTGAAGAAGAGGATCATCGATCGAGGTATCCAATTGCTAATTATGTCTCTATGAAGGAATTATCTCAACCCCTTAAGAAATTTGCAAATGAACTATCTTCACACAGTGTACCTAGCAACGTTGAAGAGGCCATTGAAGACACTAGATGGGTTCAAGCTATGAATGAAGAAATGGAGGCATTAAACAAGAATGCGACATGGACCCTTGTCCATTTACCAAAAGGAAAGAAACCAGTAGGGTGTAAGTGGGTTTTCTCTATCAAGTACAAAGCTGATGGGTCAATTGAAAGGTACAAAGCAAGACTAGTAGCTAAAGGCTTTACACAAACATATGGCGTAGACTATCAAGAAACCTTTTCTCCTGTTGCCAAGTTGAGCACTGTCAGAGTTCTTTTATCTCTTGCAGTAAATCTTGATTAGCCATTGCATCAGTTAGACGTGAAAAACGCCTTTCTCCATGGGCAATTGAAAGAAGAAATATATATGGATATCCCTCCGGGATACATGACAAACTATGAGACTAAAGTGGTGTGCAAATTGCAACGCAGTTTGTATGGCTTGAAGCAATCTCCTAGAGCGTGGTTTGGGAGATTGAACTTGGCAATGAAAAAATATGGCTTCCAACAAAGCAACGCAGATCATACGTTGTTTTTGAAACACCGTCAAGGTAAGGTCACAGCTTTGATTGTGTATGTAGATGACATGATTATTACAGGAGATGACTCTGAGGAAATAGCAAAACTTCAAAAACATCTGGCAACCGAATTTGAGATGAAAAATCTAGGTGGACTCAAATATTTTCTAGGTATTGAAGTTGCTAGGTCAAAGAAAGGCATCTTTTTATCTCAACGAAAATATATCTTAGATCTTTTATCAGAAGTTGGGCTACTAGATTGTAAACCTGTAGATACTCCAATTGTCCAGAACCACCAACTTGGAGAATATCCAGACCAAGTGCCAACAAACAAAGGAAGGTACCAGAGATTGGTTGGCAAACTTATTTACTTATCTCATACACGACCTGATATAGCGTATGCGGTAAGTGTAGTAAGCCAATTTATGCACAACCCGAGTAAAGATCACATGGACGCGGTAATTCGAATCATGCGGTACTTGAAGTCCTCGCCTGGAAAAGGCTTGATGTTCACAAAGAATAATCATGTACAAGTTGAAGGTTATACAGACGCTGACTGGGCTGGAGATATCACCAACAGAAAATCCACCTCAGGCTATTTTACCTTTGTTGGAGGAAATTTGGTTACATGGAAAAGTAAGAAACAAAATGTTGTAGCATTATCAAGTGCTGAAGTAGAGTTTCGAGGGATGGCTAAAGGTCTTTGTGAGCTTCTCTAGCTTCGAAGACTGTTAATTGAAATTGGCTTTGCTCCGAATAGTGCGATGAATCTTTTTTGTGACAATAAGTCTGCAATTGAAATTGCTCATAATCCGGTTCAACATGATCGAACGAAGCACGTGGAAGTAGATCGACACTTTATTAAGCAAAATTTGGAGACCAAGATAATTCAATTTCCGTTTGTTAAATCTGAAGATCAATTAGCAGATATACTCACAAAAGCTGTATGTAGTAGAGACTTCTACAACGCACTTGACAAGTTGGGCATTCGAGATATCTATGCACCAACTTGAGGGGGAGTGTTGGCGTTAGCTGTCAACAAAATTGTAGGGACTATAATAGGAATATAGTTATTAATTGTTAATTTCTCTGATTTGGTTATAATTATTCTGATTTAGTTATAATTAGAAATATGGTTTTCTGTGTATATAAATATAACCCATTCCCATATAATGTATACGATTGAAATATATGAAAATATTATACCAATTTGACAATACTCTGCTCCCAGATCGCCGCAAACACCGGCCAACCAGGGTGCAGCCTGGGATGCCCAGATCTTAGAAAGAAAAATCTCCAAGTCAATGAAAAAGCCTCCCAAACTAGGAGAATACAACGAAAAAGGAGACTTTGACGAACACGTCCAACTTGTTCATGACCATCTCAACTACTATAATGCTGGCGAAGCTTCCAAATGCAAGCTACTAGTATTAACACTGGTCGGACCAGTTAGATTGTGGCTCAATGGTCTCTCTGATGGTTGCATTGAATCGTGGACAGACTTTTGCGATCGGCTCTCTGCTCACTTTACAGTCAAGAAGAGACAATAGGTTACTATAGCTTCCTTGAACAGCATCATGCAAAGAGCGAATGAGAGCCTACAGTCTTACATCGATTGGTTCACTCGAGTGGGGGTGGTCATGGATGGTAGATGACCAAAACCAATCCATAACCATAAATAATCTATATATTGCAATTGATTATTAAAACTAATTCTCATAATCTGTTTTTATTTTTTAAAATGGTTATAAATCGGCTATTAACCGTTTATATCCATAACCAATTTTATAATTAGTTTTGATTTAATTTTATTTTAAAATTGATGTTTTCAAAATTATAATATTACTATGTGTAAACTTAATTCCCTTTAAAAATTTCACAATATACTAGTAACAAAATATATAGGTGTGTATTTTCATCAAAATATATAGAAATCAACATATTAGTGATCAACCAGAGTAACTAAAAATACTGTTACGAAGTGGAAATTTAATTCACTTTAAAAATTAACTTTACTAATATTTCAAATACATAGTAACTAAAAATTACTATGTTGATTTTAAATATATAGGTTCATGTTAAATATATAGGTTTATTTGATTTTAAATATATGGGTTTTAACAAAATATATAGATTCATGTTGATTTTAAAAAATTAATTTTATTAAAAATTATTTTTTAAAATTTGTTCGAAAAAAATTTTATTTATTGAAAAAAATTAAAACAATATTTTTTTCAAAAAAGATTAATTTTATTTTCAAAATAAAAATATTTTTTTTGAAAAAAAAGTTCAAAGTTTTTTTTTAATTAAAAAAATTGACTAATTTAATTTTTATTTTGGTTTTTTTGAATCATGAATAAAATAATTAGAGTGTGTAATACCCCAAATTTTACCCTTATATTTAGTCAGTCATTTCGCATAGCATCTCATCTGTGCATTCGCTAACCACTAACCAGTCATTGAGCGCGATTTATTTTGCAGGAATTACCCCTAGGGGCGTTTTGGTCATTTTGAAGCATAATTCGTAATTTTGGGCCCAATAAGGTTTTATTCCTGGGGCATTTATTTACGTGGGTTTGATATCAATTTGGGTTGGAAAATCTGATCTGTGGAACAGGGTTTTAACAAGAAATCATTTTTCTATCTTCCAGTTCATTTTAGGAGAAAAACAGTGAAAACTTCGACTGATTAATGGAACTTATTCATGTTGAAGGTATTAAGCTTATTATGCAAGATTGGATCGAATTAATTCAAGGATATTTGACTAGTGAGGTTTAATCGGATGTTGAGGTGTTTGCAAATTTAAATCATGGAAGAGAAATTGGGAAATGATTTTAATAGAATATGTGAATTTTATTCATAATATTTTATTATTATTATTACAATTTGTGAAGTGAATTTGGATAGAAATTTGAAGTTTATTCATAATATTTTATCATGATCTACAAAGAGGAAATAATTTGGATAAAGAATGTTATTGAATTTATTCATAATATTTTTTGTTACAAGTTACAAAAGAGAAAATCAAAATTGTAAAAATCCTAAGTCCTAAACATCCCCAAGTGTTCTTCATGATGCCCTTTTCTCCGCAAAATCTCCGATTAACCTGCACGTCAAAGGGAGACAAAACAGAACACAAACAGAATAGAAAAGAAAGGGTTAGAAATTGTTTTCGACACTCTCAGAACAGCGTCATCATCGAGTGGCGGGAGTGGCACAACCGAAGCTGCGTCCTACCCCCGTTACTGATCCGAGCCGTTGGCGTCAGATCAGATAATATCTGTTCTTATCATGCGGGACATCCGAGAGATAGAAGTGATAAAAGAAGCGGGACTGATTCGCTCTTGCCGCAATTGGATTTCCAAACTGATACAAAGGCAAATTTGGACTCAGACCCGGATGCCGGCAGGTCTGAGTCGTTTTGTTTTCGAAATTTCCAACACCTGAAAATCCACAACAGCATCAGTACCAGGTTCAGAATTCAGAACTCAAAGCAAGACAGTTCATAAGCTGCCTAAACAAAACAGCCATAGGTAAGTGGAAATTCAAACTGAAAGTGCCAAAAACTGCATCAATTCTGAGTTCATGAAAACCAAGTCCAAACAGAACAGAAAAATACAAACCAAACTGCATTGAATGGCATCAAACAATGTATCAAAAGGCAAGTTTCAATGGCAAGTCACGAAAAATGTGAGCGACCACACAAAATCACAGCACACAATCACAGCATAAAATCATAGCGCAAATCATACCAGAAAGAGCAAGGATGAACTCATGTAATCACATCAGTTCAGGGCAAGCCTGAATCAAAGATGCAAGTCACCATGACAAGCCAACAAAGTAGCAAGCTAAGGGCATCGTGGAATAAGGCACCGAATGCAAGGGCATCAGTTATCGCACATCATGGCCCAACCTAATATCACAGAAACAATCAATCTGGAAACCAACAACATGGGATTGTAGTGTCTTCTCCGAACGGCTCAGACAAGCTGTCATCATCGCCGCGTAACCTTCCCGGCAATTCTGACTCGACCGAAGCACCAGCTCTCTCCGAAAGAAGAAGAGGAAAAGAATCCATATCTGCAACAAAACCAGAAACTTACATCAGAAGAACCGATTGGAAACCAGTTAACAACCATCCACATCTGTGAAACCAAAACAAATCCAATACGGTTTATCAAACAGATTGCCATAGCCAAATCAAAATCCCTGTTTGAGAAGGAAGGAATCCAAATCAGTTTCAAAGAAGATATCCAATTAGGTTTGGTCCCAAAACAGATCAAAACAAATCCATATCTGAAAATCCCAATCAAATCCTAAAAAAGGAAACAAGATATATCAGTATCAGAAAAATCCAATCAGGGTATCAGAAATTTGATCAAGCAAGAGTGAATCTGAAAAGTGTTCAAATCATATCAAAAATCACAGCAAATCAGATCGAAAGTCCAATAGTAACGCAAATCCATTGTTAACAAAGGCCCAAAAGAAAGATCGAAAAAGATATATATAGGGAAGATACCACCTGAGTGAAACCCTAGAGGGAGCGGCTAGCGAAGAAAAGAGGAGCGACGAACAACAACGGCGGCCACGAAGGAGAAGACTTGGAATCACCAAATTCATCATCAAACGCGATAAACAATACTCAGGGGGAAGTCCACCAACACCGTTCCATTTAACGGCGGGCAAACAACCATTGAGGCTCAGATTTGCAATATCATCATCGCCCTCGCAGCAATCAACAACTATCGGCCATTATCGTAACAGACCGTTCGAAACCCTAGCTAAAGGGTGAGCAATCTTTTTGAGATGTCATGATCTTCTTTTGTGTTGGTTTTTTAAGGAATTTTAGAGAAGAAAGGCCAACATCGAAGAAACAGAGGCGAACGATCGACGGATGAGAGAAAAAAGATGAAGAGATAATATGAAAGAGAGGATGAAGATAACGAAGGCGCCGCTGATGGTTCAAGATTAGGGTCTTCAAACCCTAAGGCATTTGCCACTCATAGTTGGCGCGAACGGACCGAGTTGGGTCCGGGGTGATGACCGGCCCAACCTTGTTTTGTTTATTTTGTTTTTTGTGTTATTCTTTTTCTGTTTGTATGTGTTTTGTTTATTTTCATGCTAAAAAAAACCATTTTCTTTTTCAATTAATTAAAAGCTTTTTAAAAAACAAAATAATAATAAAAATAAGAATAATCAAATGTTTTTTTTCAAATTTCATTAAAACCTTTTTCTTTTCTTCTTAATAATAATAATCATTCTTTTTCTCTCAAATATTAAGTTTTTTAAAAATAAAACATGCCTTTTTAAAAAAAATCAAACCAATTGTCTTTTAATAATCAAATTTTTGTTTTAAACATTAGCACCAAATCTTTTTTTATAATAATTAACCAAAATTTCACCTTTTTTTTTATTAATAAAATTTTAGGAAAACTCCAAACTTTTTCATTAAGAATCAATCTCTTTTTCTTGCAAATTTAAATCCATTATCAAATCCGCCAAAAATTCATACTGTTTATCGCTCGTCTAATTTTGACTTTATTTCTGTCTAACCCACGCTAACCGTTTCTGTTTGTTTTGTTTCTTGCAGCTATTACATTCAATTTGAAATTTATTTTCGTTTTATATTTAACCATTAATTGTAACTGCTTATGGGATGTAATCTTTCGCGAAAAAATTATCGCGTTTATCTTTCCGCACTTTAATTTTCGCTGTTTGTATGGTTTAAATTCTCGCATTTTCATCATTAATCTGTCACCTTGCACATCCGAAGGTTAGGTCTAGCTTTTGGTCGCCGCGCCAATAGTCCTCAACTTCAAACCCTTTCTCCTTACAAACCCTAAATTTTCATACATGTCTCGCTGTGGACAAAATCACAATTTTACCCCTAGCATTAGGTCAAAGAGCCGCCGCGCTCATTTTAGGGTTTCCCGCCGCGGAATCCCTAACCTAATTTAACCCTAATCAACTTAACAATTCAACGTAGAGATCGGAGTTTCTACACTCCACGTAAGCGTGTCCTTAAGATGCGTTTATTCCCCTTGAGACCTTGACCACAGTCAAGAAGCCTCTAACCTCCCTTTTGAGGGGAACTACGATTACTCTGATTCCACTCCCGTAAGGATACGTAGGCACAAGATGCGACGTCTTGCCGAGTAAACTTAGAATTAACCCCTTAGGTCTCCTTTCTCACTTTTAATCCTTTGTACATATACCTTAAGCAAATAAATAAAGCAAATAGTAAGCATTTGAACAAAAGGTTCCCGTAGAGTACTACAGAAGTTTAGGGTGCTAATACCTTCCCTAAATTTAACCAACCCCCGAACCCTATATCTTTCCCCGCATTGTGTTTACAATGCAAAATAGGTTTTCCCTCTTTTGACATTTTCCTTCGGATAAATCAAAGAGCGGTTGTGAATTGAATTGCGATTCAAACTCATTAATAGTTTGTGATCCTATTTCCACCGCAACAGAGTGCTATATATAATAAGTGATATGTAGGAGATATTATATAGTTTAGATATCTTGAATAAAATGTTTTGCAAATCGGTTGTGGAAATTTTTAACAAACTCTTTCTTAATCATCTTGAAGAGAGCAATATAAACTTTTAGTATAATACAACAATACTAGAATAAGTATTTAGATATTTTAACCGGTAGCGCAGGTGTGAAACTATTATTGTGCAACAACTATATTAACAATTAATAAATTGTATAATATGTAAGTCTATGTTAATATATAATAATAATAAAAGATGATTGGTTTAACATTAAATTGGTCATTCACTGTTAAAACCACTCACTTTAGATCACTCATTCTTATACTTCAAATAAAATTGAATGGTAAATTTAAAATGACGTGACATAAAATATAATAAAATAGAAATCGTATAGATTGATATTATTTATCAAATAGTAAAATAATTAATTTTTAAAATTGAAATTAAAATGAAAAATAAATTGGTTTCCGTCAACGATGTTTCAACACTAAATAGTAAAATAATTATGATGGAAAAATTTGTATTTACTGAAAAAAAATTAAAATAATTTTTTTTTTAAAATAAAAATATTTTTTTTTTGAAAAAAATTTTCAAAGTTTTTTTTTAATTAAAAAATTAACTAATTTGGTTTTTATTTTGGATATGGATGTCCAAATTATGGATTTGGTTAAAACCATATTAAAAATATATCCAAAATGTGGATTTGATTAAAACCATACTAGTAATTAACCGGGTTTTAATAACCGAATTTGGATATGGATATGGATTATTTAAATAACCGGTTTATTTGAGCACCCCTATACTCGAGTTGGGGTAGAAATAGAGGGAACCGAGGAAGCCCTCAAATGCTTGATCTTCTAAATGGTCTCCTCTGCGACCATCCTTTCTGCACCAAACTGAAAAAGAAGGTATCGACGGCTCAGGAGATGTATAACCTTGAAAAAGAAGTTGAATACTCGTTTCGACAACTTTTTTCATGTTCTTCATTTTTTCAACTCGTAATCTTTGACATTTTCACTTAGAGGTACATGGTTGATATTGATATCTTTGTAGTGAGATTGCATAGTTCGGATTTTTTATCACCATATGGTCCAAGTAGATATCGATAAAATGCCTCATGTATTTTGCAGAGACTTTGTCCCCCACCCTTGGGTAGATGGATTTTGCACTCTTCAATCCAAAAACCACATCTAATAGTAAGTTTTTTGTCTTTCTATTGTGACGAGTGTTTTTTCTGCATTTGTGGGGCTCGTTAGAACACGAGTGAGGCGTCTAGGAAACCAAGACTATGTTTGGGAGTTTGGAGGAGAATGAACGGGAAGGCTTTGAAAAATATGAACAATTGAGTAAAAATAATATAATCTTTATGGTGGGGAGGGTTTTGGATAATTTGTTTTTAAGAATTTTTTTTTTCTATTTTATATGTTTCTTAGACACCACTGCGAAATTTTAAAAATGTCTCTAATTTTCGGAGATATATTCTCAGGTGTATCCAATACACGTATTTCATTTGTTTTTGAATCAAACTTCTAATTATATGAATAAATTTATTCAGAAAATATATCTCTGAAAAATTTCAGAAATATATTTCTGGAATCTGTTAAATTAGTTAAGTGATATATTATTCATCATCTTCAACCACTTATATTATTCACTTTTTTTCTCAATCAATTTTGTTGCTAAATTACATGATTTTACTTTTCTTTTCTTCCAATTCAATGTTTCAATTTCTATGAATTCTTGTAACTCATCGTAGAAATCACATAGAACAGAGTTGATATATTGCCTCATAATATATAATTAATATTTTCAGACTTCAATTCACTGTATTCAATTTCATTCCAAAAATGAAAAAATGAAAAAATAAAATTGTCACTAACAAGAGTTACATGATAGCGTTTTCAGATTTTTGTTTCTTATTCAGAAGAAAGGTTATAAAATTATGTAGGTATAAGTGGTTGAAGAAGATGAACAGTACATTACTTAGCTAATTTAACCGATTCCAAAAATATATTTTCGGAATTTTTCCAAAAAGGTTATAGAATTATGTAGACACAAGTGGTTGAAGAATATGAACATTACATTATTTAGCTAATTTAACAGATTCCAGAAATATATTTTCAAAATTTTTCTGGAGATATATTTCTAGACTAAATTTATTCATATAATTGGGAGTCTGACTCAAAAACGAATGAAATGTGTGTATTATGATGCATCTGAAGCTATATCTTCGAAAATAGGGGTATTTTTGGATATTCACAAGGTGGCTGAGAAACGTATAGGGTGCAAAAAGAAATCCTCTTGTTTTTATTCATAACACCAAAACCCCTAAATTTAGGAAAACTCAAAATTTGTATTGGATGAGGGTTTTAGAGAGTTTAGATAAATTGTTCAAATATAACTTTTGTTGTTATAGTATTCCAAAAAGTAAAAATATATTAATGATAAACACTATTTCATCATTCTAAACAAAATCTTTTTTTTAAATGTTAAAAATTTCTTAATATTTAAAAAAAAAATTCAAAACTCTAATTTCCCCTCCCCTCCAAACACCCAAACAAAGCATAAAGGTCTTGTAACCCAATGTTCAATCTACCAACATGTTTATGTTTGATAGTGGATAAGGATCATTGGGACATAATTTTTTTCTAATCGATGTAATATATACACATTTTTCTCTTATGAACTTGCACTTATCTCTATAGTATTTTGATTGAATATGCTTGTCATCTCAGTCCAGGTCATTTGGATTCTTCTAAGGATATTGATATAAGCATTGTTTAGTTACTTGTTAATTCGCATGCATTGTGTAAAATCTCTCATTCTCTAAATGATACTTTATTTCCAATTGATGTGTCAATACAATGACTCTGAGTGCATTGAGTATGTATGTGTCTCCTAGTTATGAGTTTGTATGTTGACATACCATCGACCATATTAACAACCTTGTTTGAATTGATTTAAACCTGATGTATGTTGCGAAAGTCATGAGGACTTCTATCAACCTTATGACTTAAGAATTATCTTTTGAAAATCTCACCATTGTGTTGTTGTGTTGTTCCTTTTTAAATTGGTTGCATTTTGCAAAACAACAACATGGAGAAATGCTCAAGATTGCCAAGCTACTTCAAGATTATTTTCTGGTGCATAAAGGATGCATGCTGGACACAATGTCACAACATGTGGGTACGACATATGGGACTTACTCATTAGGCCAGATTGATACATTTTGGGATGAATTTTATGTTAAAGATTTAGTTAGATTTTATTACTTTTGTTTAGCAATATGATTATATGATTTGTTGGACATTTGTGAAGAGTAAATTAAATTTAAATTTGGATTTGAAACAAACCAAATCATATCTTTCTGTTGGAGATATTTATGGAACAAATCATATCCAACAGATTTTGGAAAGATTTTGGACGAAATTAAATCAAAGATCCAAAGATAAATGCCCATTATTCTTTTGCAATATAAGGAGCTCAAAACATTGGAAAACAAGCAACACATTGAAGATATTAGAGTGATATGGTTTATTTGAGTCCTTATTATTATTGTATGTACACCGCACTATGTTTCTGCAACTTGGCATAGTTGTAGGTTTGTCTAGTTGAGTTGTGTTGATCTTTGTGTTTGTTAAACACCCATCACAATGGTTTAGTGATTGAGAGAAAGTGAGAGGGGTTCTCATATTTAGGGGGAGACCTAAATAGAATGTCATTGGATAGTGTTAGGAAGATGCACTGAACAACACAGGGCTTGTTGTTATTTTTAAGACTAAATATACTAAACTACTAATAGTGAGTTTTCTTTCTTGGGTTGGAAGTCAATCCTCCAGACGTTGGTGTTGTTGCATCGAACCGGGTTACTAGTTATTGTGCTCTTTATTTCTTTTCTTCTCCATCATCATGTACAAGTTAAATTGTGTTTATTATATGGATTTTGGTATAAGAATTCGAACAAGTTGTCAAGGAAGTCACATTCGAAATTTGTCCCCTGAGAAACAGAATTTCATGTTGTATGGCTTAAGGATTTACTCAATCAATCTTAAATGTTTGAATATTTTTCCAAATATGATATCGACCAAACTACCTTGATCAATTGGGCATTTATTCATTCCTACTAAGATGCACCTAAGATTAGGTTGATCGTTATAAGTTAAGGTGTCGATCTCTTGCCTTTACTTTTGAAATATCCCATATACCCTTAATTGCTCAATCAGTTGTTAGTTGAGACCAACTGAGTTCCTATGCACTCTATATTTTTTCAGTTGAAATAATTTGAGCTCCTATGCGCTTTGAATGTTGTCAGTTGGGACAAATAGAGTAATTAGTAAACTCTGACGATATAAATCCTTATTAAATGAAAAGGACAATTATTAATAAGTACAATAGGGGACATTTTAGAAACACTAATAATTGATCAATTGGTACTAGGAGATATATCTCAATTGGAATATTTTCCTCTCCTCTTTATCTTACATATTATATTATATATATTATATGTTGTGTAGTGGATAAGAAGAAAGAAAAAGAAAAGAATAAAAGAAGTAGATAAGAAGAAGAGAGAATAAGAAAACCAATAAAAAGGAAAAAGAGAAAGAGGGAAAGAGAAATTAGGAGAAAGAAGAAAAAGGAACTCAAGAAAGAAGAAGAGGAAAGTTCATACAGTTATCTTTATCATCAAATCCATCTTCGTTTCTTCATTATCTTCTTGTGTTAGAGGTGAGTTCCATAGATAGTTTAGCTTTAGGAGAGAAATCATGAAAAGATTGGGTTAAGGTTTTGTGTATTAAACCATGTTAAATTGTTATTGTTCTTAATTCTTAAAGTTATGTTGTTGTTGTTGTTGTTATTGTTGTTTTTGTTATTGTTGTTTTTGTTGTTGTTGTTGTTGATTCCATGTTGTTTTGCATGCCTATTTGTGTTAAAACATGTTAATTAGTATCAAGGGATGCAATATATTGATGGGTGTTGAAGAAATTGGTTGTTTTCCCTTTCCTGGTGCGTTTCCGCACTTTCTGAGTTTTGTTAACTCTGTCAGGTGAGCCCCAGGCGAGGTAGTTTTGTTGGGTCTTCTCCAGGCAAGCACATGGCATATTTCCGTTGACTTGTATTGCCCCTAACTCCCCGGGCAAGAATAAACAACATTGAGAAAAATATTTGATTCTTGTTTTTACCATAACTCAAGAATCGTAACTCGAATTGACGCACTATCAAATGCGTTGGAAAGCTCTCTCAACGCTATATTAGATGGTGAAGTAAAAACATGTTTATATGCCAATTATTTATAGGATAATGGTAATAAACTATTATGTGCAATATGTTGAAATTGAACTTGGTTAGAAAATTTGATTTCTCGTTTCCACCATAAAACAAGAATCGTACCTCCATTTGTTGTGAGGTTGAAATCATTAGAAAAAGGATACATTACCTCATCAAGTGATAAGAAGGAACCATGGGATGACATGGGTATTTTGTAAATTGGTTATGAATGGTCATGAATCATTATTGTTTTGAATATGTGATGCATTTCATAACCTATGCTTGAATTATTGTTGTATCATGTAATTGTATTGGTTGCTTAGTAACATGAGTAAAAATTATAAGTGAGGTAAAACTAGGAAACTACTAGATAAATGACTTAGTAAGATAACTTAGGATATGAAATGTTTAGATAATGATGTTTGGACATGATTGTACCGCGGTGTGAACAACAGACAAGTAGTCACATATTGATGAATAATATGCTTTGTATGAAACATGTTGTGTTGTTATGTGATTAAGGTGAATGTTATCACCTTGTGATTTTCGAATACAATCATGTTATTTTTTATCTAATCACGTAGTTGGAAACAACCCCTTGGTTGTATTGTCCCAATGTGTGATGCTTATATTGAGTAAGAATTAGGATGTACGCATTGATACTTGAATGACCTGGGTTTGAATCTCAAAAGCGGTGGATCTCATGGTGGATGAAAATCCCATATGGGTAAAAGGCTTGAAATAGGTTTAGAGTCCCATGTAAAGCGACAATTCTTGAAGTAGGTGTTATCACTTAGAATCCGAAGTCCATGCGTATGTCAAGGTATACACCCATACTTGAATGACAGGGGTTGAATCCCAAAGACGATGGATCCCAAAGTGGAGTGAGTTTTATATGGGTAAAAGGCTTGAAATGAGTTTGGAGTCCCATAGGAAGCGACGACTCCTGAAGCGAACGTGATCACTTGGAATCTAAAGTCCATTCACATGTCAAAGTGTGATACAAGGATTCGTGACCCATGTCGATAATCCTAGACGTAGGGTTGGTCGAGGAAAGATACCTTGGTATGGTTTTAGATTAGTGATTGTTTAAGTTGATGAAATCAAGATACATGTTTCCATACATTGTGAGTTTTGTGAACTCAAGTTTTTTCCCTCTTTGAACTTGAGTTAGGATTTTATTAGAACTCTATAAAGTCGAGTGAAACCATAGGATATGAGAATTCACTGAGATTATTATCTCACCCCAATATTGTTGTTGTTTTTTAGGTATTGTTTGTAGGTTTAATATACAAGAGGAGTTGTGCATTAATGTTTCAAATTGTAAATAGTTCTTAGATTTTTATTTAGGTACTATTCTATGACATGTGTCATATGTTGTATTTTATTTTATGGACATGTATATAAAGATGTCATTTGGCACTTATATTGTGACAATACCAAAAATTAATACTTGCATGCTATTATTCTAAATATATATTATACGGGTTGCTACAACTTTCATCTTTGTCGTGTCTTCTTTTAAGGCTTCTTGAATTATTCTAAAGTTTGAGCGACCTACAACTTCTCGTCTAAGGTAAAAACTTATATGAATCCCTAGGTTGGTTTTAATTGTCCATGTATTTCATCAAATGGCCTTCTCAGGTTATCTTTTTGAAATGGATCTCTAATTCTTTGTAGTCATTAGTGGAATGACTATATAGTCTACAATATTAACAACATGTTTTCATGTGCACATAGGGTTTTGAATCCCTTTTTCGAGATAAGTTGATTAAATTGGAGTCGTACATGTCTTTGAAGATTCTGTCGGGATTTTTCGTTAGAGGGGTGTAGTTAGATGAATATTATATGTGGTTCTAAGTATTATGCAAGTAAATGTGAATTCATATGTGGTTCTTAGGGGTGTTCGCGATTCGGTTTGGATCGGTTTTAAAGTAAAATATCATCTGACCCAAAGGTAAATTTACTTACGATTTGATTCGGTTTTGGATGACTGATTTAAAAAATTTGATCTGATCTGATCCTATTTAATACGGTTTAATTTGGATCAGTTTTTTGAATATCTAAATTATAAATTATAGTTTTTATTAATATTCTAAAAGTACTAATAAATAATAAGTTTGACATAATATATAATATACTATATCAAAAGTTAATATTATAAGATGAAAATAATAAAAATAAATAGATTAAATCAAACTAATAAATATTATTTAAGAAGACAACTATCATCAAATACTAAAGTAATACAACATACATACTAATAAAAAATAAATAAGTATAAAAAATATATACATGCGGTTTGGTTTGGTTTGGATCGGTTTTGAAAAATCAATCCGAAATCCGATCCGAACCGAACGGTTTTTATAAAATGACATTCAAATACATCCAAAAGATTTCGATTTTTTGCGGTTTTCGGTTTTTTTAGATCGGTTTGCGGTTTTTATTTGGATTGGTTTGGATTTGAACACCCCTAGTGATTCTGATAATGACAAAAGAGCAAAGAAAAATAATCATGAGCATTATCAAATAAGAAAGAAATTGAAATTTATCAAAAAGCGAAGTTAAGAAGGTTATGGTGTTTAGAGCAAATAAAGCCAGATACTAAAATCAACATCAAAGGAACTAAAGTTTTGCAAATTTTTCTTATTAAGTGCCTTAATGTAATTTTATTTGTTTAGGATCAATAATGTGTAATTAAGTGTGAGTAGCTCTCGAGGTACTAAAGTGATGCATCCGCATATACGAACGCACACATACACACGTGCATACACGCGCGTGCATGCTTGCCCGCACGCGTAGACACACACACACACACCAAATGATTTTATAAACTCCATTACTTGTAAGCTTTCTTAAAAATCAAATTATGGCCATTTTCTAATATATTAGGAAGCATATTAACCAATTAGTAAAGAAAAAAATTGATTTCTAATTGATTAGAGCATGTATATAATCTATTATAGAGCAAACTCGCTACACAATCGATTAAGAAGCCTCCTGATAGATTTGACTCATAATTTATATGGTTTCTTTCCTAAATAGTTAGGTTTAATTGATTAATGCCACATGCTAATTGATTAGAGAGCGGCTCTAACCCGAATTATTTCCTTTCTTAGCCAACAAATTGTCTCCTATATAAAGGAAACTTGTGCTCTCTTCTAAACATAAATATATTATTTTATACTTTTCTCTATTATTAAAATTTCGGAGAATGTGTTTTCTTCTTAGAATTTATTTTGCATGTTTTTTGTAACACCCCAAATTTAATGGGAATATGTTAATTAATTATTTAATTGAGAATATTCATGTTTCGGTGAATTTCCGGTGGTTTTGTGAATATTGGAAAGATGTGCATTTTCGGGTAGTTATTTGATTAATAGCATATAATATTAATTTATTAGTATTATTATTAATTAAATGGAATATAAGTGAAATAAGGGCAATTTGGGCATTTGAGGGAGTTAGTAAGGGTAATAAGGGAAAAGCCCAATTTGTGAGGCCCAAGACTAGGTTGGACAAAATTGAGTTCTGAAGGGGAATTTGAATTCATTTTTGTGTTAACCGTGAAAGTTTGGTGGCCAGAGCTCTGAAGGAAAGGTTGGAGGCAGAAGATCCCAAAGTTAATCGTGAAAGCTGCTAATCGACTAAGATATGGGGAGTATCGATGTTCATGATTTTCTATGTATGCCTTTAGATGTGTTTATGGTTGGGTTATGATCTAAGGTATTTTGGGTTGGTTGTGGAAAAATAGGGAATTCGACGAGAAGGCTTTGAGGTTAGGGGTAATGGTATGTAACAATGAATATTGATATGAGAAAGGGAAACCTTAGGCCTTCGTGGCCAAAACCTTGGATCGTTATATATTTGACCATGTAGGAATAGGAATGTTCAAATGTGAGTAACTCTGATACACTCAGAGCAATTGCAGGAAATAGTGATTTAGGTAGTGCGAATGTTGCCAGATTGGCCTAATAAACCATAGATTTTGTGTCGTTATTGCCGTATGACCGTAGGGATGTTTTAGGGATGTTTTTGGGGCATTGGGTAAGTGAATCGTATGAGTATTTGGACAAAAATCAGTTCTGATCGTAATAGTTTTTTGCTGTCATCGCTCTGTTTTCCTAGCGAGCACGTCAGCGAAGACTCGCCTAGCGAGCAAGCCAGCGAAGACTCGCTACCGACTCGCCTAGCAAGCAAGCCAGCGAACGTAGCAGAGTTCGCAAAATTTGATCATTTTGCAGCGATGCCTTGATGTTTAATACTGATATTTCTGGGATGGATTACCCCGAGTATGACAGTGAGTTTTGGGTGATGTGTACATGATGTTATGATAGTTTCCTATGATGTGTCGATTGAATTAATATGATGAAATTACCACGATTTGATGAACTATGTGATAACATGAAATATGATGATTTTATGTGATGATGATGAGTATGATGAAGGATGATGCACCATATGTTGTATTGTGAGGATTATTATTGTGACGTGTGCATCATGCATTCATGTGCATCTGGACTTCGGTTTAGGACCTCGATTACTTTGGCTTCAATCCCATTGTGTGGATGTGAAGTGTTTTGATGTGCTCCGGTTCTCAAGTAGAATCGATCCTATTGATGAGGATCTATGAAGGGTTGATGGCCCAGTGTCCATCGCGTTGTGATGATTGGTACCACATGCATTGAGTTGTGTTGCATTGCATTTATGAGTCTTTTGTATAAATTATGACGTTGTGGCCTTTGAGGCATATTTGAGGATATGAATATGTTGAATATGATTATGATGTCGTTTATGCATTAATTGTTATACATTGATTATTATGAATTGTTTTACTCACCTGCCTGTTTGAATGTTACCTCTACGTGGGTAACGTGCAGATGATCCAGTTTAGCCATTGACACCGGCGAGGAGTTAGTTTTGAAGTTTTTGAGTGTTTTAGTCTTTTGGTCAGCCTAGAGGGTCTTGCTCTGATATGTAACATCGGGTTGGATTCCTTGAGTTGATTTTATACTGTTGGCGTTATTTTGATTAATTTCCCTTTTTGAGGAAAACTTTGATTTATGTTTTGAGTTCCACTGTTAATGATGTTCTGATGTACTTTGGGAAAAACCCTTAGTTAGGGAGTATGGACCTATTTTGATGACTTTGAGAAATGTACGCCCTTTTAGTGGCTTTTTAATGAGATTTATTTATTCACTCTGATTTCTGTGTTATTTTGCCTTGATATTTTTGGGGTAGAAAAAGGGTGTTACATTTTTCATTATTTTAATGCTGAGCTAGCAAAAAATCTCAAAGTAAGAGATATGTAATTTTATGTTTGTTCAGATCGTGTTGTAACTCTAAATTAATAGTATTGTTATCTTGTGACATTGTAATTCATATAAAGGTTGCAAGGTGAAACTAAGTAAAATCTTGGTGTAAGGCGGTTTTGGTTTATTTCGTGATAAAAATTAAGTAGATCGTGAAACTCTAATGAGGAACTCTTAGGAGTTGAAGTATGCCGCATGATTTAAGGTTGAACCACTATAAATTCTGGTGTGCACTTTCCTAACTCTTCTATTTTACTTTCTTGTATTTTATCTTCCCCACTTGAATTTATACTTCACCTTTATCTTAAAAATTGACAAAATAAAAATAAACCTTTTTATGAAAGGTTTTCAAAAGCCATATAACACAATTCAACCCCTCTTGTGTGTTGTAGTCACTTGGTCAACACTATGTATCTCTTTGTTATTTTTTTGAGCTCATCTAGCATCTCTAATGGTCGTAGCAAATAGTGTTGGCTTAAGATTGGCCACAAACGCATGTAAAGCCATGTATAGGTTAATATTTTTATTTGTGATGTCTCATAATTGAAAACGGGTTAAATATATTAGTGGTTCATTTAAATATCTCATATTTCATTCTTAATCCCTAAAAAAATTCCCTTTAAAGAACGTCCCTCCTAAATTTTTGCATCCATACATTTTATCCCTCTTTCAACTTAGTGACGGTTTTTACAACATAGCGACATAATTAGTGACGGTTTACTACTTAGCAATTTAAGTAGCGGCAATTTTAGCAAGAGAGATCAAAAGTGTGGAAGAAAATGTTTAGGAGGATCATTCTTTGAAAAAAAAACTTTTAGGGACTAAAAGTAAAATATGAGATATTTAGGAGGACCACCAAAATATTTAACCCTTAAAAAAATCCATGAGGGAGCTAAGTGACTCATCCTACCTTTGCTTGAAACCAATAACAAATATATAACTTTTTTGGGTTATCCGACTTGTGGCAAATTCAGACACAAATATCTTAGTTAGTTACTTCCACGCCTTGACAATTTTTTTTGGGAGGTGTGAGATCCATATGAGGGGGATATGTTTAAAATGCATGGACATATGATGCACTTTAGAGTGTAAAAGGCTTATTTATGTTTCAATATGACGTTGAAGGAGGTCATGTGCTCTTATGGGTCCATATTTCCATTGCATTTCTACATATTTAGAAGTCGCAATCGCCTAGGTATTAGATATTTGTTGATTTCATTCGTGATAAAAGTTGCAATGACATATTATTTCTCTTTAATGCATCTTAGGTATATGTTTCACTTCTTAATTCTAAGCTGGAAAACCTATCATAGTCATCCTCATTTGGAGAAAGTTGTTCCGTCTCTTTCACTTCTTTTGAAAAAAACTCTGTTTTTTTCTCATGCCTCTTAATAGAGGTTTTCATCTCACACACAATATTTTCTTATTGTTGAGGACACAATGTGTCATGGTGTATATATCCATAAGCCTTGTTTCTCCTTGGCGATCAAGAAGATCAAGGGTGACTTATGTCTCCATTAGCTTACCTTTAGTTTGTCAAATTCAATTGCTTAAATCATCTGTTTTAGGAAATGTTCTTATGATGACTTAGTTCATATTGCGAAGATTGCAGTGGAGCTTGATCTTAGAGTTTGTTTGGATTAATGGAAGTGGATGGAATGTTGTCACGTTCCATTGTTTGGTTTATAAAAATAAATGGAATGAAATATAATGTGATGTGACCTATTCCATCCAATACCATTATTTTAGCCCATTTTTCATTCCATTCAAATTGGGGTTTATCTAATAGAACTAAATAAATTAATAACATAATTATAAATTTGTCCTTCAAATTTTTACTTTCATTAACCATATTAATGTTTTCAAAATAAAGAATAAAAATGAAATAAATAAACTATAATGTTTTCCACTTTGTCTGATTTCCAATAATGGAATGATATATTAGTTATGGTTCATCATAAAATATTCAAACAGTAGAATAAAATTAATGTTCTGTTTCATTCAATTATGCTCCATTCTATTCTCTTTTGTTTCGTTCTGCTTCGTTAGTTTTAAATTATCCAAGCAGACCCTTAATTATCACCGCAACATTGTTGGAATATTGAGGTATAGGTAAATTTTACTAAGGCTGCCGTTAGAGACTTTAGTGTGTGTGTGAACTTACGAGGTGGATCACATGGGTTGGTAATGTAACCTTTATATCACCAGTTGAGATGTGTCAGTATAATGCTTTGATATGCTTGTCTTCTGCTCATATATTTATTTTCCAATGGAGAAATGAGGTATACCTATAAAGATACCTTGATTCCAAATTAAGGTTAAGTGTGTGTTTATAATGAATATGTTGTTTAATTCCTAAGTGATCATACGCGTGGCCATAAATTGCTGACTACATCATCTAATGTAACTATAACATTGTAGATATGAGCGACACCACAACATCATTTCATAACAATTGTAATGTGAAGTGAAATAATATATAAAAGCCACAATGAAACCATGTCAAGACTAAAATAGCCAACATAGACAGTGGAATAAAACATCAATCTCGAGAATCATAGTTGTTTGTTATTTTTTGAGTGATTTGTGATAATAGTTTTTTGTTAAACAAAGTGAAGGGATTTTGCAAAATCATAGATTTCAAAGGGAGTGTCTATTTCTAATATTGAATTATCTCTTTGTTCGGGTTTTGAACTTCTCCCAATGGTTGAATCTTTTTCACCGTCAACATCATTTTGTTTTTTTTATTTGGACACTTAAGTTGTCAATCACATAATGATTCATGTGCCACATGATATTCCTGTTAAAATAAAGAAAGAACCGAATTAAAAAAACATGAGACACAAACAAATACTAAATTGAAATATTTAATAGAATTAAAAAAATTTGAGATTTTTTAAGGAATTTAAAATTTTAAGTAACTCAAATAATTCAATTGAAATTCATTCATTTTTAAATTTTCTATTTGTGATAGGGTATTAAAATGATTTATTTTAAAAATTTTGAGGTTATTTTTATAAATTTTAAAACTCTTAGGTTAAATTTAAAATATGAAAAATAGAGACTAGTTTACAATTTTTGAAAATTTGAAGCAATCAATTTGCAAATTTTAAAATTTTCAAGGACCAATTTATAAAATTTGAAAATTATTACAATTTTTTAAATTTGGGTTAAATATGTTTTTAGTCCCAATAAATATGTCAACATTCAGTTTTAGCCTCTATAAAAAATTTCTTCAAACAATGGTCCTCGCAATATTTTCCGTTCCCAAATGTGGTTACTCCCGTTAGTTTCCACTAATGGAGGACGACGTACCATGCCAAGTGTAAAATTTCTTTTACTTACATGTGATTTTTAATTTTCCAATTCGCCACGGTGGAATACTTGATAATGTTATGTTGTTAACCATAAGTGAGATATTGATACCACACAAACATTTCACAAGAGTGTTTTTCCTTAGAACAAGGAGCTTCGTCGTGGTCAAAGAACTTCACTGTGGTCAAGGAACAAGTCTTCATTGTGTTCAATGAACAAATATTAGTTTGCAGTGGTCCTAGAACAAGTTTGGCATCCTCGTTTGTAGTGATCCTAAAAACAACTTTGTAATCCTCTAAAGTGGTCTCATGTAATGTTATTTGTCGCTCCTTGTTCCCTCGTTTCTTATGCTTTGTCTATCATCTTTGTTGCTTTCTCAATCATCCTGATTTATTTACTATGTTGCAAATTATTATCATTCGTATAAAATTTTATTTTTTGGTAAATTAGTTTGACCTAATTTTGGTATCAATGTTAGAACAATTTAGGGTAAATCAGTTTGACTTAGTTATGGTAAATTTTAAACCTGGGTTAAATTTTTGAACAGGAAAATCAATAAATTCAAGGTTGTGTTTTACTCAAAGGACTGTTTTGTAAAAGACCATAACATAAGATATAAGGTTGGGGAAATATATGGTTTTAGTGGTCAAGATCCTGATTACTGGTCTTTCTTTGAAGCATGTGACTTAGTTAAAGTAACTGACCGTGAGTTTGATCTAAGTTATGTTAAGATGTGGTGGAAACACGATGAAGGATCCTTTGAACAAAACTTAAAATCATTTAGGGACGATGGAGATGATAGTGAAGAGGAGAGAATGAGAGGGTTTGAAGAAGGACTTGATGAAGTGTTTGATGAGAGGCTTGATGGAGAACCTAAAACTGAACCTCTTGCTAATGATGAGGGTCCAAATCAACTAAACAAGAAGATTTTTATCACATAAGAGATAAGTAAGGAACATGTTATTGAAGATTCATATATGACTGATTAATTGGATAGTGGAGGTGGTGATGGCAATATTAATGAAAGGCCATATGTAATCAGGTTTTGTGTAGAAGATTCTTTAAGTAAGGATTTTGTTTTCAAGGTTGGAATGGAGTTTTTTTTCATTTAAGCAGTTCAAAGATGTTATCTTATAGCATAATGTTTTGAATGGTAGGGATGTTAAGTTTGATAAAAATGATGTTAACAGATGTATGATGGTATGTAAATACAAGAACAAATGTAACTATACATTCTTGTGCAGTAGAGTTTTATCCTCCACCACATTTAAGATAAAAACATTGTTTGCAAAGCACAAGTTGTGGAAGACAATTCTTTAACAAAAGTGCTAAAGCAGAGTGTGTTGCCAAGGTCATTGTTAATGGATTAAAGAATAACTCAATGATGGGGTTAAATGAGATTGTAACAGATGTTAGACAAAGGTATGCCACGGAAATCTCATGCTGTAGAACTTTCAAAGCAAGACAGATTGCAAGACACATAGTTGAAAGAGACTCTAACAAACAGTTTAGCCTTCTATGTAGGAAAGTGGATGACCCAGTCAAATATGTGCATAAGTGTTATCACAGAAGCACATATGAAAAATGTTACAGTGAGTTGATCACCCCATTAAATGGCCAGAACAAATGGCCTAGAATATCTAACCCTATTATGCCCCCCTTTGTTTAAACGTGGCCCAAGAAACTTTGAAGGAGAAAGCCTGATGAGGTGAATCAAACAAAATGGCATAAAGCAAATACAAGTCACATGTTCAATGCTTGTTTTGAACTAGGCCACAACAAAAGGACCTGCAAGAAGAATAAGCAAATTGTGCTTGTTCCATTTGGAAATACCACACAGGCAAGTCAAGGGACACCTACACATGTGACTCATGACTTGCGTACATAAGTGACTCAGAACTTGCCTACATAGGTGACTTAGGATATTCCTACACAAGCAAGTCAGACTGGCCAAGTCTCTTTGGCATACAAAAGGGTAATGTATTACTTTAATGTCGTGCTTGTGTGTAAGAAAATATAAGATTCTATAACAATGTTAATGTTGTTAATGTTTCATGCAGATGAGGCCTAAGGGATCTACCAACAATGATACAATTAATAGTGGAACAAATAAGACAAAAGTCAAGGAGCCAAAAAAGACAAAAGTCACTGAAGCAATTGTCAAGGAGGCAAAAGTCACCGAAGCAACTGACAAGGAGAAAAATGTCATGGAAGCAACTGATAAAAAGAAAAATGTCATGGAAGCAACTGACAAGGAGTAAAATGTCAAAGAAGTAACTCAAGGAGCAAACTGTCAAAGAAGCAACTATCAAGGAGCCAAATCTTAATTATGTAACTGCCAAGGAGCCAAATCTTAATGATGCAACTGTCAAGGACTAACCTACACCTTCATCAGGTTAGGATAAGTTCTATGATTTGGATGAAGAAACTTTGGCTGAATTACTAGGGGTTGATGATGTCTTAGACATTCAGCCTTTAAGTGTTGACAAGTCACCTCTCAAAGCACCTGAACCAAAGCCAAGTGGTGTCAAGTTTTTTTTGGTAAGAAACCCAAAGTGTGCAAGAACAAACCTTTCAAAGCCCCTGGTATTAGAACAAATCTGTTAGAGTCAATTTGCAATGAATCAGTCAGATTTAAAACACATAGCATGTACAAGACAAAATATTATATGGCAGCTAAAAAAAGGCATAATGAAAGGTCGAAGACTCTGAAAACAAAGAACATATCTACCGTTAATAAGAAACCTGATGATCCATTGGTGATAACTGAAGAGGACATCACAGAAGAATTTGTTGGTGGTGGAAGGAAATAAAAAAGTTGGGCAAAAATTTGCAAGAGACTAACCCAATGAAAATGTATGAATGCTTGGATATTTATGTTTTGTAACTTAAGTTTTTGTGAAATGTACTGATGTAAGCGACAACTGTTTTGCTACGTAATGTACTGATGTAACAAATGTTTTTGTGAAATCTATTTTGCTATGTAACAACTATTTTGGTGGAATATGTTTGAATTTCAATGTGAAAATTATAGGTCTATTTATGTCAAAATTATAGGTCACCTAGTGTAAAAGCAAAATATCAGAGTATGCTACTATTTTATAGGTCAAATTCTATCAATATTATAGGTCAGTTTATGTCAAAAATTTAGGTCACCTTGTGTGAAAATTATACATCATACTATGTATAAATTATAGGTCACATTGTGTCAAACTTATACATTAGATTATGTCTAAATTATAAGTCAAGTTGTGTGTATATTATACATCGTGTCAAGATTAAATGTCATAATTGAACCAAATAAGGTAAATCAAATTATATGTCATACCAATTGAACATTACAAAAACAATTACACAAAATCATAGTTCATATCAAGTTAACATTACAAAATCAATGAGACAAAATTACAAACATATATCATTTCAACATTTAAACCTAATTAACAAATACATGTTGACAAAAAAGGAAAAAAGAACACAAATTGTCTTCAGCTTTCCCCAAAATGCCTCTGACTTGATCTTCATCTTTAACCTCTTGTTCTTTTTCAATGGAGATTCATATAGCTCATGCAAAGTTTCAACAACTTGCATATCCATCATCTTGCTCTCATCGTTGCTCCATTCTGCATCTACACATTAATGATCATCCTTTCCTTGTGCAATATCATCATCCCAAATGAATAAATTGCAAGTATCCTCATTTTTCCAATACAAACATCTCCAAAACATTCTCCCATTTATTCAGTCCCTTCTTGCACATGTATGAAATCATAAGATCATTACACCCGCACATTTTCACTTCATGATTCCTCACACTCGTGGAATGACATGACACAGACTTGCTTAGCCTTAATAAAGATGACATGATGTCTGAGAGGGGAGAAGGAAATAAATAAGAAGAAGAAGAAGATAATTTGTAGAAGGTGAACGAGGGAGGGAGACAAAGATAAGAGAGGAAGACGATGAAATACGAAGAAGAAAGAGATCTGAATGAAGAATAGGGTTAGCCTTGATTTTCTTATAATAAAAAAATTATTTAAAAAAAACAAATTTGACGTGTCAATAAAACGTAGACACCTGACATGTCCCATAAGTCTCCATTAGTGAGAAGACTAATGGGGAGAGACCATATTTAAGATTCCGACATTTTTAACTTTTTAAAATTTTGAGGTTAATTTGAAATATTCTAGACAAAAACGACGCCGTTTCTCTTAGCCATATTACCGGTGTGCATCATTCGCATCCATTAAAATCTCCTAAGAGAACAGACAAGAAATCCCGCCGCTGCACCGCCTGCCGTCGCCCGCCCCCTCTTCGTTATTTCTCAGGTAACTCTCACTGCTCCATCTACACTCAACTTTCATTCTCTGTCAATGTTTTCGCAACATAAGCCCTCCACTAACAAATTGCTCTTTTTCAAACCCTAATAATTTGTTCTTTTTATTACAGGTTTATTCTTCGAGTCGTTTTAAGATGGATGAAGATCAAGAGATGGAGAAATTCGGAATGGAGAATGATTTTGAAGGTGGTAGATGGGAAGGTGGTGAGTTTTACTACCGAGCGCGTAAAGAGAAACGAACTCAAACCAAAGATGATGTTCTCTATGGAGTTTTTGCTGATTCTGAGGATGACGATGATGATGAGTATTCCAGTAGAAAGCGAAGGAAAGACCGCAATTTCTCGAAGAAACAGGACCTCACTAAACCAGTGAATTTCGTTTCTACTGGAACTTTGCCTAATCAGGATAAGGTTGATGAAATTCCAAAAGAAAAAGAGGAGAAGGATAGTTATAATAGTGAAGATAGGCCTGGGTTAGGGTTAGGTTTAGGTCTTGGTTTTGGTTCTGCTAGTACGTCTGGGTCTGGTTTAGGTTTTAATTTTGGTCGTGGTGCTGCCAATGGTTCTGATAGGAATGATGATGAGGATGATAATGATAATGGTGATGATAAATTTTTGCCTACTGAGTTTGGGAAGAAGATTAAGGAGGGAGCAATGAGGAGGGAGAAGGAGAGATTGGAGAAGAAGAAGAAGGTGCAGAAGCAGGGGCTGGGTCTAGGTCATGAGGGATCTGTGGATGTTGGGAAATTTGAGAGTCATACGAAGGGAATCGGAATGAAGCTACTGGAGAAGATGGGTTATAAAGGGGGTGGTCTTGGGAAGAATGAGCAGGGTATTTTAAATCCTATTGAGGCGAAATTGAGGGCTAAGAATTCTGGTCTTGGATTTAATGAATCAAAGGAGACTAAAACGCAGTTGCCTGCTCTGCAGACAGAGAAGACTGTGCCAGGAGGAGCCGTGCAGCCTACAGTTGGAAGAACGAAAGAACGTTCCTGGTTAAAGCAGAAGAAGAAGAAGAAAGAAGAGGAAGAGTATGTAACTGCTGAGGAGTTGTTGGCAAGCAAGCAAGAAGAAGATTCAGAGGTTGTTCAGAAGATTTATGACATGAGGGGGCCACAGGTACGAGTGTATACAAATTTGTCTGATTTGAATGCTGAGGAGAAAGCAAAGGAAAAGGATGTCCCAATGCCTGAACTTCAGCATAACATAGCACTAATAGTTCGGTTGGCTGAGGCTGACATCCAAGAGATTGATAGAGATTTGCGGAAAGAAAGGGATATAGCACTTAGTTTGAAAAATGAAAAAGAAAAATTGGAAGCTGAGGCAGCATTTCAAAAGAAACAGCTAAATAATTCTGAGAAAATAATGAGTGTGCTGGACCGAGTCGGAGAAGAGAACACCTTAGGAACATTAACGTTGGATTCCCTTGCTCAATGCTTTAGGGACATGCTCAAAAGATATCCTGAGGACTATAAGCTGTTTAACTTGTCATGCATTGCATGCTCATATGCTCTACCTTTGTTTATCAGAGTGTTCCAAGGATGGGACCCCCTTCGAAACCCATCACATGGTTTGGAGTTGGTATCACAGTGGAAGGCATTGCTTCAAGGAGATGATTGTTTTGATATATGGGACACATCATCACCTTTTATTCACTTGGCTTCAGAGGTTGTATTACCAGCTGTTAGAATATCTGGTATAAATACCTGGCATGCACGGGATCCTGAGCCGATGCTACGGTTTTTGGAGTCATGGGAAAAATTGCTACCTTCTTCAGTTCTTGCTACTATATTAGACAACATAGTCATGCCGAAACTATTGAGTGCAGTAAGTACTTGGGAACCACATCTTGAGACCATTCCTATCCACACATGGGTGCATCCTTGGCTGCCTTTGCTAGGGCACAAGCTGGAGGGTATCTACCAGACGATTCGTTTCAAATTGAGTACTGTTCTTGGTGCATGGCACCCAAGTGATGGTTCTGCGTATGCTATATTGTCCCCTTGGAAGACTGTATTTGATTCTGATAGTTGGCAACAACTTATGCACCGTTTTATTGTACCAAAGCTGAAAACTGTCTTGCAAGATGAATTCCAAGTGAACCCGGCAAGTCAGAATCTCGATCAATTTTATTGGGTAATGAATTGGGCTTCGGCCATTCCAATTCATATGATGGTTGACACGATGGAGACCTTCTTTGCCAAGTGGCTTGCAGTTTTGTATCATTGGTTGTGCTCAAATCCTAACTTTGATGAAGTTACAAAATGGTATTTGGGCTGGAAAGAACTTTTTCCAAAAGAACTCTTGGCTAATGAAAGTATTCGATACAAGCTCAATTGCGGTCTTGATATGATGAACCAGGCTGTTGAAGGTATGAAAGTGGTGCAACCTGGTTTGAAGGAGAAGATAAGCTATATTAGGGTAAGTGAGCAGAGGAAATTTGAGACTCAGCAGAAAGCAGCAGCCTCTGCTCAACAACAGGCTGCTGCAAGCATGGGCTCTGCTGTCAATTCAGACGGTGTGAATGAAATGAGTGTGAAGGAACTCATTGAGGCCTATGCTCGGGATCATGGTTTACTGTTCAAACTTAAGCCTGGTAGAATGCACAATGGTCATCAAATATATGGGTTTGGCAATGTCAGCATAATAGTCGACTCTCTAAATCAAAAGGTCTACGCCCAAAATGAGGAAACATGGTCTTTAGAAACTCTTGAAAGATTGCTAGAGTTACATAATAAATCCCTCAGTAAAAGACGCTGAGTTCTGAGTTGGCTATGTGAAGTAACATCTCAGTTCTCAGGTACTCTATTTCTTTAGCGTTTGTGTATGAATTTTTTTTCTTCTTGATTTGTTGGCTTAAGGATATTGTAGTTTTCTTATGTGTTGTTTCAATATCCAAAATGTTATGAAATTATAGATAGATAATACAGGCAAAATGAAGTCATACTTTCTCATAATGTTTATTGTTGTTCTGGATTCGAATATATTTAGATAGAGATTGAGGGCACGAACATAGACAATGTCTAATGAATAGTTGGTTCTCTTGTACGATGAAATCAGTTTCATTGAGTGTCATTTGATTCACTGGAGCAAGTTAAAATGTGATTTCTTTAACAAGCTTCTAAAGAGTAAAAACCATGTTTATAATTGGAATTTAGACACCCATCTTAGCTTTCAGTGCTGCAGTCACAACTCTTATTTATAATGTATTTCAGTCCAATTAAATTATTTCTATTGTTTATTTTATTTTTCGTTGCATAACTGGTCCTGGATTTGAGCATTTGTAGTAGTTCCTACATTTCTTGTTTGAGCATCTGCCTTACGGCAGTAGTCTTGGTTCTGAATGACAGTCTCTGCATTTTTGCATATATGATATTAAAACATCTCCACTTGTGTTCCAAAATATAATCAATGCAAGATCAAGTGGCTTTTGGTAATGGACATCTATTTGGTATTTGTGGTTTTTGGTAATGGACGTGTATCTGGTATTTGTGGCTTTTGGTAATGGACCTCTATCTGGTAGTTTGTTGTTTTTTGTCTCACATTGGCACATAAAAGTCATTTTGATCCTATGCACTAATTTCTAGGAGAAATTCTATTAACTTGTTCAATTACCATGATTTGAAGGCCTCAGGTGACTGAAACAAGAAACATGATTTTTTTATATTACTTTAGTCACTCTTTTAACATCCATTAGCTACTTGTATTCTATTTGTTATCAAAATAATGGAAGTATCATCCCAATGTACCTAGTTAAAGAGTGTTTAATTGCAAAATCAGTCTTAATTATTTCTGATAACTTCTACCAAGATAACAAAGTGTGTCAGTGTTTGAAGAGTTAGTCTAGAGTGGTTGCTGACTAAAATACTGCAAGAGTGTTGAATGGTACGATTACTTGTTTTCATAATATGGTCCATTTTGTTTCAAGAGAAACCATTCGTGTTGGTATTGAAATTTGAAGTTGCATGTGTACTTGTTTCATTACTGTGTCCAAGTAGTTATAAACATTGTGAGTCTTGTTGCATTACTGTGTCCATGTAGTTATGAACATTGCAGCTCACAGGAAGCTCAAGGAAACCATATTGAGAAATAATAACTCAAATGCAAAAACTAACATGATGAATATTGTGAAAATTTTGCAATACTATTTAATTCATGAGGTGTTCCTTTAAATTTGGTTATGTAAGTTACTACTTACTATATATACTTCACTCATTGTTCGTGTCACTTTTTGCAAATCGATTTCACCAGCAAGAGCGATGACGAGACTTCTCCGACTCTTCTCTAGTGGTGGTGACAATTCTCCGGCGTCTCTGCGCAATTCTTTCATGCTTCTTCTCCATATCAAAATTGCAGCTTTGCCACTTTGAAATCGCAGCTAACGTAATCTCACTTTCTCTTATGCTTCATCTCCTCCTTCATTTGTTAGATTTATCTTTCTGAATTTGCATGTACATTGCTGCTCACTTTGGATCGTGTTAGAATCTAACATTGCAATTTCAAATTGATGCTGAAATTGTGAATTCTTCCCGGATGAAATTCAGTTCGCATATTAAATTAACAGTCTAATATGTTTCAGGTCTTGTGTTTACCGGTGTTCTCTCTGTACTTGTGTTTTGTATCATGAAGAATTTCTTATTTGTATAAAATGCTTTGTTTATTACTTGTGTTTATTACTTGTGAAATATATGGTGATTGACAATCTAGCATACTTTTATATCCTATGCGCTGTTTGTAGAAATTACGGCGCTTCTTTAGATTCCCTTGCGCTCTACCTTTTCTGAAAATTGCTTGAATCAACAAACATAAGATTCATACATAGAAATAGAAATAAACCTATAGGCATAGAAGTAAACCCCTGGACCATGGTGGTACAGTCTTTCAGCTGACAATACCAAATTCCACCTAATGTCTTGCTAGGATAGTGGTGGATTTAGCTAAATTATTGGGAGATTGTGGAGCTCTTATGCTAACTTTGATGATTTCTGCAACAGTAGTTTTTTCATGGTGTTCTCGCTCAATTGTAATGCTTATTAGTGTAGCTTGTGTTCCTAGTAGGATTGCTGTCTTGGTTGTAATGGGTGTGAAGCCTTGATTGTTTTGGTGTGGCAATATAAACATGTGCCTCTGAGATTGAGATTGTATTTAGAACTTTGTTTTGGGTATGTCCATTTTGAAATTAGCATCATAATTGGATTTATGAGTTTTTGTTTGAATAAAACTCCATTTCAAAGTATTTGCAGCACTTCAGTGTCATTAGAATGTAATTATTTTCGGGTTTTAATTCTTACTTGAGTTTTGCTGTGATTTTTCTTTATACTGTTGTTAAATTTTAGTTTTAGTAATTGGTTTCTTACCCCTGATGGACAATAATTGATTTCATTTCAATTTGTCTGTGGAAGTTTATAGTTTTTCTCTTCCTTTCTGTTATTGTTGGATTCAAGATGATTTGTTGTGCTGATGGTTGCTTTTCTTCTGATAACTTATTCAACACTGCTACTTTAGATTAAATTCGTGGCTGATGACCGACATATGTCAGCGTGACATGTCACACTGAGACATATAATTACGCCCATTTTCTTTCAATTTTAATTTATTCAAGAAACATCCGATTCCAAAATTTATGCGAGTGTAGCATCTGTTTAAGCTAGTTCATTCTTGGGTTCTAAATGATATAATATATTTTACTGTATGCAATTATTGTTGTTAAAGTTTTTGGAAATCCTCATGATTTGATCCGAAGAGATTGTTGACCATACCAGATGTTCTTGAGCTGTGTTCATTGCCTTAACAAACTTTATTTATAATTTCCTTTTTATGGTGTTATTTGCATGAAATGAAATTCGATTAAAGCATTTGTCTAATCAATAGTTCATTACCACTGCTGGTTAAGCATTAATTACTAGTATAGCCAATGATGGATTACTAATATATGACATCTAAATTTTGTATATCAAGAATTTCTCTGTAATTAATATGTTGAGGCCTTTTTAATCATTTGATTATTGTTCATTGTAGCCACTCTTTTCATGAAGAAGTAAAATAGGAAATCACATTAGAGCTTGGCTAGCTTAGATCTCTAAGTGAACACAGGGACCAGTGACTAATGATTATTTTTTTGAAGATCTTTGATTTGTATTGATATTGTTGCCGGTTTAATTTCATTGTGTTTGTGTTAGCTTGTCAAACAGTGCTGATAATGAGGTTATGTTAAGCGATTCCAAACATCATCTTATTCTTCCAAATATATAATAGAATGATTCATTGTCCAATTATTTATAATTTTATATTTCTATTTTTATAGGCAAGCTCTAATATATGAAAGTCATTTTGAAGGGATTATGTATATAAATAATATTTATGTTTTTTTCCTAACTTAACAACTATGGTTCTATTATGTTGATGTGATGTGATGAAGACACTAATACATTACGTGACACTAATATCTTTTCCAAATATTGATATTATATTTTTTTGGTAAACATTATTAGTTATTATTACCTTAATTTTTGCGTGTCAGCTCCAGGCGGTTTATATAAATTAAGATAATTGACATTTATTATCTTTTTGTCGAAACATAATGTATATTTTTCAGAATTATAACAAAGAAAGTCGTGAATCAATATTTTGGGGGTGCAAAAGTCAAAATCTATAATGAATTATAAATCAAATTTAATTAGATGGGTGTTTAGGGTTGCAAAAGTCAAAATCTATGATGAATTGTAAATCAAATTTAATTTGTTAAATATGTTTGTTTATATTAAGATCTAAACCATTGATTTGAGGTTAGGCTTAGATATTTTTGTAAATAATATTAGTATTATTTGATTCTGTTGATGATGAAGATGGAACCTTTGACTTTCATATCACTTGCATCTTCTTAAGCTTGTATTATTTAAAATTCATAAATCAATGTTCGAGCTTTTTTTTTTGGGTATTTTAGTAGCGTCAAGTATATATGTTGCTGGTGAATATGTTATTTATTATTTTTTCAATGGTAGTTTATGTATTTTTTATTTAATAATAAAAGTAAATGTTTTAAATTTAATCTTATTTTTTAAATATAAATATCAATTTCATTTAACCAAATTAACAATTTGATTTGCACCTCAAGGAAAATACAACGAAAGTCAGATTAAATTAACTATTTTTAAGTGGGTCATATTCTTTTCCTTTTTAAATTATAATTATTTAATTCTTAATTTTTAAAAATCAACAACTTATTCATATTAATATAATAAAAAATATATAAAAACTATTAGGAGTTGAATACATTAGTATAAAATGAAAAATAAAAATAAAAATTATTAGAGGTTGAATCTTGAACCAATCTCTCTCACGTATATAACTCAACTAATAAATACGCCAACCGACCTGCCCGAAAACCTGCGACTCGCCTACAGTTAACTAGCTCCCACGTGACATCTGCCATTGCACACCACTCAAAAATTTCGACACTCAACTAACCATACTCTAACTTTTGCCTTCCACCAACATCATGGACTACCATCGACAATACGGCTTCACCAATGGGCGATTGACACAATTGAGCTTCATCCATCATAATCATCAAACCTTTCACTACAACAAAATATTTTTGATAACATCATATTACTACGGTCATTTTGTCAACCACAATAATATCTCTTTTTTAACACACCTAATTTTTTTTATTTGATTAAATTTTTTCCCATCACGGTTCATAATAACAATCTTGGTGATAGATTAAGTGTTACAATCAAACATCAAGAAACTTGTATGAATGAAAGATTTCAAGTTAATTGCCTTAAAAACTCATGATTGTCATGTTTTAATGCAACAACTTCTACCAGTGGCTACCCGTGGCATCCTTCCAAAAAAATATAAGAGTAACTATAATCAAATCGTGTTTATTCTTCAATGTTATATGTAATAAAGTTCTTGAGTTCAAAAAATTATATGAATTGGAAGATAAGATTGCAATAATCTTGTGTCAATTGGAGATGTATTTTTTTCCATTATTTTTTGACATTATATTTCACTTAATTGTTCATCTAGTCAGAGAAATCAGATTTCATGGTCTAGTTTATTTAAGGTGGTTGTATCCAATAGAGCGATACATGAAGATCTTTAAAGGATATACGAAGAATCATCATCGATCGTAAACTCCGATCGTTGAAAGGTACATCACAAAAGAAGCAGTTGAGTTTTATTTGTCAAAAATAGAGTGTAGGAATTCCAAAGTCTCGTCATGCGGACAAATATGAAGGTAGAGGTACTCAAGGTTTAAATGTTAATTCAATGACTCAAGATGTAGTTCTTGAAACACATTTCTATATATTGAATAATCTTGATGAGGTTCAACCTTACATAAATACTCACAAAAAAGTTATGAAGACAAAATTTCCCCGGATGAATGATAAGTGGTTGTTGACAGAGCATAACAAGAAATTCATAAGTTTGTTTAATAAAAGGATTTTTAATGATGATAATGCATCCGAGATAATTAAATGATTTTCGTACAAGCCAAAATTTAACGTGATAACTTGGTTTGCGTATGATATTTCTATTTTTTTTTCTTTTATACAAAAACAAAAGATGATCGTAGTACAATACAAAATACAGGGGTTATGGTTGGGGTCAAATCCATGTATTTCTCTAGTTCGAAAGATGAGAATCCTATATTGGCATCTAGAGCATTCTATGGTGTCATTGAGGAGATTTTGGAGATTGATCATCTTATTTTTAAAGTGCCTTTATTTTAAATGCAAGTAGGTTCCCAATAACAATGGTGCACAAATACCGTTAGGATTCACACGGGTTGACCTTGGCATGACAACTTATATAATCGAACCATTCATCATGACTACTCAAGCAAAACAAGTTTTTTATGTGACAGACCCTTCAGACTTATCTAGGAAATGGTCAAATATTCTCTAAGGAAAATACATTTCTCATAACGATGAAAAGATATTCCTTACACACCTTCTTACACAACACAGTTGCCTACTTCATTTGAAAAAGTTGATAGAGATGATGTGTATGTTATTCGTAACGATCATCAAAAAGGCATAAAGGCATATTGTAACACCCACACTTGTTATACATCTAGGAAATATATTATATATAGTATAATTTGGTACTGATACACATAAGTTCCTATCGACATCAATATATACACATGTCCAAAAGAAATAATATATAACATGGCACATGTTATACAAAGGTTCCTAATAAAAAACTAATAGCTATGTACACATCATCCCATGCACATTATCCACAACAAAAGATCATCAAAAGAAAGTGTCTGAAACATCATCAGGAAAACTTATCCTTGCCACCATCATGTAACCAACTGAAACAACAATAATAGTGTGATGAGATAATAATCTCAGTGGATTACCTATCTTATGGGTCCACTGAACTCTACAAGTATCTCTTATCGATTATTAACTTAATTCATTCAACTTCGTCGTACTTGTGCTTACTTATACAATAAAACAAGACTCAAGCATCTAAGGGATATTCATATTGTATGGAAACATGTAACTTTAGTTCACATAACTCAATAAATCACTATTCGGAAGCCACAAAGCATCGTTCCCCGAACATATCTACATCTAAGGCAAGGTTCGATTCACACATGTTCGTATGATTTGACTTTCTTATGGATTCGGGTTCTCTATGGGACTCAAACCCACTTCAAGAACCGTCACCCGTATGAGATTGAACCCACTTAAAGTATCTTTCGCTGTATAGGACTTGAACCCACTTAGGCATCCACATCTCCTCTATAGATCCAATCCATAGTTAGGGCTTAAACCCATTGTGAGACACAAGTAATTGGTGCCACATCCCCAATTCTAGTTTACATAAGTATCTTAATTGAGATGTGCACGATCAAGAGTATTTTCCAAATACATGATTAGGTTCCAACATTCAACGTGATTGCACTCATCAATCACTAGGTCATCATATTCACCAAAATTCTCATATTATCACAATATGTTCCATACAAAGTCTATTTTCCCTTAATTCAAGCGACTACTCATCCACGATACCCACCGAGGTACCATCGTATCCAAGAATAGCTACCTAAATCATTTCATAACCTAAGCTATCTTTCTAGTTCATTCACCTAATTAAAACCTAGGTTTTCCTCACCTTTCATCGTAGTTAATTCAACCATTTTGCATTCAAGGAAAATAAAACTTATGGTATAGTTCATAACATAAGCATAAGACTTCATCATATCTCATCAAGAATGAATGAACATACATGCATGATTTTAATTTATAAAAGGATAGAACATTGGATTAGCTTTTCAATGCTTCGAGTCTCGTATCAATCAGAATCACGGTTTCCATATTATGGTGGAACCAAAACATTTTTCAGCAAAATAGAGCTTTCGCTTAGCGAAGTCTAGCGAGGTGTCCAAGTAAGATCCCTCTGAGTGAGAGTCTATCGTGGGCTTAGCTAAAAAAAACATGAAGTTTCTCTTTGCAAAATTTGGTCTTCTCGCTTAGCAAGGACATGGCGTGCTCCAAGTGAAATCTCGTTTAGCGATGATAGCTCCTCGCTTAGCGAAATTAGTAGAAGACAGATTCTGGGCAGCATGGAGGCTCACTTAGCGAATTCATATTTTTCTTAGCGAAAATGAAATAATAACACCAGTAATAAAATGTAACAGAGATGAACACAAGCAACAATAACTATATGTAATACCTTGTTTCACCAAAGGCATACCAAATGACTCTTACTAGTACAAACAAACAAGAGAGCTCAAATAAAACATGCATCATCATCATCATTATCATCATCATCAGCTTTCATGGTTAAAGCAAAAACATTTAAGCCATAGGTTTCCCAATCCATGAAATTTCTTCCCTAAAAGTTAAACCATCTAGAACCCACCTTAGATTGATGAATATGATGAAAGGTTGGAGATGAGATGATAATGATCCAATATCTTTTTCGTTCTTTCAAGTTTTCTCCTTTTCTCTTCTCTTCTTCTTTCTCACATATCTCCTTTTCTCTTCTCTTACTCTTACCTTCTTATTCTACTCCTTCTTTTGTTACAAACAAGGGTAGATTTGGAAACAAAAGTTATAAGAACATATCTTATAAAGAGATATTTCTCCTATAGGATAATCGATCATCCATTAATGTTACCAAAAGGTTTGTTTCTTTTATAAATTAACAAAGATCAATTAAATTCAATAAGGATTAAATCCATATGAGTTCACTAATTACTCTGTTTGTTCTAACCGATAAGAAATAGAGCATATAGGAACTAATTTGGTCTCAACAAACAACGAATATAGTAAATGATATTACACATATGAGAAAATTAACAAGTATTTTTTTATTCATAATTTATTCTAAGTTATAATTTCTAAGGTTATTTACTAACAAATATTATTATTTGAAATTATAGGTGTTTAAAGTCAAGACACCAAGAGACAAGACACCAAGACACCAAAATACTATTATTTGATGTAATGTTGTGTAAATTATAGATTGTTTTGTGTCATTTTAATTTTGATGTAATATAGAATTTTTGGTTCTTAATGCAATTTTCTCTTTGATGAATTACAATTTTTGGTATGATGTGCGTTGTTGTTTCTGATTTGATATAATTTACTAAAATTCAAGTTTAAAAATTGATAATTATATAAAACTATAAAATATATATTTAAAAAACAAATAATTTCACAATAGTTTTTTAATACTGTAAAACTCCAATTTTTATTGTTTTATTTTTAATTAAGTTTTAGAGTATTTATGATTTATTTAATTGTTTTATTTTAGTTAGTGACTTTTGGGTAGAGTTTTATTATATTAAATTAGTGTAGAAGTTAGGAATGATAATTTAATATAAAACTAAAATTTTATTATATTTTTTATAATTTAATTAATTAGAAAATATGAGAAAATGAGTTTTGGACATTAAAATAGTTTTTAAAATAAAATTAGAGAGGTTTGTGAAATTAGTGAAATTTGAGGAAAGTTGTAGAATTAATTAAAAAAAAATGGAGTTTTTATTTAAAAGGAAAAGGGAAGGGAGAAGTTGTCAGCACACATAAAAATTTGGGAGAAAATGTTAAGGAAAGAAAGAGGCAACTCTAAGAAAGCTTTTGAAGGCGTAAAGAAACTCCATTATCGTAACTTCATCCTTTATGCGAATTAGAGATAGGGGAACTATGCATGATGTCGGTGTTTAGACATAAAGGATATAAATGATCTCTTATCCTCTTTTTTTATTTTTTATTTTTTATTTCTTTTTTATTTCACTGATGAGGATTTTGAAGCTTGAGAAGGTTTATCCAAAACCTCTCTAAGGTGTTGTGATATGATTTTCTTTTCGCGCTCTGTTGATTGTTAATTTTGAATTGATAAAATATGTTGAATCGTTGTGATAAGGCGAGAATATAAATGTTGAATTGATAAAATATGTTGATGCCTTATGATAAGACGAGAATATAAATGTTGAATATGTGATGTTTGATTCTTATTGTTCATGGTGATGTTTATATGTGTATATTGGTGCTGTTGGGACTCAAGCAGGCGAAATAGACGAGTTTTTGGAACTGTTATAGTAAGAGAAAATGCAGAAAATTGCAGGTAGACATAGAAGGGGATTAATCGCCTTATTTCATGCGTAACTTGAGTTTTGTAAGTCCGTTTAGGGTATGGCGAGTTGCGTTAGAAAAGTAACGCGATAATCTTTCTTTTGACGTGGGGAAAATTGGGTCTGGAAGCGTTACAACAATAACATTTATCAGGTTTTGATACCATAAGCGTAGTCAAATTTTAGTCCTGCGTTAATTCTCTTGTTTCATGCATAACTTAATTTTCCCAAGTCCTTTAAGAGTAAATTTTGTATCATAGAAAAATAGAAAAAGTTTCTACATATTAGACTTAATAAGTATCTCATTTCATTAAGTTCAATAGGAGAAATATTAATTACAAGTCTGATGAAACATTCTGCTCAATGTCCATACCAGTTTTCATTGTTCGATTAAACTGCACCAATTAAAATCTTAAGTCCAAAAGTAAAAATCATAGTCTTAAAATAGACATTATAATCTTTCCAAAATATATTCACTTCCTTGATTCCAACTTCGTTTGATATTTTAAATAATGATTCGAATAGGATGTATGACTAGTAGGAAACATGATTTTGGGGCTGTTTTGATAAGATGCTTTGTGAACTAAGTTGTTTATATTATAAGCCCAATGTTTTGATGATATATTTGTGTGAAATAAGATGTTTATATGTTTAGAGTTGAGTTTGAGAATTAAATGAGTTGAATTTTGATTTATTTAATATGTTTATAGTTGATTTTGAAATGTTAAGAGTTGTGTTGAATTCAATGAGTTGAGTTCGAATCATTTGATATATTTAGAGTTGAGTTTATGAGTAATTGAGTTAAAGTTAGAATATGTCTGGTGACTCTTAACCCATGAGTAAAAGTTGTTAGAGTTAACTTTGTGCTCTGCTGTGTTATGAATATGCCTTGTTGAATGTTGATGGTTGTTTGATGTCGTTGATGAACATTGTCGAGAAATTATATAATTTAATTATTATGCTGAGTTATAATAAAAATTGTTGAGTTATACTGAGATGTTTGGTTCAGAGTGGAAATAATGTCGTGGTCTTATATTGACGATGTTCATATTGAGTTAGAGGTTCAGAGAAAAATTGACGACGAGTATTGGAGTTGGAGGTTTGAGACAAATATTGCATTTGTTTGTTGCATTCATCATGTATATCGAAAATATGTGATAAATTTCACTCCGGTGACTAACATTAGATTTAGAGAGGAACCTATGATAAATTTGTTGATTCAAAGATAAAAGAGAAAACTCAATTTTAAACCTCTAATGAGTTTTAAGTTGACAATCATTCACATAATTTTAAACAATTTCATAAAACATATTTAAAAATATCTAATAGACGGTTGAGTTAATACTCTTTTTGACCGAGAGAGAGAGAGAGAGCGCGCGCTAAATAACATGAGTTTTAAGTTTAAAATACCACAAGACCCAAAGTGAAAATTACACTTAGAGTCTATTTCAATTATAAAATATTGATTTTAATGGAAGAATGAAACATAATAGTGATACAAGAACCTATTTAAAACGAGTTTGCATTCAATTATTCTTTCTACTATTATATTTGAAGTGGAAAACAAATATTTATTTAAGATTTGAGTTTAGATACGGAGAAGATTAAACTCGTCTCACTCCTGTTATTATGAACTACATGTATTTTCCTTCTTTGCAAAAAAATATTTAATTTATATACAATATTTTACATTCAATTTTGATGTAATCTAATTAATTTTTTTATTCAACCATTTAACTAAATCTTATATACTTTTTGCAAAACAAATTATTAACAAATAATAATAATGAGTATATGCATAATAAAAATGTAATAACTACATACATAGTATAAGCTATGCAATCAGAATTAATACGTTAGTCCATTGTAAAATCATTTATCATATCCACTTCTTCATTTTAAATCATACGTCAGTTCCCCAATTTTAAGAAATTTAATTAACATTATATAAAAGAAATTATAACTTATTTTATAGAATATTTTAAAGTAAAAATATATGAATTATGAAAGGGTATAAAAATATGAGATAATAAATAATTAAAAGTTTTAATAGAAAAGAATTATTAATAATTTATTGATATTATAAAACAACAAGTAATTTGAAATAAATTATTTTACAAGAATAACATAAAATCTAGAATAAAAAGAATCATTAATAATGTATTAATATTACAAAATGACAAATAATTTATTTAAAATTATTTTGCAAGAATAACATATAATCTAGAATAAAAAGAATAATAAATTCATTGATTAAAAATAAAAGTCAAATTAAGGATAATTTAAATATGAGAAATATAAAAGTTTTCAAAAAATATGTTTTAATTTTTTATCAACATGCTTTTATATTATTTGCCTTTAAAATTTTTAATTTTCTAAAATAAAAAATAATTGATTTTTTATAAAAAATATTAAAATAAAGACCTATGTATTAGAAGACAATAAAATTAATCATTTAAAGTAAAAATATTACATCATATAAACAGAATAAGAGTATTTTAAAGACACTTTTTAAAAATTCCAAATAAAAAAAAATATTACATTAAATAATTTTTTTAAAAAAAAACAAACCTTTTATTTTTTTAGAAAATCAATTATTTTAATTTCCAATTCATTGAATACAAATATTTTTAAATAAAATATGAGATTAATTATTATACACTGTCAGCATAAAAAATTTTACAATGTCGATTCATCACCATCATCCATTTGCCTTGTTTTATAATGATTAAAATAAAAGTCAAACTTTCTGAACATCTAATAAATATGATTAACTGACAGTATAAAATTCTTTTACATTTGATAATATATTTCAATTAAATTCATAAAATATACATTTTTAAACTCTTGACGAAGGAGTACCCAAAAACACTTGTTAGTATTTTTTATAAATAAATATCAATTTTGATTTTTTATACATATTAAAAATTTTAGTAAATAAAAAAATATTTATCAAAAATATTTATATTAATTATTGTTATATTTCTCACTATTATAAATATAATGTAAAAAATAATAATTTTGAAGTAATATACATTGTATCAATTCATACAATTAAATAAAATATATATTTCTTTGAAAATGGAAAAATAACTTTTTTAAATGATATTTAAGTATACATTTTTTTTGGGCGTGTACATTGTACATACATTTCATACTTTTAATTTTTACTTAAAGTATAATTAATGATTATTTTTTCTCTTTTCCTTTCTTCCAACATTTTCTCTCTCTGCCCCCATCACAACAACAACACATCTCAGATTTTTCCTCCTTCTCCGTTTTTCACTTTCGATTTTGCTTCTTCAGACGCAACAACGTTGTACTTGCTGTCGGTGGTGAGTCCCTGCTTTTGATTATGTTTTTTTTTTGTTTTTTGTTCTCTGATTCTTTGGTATCCCGAAACTTGGATTTCTTCATTCTGTTATGTTTTTTTTGCAGCATTATAGACTTGTTAATCTTTAGAAATTGGAAAAAGATGCTCTTGTGTTATCAGTGTGGTGAAATGGATCAAATTTGATACCTTTGCAAGTTTATGTATGTGGATGTCATGAATCATGATAGTGTGGTGTGATTGTTGTTATTTGATTGAGTTGTTAGTTTGTTTGTATGCCAACTGACTGATCAATGTCCTCAATTAGTTAGTTACTCTTTGTTTGCTGTATAGACCTACGAAACACCAACACTGACACATAGACACTCTTAATAATTTGAGAAAATTGAAGTTATTGAATGTAACCACATGTCATACACCGGACACACCTTCAACTATATTGGTATAGATTGCTACGATGTTTGCGAAATTGTTTGTGAAATTGAATTCCCTGTAGTCAGTCCGTTCACGCATTCGAAGAATTCGTGACCGTTTGTTCAAGATCTGATGATCCAGAAAAATACAGATTTTTATGTTATCATAATTTTGAAATTCACAACTTAAATCAGAACCGTCTGATTTTGATCAAACGGTCATTAATACCCCAAATGCGTGAACGCGTGTACCATGACTGCAGGGAATGATGTATGCCTGTGGAATAAGATATTATGTCTACATTGACTTTTTTTATATGCTAAGTAGCATTCTTTTTAATCAAGAAATTTCTTTTTGTCCTTGGATAACTTGCTAACTCCATGGTATCTGTTTCATCTTGAAGCATCCCCTAGTAAGGATCGACTCAGGCAAAAACCTTGATTTGGACCTGAATAAGGGGATGATCAAACGAGACGAAATGCAGAAGTTTATTGGAAAAATCAACTATGATTCAAGTACAAGTTGTTTATAAGAAGACCTTGTGCAAGCCATTCTATGTCTTCTGTTAAAAGCCCTTCGCGAGGGCTTAAAAATGATGAGATTCAAGGTCAAGCCTCTGAAATTCTAGGCAGGTAATACATACAAAACGAAGTTGTGTTTTTTTTCTTGTTCGTAATGTTAGCTTTCACTTTGGATGTTAATACTCCCTCTGGTTCTGAATATAAGGGAAAAAAAAAGAAGAGTAGCAAAATCAAACTACAATCAAAGACTATGTTTCCGGTTTGAAGATATATACTTTTAAGAAAACAATGAAACAGGAAAACTTATAAGTTATAACTATAACAATGTAAACAGACACTTTTACAGTAGAACCATGTAGAGAACAACAAACATAGTTAATGTTCATTCCCCTGTTACATAACATAAGCTTAGGAGTGAAAGATGATTTTGAAATTTGTAACCAATTCTTGGTGTTGAAGGAATTTGTTTATTGTTCTGTTTTTATATTTGATATTTTTCTGAACTTAGTCTGTTAATTTTCACTTCGAATTAATTAATATGTTAAATAATATCTCCCCAGAATCTTTTTGTAATAAGTGGCACAAAACATTCATTTGACCTATTAATTATATTTAAACTAAGATTATTTGGGCCCTGATGCTTTAAAAGTGGACCTAATTAATATGTTAAATAACTAATACTCCTACATAATGAAAGTGGCAATGATGTTTTTCGTTAGAAAATTCTGGTATGCAATATGTTTTTTTATTCATTTTTTTAGAATGTGGATAAGACCTAACTCAATCTAAAAGCTTGCTTAAAGGGTGAAGGTTACCCTCCATTCTAAGATGATGCATCAAATTGAGTTATATTGATGCTTACAATCTATTATGTTCAAGTTGTGTTGTGATTAATTGGATGCTATGTGTTTTAGGTACAATCTTGAGAAACAACGTGCTCAAAACAATTTCAAAAGCAATGATGCACTCAATCATGTTGAGGACCTAGAAACTATGGTAATGAAGTATAACAGTATTTTTTTTTATGTATCACATTCCTATTTGTAAAAAAATATATATTCTAGAAGACGCGAAAATGCATTCTTGCATGTAGTTTTTCCTTGGAAGATGCAAGAAACATTATACAATCCCATCAGATTATAAGTTTATTTGCAGGAACTTTATTCACGAGCAAGGGGGCAAGAAGAAGAGATCCTCGCCCTTCGTGAACAGATTGCAGCTTCCTGTATGACGGTATGAAATGCACACAAACATTAAGATAGATCTATTTCATTGGCATTTTATTTTAGGTAATCAACTAAATTCAACGGCTGCAGGAGTTGCAACTTTTGAATGAGAAATGCAAACTAGAGAGAGAATTTTCGGAATTAAGAATGGTTAGTCAATGTCTATCAAAGTTGTGCTAAACTTATAACATCTTACAAATATAATTTCAATCCTAAAAGTTATATGCCATTTTTTGTTAGGCAATTGATGACAAGCAAAATGAAGCCATCACATCTGCCTCTAATGATCTGGCTCGAAGGAAAGGTTATCTAGAAGAAAATTTAAAACTTGCCCATGATTTGAAAGTGAGTCTAGTTTTATGATGATTCAGCATTTTATTTCTACCTTGGATATTACACTCGTGAACCAATTTCTTTATTTACTCATTCATGATGATGTGAGGACCTTCACTTATTTTTCAAAACACTTGAGCATCAATGCATCAGCTCATACTCACTTCATTTGACTGTCTACATGAACCATACAGTGCTTTGCTTGCAAGCAATGACCTTGTAGTTTGATTTTTTTATTTTATTTTATATATAAACTGATCCATTTCGACAAGGTTTTGCACCGGATGTCAATATTTAATGCATTTATTTTTAATACATTGTGTGCGTGCGCACCACACAACGTACATAGACACTCACACATACATTCCCGGCCCTGTTTGATTCAGTTTTTTAAAATGATTTTTATAGTGTTACATATTTTTTGTTTAAAAAACTTCAAATGAAAAATTGGTTAAAATAGTTTTTCTTTATATGTTATAGCTATTTCATCCTAAAACTATAATTTTTTTTGGATATCAAAATTTAAAAAATTCACTTAAATTTGAAGCTATTTTGAATAATATTTCATAAAAATCATTTTTGAGATACATCTTTTTGAAAAATTATGTCATTTTGACTATGTTTTAATATTCAAGGATGGATATTTATGCTATAGGATATCAAAAAATTAGTCTTTTAATTTATAAAAAATGAGTTTAGAAAAACTTCTAGTATTTTAAAAAAAGTTTTTGTAAAAATCATTTTTGAAAATACAAAGAAAAATCTATTTTTTTAAAGATAAAACAAATGGCCCCTTATCTATTTATCAATAATGGACTGCGGGCCCGATAGAGGAAGCCACATAGCCGTTGAAATAAGTCATTCTATGTTTTAATATTCAAGGATGGATATTTATGTAATAGGATGTCAAAAAATTAGTCTTTGAATTTATAAAAAATAAGTTTAGGAAAACCTCTAGTATTTTAAAAAATTTTTTTGTAAAAATCATTTTTGAAAATACAAAGAAAAATCTATTTTTTTAAAGATAAAACAAATGGCCCCTTATCTATTTACCAATAGTGGACTGCGGGCCCGATAGAGGAAGCCGCATAGCCGTTGAAATAAGTCATTCTATAGAAAAAGGCAAGCTGCATATAAATAAAAAACAGGAATGATGGAAAGAATAACTTCCATATTAACTCTTCGGTGTTTCTATTTTTATAATAGGTCATGTTCAGAACACATGCAGACTCCAGTTTTATCATCTTAAAAAATTCTCAAATTTTCCTTTGTTTGCTATTGTCGTATATCAGTTAGTAGAAACTGGAACTGCGACCGCCATTTCCCTAATAGTGACTAGGATAGCATCACGGTTTTCATTGTGGATTCATCAAAATCCGCTTCCCTAATAGTGACTAGGATAGCATCATGGTTTTCATAGCGGATTCATTAAAATCCGCTATACTATAACACTATAGTATTATTGCTGTTATTTGACAACATTTACTATGTATCTTTATATGCATGTGTATGTGTAGAATCTCATGTACTTCTTGTTGCTCCTATTAATATATATCACTAATCTAGGTTGCAGAGGACGAGAGATATGTCTTTATGTCATCTATGCTTGGATTGCTGGCAGAATATGGTCTGTGGCCTCGTGTTATGAATGCCTCTTCAGTATCCAACTATGTAAAGGTATGTAAATGTAGTGCTTACTAAATGATAGGTCCCTTGCTATGTACTGTAAACATGTCTCAGTTACTTGAACTCTGAAGTAACCTTGAATGCCAGTTTTAAAAATAGTCAAGGTCATACATTAAGATTCAGTAATGGGTGGAATGGTCCCAAGTTATTGGTATATGGATTATTCTGTGTAGTGTTTAGTGTATATTAATTAACAATGGAGATAAAATTGGCCAAGAAAAAGAAATTTGATTTTCACCGTACTTCATATTTGTGTGAAAATTACATTCAACTCCCTCGAGTTTAATGTGTGTAACACCAAAGATACCTCATGAATTGAGATTGATGTCATGTTTTCTTGCTTGATATAGTAGTGCAAATAATGTCTAACCAATCAATGAAATTGAAATACAACAAAGAACCCTTAACCTCGCACAGCTTTCCTCATAAATCGTTTCTTTTCGGGACCAATGACAGCAATCTCCCTTTTCTACAATGTGTGAAAGAGGGTCGGGGTTTAAACAAAAGGATTGAAATAGGAGGTTTAAGAAAAGTGGTAAAAGATGTAGAAGTTGGTTTCAGTTATTAATTTGATTCATTTCAAAATTTAAAAGTATCAGCTGATAGGCCCATTAAACATGTTTACAAGAGAAAGGGGAAAGATAGTGGCCATTGGAACCCAAGCCTGCAGAGGAAACATCAAGCGGGAATGAATGGTGAAGGAAAAGATGCCGGAAGGCTTGGGGTTACCAAACAATTCCAATAGCATTTATCAAACCGATACTGAAGGGAGCAAAGGAAATAATCATAATATAATAGTCCTGTTGATGGAAGAAATACAGGGATTTCAATCATCAGAATTTGTCTCGCTTAGTGGGAAGGCAAGGTGTAGTCACTGAAATTAAGGTAAGAGTTCCATACTCCACAAATCTTGACAGTAGTGTAATTATGACAGAGGTCATGGAGGATGATACCGCTCTAATATCATGTTGAAATAAATTATAGCTTTAGGTAAAGGAGAAAAGGATAATATATATTCGAAAAATATATTATATTAAACTGGTACCATGGATTGTCATGTGATACGAAGTATTAAATTGCTAACCCTGATTATACTAATACTGATGTGTAATCTTAACTAAATAAGGGTACAAATAACTTCTTAAAGATAAGTTAAAATCTCTTAGAATGAGACCTGGTTTTTAACAAGACAGGATCCGTAAAAACAAGGTAGCACAATTATCCCGACTATAATAAACTTTTATCCTAATCTATGACACATCATTCACTTCCTCTAAATAATTTGTAGATATTCTAACATTTTATATGGTCTTTGTCCAGCATTTACATGATCGACTACAATGGAGGATCCGGAATTCACATGTAAGTTTCCAACACTTCTAAGACTGATGCATAATTTGTGTCATTATATCTGTCAAATCTATTTGAGTGAAATTTTTGGTGTCAAAATTTGAGTGAAAGTAATATAAAACCGCATGTTCATAGTAAACAAACTGATGCTATACATAGAACATTGCTCAAGTTTTTTATTATATGTTTCCTGCTTCGTGATGTCTGTCTTACTTCATCTCTGGGGGTTTCTTGTTGATCTTGTAGCCATGTACTATATTTTCTCTATTTAATAAGTCATTCTTGAAGTTAATGGATGATTGGTTATTGCTAAAAATCAGTGATTACTCTTTTGGACAGGATAGAATTGGAGAGATAACTTCTGGGCTAGAAAACCATGCAGATAATGGTAATCATATTGTTGAAAGTCCGGGTTCTGCTCATTTGACAAATCACATTCATAATGAATTCATGGTATGCTACTATTGGCATGTATTTTCTTGTATGCTATTTCCTAATGTAATTTGTCTTTATCATCACAGATTTTCTCTCATTATCATTAACTACAATTTGACTTTATGTTTCAGTTTCAGCATAACTTTCCCCAACAAAATCCTATTGACAATGAACAAAATCATCAACCAATGAGCAATATGACAGGATATATAAACCCAGATGTAAATGGAGCATTCAAAAGGGTCAACTATCAGGAGGTTTCTCATGCTGATAGGTTGGTATTGTTTAACTCATTTTATGTTTGCAACGGGAATATTATTTTTATCCATCATCATTACCTTAGGAAAAATGCATAGGATGAAAATGCACACGGGCTTATAGGGAAGTTTGTTCTTTTCCAATTAAAAGAAAGGAGAAATGAAAAATAAAGTTAGAAATTTTATTGGCGGCATAGCCTTATGTGATGGGAAATATTTCCCTATGTACTGCCCTTTATTGAAGCCACACTTTTAATCTTGCACATGACACACATTCTCTCACACATAAGGTAAAGTGAGCCAGCTTGACTATTCAATCTCACATGGATGGTCAAAATTTGGAGTTGCTTAAAGGCTACATGATTTTTTTGTTTATGTTCTAATCATTACCATAAATGCATTATCCATTGCATGTCTAGACCTATAGCAATATTTGATGTGAGGTTTTTTCAAAATAATTAAAATAACATTATAATTATGTAGTTTTAGTTGAAGATTAGGTATGATCAAATTAGTCCATGGAAGAATTTGACAATCCTCTCCTCCCGAGTTAACCGAATTAGATCTATTTTAAATCTATTAGTTTAGTTGTAATCAGTTTTGTTCAGTATTTTTCTCTCAATCTATCATAAGCTTAATCCATTTAACTTTTGGTGTGACATTATGGATCTTAAGTAAGATAAGATGAACTCAATTTAAATATTCATTGAATAATGAGAGATAAAAGAAAAGAATATATCAATGTTGATGATAATGATTTAGGAAGAATAGGAGTAGATATTACAATTGTAATCCGTGAAATAGTTGAATAAAAGAGATCAATTTCTATTAGAATTTTGAAAGACAATATAGTAATTGGAAAACATAAGTTAGTAAATATTTAATAGGTCATTAATGTTTACACTTCACAGTAATTAGTAGTTTGGTGGGTTGTTCATTTCTTTGTTTAAATTTTAGAAATTCAGACTATGAGAATTTAAATTAGGACTAATAATATAGAGAAAGGCAACTAATAAGATAATTAAGATTTTTTTTTGTGTTGATAAAAGATAAGTAAGGTGTTTGTAAGGTAGGGAATACTTAGTATTGCAGATTACAGTGATTGGCCATTTTTCTCATGCATGTACTTATCCGTGAAATAACTTGCACAGGGACCTATCTTCTTTCCGACATGGTTCTATTGGTCAAATTGGTGCACAAGATAGAACTGGAGAAAGAACATTTGTAAATGGCAATAGTAACATGTATCAACCTTCACATGAGCATGATGAGACTGCTTCCTCTGTTTCTGAAGGTAATTTATGTTTTTCTCTACAATAGCTAGTCTATCATTTTAAACTAACTAGTCACATATTTCTAGATGGCCCCGGCATTGAGAATTTTCAAATTTGCGGTGATGCTATTCCTGGAGAAAAACTTCTTGGATGTGGATATCCAGTCCGTCGAACTTCTCTTTGTATGTTTCAGGTAAAATTTCTCTCCATTGTTAACATTTCATTCATATTAGTTTCCATCTCTTCTATTACTGATATCATCATAATCTTCGGTTCTTGTCAGTGGGTTCGGCATCTTCAGGATGGCACTAGGCAGTACATTGAAGGTGGTCGAACTTTTGTTTTTAATCTTAAGTAGTTTCTTGCTTGTTTTTTTTTTTAGCGGAGTGGCATATAAGTTCAATACAATATTTGTTTTTTAATGAACGTTTTTCTTGGTTCAGGAGCCACAAATCCAGAGTATGTAGTTACAGCCGATGATGTTGATAAACTGATAGCGGTTGAGTGTATTCCAATGGATGATAAAGGCCGTCAGGTTTGAAATAAATTACTTATACATATCATTGTCTGTCATATGTACTGTATATAGTATGTGAACTATAGCCCGAGGAAATTTATTATTTTAATTTAGGATATGTTTGATCAAACCGGAAATGTCAGCACTTGGATATTTCAATATGGATATATATATTACCACTGGTGTAATAGTTACTGAGCTCTAACACCATAATAATTTGTACTAATCAAGGAAACAATTTGTATTTAATTAATAGTTCATTCTCATCCAAGAGTTATCTCAACACTTGTCATTCTCATGCTGTCTTCTCATTTTTATCTGTCAATTTCTGTCCCAGACTTCATAAGAATGTCATTCATAACTTTTTTTGGGTCAATTTTGTTCTCTTTATCAGGGGGAGATAGTGAGACTTTTTGCTAATGACCAAAACAAAATAACATGTGGTAAGTTACTTGCTGCTGAATCTGTTTTTGTTGGTTGTCTCTTTTATTATTACTTTTTCCTCCAATGCTTTCTGATCATGATCCTCTGTATGCTAACATTAGACCCAGAAATGCAGCATGAGATTGACACATTCCTGTCTAAAGGAGAAGCAATCTTCAGTGTTCTACTTCTGGTAAGTTTGCTTTTCGTTTGATAGTCCTTTTATGCTGAGATCATATTCAATAAGTTTATTTTTGTTAAAATGCCATCCAACGATATGTATTATTGGACACATGATATAGCGTGGTTGTACTTCATTAGATGATACCATGATACTTTTTTACACAGCTTTTAAACTAGATTCTACACAATCTTGACCTCTTTTCTGTTATTCGCTTTGATAGTCTAATTCAGTTCAATATCATTTCTTAATTTGCGTTCCTCACATTTTGTGATTATCTTTAACAGATGGATTCTTCTGAAAATTGGGAGCAAGCAACTCTATTCTTAAGACGATCAGGATACCAAATTAAGATAAATGGTACTGAAGCTCCGGTAGTTGCTGAGAAGTTCTCAAAGGACTTATCGGTATGTAATTCATAAATTTTGTGTGTAAAACACTCGTAAAACGTTCCATGAACTTAAGTTTTTGTTGGGGCAATAATTTGACATGTAAATATATATAGAATTTCCATTTTGTGCATTCTACCATTCATATAATACTACATTTTTCTGAATTGAGCTTAAGCTAATTATTATTTCTTGTTTAAAGAGTAACGTTCCACTTTTATGGATTATCTGCAGATTAAAGTTCCGTGTGGTCTCTCGACACAATTCGTGTTAACATGCTCGGACGGATCTTCTCATCCTCTAAGCACATTTAGTGTCAGGTAATTACAATGGTCGTGTTTCACAAATATAAGTTAGAATGTTTATCCATTTTACATACACGATTAACCATATAAATTACCCGTCGTTACTTTGCAGAATGCGAGACACGCTCGTGTTAACCATGCGACTCTTCCAGAGTAAGGTAATTCTATCTTTTGCAGCAGCATATATGAAATAAATTCTGCATAATAATTTACTATCAGTTTCTTCTCTAACAAAACATGTTTTGGGGAGACACAGGTATTGGATGACAAAAGAAAAGGAAGAGCATGAATGAACCTTCACTTTTTATATGGACAAAAAAAAAAAGATGAAGCAAAATTATAGTATCATTTAATTATTGGCTGTTTTTGTTGTGGAGTATTTGGAATCTCACTTGTTTATAAGCTCTGTTGTAAAAACAATGTTATTAGCATATAGAGGCAAAGAAAATGTGAGGTGAAATAGTAATGATAATGTGTAACATTTTTTTCTACCTGAAATTACATTGTAACATTGTATTAAGTGAATTAGGGAAAGCTAAATAAGTTAGCTTAAGACTAGCTTAACTCTTTTCAATTTTCCCAGGAATTATTTGTAAGTGTAGAAATAAAAGTTTGTACTTTTTCAAATGTTGCACAGTATAGAACATATAAGTTGTTAATTGAAAATCCTTAGGAGAATTAATTTGTTTGGGTGAAATACATATTATTCAACATATAAAAAACTTATAGATTAATTCCAAATACTATTAACATAACTGATGATGATACCGTAAGCATTGCTCATTTTAAAGAAACATCTAGGCATGGAAAAAACCCCGGACCCGTCCCGAAATTAGCGGAAAAAATCCGGTTTGAATGGATACGGGTGCGGAGAAAATCCGACTTTTAATTACGGGTGCAGGTACGGATGTGGAGAGACACTAAGACCCGTCCGCACCCGTCTCCGAATAATGCATTTTAGTTTAATTCTCTTATTTTACTTATTTTAATATTTATTTATTAATTATATTTTTAATTAAATTATTAATACATAAAATAATTAAATTAATCAAATTAATATTCATTTACTAATTAAATTTTTAATTAATAAATAATTAATTTATTAAAATAATCAATTTTTTAATTAGATTATTAATTTTTATTGCAATTAAAAAGAAATTAATTTTTTTTAGGTGGGAGCAGGGCGGGTGCGGGTGCACCCGTTCTCTACTGGGACCGGGTATGAACGGTAAATTTTTACTTCCGATTGAATTTGGTTGGATTTGGGGGCAGAAACGGGTGTGTTATATAAAGGCGGGTGCGAGTGCGGGTATAGTAAAACCCGTCCCATCCCTCAAACATTCTATTACAGAAGTGCTATCAAGCTAAAATTGTTATTATAGATTTGTTGGCATCTACCGCGAAATCGCCATGGAAGAGATGACTAAATATGGTATGCACACTTTTGGTCGTACATACAATTAATTAACATCTTTAACTTTGAATTTCTTCATCATCTCTTGAATTATATAAACTTTGACTATCCTCTACATTATATATTTGACGAGTGACAAGGGTGAATCTCCGCATTCAACTTACAAAGGATATTGTTAGGCTAGACGTCAATTTTTAATTGCTATTATCAATTCGTTTACGTATTAAAGAAAATACTCAACATTAGACTCAACATAAAAATATGTGATTTGTTGGGTATTGAATTTTTAGTTAGCCAATTATGCAAGGGTTACTTTTCTCAATTCATGGGGTGAAGGATCACTCTTTGGAAACCTTGAATTTGTCATTCTCATATTTTTTATGTGCACTTTGAGACATACCGAATGCATATAAAAAAGACATTGTAAATGAGACATTTTATTTTTTAATCAAAAAATAGTCCGAAAATACATATTCGTATCAGTAAAAAGATTAATTCGGAGATGCGTTTTCGTAATAACGTATGAAGAAATATTTAGTCATTAAGCTTGTTTATTTCACAACTCAGTGACAAATTTGAAAATGCACTTTTAGAGTTGTCAAGTGGAAAATATAGTAAAACATCACCTTGTATGTTTTTCTTCCTCATATTCAAATTACAATTTTTTTTTCAAAACTCTTAAAAAAATTTCCATTCGTTCTCAATCATCTTTTACACTCTAAAACATCATTCTTGTGTTTTATCACATTAAAAGGAGCAAAATAAGCTGGAATTTAAGGTAATATACATGTATTTATTCCCTCATTACTAGTTTTAATTTTGTTTTGTTGCAAAAAAAATGAACATTGAATTCGGAGATGCACTTTCGGAATAGTTGCATGTATTACAAATATGTATTTCCGGATTGTTCTAAAGTTGAATTTGAAAATTAAATATTTTTTTTATTATGATCGGTCGTAGATATGGTGCACCCTGCTACTTTCACCAAAGCTATTATGTCTATGGTTGTTGACCTAGGTGAAGTGGAGGATAATGTTAAACCGGTTGACTTTGAAGATGATGTTAAATAGGTTGATGTTAAGGTAGATGTTAAACCGATTGATGTTGAGGTAGATGCTCGTGAAAAATTTACAAGTAAATAGGAGTTTGTTGTTCGTGAACATATGCTCAAATGAATCCGCATGGAGTTTGTCAAACTAGGGTTCAATGTTGTAATAAAAGGTCTGATAATTATTGTGATAAAAGACAAAATTTTGTAACAATGAGATGCGAAAGAAGTAGAAAGTACCAACAACCTATTCAAAAGTTGAAACGGGAGGACATCATATTGAGAAATTGTGAGTTTCCTTTTAAGGAGTGTGGATACCTTAAAGCGAATAGTACATGGAATTTAATGTGGTTTCTGGTATACATAATCATGACTTATGTCACAAATTAGTCGGTCATCCCATTGTATGTCGCCTTAATCCTGAGTAGAAGAAACTTGTTTTTGACATGACATTGAATATGGTGCCACCCAAAAACATACTTGCAATTTTGAAATGGAAAAGATCTCAAGATGTCTCAAATATCAAGAAAAAATATAATGTGTGTGCCGTAAATAACAACTTCTAGTGACACTTCGATTGAGCTAATAAGTTCTCCTTACTTTCTAACTCTTGACTTGAGCCTACCCTCAAGGTACAAGTTCCACCAACACTTCGGAGTCCTCGTGATCGCTCAACCATGATCCTACCTACCACACACATAACATTAAGTTGATCAGACCCAATACTACATAACGTGACTTTAAGAATCATGTTGGCATAACACACATATGAGGCAGGAATAGATTTACTTATGATGTTTCAAGGCTAGGTCGAGAATCGACCTGCTCTGATACCAACTGTAACAACCTGTATAATATATATCTAGAATAATATCATACAAGTGTTATTATTTGGTACTGACACAATCATAAGTGCCTATTTCCATCATTTACATACTTGACAAATTAAACAAAAAATACAACATATGATACAAGATATGGATAGTGTCAAAAATAAAAATCTAAGATTTAAGTACAATATATGTCATTGTACAAGATACACAACGAAAGATCATAATAAACTGCATCCCTTGAAACATTTATGCACAATTCCTCTTGTATAATGTAACTTGCAGCAAAATTTGAAAAACAACAACCATATTAGGGTGAGATAATAATCTCAGTGAGTTCCCTATCTTATGGGCCCACTCGGCTCTACAAGGTTCTAACTCAAACATGCCTCTTGAGTTTATCTAACTCAAACAGTCATTAATCAGAAACAAAATCAAGGTATATTTCCCTAACAAGCCCTACGTCTAGGGTTATCGACTCGGCACAGGATCCTTGTATCATAAGTATCTTTCCCCGGCAAGCCCTATGCCTAGGATTATCGACACGGGTCATAGATACTTATATCATAAGTATCTTTCCCCAACAAGCCTTATGCCTAGTGTTATCGACACAAATCACGGATACATATCTCATACTTTGACATATGTATGAATTTCAGATTCTAAGGGATAACATCCACCTTAAGAATCATCGCTTCCTATGAAACTCCAAACCCATTTCAAGCCTTTTACCCGTATGAGTCTTTAACCCACTTTGTGATCCACCACCTTTAGGATTCAAACCCAGGTCATTCAAGTATGAGTGAGTACATCCTAATTCTTACTCTATATAAGCATCACAACTTGGGACACCATAATCAAGGGGTTGTTTATGAGTACATGATAAAATAGAAACACAACATGATTGTATTCGACAATCATAAGGCAAACACATTCACCTTAACAACACCACACATAACATGTTCCATACGAAGCATTTATTTCATGACTAAACTATAGTTTTAGCGACTATTTGTCCATGATACACACCAAGGTACCATTTGTGTCCAAGCATCGCCATATAAGGCATTTTCATAACCTAAGTTATCTTTCTAGTTTATTTATCTGGTTATAATCCTAGATTTCCTCGCTCATCTTTATAAGGTTTTAATCATTTTATTATCCCAGCCACACAACAAGAATTCATAATATATAGCATGTATCATGATATAAAACATAGCCTACATAAGGAACCCATGGTGACATAACACATTACAAAACCATCGGCAAGGTTATCACATAACCCGCCCCCTTCTAACTTATTCCACTTACAAGACTCAGAGCAACATTCGCCAGATCATCCCATGGAGGGGTTCACTGGACATAAAGGGAATAATTCATTAGAATAAGTTATAGAGATATTTCTCTATATCATAGTGCTCTACGTTAGCTTCCTAACACTTCCTTCCTTGTATCAATTAAGGCTACCATTCTTGTTTTATGGTGGAAACAGGGAAAATAAAGTATTTTCATTCACTTCAAATTTCATCATGCCATACATGATATTTTATCAATACTATCCTATTAATCATTGGCATAAAACCATGTTTCTACTTAACTATCAAATAGAGCATTCAAATATCTTTCCAACACTTCTAATCGGGCCTCATTTCGAGTTACGGTTCTCGAGTTAGGGTGAAAACAAGAGGCAAGGTATTTTTCTCAGCGTAGGGAAGTTTGCTAAGCGAGAAATACTTGGCTAAGCGAACCAAGTTAGTAGCAACTTCCCCTATTTTTTGCTAATTAAGCTGTAGCGAGCCAGAACAATATCTAGACGCATTTAGATGAGAAAAATACCAAAAATAATCATCTTGATGTATTCAATGACCCAAAACATCATATAATCAAAGATAGAAACAATCAGAACAATAGAAACAAGAACAATAAAAATTTCATTCAATCACAAGAACACAACAACCATGGGAGCAAGTCAACAACAACAACATAAGACCAAGCACAATATGCTATGATCAACAACAACAACTCAATTCACAAAATCATACCTAGATTATTGAAACTCTAAGAGTTTCTAAATCCCCTAAAGTTCTAACTAAGAACTCACCTTGTTCAAGAAGAAGATGATGAATAAATTGAAATAGAATTAATGATGAGAATGATGAAGATGATGAATCTATGAGTTTTCCCTTATTCTTCGTTCCTTCTTTTTATTCTTCTCCTCTTCCCTCTTTCTTTTTCTCTTTCTCTTCTCTTCTTCTTTTCCCCTTCTTCATGTTTTTCTTTTTCTGTACTTATCCTTTTTCTTTCTTTATCTTTTCTATCTACTTTATTCTTTTCCACCACTGCATACATATATAGTAATATATTATATTATGTGGTTAGGATTAAAAACTAGTAAGTAAATATCTCAAGGATAGATATTTCTTACTACTAGACTAATTAACCAAATATTAGTGTTACCAAAATGTTCTTTCAGCAATTAATTAATAAGGGTCAGTCTCTTTTAATAAAGATTGATCTATTCAAAGTTCACTGGTTGCTCTATTGGTCCCAACTGTCAACACTTATAGCACATAAGAGCTCAAATTGTTCCCGCAGACAAAAGATAGAGTACATAGAAACTCAGTTGGTCTTACCTGACAACCAACTGAGCATTTAAGGGTATATAGGATATTACATATACTGGGATGATATCGAACTTAATGAGTTTCGCACTAGGATGAACTCAAAAACCAAGTGAGTTTTCCACCGGGCTGATCTCACCCGAAAGAGATTTTAACCGAGTCGAGCTCAAGAACCGTTTTACAGATTTTTACTGGCTAATCTTCACGAACCAAAAGAGAGATTTTTATTCAATGACAAAGCTCACGAATTAAATAGAGACTAAGACTTATTCCCAAATACAAACAAGATCTTTTTAAATAGCAGATCCTAACCTAATAATCACTTCCTAAGAAAGAGTTATTTACTCAAGAGAAAAATATACTCTTGGTAAATTTACAATTTTGCCCTTATAAAAAACAATATCCCTCACAAGACTCAAGAACATTCTCAAAGCATTATGACTAATTGAACACTTCCCTAATCAACTGGATAGACCCCAAAAAACATTTTTTTGGTGATTTAATTTTAAAAATGAGAGGTTTCTAAATGTTTTTAGTGCGTGTGATTTAGCCATAATATTTTTAGAAATGCTCTTGTGTCTTTACAATACATTAGTAACTCAAACGAACACGATTAGACAAGCTTTCACACTTCATCTCTTTTACACTTTAAAGCTTCAAGTCTTGGCATCATTATCTTTGACTTTATCATCATGCAAGAGCCTTGGGCCTTATTGACGAGGCTTGATATATCTTCATGTTTATTACCATCACCGATAGCTTGAAATTATAAACCACCGATGATCATAAACTCTAAGTCCTCACTTGAGAGTCGTTGAACTACACTTTTAAGTTTAAACAAATGTCTAGCCTGATTCGTGAGAATAACTTGATCAAATATCTTGTGCATCTTTGACCGCTTGAGCTATCTTCCATAATTACTTGCCTTTAAGTGTTATCATCATCAAAACCAAACAAGTAATGGTTTACTTGCTTCCTTTCTATCCATAAGCTTTACCATCTTAGATCACTTCTTGAATATACTTGTAAGCACATAGATCCATATTCTCCCCCTTTTTGATGAAGACAACACATCTCTCAAGAAGGTGGTTAAAGATAAACATAGATAGATAAAATTTGAAGTGGTTAAGTTCGTACTCACATGAGTAAAGAGTATACTATACTCTCCTTGAGAATATACTTCCCCCCTTTGTCATAATAAAAAAGATGGGTAAAGATGCTAGACAAAATTGTAAATATGCCAACACATAGTTCACATAAATTAAATATATTTTACTAATGAAAGGAAAAACATTACTTCATTAATTTAAATACTTTAATTGAAATTATAGTAAGCAGAAAAATGCGGGAATAATTCTATAAAGCTGGAAAATGCAAAAAATTAAACACACTTAAAAGCTAAAAACTAAGGCACAAAAGTGAAACTACTCTTAAATATCCTCCTCATCATCAGTGAAAATCTCTAGATTTAGATTCATTAAGTCTTGGACAAAGTGAAAGGCCAAGAAGGTGATATTCTCATTAGTCCGCTTTAGTCTCTTGATGATGTCGTTGAGTAGATCTTCACTTGACGGTGTTTCGGGGACATAATAGTCGTAATCTTATAGACTTATGGGAGCTTATTGATCTTGTTGTTCCTTACTTATTTTCTTACCTGTGATAGGATTTTTAATTACTTTCTCATTGAAAATTGCGCACCACATCATCCTCGGTGTTGCTTCTCCTTTTTTTTTTAAAATCCTGCACATATTCTTCCCCTTCAAAGTTCTATTTGAGGTATTCCAGAATCTTCGTGACCAAGTCACCATATAATAATCATATTCCTTTCCATTTTCTCCCTAACACGTGTTTGATGACTGCACTTACCTATTTTGTCTCAATTTTATTGGTAAGCATCTACACTATTGCAACATCAGACCTGATTAAGTGAGAGGAACATGAGAGAGAAATCTTAACCTCTTAGGTCCCATGATGATGATGATGGAATACTAAAGTAGTATTCTTACACACACTCAAATATAAAACAAAAATAAACATATCACAGATAGAAGATAGAAAAATAATGGTACAAAAGAAAGGAATATGATTACCTATTTATATCGTTCTTTCTGACGATTTATTTTAATGGAGTTGGATGTAAGAAGAAACTTGACTTTTATTTTAATAATCTATAAAATAATGCAAACAGATGATGTTGATGAATTAAATACATAGTAAAATGTATCTCAATGATACACATTGTCTCAAGATGTAAAATTTAAATTTGATGGTTGTAAAATGTCATTATTAACACTTTCCCATTTTAATTCACCTTTTTCAAATTTTAATCTTCTTCTCATATTTTAAATATTATATCACTTAGAGCAACTTTAACGCATAGTTGTTAAACCAAAATTTTGTATAGCTTACGTTAGTAATAAGGAATTTGCATTATAGTAGAGCTGACATGACATATGGGATGCTCTAAAACTAGTTTATGTGCTCTACACAAGCAACGTACTCTAACTCATTATTTAACATAAATAATAGATTTTTATTAACCATTTAATATCAAGTTTGAATTCCTTATAAACAATCGCCATTGAAGTAAAAACTTCTTAATTCAATTTTGGATTGCTTAAATCCTTCATGTCAATTTGGACCCACGTAAAATAACTTAGTTCATCCAATTTAGTTGCTCCCATTAAAGATGCTTGTTGCGGTTAGAATATGATATCAAATTATTAATTAATTTGAATCGCATCTTTGGTTCACAACCGCTCTTTGATTTATCCGAAGGAAAAGGTCAAAAGAGGAAAACCTAATTTTGCATCATAAAGACAATGCGGGGAGAGACCTAGGTAAGGGGTTGATTAAGCTTAGGGAAGGTATTAGCATCCTAAACTTCTGTAGTACTCTACAGGAACCTTTTGTTTATTGTATGCTTTTTTATTTTATTTTATTATCTGTTTGAAATATATTGCTAAAGGGATAGAGTGACCTAAAGACCTAAGGGTTAGTCCTAAGTTTACTCGGCAAGATGTCGCATCTTGTGCCTACATATCCTGACGGGAATGGAATCAGAGTAATTGTAGTTCCCCTCGAAAGGGAGGTTAGAAACGTCTTGACTGTGGTCAAGGTTTCATTGGGGAGTAAGCGTTCATAGGGAAGCGCCTACGTGGAGTCTTGAAACTCCTATTTCTACGTTGAAATTGTTAATTGAAATTAGGGTTAAATTAAATATTTCACGGCGGGAAACCCTAAAACAGAGTACGGCGACTCTTTGACCTAATGCTAGGGTAAAGGGTATTTTCGTCCACGGCGGGACACCTAGGCGATTAGGGTTTTGAAACGGTCAAAGGTTAGGGTTATTGACTCGGCGTTCAAACGGCGCCCTAATTCCTTCGGAAGGATGATTAAAGGTAAACATACAAACATGGAGAAATATTATATGGCAGAAATAAAATGCGGAAAGTAAATAAAGCATCGCGACGATCACTCGCGTAAATTACAAGTCAAAAAAAAAAAAAAGAAAGATAAAATAAAACCGCGACCATGGCCTCGCGTAAATTACATCCATGGAACAAAATAAATTGAAATAAATATGAATCAGAATCTATGTATAATCTGAGGAGAGAAACAGAGAACGTTAGTGAAAAGTTAGACGAAAATATGGCAAACACATTTTATATTAAAAGAAACACGAAAATGCAATTTGGAATTTCTATTATTGTTTTGTTTATTTTTATATTTTGTTTTTATTAAAATTTTAGCCTTAATTTTAAAAGGTTTTAATTTTTAAATAAACAAAACTTTAGTTTTAACTTTTTATCTTTAGAAAGTTTTAATCTTAATTTAAAAGAAAAAATTTTAATTTTAATTTTTAAAAGAGAAAGTCTTAAATTAAAAAAAAAAACTCTAATCATAAGTTTTTTATTAAAAGAAGAAGGTTACAAAAAAAGGTTCGTTAGTCTTACTTTAAAAGAATGTTAGTTTTAAAATTTTAAAGAAAGTTCTAGTTTAAAAAAAAAAAGTTTTAACCCTTTCTAATATGTTTTAATTTTTAATCTTTAAAACTTAAAAAAAATGTTAATTTTAATACTTAAAAAAAAGAAGGTTTTAATTTAGGAGTGGGTTAATTTTATGTTAGTAAAATGTTTTCACTTAACTATAAAAGTGTTTTAAACACTGTTTATTTATTTTAAAAAAATTGCTAGTGGTTAGTGTTTTAATTAAGAAAAAGTTTTAAGTTTTTACTTACTATAATTATAATCAAAAACTGGTTTTAGTTATAATTCACAAAAGGGTTTTTAGTTAGAAAAAAAAGAAAAGGTTTAAAAAATGAAATGAGAGTTTAATTATTTGGAAGAGGTTTTAATTGGGATAACATAAAAGCTTACATTTCAGTTGCCGGTTGGTGATGCTTTCGCTTGTTCTTCGCCGGCGGCAGCGGTTCTCGACGAACTTCTTTGGATCTCTTTTCCTCTTTCTCAAATGGAGGTGATGATGATGAGCTTCGAAGCTCTTCTGAACCTCCGGATCTTGACGGCCTCCGTTTTTCTTTTTGTCTCCTTTCCCTTTTATCAAATGCAACTCATGTTTATATAGGTAACAAATTAGGGTTAACTCTAACCTAATGCCTATTTTAAAGCCCAACTTAAATAATTAGTCAAAACTAAAAAAACAAACTAAAACAAACTTAAAAGAATAAAATCTTTTCTAATATTTTTAATTTTATGATTTTTTGATGTTTTTATGAGTAATATGGAAAAAAGTGAAAAAATAATATTTTTTAAAAAATAATTTAAATAAAATACGAAAATAATAATTAAATAATAAAAAAAACTATTTTGTTATTTTTTTTATAAAAAAAAAAAAAAGAAAAGAAAAACAAAAAGTGAAGAAGGTGGGATTCGAACTCTCAACCTCTCACACTCACAACTCCTTACACACGGTCTCTTGCCAATTGTGCCATTTTATTCATTCAAAATAAAGTGGCACTAGAAACTATGTAAAGGTAGGACAAATTTGGGGTGCAACAGATGCCCCTATTTAAATAGCTTCACCGGATGATTTGAGCAGCGGAGACTCGAGAAATCGCGGTGAAAGGGATTTAAATACAGATAACCGAAAATTTGGCCCCTAGATGCAGTGATATGCAATGATATGGACAAAATAACACGAACTATAATGCTGACAATGCCATGAATCTAATATGATGCGTATGATGAAAATGAAAAAAATGCACGGATGCAGACGAAACAACGTCACAGGGGACGGCGCAACGAGGAAATGCACTGGGGAAGAAGACACGCGGTGGTGACAAGGTAACATATGATCCACACGGAGGCAGGACCAGGTAAACGACAGACGCTAGAGTTTTCGGGACATTCCTTGAAGAGATCGAGCGGGATCTTCAGGACTCACCAGAAAACATATAGGGAGAGACAAACATCAGAACATTTCGGAAGAACGTCGAAAAGGAGACACGTCGTATCTGGAAGAACGTCAGATAGACATGACACAAAATAGTCGATGGGTGCCAAGTAAACTGGACTTTGTCCACAAGGTAAGACGCGGATAAAACACGACCTCGGGGAGAAAAATGCAAATGGGGACAAAACACCCATGCTGCCAAGTAACTAAATTCGTCCACAAGGTAAGACGCGGATAAAACACGACCTCGGGGAGCAAAATGCAAATGGGGATAAAACACCCATGCTGCCAAGTAACTAAATTCGTCCACAAGGTAAGACGCGGGTAAAACACGACCTCGGGAGAAGAAGCAAATGGGGATAAAAACACCCATGATGCCAAGTAAATAAATTTTGCCCACAAGGTAAGACGCGAGTAAAACACGACCTCAGGGAAAAATGCAAATGGGGATAAAGCACCCATGATGCCAAGTAAATAAATTCGTCCACAAGGTAAGACGCGGGTAAAACACGACCTCGGGAGAAAAAGCAAATGGGGATAAAGCACCCATGATGCCAAGTAAATAAATTCGTCCACAAGGTAAGACGCGGGTAAAACACGACCTCGGGAGAAAAAGCAAATGGGGATAAAACACCCATGATGCCAGGTAAATTGGACTTCGTCCACGAGGTAATACGCGGGTAAAACACGACCTCGGGAGAAGAAGCAAATGGGGATAAAACACCCATGATGCCAGGTAAATTGGACTTCGTCCACGAGGTAAGACGCGGGTAAAACACGACCTCGGGAGAAAAAGAAAATGGGGGATAAAACACCCATGATATGCACATGTGTATAAATCATGCTATGATAGATGATCAAATGACAATGCAGATGTCGACGACAAGGCTCAAATCTGTTGGTAAGATGACAAGACTAGAAAACTGATTCCTCAACCCGGAGATCACTACCACTTACTAAATTGTAATCAGGTTAATGATCCTCGTAGAAAGGATGGAAAGCCGCTTGGAGATCTTTCAAGTAAACTGCCCCAGATTAAATTGTCCATTACAGATGAACTGATAATTGCTTCAGCTTGTCTGATTCTGAAAATGACTGTTTTATTGTACCCTCGGAAGGTTTGCCCCAGTGTGAGTCTTGGAAAAAAAACCTTTGGATAAACCAAATCTGAGAAGATATTGTCTTGAACAAATCTTGAACTGATTCTTTGACAGGATGTAAAAGGAACTTGCCCCTGATAAGATCACTTGACCAAGTTTCTCATTGTTTAAAAATTCCTTAGAGGAAATCCAGTTTGCAAACAAAAATATTCATACAAACATGGTAATGCAAAGTTCATGCGACTTTTGAAATCAAAATTATTTTTGAAAAATGAAAAATAAGTCGTTGGTCAGAACACGGTGGTTCAAGACGCTCAAAATTTAAAACAAAAGTGTATTTCCAAAATAAATGATTCACAAAGATCTTTTGGAGTCAGGTTACGCAACCTTGTTGTAGTATACTTTCAAAATAACCTTGCTTCAATTAGGTCTTTTGAGGGTTGTAACGTGGTCTGGTTCATGGTTTATGAAACAAAGGATAAAGGCTCAAAATTTATTTATACCCACCCCATCTACATGATGATCTCCAGTCCTATGCTCAGTTAACTCCTATTATGCATTCAGGTTCCTATAGGTTAGGAATTGCACTGATGGTAGCAATGATGGTTCAGAAGTCAATGGACCTATGAAAAGCAGCCACTACTTCTTTATGATATTTGGTCATTTTGACATTGACGATTTTCAGGGTAAAGATTTAAAACTCCTCTTTGTATTATCCCTAAATTTTGCCTGAACTGTTTTACAGTCAGCGGGATGCCCCAGTTGCCTAAGTCTCCTTCATAGGTTTTGACTTAGCGGGCTTTTTCTTTTGATTTTTTTTGAAACATGACTGACTGGTTTAATGATTACGGTGAACCATCATCGGTGTTTTTGACTTAAAAATAATCTTCGACACTTGTTTGTTGTGTGTGAAGGAAAATTGTAAGTGCGACCTTTATATGAAAGGTATATTGCATGAACACATAACCGAGTTAACTGAGAACTACCCATCCCCAGGTTAAAATTGCGGGTTTTTTTTTGTAAAGAAAGGAACTCCAACTTCTAGGCTCGAAGGGGTTGACAAGGGATTAACTTCCTTATTTCTCCAGTGTTTGGGAATTGAAACAATGCCTTACATCGTCAACAAGGTTTGATTGAAAGCATACTGACAACAATTATGGGTATAACATTATCATCATCCTCCCTCCAATCTTAGCATATCAAAAATTTGGACAAAAAGTAAATATTTGAAAAATAAAGCATAAAGATGTAAATAGTAGGCAAAATGAATTGAATCAAAAGTCGCAATGCTCATTTCATTAATGTAAAAGTACAAACATAATTTGAAAGCAAACAACTAATACGAAATAAGGAAAATGCAAACAACAAGGAATAAAAGGCCTAGTGATAAAACTTCATTTCTGATGCACTGGCAAGGGATCCTTCTGAACATTCGGATGACCGTCTGTAAAATCAAGTATTCCGGTTCTAACCAATTCACGCACTCTAGCCTTCAGCGCAAAACAATGTTCCAAGTCGTGGCCTGGGGCACCCTCATGAAAAGCACAATGGAGATCGGTCCTGAAACCAACCGGAGGGGGATTAAGAGGAGGTGGCGAAGCCTTTGTGGTGATCAGTCCTCGTCGAACCAAGTCAAGATATAGCTCGGTGTAAGTCATGGGAATATGATCAAAGTGGCTTCTGTTCCATTTCTGGTTTTGTCTGATAACTGGGTGTTGAGGAGTCTGAGCTGGCTGTCCTCTGGCAATCAGTATTTGAAGCATTTCAGTGAGCTTAGTCATGTCTGACTTCAACTCATCGATTTCCATTCGGATCTCTGCATTGTATGTCTCTTGCTCTGACATCTTATGTCTATAGTTAGCCCTGGTCTGATATCTGTGTCGAGGAATCAGCTTGACGACTCAAAGGTACACTGGAAGACGAGAGAATCGAGAATGAGAAACTAGGGGAAAAATGTAATGCAAAAATGTGATGCTAATGCCATGTAATGGTTCCAAGAATTTCAACGGTCGATTGCAAATATTCCCTTTTAGGAAAGTTGGAAAGAATTTTTTTTTTTTTACTCTAAAATGTAGGACCTTTTTGAATTTGCAAAGGACTGTTTAATTCCTTGAAATTGGAAATGATATGATGCTTTATGGATGCAAAGCACAAATACACACACAAAGGTCCTAGGTTAGAGGACAGCAAATGAAGTTAAGGTCTACCCTTCCCAAAAGGTAAGTACTATAGGTTAATTGTACCTGCAGAACAAGGGTTCTAAATCAGTGCCCAAAGTCATCAGTCCATCCTTCGGATATTATCAACTTTCCAACTAACTCATAGGTCGATAATATTCTCGAGAGAACCTCTTTTGAGTGTAGTATCGCGTAGCAACTATTGTAGGACTACTCCCACATAGTTCTCGCACTACGTCCTATATAAGGCCAAGGTGGTGTTAAGGTACTACGGTCCCCAGTATCACAGACTCCAATTGAAAATAGTAAAAGTTTTCACGACTGCACTCGATCAACCGAACCATTTTCAAAAGGGTCTCAACTGAGCGGTGATTCTCGAGTCGACTTGGTCGGGACTCACTCCCGGCAAGCCTCGTCGAATATCTCACCTTCCTATAATAAGGTCACTCAAGTCCGGGTTAGGACTTATCTCACAATAACAGGTATCCCCACAAGGTACAATGATATATAAAAATAATTAATAAAATATCATACAATAAACAAAATAGGGGTAACCCTTAAAAATTAGGAGACTCCCCAGTGAAGTCGCCATTTTCTGTTGCGGTTAGAATATGATATCAAATTATTAATTAATTTGAATCGCATCTTTGGTTCACAACCGCTCTTTGATTTATCCGAAGGAAAAGGTCAAAAGAGGAAAACCTAATTTTGCATCATAAAGACAATGCGGGGAGAGACCTAGGTAAGGGGTTGATTAAGCTTAGGGAAGGTATTAGCATCCTAAACTTCTGTAGTACTCTACAGGAACCTTTTGTTTATTGTATGCTTTTTTATTTTATTTTATTATCTGTTTGAAATATATTGCTAAAGGGATAGAGTGACCTAAAGACCTAAGGGTTAGTCCTAAGTTTACTCGGCAAGATGTCGCATCTTGTGCCTACATATCCTGACGGGAATGGAATCAGAGTAATTGTAGTTCCCCTCGAAAGGGAGGTTAGAAACGTCTTGACTGTGGTCAAGGTTTCATTGGGGAGTAAGCGTTCATAGGGAAGCGCCTACGTGGAGTCTTGAAACTCCTATTTCTACGTTGAAATTGTTAATTGAAATTAGGGTTAAATTAAATATTTCACGGCGGGAAACCCTAAAACAGAGTACGGCGACTCTTTGACCTAATGCTAGGGTAAAGGGTATTTTCGTCCACGGCGGGACACCTAGGCGATTAGGGTTTTGAAACGGTCAAAGGTTAGGGTTATTGACTCGGCGTTCAAACGGCGCCCTAATTCCTTCGGAAGGATGATTAAAGGTAAACATACAAACATGGAGAAATATTATATGGCAGAAATAAAATGCGGAAAGTAAATAAAGCATCGCGACGATCACTCGCGTAAATTACAAGTCAAAAAAAAAAAAAAGAAAGATAAAATAAAACCGCGACCATGGCCTCGCGTAAATTACATCCATGGAACAAAATAAATTGAAATAAATATGAATCAGAATCTATGTATAATCTGAGGAGAGAAACAGAGAACGTTAGTGAAAAGTTAGACGAAAATATGGCAAACACATTTTATATTAAAAGAAACACGAAAATGCAATTTGGAATTTCTATTATTGTTTTGTTTATTTTTATATTTTGTTTTTATTAAAATTTTAGCCTTAATTTTAAAAGGTTTTAATTTTTAAATAAACAAAACTTTAGTTTTAACTTTTTATCTTTAGAAAGTTTTAATCTTAATTTAAAAGAAAAAATTTTAATTTTAATTTTTAAAAGAGAAAGTCTTAAATTAAAAAAAAAAACTCTAATCATAAGTTTTTTATTAAAAGAAGAAGGTTACAAAAAAAGGTTCGTTAGTCTTACTTTAAAAGAATGTTAGTTTTAAAATTTTAAAGAAAGTTCTAGTTTAAAAAAAAAAAGTTTTAACCCTTTCTAATATGTTTTAATTTTTAATCTTTAAAACTTAAAAAAAATGTTAATTTTAATACTTAAAAAAAAGAAGGTTTTAATTTAGGAGTGGGTTAATTTTATGTTAGTAAAATGTTTTCACTTAACTATAAAAGTGTTTTAAACACTGTTTATTTATTTTAAAAAAATTGCTAGTGGTTAGTGTTTTAATTAAGAAAAAGTTTTAAGTTTTTACTTACTATAATTATAATCAAAAACTGGTTTTAGTTATAATTCACAAAAGGGTTTTTAGTTAGAAAAAAAAGAAAAGGTTTAAAAAATGAAATGAGAGTTTAATTATTTGGAAGAGGTTTTAATTGGGATAACATAAAAGCTTACATTTCAGTTGCCGGTTGGTGATGCTTTCGCTTGTTCTTCGCCGGCGGCAGCGGTTCTCGACGAACTTCTTTGGATCTCTTTTCCTCTTTCTCAAATGGAGGTGATGATGATGAGCTTCGAAGCTCTTCTGAACCTCCGGATCTTGACGGCCTCCGTTTTTCTTTTTGTCTCCTTTCCCTTTTATCAAATGCAACTCATGTTTATATAGGTAACAAATTAGGGTTAACTCTAACCTAATGCCTATTTTAAAGCCCAACTTAAATAATTAGTCAAAACTAAAAAAACAAACTAAAACAAACTTAAAAGAATAAAATCTTTTCTAATATTTTTAATTTTATGATTTTTTGATGTTTTTATGAGTAATATGGAAAAAAGTGAAAAAATAATATTTTTTAAAAAATAATTTAAATAAAATACGAAAATAATAATTAAATAATAAAAAAAACTATTTTGTTATTTTTTTTATAAAAAAAAAAAAGAAAAGAAAAACAAAAAGTGAAGAAGGTGGGATTCGAACTCTCAACCTCTCACACTCACAACTCCTTACACACGGTCTCTTGCCAATTGTGCCATTTTATTCATTCAAAATAAAGTGGCACTAGAAACTATGTAAAGGTAGGACAAATTTGGGGTGCAACAATGCTCTTATGAAACATGACAAGTTATTATATAAAAATCTTTGTAAAACTTCAAAGATGAAATATTTAGTTATACATCACTAAAAATGGATATCAATTTTGACCGTGCAAAATCTATAAAAAAAATTAAAATTGTTTAAATTTAAAATGTAAAGACTATTTCATGAACTATATAATATAGAGGAGTGAAATTGTAATTATTATAATAATAAATTAGTATAATAAAAATATTCTTTTCTTATGTTCGACATTTTATTTTTAGGAAAAATAATTTCATCATAGACACATAACACTCACGTAATTCAAATTGATAAAATACAAATAAATATTAGTTTTAATATTTGTCATGTAGATTAATTTTGAAGTTTATTTTGATTCCTTAATTTAAAAAATATATGTATTGATTCTTTAACTCTTTAAAATGGAGAATTTTAGTCATTTTTGTCTACTAAACTGCAAATTTAAGGATCAATTTGTAAGTTTTTATGTGATTAACTATACGAACATGATTAACATAATACATGTTGAAGAATTAAAAATCAATATGAATATTTATTATGTTAAAGAGACCAAAATGAACCATAAAATTAACATATAAAATAAAAAAAGATATTAAACCTATATATTATCAATAAAAGGAGAAAAATAAATAAATCAAGGAAATAGTATTAGAAATCCCTTATAAAAACTAATGGCTATTTATTATTTATTTATTTTGACCAAGATTATTATTTACATGAATGAAATCAATGATTTATTCAATTAAAAAATAAATATTATATTTAACTAATACACATATATAAATAAAAACTTTAAAATAAATATATGAAATATAAATAATCAAACCTCAAATAAATATTTTGGAAAACAATTGGCGGTATGGGGAGGGAAAACAAATTTTCAAAAAAAATCAAAAGTCTTAAAATAAGAAAAATAATAATTTTTAGATAAAATATAAATAAAAGGAAAACAATAAAAATATGTCACAAAAAAGAAAAAATAAGCAAAAGGAGTCAAAGAAATAATTAAAATAAAGTGATGATTTTTGCACAAATTTATAACTCAATTTATAATAGACGCACTCTTTCGCTTTTCATTTATAACTCGTTTCGAAGCAAACACCTCGTTTCAATTTTCATTTTAACACTATCATAACGTGTTTAAATGCGTTCTGCACCTCTTTTAATATTATCGAAAGCAAAATGAACGAAGATAACAAGAAAGGCAATTCTTTTGCTAAAAGGAAGAATATGGAAAATTTAGTAAAAGAGGAATCTTGTGAGAAAGAATTTACACATTATAAGAGGTTCATCCAGGTAAAATTTCTTATTAGTAGGGATCTTGTGCAAATTTTTACAAACATTATATAAATATAGGAAAAAGAAGTATGAAATTTTGTCACATATCATATAATAAATAGATAGACTATGTGACTTTGTGCTTTTGTCTCTAATATAATTTTTCTTTTTGTTCATTTTGGCACTAAATGAAGGGTGGAGAAAATAGGAGGACAAATCTAGATGTATTGTTTGATGCTATAGACCAAAGTGAAGGGCATCTAAGTGGTGTTAGTGATGCTATGGAGCAAAGTGGAGGGCAAGAAGGTGGTGTTGGTGATGCTATAGACCAAAGGGAAGGGCAAATAAATGATGTTGATAATGGTATAGATCAAAGTGGAGGACATGTTGATGGTGTTGATGATGCTATGGACCTAAATGAGGGGCATGTAGGTGGTGCTGATGATGCTATGGACCAAAGTGGAGGGGATGATGTTGTTGTAGACAAGAGTGAAGGGCACCTAGATGGTGTTGATGGTGCTATAGGCCAAAATGAAGGGCAAGTACATGGTGTTGGCGATACTATAGATAAAGATTTATGTGAACTCCAAGCTAAAGTTCACAAGGTAAAGTTTATTCTTTTCTTCTTTTTTTGTGTCTTGTTATTTTTTATTGTGTTTATTATTTTACATTTTATTCAATTTAAAATGTATACAAATTTAATTCATGTACACATTTTAAAAATTATGACTAAATAACTTAAATTTATTTTTCAGATGATATGTGTAAAATATTTGATGCGCAGATTTATAAGATTGAAAATACAATTTTTTACTTTTTTTTATATATTTATGTGTGACATTCTCTTCTCACCCTGATTCATATTTGTTTAATTAATGTGGGGTTGATTTTCTTAACTACAATTCATTTTTATGATTTTATAATTTTATATAAAAGTATAATTGAATGTATTTTTTTTTTGTCAATTATTGAAGTTGCCCCTAATTTCATCAGGAAAATCAGGATATACTTGTTTGAATTGATATTTTAATGTTATACTTAACAATTAAGTTTTTGTAATTTTTTTAAATTTATATATGGACTAACTGATTAAAAATAATATTTATTTTGACATATAAAGTGATAAAAATATATATTCAAAAGACTAACAATTTAAAACTATTTATTAAATTATAAGATAAATATATTTTTTTTGACATAAATTATTTTATTTAAGACTAGATAACTATTGCTAGTTTCATTGTACCAAAAAAAAAACAATTACTAGTTTCAATAAAAGTTAGAAAATACTTTTAATACACCATTAATTATTAATTTTGATTTTATAGTTCATTTAATATTTCTTCTATTCCAACTTATAAAACGCTGTGATAATATTTAAAATTATTTTGTAACCAAAAAAATAATATTTAAAATTGTTTACTTTAAATACTTGTTCTTATCTTGATGGATTTTTTTGTCTTCTTCTTATTTATTAAAAATGAGACTTGAATATATTAGTTTACTATGGGCTAAGGTAATGGTTTAAAAGAGGAAAACTTCAAATTTATTTTATTTAAATATTTTATTCTAAATATATATATATATATATATATATATATATATATATATATATATATATATATATATATATATATATATATATATATATATATATATATATATATATATATATATATATATATATATATATATATATATATATATATATATATATATATATATATATATATATATATATATATATATATATATATATATATATATATATATATATATATATATATATATATATATATATATATATATATATAAAGGCAATACTTGATTTTTTGGGTAGCTTTTCTTTATACCAAATTTACCCTTATTTTAAAATATATAACTTACACAATAACTTCCATTGAACTACTACTATCATCTTTCATATAACTCCATACTAATAACTTTCATGTAAAATTAATATTAAATAAAAATATATCATTTATATTTATATGTGTACAATAAAAAAGCGGACAGACGGGCACGCGAGTGCCTGTCTGGACGCTAGTAATAATAATAATAAAATTAACTATAAATTTTTTACATAAATAACAATCAATTAAATTTTTATATATTTTCCTATCAAATATATTTTAAAAAAGACAAAAAAACTAAATTTTCTTAATAAATATTAAATATTGACTTTTATAAATCTTTTGCCAAATACATATGTATTATTATTTATTTTTTTATCAATTAATTTAATGACTGAAATTTACCTTTTTATTGACTAAAGCTTAAAACCATTCATTTTTAAATATAAAAGAAAATATAAACTTAATTTATATATAGTCATAATATGAATTTTTTTCCACGTGTATTTATCCTTATCTATTATGTTGTCACTTTATTTATATTAGTTTATAAAATATCTTTATAAATATTTATTTATTATTTTTAAATTAATTTTTAAAAAATAAACTCACATATACATTTTTGTGTGCAAATAAACTCTTATAATTTGTATACTACTAAGTGGAACAAATAAAAAGTAGTTATTACAATTTTTGGGTAAAAGGAGGTTACTAACTTACTTATTACAATTTAAAATATGAACTATGAGTAGTTTTCTTAGGCAATATGATTTTTTTTTAATATTTAAAATATTTAAAAAAACTAGTATGTCTATTTTATAAAAATGCTCTCTTAGTTAATCAGAGATTAAATTCAAACTCAACTCTAATCACGTATTAAATCTTTTAATTAATATTTTTAAAATCTATCTTGATCCGACGAATTCAGGAACAAAAATTCTCTAAATATTTTGTAATAAAAAATATATAAATAGAGAGAAAAAAAACACTGCTAAAATCGAGACACAAACATTCTGAAAAACATAATCCTTAAAAACCGAAATAAGAAGAAAAAATTTGTAAACAAAAATAATAAAAGTTGAGAAAAGGACAGAGAAAGAAGTTGTTAAATTAAACACAACAATGGATTTTACAATAGATTCATTCATTTACAACTCAATTTCACATTCTCACTCCACGCACACTTTTTCCTGTTTCTGATTATGATACTCTGTTTTTTTTAATCTTAATTGTTGTTTTTTTTGGTACTTGTAATGAAGGATGAAGAAGGGTTGAAGACAACAACAACAACCTTGGAAGCTCCGAACGATGTTCCAGCCGTGGATTACGTTATTGCTGATGCTGTTGAAGAAATTGAAGGATATGTAAATGATTCTTCTACTGAAAAGGAAAATTCCGAGGTGGAAAAAGAGGTATCGGATTATGAAGATGAAAAAGAAGAAGATGAAGATGATGAATCAGAAAATGGGGCTGATGATCCTGAACTTGAAACAGGTCTATCTCTTGATGATGGCTTCTTTGAAGTTGAAGCTATTCGTCGCAAGAGATACAGCAAGGTCAATTATTGTTTTATCATTTGGTTTTTGGTGTGTTAGAGTATAATGATGTTTTTTTGTCTGATGATGTTTTTTTTTTTTTGCTTTTTTTGCGGCGAATTTACAGGGGAAGTTGGAGTACTTAGTGAAATGGTGAGTGTTACCTTTTTCTTTTTTGGTGGCAGTTTTTGAGGAAAAAAGTGATTTGTTTAATAAGTTTTTGTTCTATTTATGATTGAAGGATGGGATGGGAGGAGTCAGCAAATACTTGGGAGCCTCGAGATAATTTGGTTGCTCTTCCTGATATTGTTCAAGCTTTTGAGGAAGGGTATTCCCTTGTTCTTCTCTACTGTGTTCATGTTCATGTTTTGTTTTAGATTTTGTCTTAAATTATTACTTAGGATGAAAGAGATAGGCATGTTTGGATAAATGACTTAATTAAGAGCTTATGTACAAGCTATTTCTATAATCTAAGATAAAATGAAGTCAAATTATTTCGGATAAGATGTTAGATGTTTACATCAGATGTCTTTGAGAGAATCGTCAGGTGAAAGCTTGAGACCTAAGAGTGAGTTTCTCTTAAAGTTTCACATTCGAATCCTCTAGGTTGCAACAATTCGTGTGTTTTTTGTTAGTCCATATAGAGTTTCGCCCCGGCTTTAATTGGGTCTCCGCTAGTGGACGGTGACATTGGTCCTCTGAATCAGTCGATTCTAGGGTCGGATACTGAGTTTCCAAAGAAAAAAAAAACTATATTAGAGTTTATTGAAATAAGCTGAAAAGAATTTATTGATATTGTCATAAGTTGTTTTTATAAGCTTTTTCGATCAATGTCACGGGTGCTTATGCTAGTAGATAAGCTTAGATAAACTAATCCATATTTCAATTATATGTTTTATATTTGTGTTGTGTTTGCTATGATTATGATTGAATTGTGTATAAGCATAGGCCAAAGACTTTGAATGTGATTTGTTTTCATAAGCTCTTCCAAACAGTCTCACAAGTGCTTATGCTAATAGATAAACTCAAATAAACAAATCCAAACTGAGCAATGTCTCTGTAAATTGTTTGCTTACGAATGTTTGTTTCTTTGTTGTTTTGAAACAGCTTGAAATCGACACCGCATCAGAAGCGCAAGCGCAAGCAATCTAGTAATAGCGCTAAACTCAACAAAAGGGTGGAGCGTTCCGCCACTCCTTACAGCCTTAGAAGCATAAAAACTAGCACCACCCACTCAAAGGCGTCTAGCAGTAATTCAAAGCCGGCGGCCACTCCTTACAGCCTTAGAAGCATAAAAACTAGCACCAACAATTCAAAGGCGTCTAACAGTAACTCAAAGCCCGACACCTCTCTCAATGAACAACCCGGTATTCCCGACTTTCCTGCATTTCCTCAGACCGTGCTGTTTGCTGACGAAGTAGAAACTTACGGTGATGGAAGCAGTCTTGAAAAAGTCAATCATGCTAATGATGATATGTCTGTGGATCCTCCAGAAGAGGTTCCTCGAAACAATGAGGAAAACGAGTCTGATCCTATGCTTACTCCAAACATCGAAGAAAACAGGTCTGATGATCCTAAGCTTACTTCAAACGTCGAAGAAAACAGGTCTGATGATCCTAAGCTTACTTCAAACGTCGAAGAAAACAAGTCTGATGATCCTAAGCTTACTTCTAACATTGACAAAAACAAGTCTGATGATCCTAAGCTTACTCCAAACATCGAAGAAAACAAGTCTGATGCTCCTAAGCTTACTCCAAACATTGAAGAAAACAGGTCTGGTCGCAAGCTTACTCGCGACAATAAGAAAAGCAAGTCTGGTCCTAAGCTTACTCGAAACAATAAGGAAAGCAAGTCTGCTCCTAAGCTTACTCAAAACAATAAGGAAAGCAAGTCTGCTCCTAAGCTTACTCGAAACAGTAAGGAATACAAGTCTGATAAGCTTATTCCAAACATTGAAGAAAACAAGTCTGCTTCTAAGCTTACTCGAAACAATAAGGTAAACAAGTCGGATCCTAAGCTTACTCCAAACCTTGAAGAAAACAAGTCTGGTCCTAAGCTTACTCCAAACCCTGAAGAAAAAGAGTCTGATCCTAAGCTTACTCCAAACATGGAAGAAGACAAGTCCGATCCTATGCTTACTCAAAACAGTAAGGAAAACAAGTCGGATCCTAAGCTTACTCCAAACATTGAAGAAAAAGAATATGATCCTAAGCTTACTCAAAACATTGAAGAAAACAAGTCTGATCCTAAGCTTACTCCAAATATTGAAGAAAACAAGAATGATCCTAAGCTAACTCCAAACAAAGAGGAAAACAAGTCTGATCCTAAGCTTAGCGAACTTAAAGCTACAGCAACCAATGGAAACGGCGCTGACAACCTCGCAATACAGTTTGAAGAAGTCGTGACTCCTCCAGTAAAACCTCACATGAATGAACAACCAAATGTGGTTTTCACAGAAGCGATTACCAAAAAAAATGCAGGTAGCGCAGAACCAGTCCAAACTGGCTCCGGACGGTCAGGAACCAGACGGAGAAAAACTACTGCTGTGAAGAGGTTCACCCGAACTACATTAGCTAGTAAGACCGGTAATACAGGAATTACTGACATTGCAGCTCCTAGTAGTCATACAGCGGCAGAACCTGTGAAACCGGAGTCTGATATTGTTGAGATTGTGAAGCCGGTAGGCTATTCAGCTGCAGAAGCCAGCACCAAGCAGGAAGCTTCGGTGACCTTCAAGGTTAAAAGGTCAGTTACTCGACTTTAACTGTATATTTAGTCGTTATACCTTTGACCAAATTTTTTACAGCTTCATTTGTTTTCATAAAATGTTTGCAGAGAAATATAGCGTTTTACACATCTCAAAAGGTAATATTTTCTCTTAGATTTGAGTATTTTGTACAGTTCTGGATGCATACTTTTTATCATCAACAAATGCGAATGTTTGATTCATGAAATCAATTTAAATGCTTTTTACTTGATATCATTATATTTTAAATCAAAGTTTATCATACTGTAGTACAAATTTATATGAAACCAATCATGAAAGTTTGCAACGTTATTTACTTGTAATGCAAGTAATTTCATTGAATCGATCACACCTCTTTCACGAAATGAGCTTTATTATTTGATCATCTAACAAGATGCTTCTTGACACAAAGCTTATCTGGTTTAACTTGATAGGTCGGATGGATCAGAAGTTATCGTTGATAATAACTATCTCAAAACAAACCATCCGATTCTTGTAATCCCCCATCTCAAACTTTGCATGGCTTCATAGGCTCGTTATTATCATCATCGTCATAACAAAATGTTTCTATGCTCTATTATTATTTTTACACGAAGCTCATGTTTTGTTTTTATGTTTCAGCTGATCGATTACTATGAGCAGCATCTGCAGTACAGTGCGAAACCATCGTGATCGAAGAGATTATAGAAGGAAGCTTCATATTTTGATATGTTGTTGATTATGTTGTAGATGCTGGACTATTGATGACTATTTAAACTGGGGAATAATTTGTGGCTATTTACTGTTATGTTTGCTGATGTGTGCCTCCACATTTGAAGTTGGAGGTGGTTTCTATTGTGTTGGTCAAGAACAAAACCTTGTTTTGGTTTAATAGCAACTTTAGTATTTTGGGATGAAGAGAGTATTTTAATGCATTTATATATATTTAAGTTCATTGGTTGATTGGAATTATTCACTCTTATTAGTTGACTAGTTCATCTAACTTATTTTCTCACCTACTTTCCACAATTTTTCAGGTGATGTTCCAAAGTTAGTTAGCACTTTTCAACAAATTTTTTCTTAGCCAACTTTTTCTGTTGAGTGGTTAACAAAAGGAAAATCCACACTAATCTGCTAAAATTGTTATGGCATGTTTGGATACATAGTATATTTGACAAAATCATATTGACACTTTTATAAAAATGTCATAAATTCTAACATAAACTTAAGAGAAATCTGTATTGACAAAATCATATTATTTGATTGTATTGACAAAATCATATTGACTCTAATTTTATAGCAAAATAGGTAGTTATGCAGGGAAATCTAATTTGATTGTAGGAGCTTGAGTTTGAATTTACAATTTTTTATCTTTAAGTGATGTTTTCTATTCATTTAAACTTGTGATATCTTACTTATTCACTTTTAGTATGTGAAATCCAAGATATTTGAATATGTGACATTTTACTTATTTGTCCTTAAGGGATGTTTTCTATTTATTCAATCTTGTGATATCTCATTTATTCACTTTTAATATGTGAAATTTAGGATATTCGAATATGTGACATTTTACTTATTTGTCCTTGAGATGTTTTCTATTTATTTAAATTTGTGATATCTCACTTATTTACTTTTAATATATGTAAAATTCAGGATATTCGAATATGTGACGTTTTATTTATTTACATTTTAAGGAGTAAAATTCCAGTCATTCGAATCTGTAACATTTATTATATTTATCTTTAAAGGGGTGTAATTTCGATCATTTAAAATTGTAATATTTCACTTATTCATTTTTAAAGAGTAAAATGTTAATCATTTTCTCACTTTTTCATCTTTATGGAGATAAAATTATAGTTATTAGACAAAAAATAAAGCTATAGTAATAAAATATTTTAAATATGGCTCAATTTTTAATTTAAAAAAAAGGCATTAATTGAAGTTGGGATAGCTCAACCAAATTAGAAATGCCACCAAATAAATAGTTTAATATAAACCATTATAGTATTTCCACAACAATCAAACACATCATAATTCAAGTCTCTTATAAATTCCATTTCATTTTTCAACATGATATTCATATTCATAGCAACATGGAAGGGCCATCACCATTGATGCCATCTCTATTCTTGTTAGTGTTGGGATTCATAATCTATGGATCTAGTTTACTATCACTCTTTGACATGTCAATATCTTTCTATCAAATGGCTTCTGAAGCTGAAGAGAAAAGTTTCACAACTTTAATACTTGTGCTTCTTGTTCTTTTAGTTTTTGTGTTTCTTTACTTTCCTTATTCATTTCCTTTCTCTAGTAACTCATCTTATGGTACAAAACGTTATGTCAATAACTCTAGTCATGGTTATGATGAATCTGGATTTGGCTTGGGAACATTGCTCTTAGTTTTGCTCTTCATTCTTTTGTATTATTTGTTGTAAATTGAGATACCATACTTAAGCTTCAAACATTAGATGTTCTCTTTTATTTTTATTTTTATAAGTAGATGAAATGGTCATAACTATTAAACATTTATATATATTATTGTGAGAATCAGAGTTTAACTTCTAAAATTAATATACGACTTCACAATATCGATTTCTGACCGTTGAATTAAAATTTATGGTGGTGAACCTTACATATTATATTTATATTGTAAATAAAATGTACAAAATTTAGTGTGCAAGTGAGTTTAGATAGTGAATTGAAGTGGTATTTATTTCGGGAGTGAGAAAATAATTTGGTTACTTATGCTTAATTTATACAAATGTGTATGAAATGCGTTGAGATTTCAGTTTGAATGGTTAACTTAAATTCTGAAGCATCTACTAAACTGGAGTTAAATCTCTTAACTTAATGTTAACTAGTTAATATTGATTTGAGTAAAACTATTTAATATCAACTTAATTAATGACGATTAACATAAATAACTTCTTGTGTTTTTTTTAATGAAAAATTGTTAGTGATTACTACCTCCGGTACTATTTACAAGAGATAATTTATTTTTTAAATTTATTAATTATAATAATCAATGTACTTGAATTATATCAATGATAAGACACATTAATTATTCAATAAATTTAAAAGTTAATTTTTTCTTATAAAAAAACTAAAAGGGATAATTGTTATATATATATATATATATATATATATATATATATATATATATATATATATATATATATATATATATATATATATATATATATATATATATATATATATATATATATATATCATAAATTTGAATTTCAATCTTCTAATATATTCTTGGGACATTATTGTTCGCACATTTCTTATGTATATTTTCTCCGGTCACAATTATAAGCAAAATTAACTAATTTTACATTGATTAAGAAAATTATTTAAATATAATGTAATTAATTTTCTTGATTTCATGTACAATTGAAGTAAAATTTACTATAATATCCTTAGTTATATTTGATGAATCAACTAACAATATTAAATGCTTTCGAACTAAATTAAGAGTATAATAGTAATAAAGTATTACTTAATTTAAAAGTTAATAATTTTTGTTTATAATAATGACCAAGATTTAAGGTCACTTTTTTCCTTATAATAGTGACAGGAGGGGATGTCATAACAAATGGTCAAATCCAAATTTCACTCTCCGAATACACCTTTGGGACAACATGTTTGACATACTTCCTCATATATTTGATAATAATGGGTAAATTCGCATTTCAATATTCATATGCACCTATGAGACACTATATTTTTTACACTTCCTGACTTCCTGATACATTTGTTAGCTAAGGGGTGACTATAGATTTCAATTGTCGGTACACTCCTGGGACATTATCTTTGGCCTATTTACTGACACATTTGATAATAAAGGGATGAATTTGGATTTTAATATCTGAATGCACCTCTAGGACTATATTGTTGGTATAACTTATGGTAGCAACTTTGGATAACATAAATCATAAGACATTTATTAATCAAATGCCATTTCTAACAAAAAGTGAATTTTTATAAGTCATTCAAGCATCGGGCATTTGCATAAGTATTCACACATTAATCATTTGCATAAATCTTACACAATTCATAACTTATTCATTCAAAATATTTACATTAAAATACAAATTTAAATAAAATTTATAGGTATGTCTAATGCCCTTTTTTCTCACATGCCTTCTATATTGCAGTGAAAATCATGTCTATGATGATATTGCATCCAATGTGACCTTCTTAGGGGTGCCTTCCTGAAACTCTCTTCTAAATATACCATCTTTTCTAAGCGCAATAATACAATGATATATAGATAATACATTCACAACATGGTCCTCCATAGTCTGCTCCTCTTATAGTACTCTTAATGAGTTGACTAAGGGGGATCTCCTTCTGACACTAATTTCATATAAGGATATGAGACTCTATAAAACTATTTGATGTATATGTATATTGTAATCCATGCATGAGAAGCTGACACACTACTTACATCCTCTAACACCAGTTGCTCATTATAGTAAAAAAATATCCCATCCACATCTATGCAGAGGATAGTGGTAGGAACATTAATTTTTGGGTTCCAAGGAATACCCTTCAAATACCTAAATTGCTGAAATAGTTGCTCAAGTAG
>OZ012738.1:7950358-8135408 GCA_963859935.3 Lathyrus sativus | reverse complement strand
TTCTCACGTATAGAATTTGTGTTGGGGCATGAAATTAAATGGTGAGTGACTCCATGGATTTTAAATGAGAATTTGATACCATATTAAGAATTTGTGGTTGGATCTAACCCAATCCTAAAAAATCAACTTGTAGAATGAGAATTGCTCCTATTCATAAACACATATTCAAGCTTTAAAGTGTCTGATATAAGACTCTTAACAGGTTTGATACGATGTTCTTCAAGAATTTAAGCATTAAAATTTGAATTAAGCATTTTTATTATTAGATAGATGAAAAAGGATGCACCTTTGACAATAATTTATTGTAAAGTTTGCGATGCCAAGTTGTGAAGGTGTTTGTGTATTAGGGGATGTTCATAGGAAACATATAAGGAATAGTTTTTAGAGTTTTAGATTGTTGGAACTTTAAATTTGGTACTCTAGTGAAGAATGGAGACACTGAAGGATTTTATTTCCCGCTACAATATCACCAAGAAGAGTTAACATTGTAGCTGATGTATTAAGCATAAGAAGTATTTCAGTGCCATCCATATGATGACTAGTCAATGATAAATTTTTGAAATGTTCATGAATTTACATTTGGATGTTAAGTTCACATGTAATAATTAGAAGATAATAATGATCAAGATTACAACTAACTAAAAGATATTTCTAATTGTCGTGACAACAGGCTTTTGTAAGGAATGAGGAAGCTGATAGCTCAAGGAAAGACGTTAGAAATCAATGTCAAGGCGGAAAACATACTGAGGTGTAACAAAAAACTTGTGTGTCAAGTGCGGAAAATCTGCATAAAGTGATTTTGGATGAAAGTAAAGATAGTAATTAGGTTAAGTGTTCATCCAAAAGCTATCCGGGGAGGTAGCAAAGACTTATGCGGAGAAGATATATTCTTTTTGGAAAAAGAGGATATTGTGACTTTGTACTGTATGGAAGATTGAAGATAAGTTGGAAACTAGAAGAAAGTATGTTGGCTATGACTTATAACATAGGAGATAGACAATCAATAGATTACGATTGGAGTGTTTGGAGTCCTGAATTACAGGATAGCCCCAAGAGACTTTAATTGAGAAAATTGCAAAAAAGAAAAATGTAGCATAAGTAAAACGGCGCTATGAAAATGGATTAAATGTTTTAATGATCAGGGAATGTGTATACAAATACAAGTGTTAAAGAGAGGAATTACCAACCTCATTGATTGTAATCGGTTGAATTTAAATATAACCTATCAGTTACAAAATTTCAGACTAAAGCTCAAGCCGCATCAGTATGATGAGTAAAAAGTCCAATCATATATGTCACCCACAATTAGTGTTACATGATTGCATGTTCATCATACAATCTCTTCTTCATCTATAGGGAAAATGCCGTCGTCTTCTTCTGGGGTAGTTGCCATTCTGTCTACTGACCTTCTTCTCTCTTCTGGGCTAGTTATCATTCTGTCTACTGACCCTCTTCTGCCTATTGACCCTATCTCTATGTTAACATCTGAACTATTACGAACACTTCCTTGGGAAGATTGGTTTTGTACTTCTTGTTTTGCTTTTCGTGCCCAACTAATAAGACGTGTTTGTACTTCCTCAACAAATATCGCCTTGTTAAAGTCACTTCCCATCTACATTCATAAATTCAAAAACATTCTCAATTTCATAAAACTATAATCTTTATGGTTTCAGAAAACAACTCAAACTTACCTGCGTAACAAGTGCATATATTGGTAGGGTACTGCAACTACATAGCATCTGAATAACTACCCTACAGTATGAATAACAAAGTGTAAGAAAAAAGGTTTAAGATTCAAAAGTCACAGGATACAAATATTTAGTATTGTAGTTACCCAATAGTGAGCCTTGGAATACTGTATTGGATTTGTTCCATTATACATGAATGAAAGCCATATGTTACCTGAGATACACAATATATTGTAAGGCTATAATCATTAAAGTAATGAATTGATAAAAGCATGGCAATGAATATTATAAATTGAGGTTGAGAGTAGTCAATTTGTTTACCAGTATCCAGAAAAGGAAGGCTAACTCAAAAGAAATTTCAAAAAGGGTCAACTGAATCAAGTAGAGGATGACACGAGGACGTTTAAACCAGAAGTGATCGTTTGATGGTTGAACTACTAATTCACCTTCTATGGCTGAATTATTTTCAGCTACTTCATGAGCTAATTGAATTATAACATGTTCTAGCTTGGTTCCAACAGCAAGTAGAAACTTAAGAATGCAGATCAGAAAAAGAACAATTTAGATAAAAGGTTTGGAAACCAACCAAAAATTGGAAAATAACAACATTAACTTGAATGAAGAAAAGAGCCAAAAGAAAACAAAAATTATGAACATACTTACAAGAATGGGAAGGAAGGCAATCCAGAAATATGCATGCCAACCTGAAATAGTAAAAATAAATCTTAATTTTAATTGGACAATGACATATCTGTTAATTCAACCAGACTGTCGTATAACCAAGATCAAACTAAACGTGTGAATTCTTGGTTCAACCGGTTGAACTGGACGGCTCAATGCAGTTTTAAGGCATTGTTATAGATAATAATAACTATTATGCTTAAGGTAGAAAATATGGTCAACATGCAGCGCAACCATTGAGAAACAGAACAGAAGTGCCAAGTCTTGTAGCATACCATGGATATTAAGCAACAAAAATATGACCACAAAGATCCAAAGATACCAACTGCAAACATCAAAATAAATTTACACTATAAGTCTACAAAGAAAACCCGGTCAATTAACTACCGATGAAGATTGTGATAATTATAGAAGCTTGACAGAAACAAGTACCTTATACCAACAACTTTCTTGAAGTCTTCTTCAAGTGCACGATTAATGTACTTGTGAAAATTAAACTTTCGATTTCCCCTACAATGAGTCTAAAATAGAGAAACAAAATTAATAATATGGTTCAATCATAGATAATAGAAGCAAATGCAGCACACTATAATCTTACCCTAATGAAGCTTCGCCTTAATATTACATAATCCAACTTTGTCACAGATCCATAAAATTGCTTGAAAAATGATCTCTGAAATAAAAACCAAAATTCAGAAGTAATCATAAACATAATGTCAATAACAACATGATAAAGCCAGTAAAATATGATTAACTTCATACGATTAACCTACCACCCATCCTGATATAGCAGGATTTTTGCCAGAACCAAAAAAGTGATGTTGTATAAATTCATGCTCATGAACATGAGTCACCTCCACCGACCGGTCCCCAGCTGCAATAGACCAGTATTCACATAAAAAAGATTAATTATGACAGAAAAGTATTAAGATTACATTAAATCTGATCAAATTTGTTAGTTTACCATGTTGTGATTGATTGTCTTCTTCGTCTTCAATAATAGAGCGTTCCCAGTGCTTCCATTTACGAATCTGTTATTGACAACAATTCTTATTAATAGAGAAGAGCTTTAAACAAAAAACAGGTTATGATAAAAAAAATCATATGATTAGATACTCACGATTAATCTTCCAAAAACAATAGTCAAAACAGATATGGTCACATGAATAATAGCTAGGACAAAAATAAAGATATGCAGGCGATGCAGTCCTTGCAAAGACAATAGAGGTACCTTTCCCTGAAAATAATTTAATGATAATTCAAAATATGATTAAAGTGGATAATAGGATTAAATCATCAGATTAAAATTGTCTAAATAACATTAAGAGAATAAACATGATATATGACTGTGAGTAGGTTTTACACTGACTTGCACCCTCATGTGATGATAGTCATTAAAACCTTGAACAAAATGAAAAAAGGTGATAACATACACTTTATTTTATAAATTGCACCTTGGATATGAGAATTCGATTCCGAAATCCTATGTATTTAATTTCAATACCTTGGCAGCACAATAGCCATGTTGATCTTCTTCTTTTGATGGGTGATCATGATTATCATTAAGAAGGCGTCTAGCAGTGCCCAAAACATCATTGGAAGAGAAAAATGTCTGAAAATGTGCAATTGGTTTTAATTTTGCAACTGATTTTTCATATTCTCTTTCGTCAAGTTTACAAGGAAGCATATGACGCATGATTTCTTCTGGAACACAGATTTCTACAATCACATTTTGTGCTTGAGCCAGAAATATAGAAGTAAAACCCAACAGCATCAACTCTGCATAGTAATAATATAAATAATAAAAACCAAAAATAAATAAATCATAAAACTAAACATATCTCAATTTTGAAAATCATTAGTTTAATAACAAGTAGAAGAAGAAAAAAGGAAAACCTTCTTTGATTTTTTGTAAGGCTTCAAAGAGTGATTCTTGATTTTTCCTCTTAAGAAACTTGCCAAGATAATGAAGAGAACGTACAAGAGCAAATGAAACGGCAACAATGATAGTGCAAACAAGAGCAACAACCCATGTAGGAGTAAATTGCAAATCGGTTCCTTCTCCACCAGCAGCCATATTGCAGTTTTGGTGTTTGAATTTATCAACATTAACTTACTTAACTACTCTATGCTGTGTTGAAACTGCATCTTTAAACAGAACCGGAAAAGTTCTGCAATCAAATGAATTGAAAATAGTGACTATATTTCATTAGTCTTATACTTATATTTTAATTCAGAACATAGAACATAGAAGAATAACTATCAATGAAGACAGAACATAGAAGGTTGCAGAAAGATGGACACACAACCAAAACGATCAACACAGGCGGATCTTGTTTGTAGCACACAGAAAAATTTAAACATAACCAAAAAGGTCACACACACCAAGATGAACAGACATTTACCAGAGGCAGCGGTAATCTGACGAGATAAGGCAAAGACGGTGGAGAGAGCGCGGAAAAGACGGTGGAGAGAGCGCGGAAAAGACGATCCGCGAGATGCCGGAAATGATGAAATCTTCGTCAACCCTGAAAAGAATGAATTAATCAATCTAACAAGTACAATAAATAACTCATTATAGTTCATCAAGAGTGTACCTAGCCAGAGAGATAAGTTAGTATTGTGATTGAGAAAAAAGCATTACCCTAGGTGGTGAAGTACCATACAGATGTTAACTTTCTTCTAACTGCCTTCCAAATTTAGCATTTCAATATGCAAAACTAGATTCATCACAGAACGAGTTTGCTTTGACAATTCAATTGAACCTAATCAAATTCCAATAACAATACACGAGTTAAATGCGAAACACACAAACCTTTAATACCTTGAACATACACTCCTGAAAATTTCTGTAGATTGCAATGAGAAGAAAGTATGTGATGATTCAATTTCAAGTGTTAATCGTCAGAACACATTTTTATATCAGATTAGATGAGAAAAAAAAACTAAATATAAGCATGCCACGAATGTGATTCTAAATTTAGAGCGACTTACAAAAGCAACAAACAATTAACGTGAAGACGGAGAGAGCAAACTGAAGAAGAACGTCGCCGAAAACGATCTATGGAAACTGGCATTGTGTTTGATCTTGTGTAATCATTGCACCCTATAGGTTTGAGATTTGGAAGTAGATGAGATCCACAGTTTTCCAAGCACGAGCATCTCTAAAGCAGTGAGGTCGGTTTTCATGGCCGTGAACAAAGGGAGGTGCGGTGGTTGAGAGTGGAGGTGGTGAACGGAGAAGAAAACTGAATAGTGAGGTTGTGAGGAATTGAGAGAAAGAGAGAGAAGAAACGGTTATTACAGTTATTGGTTTCTCTTTTCTGTATGTTTTCCACATCCTTCCTATTTTACACCATTTTTTTCTCCAAAATTTACACATTTTATCCCTTCCATCAATTTATTAACTCTCATATTTTTTATGACATGTTAAATATTTGAGTCTAATTGAAAATCATGTCACAATTTATTCATTTCAAATTTAAAATAAAACATTTTAAATATAACATGTGAATATAAATAGAGAAAAAACGAATTTAAAAGTATATACAACTCACACTTTTTTCTCAACAATTTCTTAGCAAGTTCAAGTTCAACTATTCATTCAAACTCCCAACTATAACTTTCATCATTAAAGATTTATGATTGAATTAAAGTATAATCTACCAATTACAAAATTTCATACTAAACTTCAAGTCACAACAAGTGTGAGCAAAAAGTCTAACCATATCATTACATGACTACATTTTCATACAGACTCTTCACCACCTCTATGTACATTAGTGTTGTTTTCTGGGCCAGGTGTTCTTCTAAAAGCTGACCCTAACTGAATACCAACACTTCCACCATTATTATGAGAACTTCCTTGGCCAGATTGGCTATTATTACCTCTTAACCCTTTCTTCTTTGCCTTTTGTGCCCAACCAGCAAGACGAACTTGTACTTGTTCATCAAATATAGCATTCTTAAAATTAGTTCCCATCTACGTTATGAAAAAAAAAAGATCCATCTCAAATCAATATCAGAATAGAACTAAATATTTATTTATGTTTCGGAAAAAAAAAAACTCAAACTTACCTGTGTGACAATTGCATATAGTGGTAAAGTACTATAACTACATAGCACCTGAATAAATACCCTTCAATAATAATAAAAAGGCATAAGAAAAAAGGATAGACAAAATCAAGATTCAAAATGCACATAGAAATAGTCACATTCTTTAAAACAATGACGACTCTGAACAAAAATGTGTCTGATATCTGACATGCGTTAGTGTTAGTGTTATGTAAGGTGTCTGTGTTTGTATCAGTGTTTCATAGATAAAAATATATAAAAATGTAGAATTGTAGTTACCCAATAACGAGCCTTGGGACGCTGTAACGAAGCTCTCCCATTATACATGAGTTAAAGCCATATGTTACCTAAGATACATATCATAGGTTGGTGATGTTATAATGATTGAAGTAATGAAGATAGAAAGTAAAAGTATAGGACTAATTAATATGTTTACTTACCCAAATCCAGAAAAAGTATGCAATCTCGAAAGAATTTTGGAAAAGGATCAAGTGAATTAAGAAGAGGACGATGCGAGGACGATGAAACCAGAAGTGATCATCCGATGGTTGAACAACTAGTTCACCTTGTATGGCTGAATGTTTTTCAGCTACTTCATGAGCTAATTGAATTATTACATGTTCTAGCTTTGTTCCAACAGCAAGTAGAAGCTGAAGAAATCCAAACAAGAATAATAAAAAGTTAAGATTAAAAGGTTTTGATATGGAAAACTGTAAAAGAATTAATAATGTCAATAGAAAGTTAAGAAGACGCTTACGATGACAGGAATGAAAGCAATCCAAAAATACGCATGCCAACCTGAAACAATAAACATGAAAAGTTGAATCTCAATTCATAACACCAATATGGTTTAAACCTAGTTCAACCTGATCGTGGTATAATCAGGTTCAAACAAATGGTGAACTAGCCGATATCCGGTTAACTAGTTGAACCGGACGGGTTTTTATATATATATATACACATCATGCAACATAACTATTGAGAAACAGAACAAAAGTGCCAAGTCTTGTAACATACATACCGTTGACATTAAGCAACATAAATATGACCACAAAGATCCAAAGGTACCAACTGCAAAACATCAAAACAAAATGGTGAATTAGTGATAAGACATTATGAGAATTACAGAAGTTTGATGAAAGAACATACCTAATACCGACGACTTTCTTGAAATCATCTTCGAGTGCGCGGTTCATGTACTTGTGAAAATTAAACTTTGGGTTTGTCTTACAATGAGTCTAAATCAGAGAAACAAAATCAATTATATAGTTCAAAGATTCAATCATAGATAATGGCAAGATCAACACACTCTAATTAATCTTACCATAATGAAACCAAGTCTTAGTGTCACATAATCCAACTTCGTCACAGATCCGTAAAATTGCTTGAAAAACGATCTCTAAAATAAAAACCAAAAATTAGAACTAATCATAAACATAATATCAATAACAATATGGTAAAATTAAAACCAGTAAAAGTTAATTAATTAGATATAATTAACTTACCACCCATCCCATTATAGTAGAATCTTTGCCAAAACCAGTAAAATGACTTTGTATAAACTCGTGCTGATGAACATGAGTCACCGATTCCATCCGTTCCGGAGCTGCATTAGACCGAAAAATATTAATCATGACAGAAAAGATTAAGATCACAACATAAGTTCATAACGGATCAAATTTCTTAATATACCATGCTGTGATTCAATGTTTTCATCAGTAGCAATAGAATCTTCCCAATGCTTCCAGCGACGAATCTATAAACATCAACAATTCTTATTAATACAGAATCACTTTTAACAAAAGCACAGCTTATAATTAAAAAAGTTATATGATTAGATTAGATACTCACATTTAATCCTCCAAAAATTATAGTCAAAACACACGAAGTCACATGCACAACAGCTAGAACAAAAATAAATATATGCAGATGATGCAGTGCTTCCACAGCTAACAGAGGCACCTTTCCCTGAAAAATAACAGAATCATAAAATATAACCGCGCAACCGTTATTTAAAACCGTCCATAACAGAAGAATCTTCTATGCAAAATTTTCCTAATTATTGAAGTCTTATAAAACTATATCCAATACCTTGGCAGCACAGTATCCAAGTTTCTCATGCGTTGCTGGACGATCATTGCTCTCGTCAGCTAGAAGGCGCCGAGCCGCGCTAAAAACATCATTGGAAGAGAAAAATCTCTGAAAATGTGAAGTAGAAGATAATTTTGATTCTTTTTTTTCTTTCTCGTCGAGACTACAAGGAAGCATATGAAGAGTCCAACTTTCTCGAACACAGATTTTTGTGATTCCATTTTGTGTTACAGTCAAAAACAAAGAAATAAAACCCAATACCATCAACTCTACAAAACATAAACAACAACAACAAAAGTCATAATAAAAAGCTATAACATAATCCAATTTTCAAAAGAAAAGAAAAAATAAAGAACCTTCTTTGATTTTTTGTAAGGCTTGAAAAAGTGCTTTCTGGTTTTTCTTCTTAAGATACTTGCCAAGACGATGAAGAGAACGTTCAACAGCAAAAGAAACAGCAACAATGATAGTGCAAACAAGAGCAACAACCCATGTTGGAGTAAACTGTAAATCACTTCCTTCACCTTCTCCACCACCACTCATGTTGATGAATTTTTAGTGTTTGAATTAAAACAACATTCATTAAATTATATTATGGGTGTGATGTTTGGAACATTAACCTTTGACGTGTAGAAAATATAACGTTGGTACTACAAGCGAATGGTCTATTTTATAGTCAAATTTATCGATATAGATAAAACTTTCAAATTAAGAGAAAAGTTCATGCCAAGACAAAAAATTTCTATAAGTGTAAAATCTTACATGCTAAGGTTTCACACTTTTTAATAAAAAGAGATTTCATACTTTCATTCTAGATTTTTAATCTTGTAAAGAGAATAGTTCTTTGGTAAAAAGAGATTAATTAATTTGTGGTGTATTTTATTTAATAATTTTTTATTTAATAAATCAGACCATTCAATTTCACAAGGGACAAATCATTTAAAATTAGACATAACATCAATTTTAAGAATAAAAATATTTTTAAAAAAAAGTATTTAAATTTAAAATAGAGATATTTACAAATCAATTAAAATAGAGGATAATTATATAATTAATTGTGCATTACAGTATAAAACAATATAAAATCTAGAAATAATTATTAAAAAAAATTAAAAAGAACGAAGGGAGAAAAAGTATAAAAGAAAATTCAATGCATTAAATTAATAATAAAATATAATTATAAAATGAATGAGTCGCGTAATGCATGTATTTTCTTCTTTTGGTACAATACGCGTAATACAATTACTTGCGAATTGCAATATAGTTTGAGAACGAAAATAAGAATACTAATAAGGAAATTATCATTAAATTTACTTTTAATTTTCAAACTTTTAAATGAGGTTACTATTCAATGAATACTGAATTATGATTAAAAAAATTTACTATAAATTAGTTAAAACTATTTTATGATATAATATTAATTTATATGTTTATTTCTTCTCTCTTATTATTTATATGCATATTCATTTTAATCTTTATTATTAATTATAAAAGAAAAATATATATAAACCGACAATACAAAATATTTTTACACTTTCAACTAATAAAAAAATATATTTTTTGCCAAATCACTCTTTAAATTTTAACATCCTATCCACTAAATCATTATTTTAATTTTAAAATACTGACATAAAATGGCTGAATAATAAAATTCTAATGAATGATAGTGTAAAATTATTTTACACCTAATTGTACGTCATCTTTAATTTTTAAATATAATTAAAAAAATTATATTTAATAATTTGAAATATAATAGCAATTTCTTAAAGCGTTTTTTAATTAACATGAGTTTCATTCTTAAAGCAAATTTTATTTTCATAAAAACAAGTTTTTTTTTTAACTTAAGAAAATACAATAAGTTTTTATTATATAGATATAATTATAAATTGTGGAGAGGCCTGCACATCACCCATTGTCTTTGGTCTTGGTCTTTGAAATTGACTGTTGCATCAATAATAACGATGATGAAGTCAAGCTTGCACCGTGTTTATTTACTTTCGTCACTTTGTATAAACAAACTATTCTTCCCGTCAAAGAAATAAAAAACTCTATTCTTCCCGTCAATTGATAATAGCTATACGGAGCATCTGATATATAACTTTGTTCTTTTAATTTTTTAATTTAATTTAATATTTTATTTTAATCTCGTATATAAAAAATATTATATATTAGTTTTTTAAAATAATTTTATTAATTTAATTAGTTATTTTTGTTAAATTTTGTAAAGAAAAAAAGTTTACTTTTACCTATACGATAATATAGGAAATTTTTTTATCTACATGAATTTAATTTTTTGAAATTATTTGGCTTTATTGCTCTTCTCTATTAAATTGTGTTTGGTTTTTGGTAGATGAATGGGAGGAGGGGAATTTTAATTAAATATATTTGGTTCAAATTTTAGGAGGGAAAGAGAGTAAAATCTCTCCAAAACACATTTTTTTGTTCTCTCCAAATTGGAGAGATTTGGAATGGAGAGATGAGAATATGGGTTTTGATATTTAAAAAATATTATATTTACTAAAATATTTTCAATTTAATTTTAGTATTTCAAAATTATTCGTCTTTTTTCGTATTACTGTTTTTTTTTATTGTTTCCATTAACTTATTATAATTGTTCTTCACCTTCAAATTATTTTATAATTTTTATACTTAATATAAATTATAATCATTGTCTTTTTTTTATAAAAAAAATTATGATTAGTTATATTTGTTTTTTTCTTTTAATTTTGTTATGTATTCTATCATATTTTCTTTTATATCAAATTGTAAATTATTCATTTTATTTATTTATTTTATTAAATATTTTGAACCATTAACATTTAATGATAAATTATTTTATATATTTGTTTTGTTAGATGATTCATCACAATTTAAACGATGTTATCAAGTTTAATTTATGTTGAAAAGTTATAAGTTGAATCAATTGTATTCAATTTTTTAACGTTATGTGGCAAATAAACACTTTTTTAGTCACTCAATATTAGAAATTTTATTATCAAAAAAAAAATACGCATGAATTTTTCACATTTGAATATCATATGACTATATAAGATCATAAGGATAAAAATATAAATTATTAATAAAACTCCTCCCCTCCCAAATCAAACACATTTTAAACTAAAATTTCTCCCCTCTCCTCTTTTGAATCAAACACTTATCTGATTAAAAAAAACTCCACCCATGTTCTCTCTCATTCCCTCCATTAAAATCTCTCCCCTTTCCTCCCCCTCATTTGAACCAAACAGACCCTTAACTTCCAAATTCCTCTCTTTCTCTTTTCCCTTCTCAAAAACTCTAGCAGTCACATTCTTCTTTCTTCCTCTCTTACGAACTCCTCATTTTCTTCAGATCTTGAATTAAATATTTCTCTACACAAAGCCAACATTTCAAGAACACATTGGTTTAAAATCTCACCGTTTAAACTAGTGTTGGGCGTGAGGGGGTGTGTTAGGAAGATCCTAAAGTCCCACATTGGTTGGAGATAGAGCATTGAAATAGTTTATATAGAGTGACACCCATTATCTTACCAACTAGTTTTGTAAGATTGTGTTAGGCTAAACTCTAATATGTAGATTTAATTTGTGGTTGATTCTTACTTTATGTTTTTTGTCTCAACGCTACAGAGAATTCTCCTAAACATGTTAGTGTTGGATTACCAAAAGCAGAAGAGTTGAAGAGGCTAAGTACTTCAAACCCTATTTTGTTAGTGTTGGTTAAAGTTTCATTTTTTTGTGTGGATTGTTTGAAATTTTTACAAATGAAAGGGTTAATCTGTAAAGGGTTAGTGAGTTTTGGTTAGAATTCAATTATTGTTTGTTGCTTTTTTCAGATAAGTCGGTTGATAGATTTGATTATTCACAGTCTTTACAATCACAAGGAGGTTTTTCTCGAGAACTTGTGAGGTAATTTGAAATTTTACATTTGTACTAATTTGCTAGTTAATGAGTTAATCAACATCTCTTACACAAAACTTTGCTAGTTAACCAACGTCTCATCAAGAAGATCCCAACAGTTATCATTGAAATTGAGAATGTTGTTAATTATGGTCTGGTGTTCTTTAAAAATTGTTGACTGATCTTGATCATCTCCTTTATATGCTCTTTTTGCTTAGGTTGTTGCAAGCATGAATTTTCATGTGCTTTATAATATATATATTCATATTCATTCTCGTACTTTAGTTACTGCTTCACTTAATTCAAATCATAGACATATGCATCTTTGTTCAAAAAATATGGATATTGTTTCTCCATGGTTTAATTGCTCTTCAGGAAATTTGATGTTTGGTTCATCTATATGTATGTAGAGTTTGTATAATGAAGGTTGCAGAAAATTTTGGCTTCACAATACCAGACTCTTTGGCTGTCTTCCTAAATTTACCGCACTGTCAGACAAGAAAGACCCCGATTTATTTAGATGCATTTCTAGTTACAATTCTACTGTAAGATTGTTTAACAAAGTGTTGTATCATTCGGGTCAGAAACTAAGAATGGAGTTGAAGAATGCTACATTAGTCTATGTTGATATTTATGCCATTAAGAATTATCCCATCGCAAATGGCACCAAATATGGTAATTCAAACAAACACTTTCTTCTCATTAAGTATTGATTATTATTCGGCTCATGGAAAATAATATAACATCATGCTTGTTTTAGTTCAAGTTTCCACTTGATGCGGACATGTAAAAATGCTTTTCAATACTGTCGCATGTTATTATTATCATATGACTGATGCAGTTTTTTCGAAAATTTACATGTATTAATGATTTTTTTAAACAATATCCCCATTAAATTTATGAAAAATGCTTATCGGTTAAGAAAACATGAAAAAAAAAAAAAAAAAAAAAAGTCAATCATTCATTATCACTACTACCTTATGATCTCTATTAAAATGAAAATTAAATTTAAAATTTTACTCTAACATAATCATTCTTACATTTATTCTCTAATTTGCTTTGTAAAATTAACACTATTCTAAATTTATATATGAAAAGTTTGTTTTTTATTTCTTGTAATATTATTAAGGGTTAAATATACGATATTCTCTCTAATATATGTGATATATGATGTATAACTTTGTAATATAATTTTTTTTATTCCCCTTTGTTCTCTACCAAATTAAACTAAATGTTGATATAATTACCACTGTTATCCTCTTATACAGGAAGCAAAAACGACAGAGGCAGAGGAGAGAAGATCTAGTGAAAGAAGAAGGTTGGAAAGAAGATCGTGAACCATTCATTTCGGTATTTGGTATGTTGTAACAAACATTGTTGTAAGCAGGGGTAGAGATTTTTCTGCGTTACATTTTTGCATTAGAGCATGGATGATACAATGTGTATTCTCACAAATGAAAAGAAATTTCTACTGATTCAGCTGGTCTTATTGCTCGCATGTTGATACATTACATAGGCCTTAACTCTTCATGGCCGTGTGCAAAGAAACACACTCTGCATTGCTGCATGTTTTTTAAGTCCCACATGGAAAATTTTCACCAAATGAAAATGTTTCTAAATCTCTTTTACATAATAGATACCTTTACCATTAGGAACATATTGTACTCATTACAAGTAAGATCCCGTCAGACAAAAAAGTGGAGCATTTTGCAAAACTTTTAAATAATAATAAATGTATGTGTAATCTTAAGTATTCAGTGAACAAAAAGTTTAAAATTGAATAGTTAAACCCCACTTTTGAAACTAAATGATGAACTCTTAGACCATAGGATGAGATAACCAAGTTGAATTTAGGCTAGCCATCTTAACTGAAGAGTACTGGCATGACTGATAACATCAGTAAAATACAGAGCACACACACACACTTGAGACTGGCAACAAGGCTGAGTTGTGCCAATTTTTGAAACAATCCTCTGAGATGAATTATGGGTCAATGATGAGTTAGAACTGTTGGTAAGGGTGGTTGTTGGAAGGTACAATTTTTGTGTCATTATTTGTCACATCACTTGAGGACAGGTAATGATTCAAGTTTGGGGGCGTGATATCCCATATTTTATGAGTTATTATACAACCTAATATATTATTTTAACTATTTGATTTATCATTTTGTATTTGTTTTAAGGCATTCTAGTTGTTTCTATAGTATTTATCTTAGAGCACAATAGGTGCTCTCTATTTGTAGTTTTGATATGTTTGTTGCTTGTTTTAAGTATTATTTTGATAAGATGGGGAAAGACAGTCGGGGACAGAACCTAAGAGTTCAAGCTGGAACAAAGATGAACTCAACTTAGGAATGTAATGAAGCAATCAGCTAGATCCTTAGGGTATGCATGGAAAAAGAGTTGCATTGGAAATGAATATTTTTTGTATGTTGGTGGAATGTACAATAGTATGTCCACTAAGGAGTGTGTCATGCAGAAAGAGACAGTGTCGCTTGCACCATTGTCACTGCATAGTGTCACTGCATACTGTCACACTACACCTTGTCCCCCATAATTGTCCATATACCTAATTTTTTGCAAACGAAATTGAAGGAAAGAAGAGAATATGTTGAAATTGATATTTGGCTTGATGTGATTTTTAAAGGGCTCGTGATCCAAGACAAAGGAAAAGAAACCCTAGCTAAAGGCTTATAAATAAACCTTGTTGAAGATTGAGAAGAGAGCTCAGCACCTTATAGAAAATCACCAAAGAGAATAGTGCAATGAATAGTGGATAGAAAAGAGTTTCTTCTTCTCACCATTTTTTGGGCTAACTACTGAAGCTTGGTGCGACTAGAGTCATCACTTGTTGATTAGCCATCACAAGGAGGCTTCACATTATTCTTATATTGATATTTATTTTTTATCTTTTATTTAAGAATGTTTCCATCCAGAATCAGCTTTGTAAGTTGTACTCAGCTCATTATGAGCTAAAACATTTGTTTGTTGAGCAATGAAAAGTTAATATTATGTTGTTTTTAAGTTTAAATTGTGTGATGATAGTGCCTTATTTTATTATGTGTTAGCATGTTTAAATTTAATTCTTTGAATGATCAACTTAGAAGATGATAAAAGCTTGTTGTTGTGAGAGATCCAAGAATAAGTGGATTTCATAATAAAAGTAGTTGAATGAGTAGGATAGATATATTCACGCATTTAGTTTGCTTAGAGATAAGAAACTACAACTATAAAAGAATTTCAGGAGATAAATAGACGTATTTTAGGGTTATGAGTGAGACTTAGAGATTTTTTCCCTTATCCTATTATGCATGCTTTTGATGTTTTATAAATACACTCTTAGATCACTCACTGATCTTTCCTCGGACGACACTTCACATTATATACACATAATCACTTCATGCATATTAATGGATCATAGTTAAACTTACACTCTCCTGATATATTCACAACACTCTATCTGCCTGATCAAGTTAGTTGGTACAAAGGAAAGTTCACGGCCTAGGAGGTTAAAGATGCTCTTTTTCAAATGCACCCTCTTAAAGCACTTGAACCTAATGGTCTCCAGGCTCTTTATTTCCATAATTTTTGGAACATTGTTGGTTCTGATGTTTGTAATCTTGCTCTGGATGTTTTAAACAATAATGTTGACTCTGGTGAGATAAATAATACCCACATTACTCTAATTCCCAAATGTAAAAATCCTTAAAGCGCAAAGGATTTCCGAACTATTAGTCTTTGCAATGGGATCGTGAAGGTGATTTCAAAGACTATTGTCAACACGATTAAGAAGATTCTTCCTGACATCATCGACGAGGAGCAAATCAATTTCGTTCAAGGATACCTCATTACGGACAATTCTCTTGTGGCTATGGAATGTTTCCATTGGATGAAAAGGAAAACTAATGGAAAAGAGGAGTTATGCCGCTCAAATTGGATATGTCCAAGGCTTACAACAGATTGGAGTGTTTTTTGTCATTGAAGTTCTCGTATCTATGGGTTTCCCTCCAAGCATGATCCACCTTATTAAGAATTGAATTACTTCGGTCTCTTACAAAGTCCTCATTAATGGCTAACCTAGTACGAGTTTTTTCTGAGAGGGGACTCCATCAAGGAGATCCCCTTTCCTCTTATCTGTTTATCTTGTGCGTTGACATTCTTTCAGGTTTGCTGAAGAAGGAGGTAATTAACAAGAACATTCATGGTATTCAGGTTACTAGAAAGGCCCCAGTCATCTCTCATTTGTTCTTCGCAGGAATCCACCTAGCCGAGGACCTTGGTGCGAAAGAAGTAAAGATCTTTATCGACTCCTAGCTTGTTGCCTCTCAAGTACGAGGAGAGTACCAAGCCAAGAACGACAACCTCGCTGAGTACCTCACCTTGGTAAAAGAGAAAATAAAGAGCTTCGATTCCGCGAAAGTGCAACACGTTCCACGTGAACACAACACCAAGGCGGACATCCTGTCGAAACTAGCAAGCACGAAGAAGAAGGGTGGAAACAAGTTTGTAATCTAAGAGGTCCTCTCTCGACCGAGCATCGAGAAAGACATAGTGACAGTCGAGGTTAACACTATCAGTGATAACAACTGTTGGATGACCCCCGTGTATACCTACCTCAGCACGGGGAGACTGCCTGACAATGTAAGATTGTTTAACAAAGCATTGTATCAACGCCCAACACCTTGGTAGGTGATCGCTTTCCCGTCAGGCCTCTACAGGCAGGATATTATCGGTCTACCATGCAGCAAGACGCTAAAGAGCACGTCAAGAAGTGCGACAAATGCCAACGACACAGGGACATACACTTGGACCCACCCAATGAGCTCAAAACGCTCACATCCCCATGACCATTTGCTTGGTGGGGGATAGACATTCTCGGTTCCTTCACCATATGGCCATATACCAAAACAAGTATTCGATAGTTGACGTTGACTACTTCACTAAGTGGATAGAGGCCGAAGTCTTAGCTAAAATCACAGTCCACAACATACTTTGTTTCTACAAAAGGAATATACTTGTCTGGTTGGGCGTACCCCAAGCAATCGTCACCGACAACGGGACACAATTCACCGACAAGAATTTCTAGGACTTCGTTACCAAGATGGGCACGAAGCAACACTTCACATTGGTCGAGCACCCGCAAACGAACGGGTAGGCCGAAGCCGCGAACAGAGTGATTTTGCACGGCCTCAAACGAAGACTGGGAGACGCCAAGAAGAGGTGGGTCGAGGAGCTACACAGCGTGCTTTGGCTTACAAGACGACCCATCACTCGACGACAGGGGATCACGGAGCAGTTGGACCAGGGTGAAGACCATGTGCTGGTCTTCCCTACACCGCGTAGATTCTGGCAGTTACTTGTGTTGGGCCTAGCAATCTAGCCCAATGCAATGTAACTGTTAGCCCAACGCTGGGGGCACACTATAAATACCCTTTTTCACTAGAGGGTCGGATATTCATAATTTTACACCTTCTTTCTGTACTTGATATCTCTTAATCCGTTTCTCACTTTAGCATCAGATTATCTTGCAGATACACCCCCTCCTCTTCTCCAATACTGGTGAACGAAAGAGCTCGCGACGCGTGACTAACTGCTGATCTATTTTTGATCCTGTAAAATCAACATGCAAATTCAACTATTACAAATTATATTCGACTACTACTTTACTGAATACATTCGATCTGGACTATGTCGAATCTTGCATCTTACCAGCATGCTTAACCCAAAAAATTACATATTTAACAATATTAATAAAATAACATAATTAAAAAAAATTAATATTGTTTTGAAAAATGGTCTTAGAGTTTTTGGGATTTAATAAAATGTATTTCAACAAAAATTTAAAATAAAACGTTTTATTACTCTATTCATAAAATAACAATCAAAATATTTGAATTCACTAAACTTTTAATTGTTCTATAATTTTCTAATATCTCACTCTATTCTATATAGAGGAGAAGAAAAAACAACTACTAGTCTACTAGTAGTAACACGCCACGTTTTCTCTTTTATCTATCCAAACTAGAAAAACATTTAAGAAGAAAAATAAGTGAGAATAAAAGAAGTATCCGCGTAACCCAATTTTTCTATTCTTAATTTCTCATGAAGACGTTTACATTTCCATGTTGAAATTTCAAAACGACAGATAAACTATTTAATCCATTCCACACTCCAAAAGTCGTAAATTAACTAATAATTTTGACGACTTAATTAATTGATAATTGGAATGTAGTTTATTGAATTTAAGTAATATTTCAACTAACTAAACCACTTTCACTAATGAATTTTGTAATATGATTTTAAAATGGAGAAAACGTAACCTTTACTCCATCTACTGAAAACACGTTGGTAGTTATGACAAATTTACCCCATGTCACTACAATTATTCCACTACCCTACAATTAACGTATTTATTTATTTATTGATATATTTAAAATATCAAGTATATGTATATAGTTTTTTATTACAAAAAGTTTAAATGAGTTCAACATCGTGACTCACCAAAATCAGGGTAGGTCTTAAACCTCAAAAAGCACCTACTCCTAATATATGTATTTTAAATTGATTTATATTAAATATCATGCTAGTGTACATTTCTTAATTTTGAACTAGAATATTTGAAGGAAGTTTTTCGGTTCAAAATAATGAATTTGGAAACTTGTAAGATGTTTTTATTTATAATTTTTTTAAAATTATTCAAAAAGTTTTCTGATTGCATGATGCATAGAACAAGTTTGTAGAGTTATAGGTGTCGGAATAATTAGGATTTTCAAAAATAATGAAGAAGAAGACATAAACTATATTGTGAAAAAGGTAATTTTATTAAGTGAAAGTTGCAATGTATAGATTTACATTGTTACATGTATATATAGGCAACCAAGACATACAATTTATAAACGACAGTATTCGACTCTATCGAATACTTGCTTACAAACTTCAACACTTACATGCTATATTCGACTCTGTCGAATACAACCATGTCAAATACATTTTTCCTACTAAACAATGGATTATTAACTTCTAACACACCAACTAATTTATGTTTTCAGGGCTTCTCATCCCAATGCTTCTCTTCAACTCATTAAACCTGACTTTCTTCAGGGGTTGGGTGAGTATATCAGTTAGTTGTCATTCTGACTTGCAATGCTAAAGTTCAAGTTTTCCTTTGTTTATTTATCCCTAAGAAAAGGGTACATTCTCTCTATGTTATTACTACGACCATGACACACATGATGATTTTCCAAGCCGATAGTTGACTTATTATCGACAAACTACTTCATTTTCTTAGGTTTCATGATCTTGAGCTCTTCGAGCAGCATCTCTATCCATGCTGCTTAACATGTTGCATCTCTCTTCGAGCAGCAACTTCACAAGATGGCAAAGTCATAATGTTTTGTTTTCTTAATCTCTAAGAGATTTGAGCACCTCCTATCATGAATATGTAGCATGCAATACTTTTATTCTCGTCTTAATCTCCACTGAAGTTTAAGTCGGTGTAGCCATGTACTTCCGCATCTATGGTGATATTCTTTTACCTTGGCATCATCACACCATGATCAATTATATTTTTTATGTATCTCAACACTCTCTTGACTGCAGTGGGATGGCATTCTTGTGGTTTCTCCATTAATCTACTCAACAGTCAGACACTTTGACAAATATCTAGCCTGATGTTGCATAGATACCTTAAGGATCCAATGATTTTCTTGTACATTGTTTCACTTACAAACTCATTATTTGTATCCTTTTTTTTCTCAATTTTGCGCTACTCTCCTATGGTATGATACCTGCATTACAGTTTCTCATCTTAAACATTTTCAAGATGTCTTGAGCATACTTCTTCTTGTGCAAGAATACTCATTCATTTGTGCATTTAAACTTTATCCCAAAGAAATATGACAAGTTATCTAGGTAGGACAATTCTAATTCCAGCATCAGTTTTGAACTTGACCCTTTTTATTTCTGTTTCACCTGCACCTATAATCAGCAAGTCATTCACATACAAATATATAATAGCTCGCCTGAGCCTGCTTGTATTATTGACGTATAATCCATGTTTTGAGACGCATTTTGTGAAACCTATCTCCATCAGGAAGCCATATATTCTATTATGTCAAGCTCTTGGGGTTTGCTTCAAATGATGTGTTTCGTGTCTTTATGAAAGCTCCCCTTGAGTGTATGCATCATAGCTCCGTAGATGCATATGCTTCTCCCTCTTTGACAACATCAAAAAGAGACAAAACAAGTCATTAGCATGATCACATAGATATAATATACCATACAGAGGCGTTTGCAAAGAAAAGAGTGTGCGCTCATATATACGATGTATACATGAAGATACACAATAGAAATTAACACAACATAAATAGAATCACAACATTACGATATTGTCATCAAAGGTAATACATATAGTAAAACCATTGTCTCACATTAAAATAGTAGGAACATTGTCAAGACATAAGCGTAAAGCAAAAACAAACCAAAAGAAAAAACATAAAATGCATGATGATGTAAACTATAAAATGCATGAAAGAAAAGTTCCACACGATGTTTGACATAAATGACACAAAGACTTAACATTTCAGCGTCCTCCACGATCTCTAGGTATTGGCCTCACTCCACGGTTCCAACCTTGTCCATCATTTCCAAACTAACAATTCAAGAAATCACACATCTCTTGGTAGAATTGAGCATAGTGGCGGCGATTCTCATTTTGAGAAACAATCATGTGATTTATCCTGGAAATTGTGGCAACATGATTAACATCCACCTCACTTTGCATAGAGATAAGCCTTTCAGTCACATATGAGGCAAAGGCATCAAAGTTGACATCTTGTGTTATCATGTTCTCTTGCATGAGATGAACTCGTTCCACTTGAGCTTCTTCAAAAACATCTTTCCTCCGACACTCCTACTCATTGTGCTCATCTTGCCTAACCTGCATATTTTGAAGCATAGCCATAATGGAATATTCATCTCCATATTCACCACCAAATATGTTACCTTGATCATCCTCATGATCAACATCTTGCATAAATTCATCATTTTGATAAACACCATGAGAAGCATCAATAGATTGATCACCAATCACATGTGGCTCAGCGGCTGTATCAGCAAACTCAGCATGATCATCAAAGTTGTAAATCTTCTTACCATGCTTTCCCATATGAAAATAATATACCTGGCGTTTTTCATCCCAAAAGTATCTCATGTTGGTTAAAGTGCGTTGGGAGAACTCTTGAGCCTGACAAGGAGATTTAAACAGGAGATTGGACACCCCTATGTTGAAGTAGTTTAGGATGTTAGTAATCATGGAAGCGTAACAAAATGATGTTCCTTTGTTGCACTCCTTGATGGCAAACATCCAGGACAAAAAGTAATTTTCCCAAGAGGAGTGCTAGCAATACTCTCTCAAACACTCAATTTTTTATTGGTTGAAACATGTGTGGGTCCCTCACTTTGTAAATAGGCTCCACATAAAGTGGTATGACCCACACATATTTCAACCAATGAGAGAGTGAGTGTTTTGAGAGAGTGTTGAAAAGAGAGTGTTATTAATATTTTTCATTTTTTTCAATTGATCTGAATCTTGCTCAAAAGAGTGTAGACAAGATGAACTTCAACATTGTCTATAATGATCAAATTGGCTAGCGTAATAGTTTTTTAGAAATTAAAAAATAATGATTATTATCTATAAGACCAAAATCAAACCTTAAGGGACCACAATTATTAATTTTTAAAATTTCTAAAATTCAAAATAAAAAGTGACCTGAATAGAGTATAAGAATATTAGTACTTTTCATATTTAATAATACTTATATCATATAATATCACCAAATTCTACCGTATGTCTTTATGTTCACACATCTAAAATATTAAACTAAAAAGATTACAAAGCACATAAGTATTGTTTTAATTAAAGTCTATAATTAAGAAATAGAACAAGAATTAGGATTCTCATCACTAAAAAGTTGTGGTGCATAAACATAGTGAATAATATAAGGAACATTAATATTGTCATTTATTTTATTATCATCTCTTGTATTCCCATGATGATGAATTTCTATTACTTTGCTTGTTTCACCACTAGCCTTGCCCTTGTCTTTCTTTTCCTCCTTTTTCTCTTCTTTTTTTTCTTCTTTGCCCTTATCTTTCTTCTCTTCCTTTTTATCTTCTTTTATGGAAATAACTTGTGCATTTTTATGCATTATTTTTTTCAAAAATGATAACAATTTCTCCACTTCAATGGTCCCTTCAACAGTTAGATTTTGAGCTTTCATATCGGTTTTAACATTGAAAATGCCTGTGTATATATTTGGTCAAATCAATTAACATGTGATAAGATTTCAATATGATATAATTTATAAATAATATTGAAGTTACCTTTGTGTTTGATTAATCTATGCTTTAGATCAGCCTCACATTTGTCACAATGCATGTGAACTTTCACAGATATAGTTCGAACAATTGGCTTCAAATAAAAAAAATTATTGTAATGCATATGATTAACCTCATTTAAATGTATATAAAATAGAATTGAATTATACCCAAATGAATTTTAGTTTTATTGATTTTTTAACTTGTTAATATATTTAAAGATAGATCATATTATTCATTTAAAAATATTAATATGAAATATATCATTATATAAATCCTAATGTAGAGATGTTTTGAGATTTGACCTATTTTTCATAAAATTTCAATACGAAAATATAATTACTATGGAATGCTTCATATTTAATTTATACTAATTAACAAAGAAAATATATACTTACATCCTTAATTTCCTTTGGCTTACTAATAGTAATCTCTTTAGGCTTCACTTTTGGTGATATTAATTCAACTTTTTTATTACTCTTCTTCTCTATAATCTTCAACACTTTCAAAGGGTCCAATTTCCCTTTGGCCTTGATCTCTCCTTTTTCAATATCCATTTCCACACTTTGTACCCCTACAAAATAAAAGAAAATTTACTTTAACACATATTTAAAACAAATATATATATATATATATATATATATATATATATATATATATATATATATATATATATATATATATATATATATATATATATATATATATATATATATATATATATATATATATATATATATATATATATATATATATATATATATATATATATATATATGGATAATTAATATATTTAATATATAATTAAAATACATTAATTATTTAGTGAATTAAAAAAAACTCATAATAAAATTAAAAAAAATACAAAAAACATCGCACCGGGTTCAGAGTTTGAATTTAACACTAAAAATATTGTATTTGCGTGCAAATGATTTTTTATTTATACGGAAGAAAAACTAAAAAAAATCATCTAAATGATAAAATCATGATTAAAAAAACATATTAAAAGATGTGAAAATGGTTAATAAGAATTATAATTTCATATACCTTGAGTAGTTAAGAGATGCTTCTTGATTTTATTCCCACATTCTTGACAATGCAAGTTTAGTTTGTAAATAGCAATGATGAATTCAATATCATCTTTTTTCTTTTCTATCTTTCCTTCAATCTTATCTTTTCCCTTCTCATTTTTCTTTTCATCTTTCCCTCCTTCCATTCTCTATGGGGAAAATGAGAGTTATTAGAATGGTTAACAAAAGTGTGATTAATACATGTTGTATATGAATTTTATTTAGCACTAAACTAATTTTCTTTGTTGGTTTAGCTAATGGTAGCTCACCAATTCCATGAAACTTGTTTCAATGAAAAACGGAATCTTGTACGCTTTATCCAATATTCCAACTTTCATTAGTTTCATATTAAAATTATATAACCTTAAATTAAGGTTGTTGTTAAATAATATGGGAACTTTGATGATGGAAATAAACCTTAAAATAGTGAAAAGTTATACTAAAGTAGTCTTGCATGCCTTGTGAGAAAGAAGTATATATATATTATTTTGTTGTAGTTTGGTTGTAGATTTTATGAAAGAGAGATTTTTTAAATAATTGTATATTTTACTTATTATTAATTTTTGTCTCATTATGCATTAATTTTGCTCTTCCGTAAATTTGTGCATGAAGAAATTTTGAATATTTTCTAACAAATTGGTATCTAAGTCAATTGGTTGATATCGTTAATTTTGACATTTTTCACATAATTAATAGTTTTTGTAAATCATGCAAAAGTTGGTCGAAATTACTGGTATTTTATAAAAGTGTTTTAAAGTACGTTGATACGCAAAAGTTATCAAAGATGGTCTTGATGGTCGTTGATAAAGTAAATGCAAAAATTGAAAGGTTCGATGATGTTAAGAAATATGGTCAGGCTTAACTCAACTGATTGGTAGGATGAGGATTCCCCTCACTTATAAATATATGTTCAGACCATATATTATCTATGTTTGACTCTTAACACAGACTTTAGATTTTAGAAAATGCAGATGGAAGATTATTTGTATTAGAAAAATTTACATTAACCGCTAAAAAAACACATATTTTTTATGAAGGAAGGCGATTGGAACCTTTTTGATAGGTTCGAGTTTATTATTATTTGATTATCATTATCTCGGAATGTAGTTTTTAACATTGTAAAGGAAAAGACCGATGCTAGTCTTATCTTATGAAGGCTCTTTCTAACATGTATGAAAAGTGGTCGGCCTCAAATAAAGTTCACTTGTTAAGGTATTTGTTTACGCCTCAGATGAAAAAAGGCGCATCAATTGTGCAACATATCAATGAACTCAATATTTTCACAATCCAAATGAGTTCAATGGGAATTGAATTCGACTATAAGATAATAACAGTAACACTTTTGTCTTCCTTACCAAATAGTTGGAGTGTTATTGTTACAACTGTGAATAACTCGTCGAAAAGTCAAAAGTTGAAATTTGATGATGTTCATGACCTGGTTCTCAGTGACGAGATCCAACAAAGAGAGTAAGGTGAATATTCATCATCTTCGGTATTACATATAATATCTAAAGGAGGAAAATCAGCTAGAGGATATAGACGTTGTAAATCAAAGAAAAACGATCAAAATCTAGAAATCATCGTCATTCCCACAACTCAAAGACTATCGAGTGTTAGAATTGTAGGAAAAATGTACTACAAAAATCAATGTAAACTCCCACTAAAGAACCAAGAGGCAAAAGACGAAGCAAGTGTTATTTCAACCTCAGGAGGAGAAGACGCATTGATATGTTCATTGGATTGTAAGAAAAAGTCTTGGATGTTAAACTTTCAATAGAGAGTTCTTTAAGAATTATGTCTTTAGAAACTTTGGTAAAGTTTACCTAGGTAATGAATAATCTTGTAAGATTGTGGGAAAAAAAGAAGTAAAGATTAAGCTGAATGGTTAAGTATAGGAATTTAAAAATGTTAGACATATTTCTAACTTGACCAAGAACTTAATATCCATAGAACTTAATATCCATAGGCCAGTTGGTTAGTGACAGTGGCTACAGAACAGTCTTCCATGGCGATGATTGGAAGATTTTAAAGGGTGTAATGAGAATTTCTTGTAATAAAAATAGTGGTATTGTTTACAAGGCAGTTGAAGCATGCCATTTCATTGTAGTTGCAACAAATGAAAGTCATAAACTATGACATAAGAGACTAGGCAATATGAGCAAGAAGGGGATAAAAGTTATGCTCTCAGAAGGAAAACTGTCAAGTCTTCAGTAAGTAGAAATTGACATATGTAAAAATTCTATATTTGGAAAGCATAAAAGAGTCAGGTTTCTGATAAGTGGTAGAACCCCGGATAAAGAGGATCAGGCTTAATCACTTTAATGTTTACGGTCCGACAATTTTCTCATCCATTAGTAGGAAACATTACTTCGTGACTTTAGCTAATGATCATTCTAGAAAAGTATGGGTATACTTTCTAAAAAAATTAGTATGAAGTATTTAAGGCTTTCAAAAGATGGATATCCAAGGTGAAAAATGAGATATGATTGAAAATCAAAAAGCTCATAATCGATAATGGTGGTGAATATAAATACCACATGTTTAAGAAGTTTTGTTATGAGTATGGAATTGGAATGGAGAGAATGGTACCAGAAACACCTCAACACAATGATGTAGCTAAGCGAATAAATAGAACTTTGACTGACATGGCCAAAAGCTTAGATGTGCAAGCAGGCATACCAAATCAGCTTTGGCTAGAAACTTTCAACATGTCAGATTACTTAATTAGTTAAAATCCATCGGTTACATTGGAAGACAAAATCCTATAAGAGGTATGGAGCAGAAAGATATAAAACTCTCACATCTTAGAGTTTTTTACTACGTAACATATGTGCACATTTGAGATCAAGGCATAAATAAACTTGAACCTAAATGAAAGAAGTACGTTTTCATTAGTTATGGTGAGGATGAGTTTGGCTACCGACTTTAGGATGGTGAAAATAAAAAGATGATTCGCAATAGATACATCATCTTCAACGAAAGAATGATGTACAAAGACATGTATAACACAACTACTAATACTAAAAAATGAGTGAGCATGTGTATATAGAGTTGGACAATGTCTCTGGAATCCAACTATTTAAAGTTCCCAGTTAGAGGAATCAATTGAATCAAAACAACTAACAACTATTGAACACACTGGAACATCCTACTCCTACTTTTATATTAAGAATGTCTTCTCAACCTCATGTTCCCAATAGAAGAAATATGGACTAGATGTTGTTGACTGATGGAGGGTAGCCTGAATATTATGTAGAAGCATATCATACCACAAATGCTATAGTAAGTGGAAATATGCTATGAAAGACCAAATGAAGTCTTTTATTTCCAAACGGGCATAAGAACTAGTTAAGTTACCTACGGAAAAGAAGACATTTCACAACAAATGGGTGTATCGAGTGAAAAAAGGAACACGGTGGATCTAAGTAATACAAAACTTGACTAGTGGTAAAAGGATTTCAACAAAAGGAAGTAGTTGATTATACTGAAACATTTGCTCTGATTGTGAAGTATAATATTATCTGGTATGTGTTAAGTATTATTGCTAGTGAAAAGCTTCATCTTGAACAATGAGATGTGAAGACTGCATTTCTTAATGCAGGCTTAGTTGAGGAGATATACATGCACCAACCTGGAGAATTCTCAAAATAAAGGAACGTGAATATGTTGCGTAGACTAAATAAACACTTGTATGACCTAAAACAAGCTCTAAGATATTATATATGAAGTTCGAAAGATTCACGCACAAGGAAGGTTTCAAAAAGTGCAATGTCGACCAATATTGTTTCTTCGAGAGATATATGTCTAATTATATCATTTTTTTATTTTATGTCTATGATATGCTGGGAACATGCTCAAATATGAACGAGATCATAAACTTGAAGATGCAGTTGTCAGTCGAGTTTGACATGAAGAACTTAAATCCTGCAAAAAGGATCCTTGGTATGAAAATTACAAAAGATACGAAAAAAAGAGTTATGTAATTATCTCAATCAAAGTACATCAATTATGTTTTGCAAAGATTTAACATGTATAATACCAAACCGGTTAGCAAACTTTTGGAAAGTCAATTTTTCCTTTCTAAGAATCAATCACATAAAACAGGGGAAGAAAGATAATTCATGGCTAAGATTTTGTATGCTTTAGTCATTGAAAGTTTGATGTATGCAATGATGTGTACTAGACATTGGCCATGCAATGTGAGTTATCATTAGATTTATCTCGAATTTAGATAACGCTCATTGAAAAACAGTGAAGTGGATTTTGAGGTATCTACAAGACACCACTAAGAAATGTTTGTACTTTGGTAAAGAAGAAATAAAAATACAAGGCTACGTTGATAAAGACTTTATTGGTGATGTTGATCATTGACAAAGTACAATCGGCTATACATGTATTGTTGATACTTGAATAGTTAGTTGGATATCCCAAATACAAAATATATATTGTTGCTTTATTCACTACAGATATCAAGTATGTAGTAGTCACTTAAGGTAGTAAATAGTTGATATAGCTTTAAGGATTATTAATAGAGTTATGTATCGCACATGAGAAGAGTGTTTGTATAATGATAGTTAAAATGCAATATATCGGACAAAGAATTCATCATTTCATTCGAGAACAAAGCACAATGATCTTTGTTATCACTTCCTCAAAGGTCTTTTTAAGGATGAGGTGCTTATATTGAACAAAATTCAAAGAAGTGAGAACTCAATAGGCCGTCTTTGTTATCACTTCATCAAAGGTCTTCTTAAGGATGAGGTGCTTATATTGAACAAAATTCAAAGAAGTGAGAACTCAATAGGCATGTTAGCAAAGATGGTGAGTGTCGATATAAGTTGAATTTGTGTTTAACTTTAGTTTACCTACTGATATAACAATCTTGGAATGGTTGTTGTATGATTAAGGTGTGAAGTTAGATTAAAATCAGTCTTCAAGTGAAATATTGTTAGTCAATAAACAATAAGATAAATAAGGAGAAACAAAAAAATAATAATGAAATCAAATTAAAAAAGAGTTATAATTCAATTTTGTTTTTCATTTGTAACAAGTATGTCAAATGCTCATCCAACAAAATAGGAGAAAATTTCCGATTAAGGATTTTTGTAAGAAAAATTTATAAAAAAATACATATTTTGATGTAAGCATGTGGGCTTTGTGCAAAAGACATAATTGTTAAACACTTCTAAATTTCACTTATTATTAATTTTAGTATACTTTCACATTAATTTTGCTCTTCTACAAATCTGACCATGAAAAAACTTTGGTAATTTCCTAATAACATCACATCCATAATACTCATCAAAAAATTTTAAATGGGTCTCACATAATTTTTTATATTATTTAACATTTCTCATATTATATTATGACAACTATTATGACGGTTCCGACTCGACATACCACCTAAAAAACGAGTGGCAATGTGGACGCACGAGTATCCTGCTTGTTTATTTTAAAACATCACGATCATTATTCCTTATAGAAGTACTGATATCATACATCAAACAAACACCATTGATTATCTTTTTATACTTGGTATCCTTCTCATGTTTTATGGACACAAGCACAAACTTCAATTCATGAAAACTACTTTCAGATATTCATGGCATTGATAGAGAAACTGTTACCATGTTTCTTCTAGCTTCCACGGTAAGTGCTGAATGAAAACGGCGAAAGCAACAGAGGAACATGAAAATGTTGCCTTGTCTGTGACTCCAAGATTTCAAACACAATAGATACGGATGGAAAGAAACCATTTGGATTGTACTTTCCAGTGTTGAAACTTATCCTGTATATCCCTGGATCCACGTCATCAACTATGTTTATTAGTTGACCACTACGACCGTCTGAATCTGTCGACGAAGACCCTTGAACAACCCATCCTTCACTATCCGTGTAACCGAATATCGGACGAGGTTGACTGCCCTTCCACTTCTCCAAAAGTACCTCAATGCCTGAAGCTGGAGAGCCCCGCGAAACATCCAACACGTGAGTGGTAATGGGTGGGCGAGTTCTAGACGGATTTTGGGTTGATTTTGCTGTTAAAGTGTCTGATGCAGCAGTCACGTGACCACCAATAATGCTTACACGTTCTTCTAGCATTCGAAAATATTTATAAACAAAATAAGTATCATGGAAATATCACAAGGGTTGTTGTTGCAGCCGATGAAACAATTAGAATAGGAAGCTATCTTTTGGAATCAGATCCAAAATTTGAGGTGTTATTTAAAATAACCAAACATAAAACATATTAATGAAAGATTTGGAAGTACCTTCTGCTTTTTTAGTGGCGAGAGTGGAATTCTTATCAGTTGTAGAAATTATGTTTCCTTTACTTGTAAAGAGCTTTGACAAGCGCAGTTCTGTAATTTTCATTTGCTCCTGAGCTGCAATCTCAAATTCGACAATTGGTCTGTTTGTATAGCGTTTCTGCAGTGTGATGTAACAGTGTTATACTAACATTTTCCTCTCTAACATTTCAAATCCAAAAATAGCACCCGTTTTGTCTCTTGATATGTTAAGCTAAAAGAAATTGCATTACTCTCATTACCTTCAATTCAGCAAGTATTGATTCAGTACTCCTCCCAGATGCACATATGAGAAATACAAACCCAAACTTTTGCATATACCGAGCATTCCATTCAGCTAGTTCCTATAAAAGTCAAACAGAACACTGCTAGATTACTAACTATCATCATAATCATTTTTTATCAGTTAGCATATCATTTACATTGACCCTACAAAAACTGGATGTTTGTTTCCCGATACCAAACCCAATTTTGTTGATGAACAAATCACTCTTCGACGGTAGTAATAAAACGACTAAATTATTGGTAGCATTTCCAATAGCAGCATCAAGGAAGCAAACCTGTAAACTAGAAGTAGTAGCAGTTGCTAAAGCAGTTGATTGTTCTCCCTTACTCCACCTGCCAAAACCAGTTTCTTTCACATGTTAATGATGCTATGGTGCTAACTAGTGATCAAGAAATAAAACATTTTTACCCAAATCCACTTCACCGATCACAAATAAACACACACAACTTTAGTACTTGTTCTGGATTGGGCCTGGGACTGGCCCACCGTCAGACAGCCCAGCTCCACGTCGGGGACGGTCCAACACAAAAGTCCAAGTTTGCATACCCGTTGGAGACCACACATCCGACACGCTCATCACACGTTCTCCACGTGCTCCCCGCGCGGGAACACGTCATCAGCCAACTACCCACGTCCGAGGGAACAGGTCTTCCACTCCCCGGAGTTTGTGGAGCAGTTGACCCAGAACAAAGACCACGTGCGAGTCTTCCCTATTGCCACGTAAGATCCTGGCAGTATCTGTTGTGGGCCTTGCGACCCAGCCCAAAGCAAATGACCGTTGGCCCAGCGTTGGGGCACCTTATAAATACTCTCCTCCGCACGAGGATCAGGTATTCTAACTCATACTCTCACTTTGTACTTGCTTTCTCTCTCTCACTCTCTTCCTCAAATTTTGAATGAACTGATTTTGTAAAATTGATTATAGTTAATATGAAAGTTGAATGTGAAGCAATTCATGTTGGAGCCGAAAACTATACAAATCATAACATTAAGTTATAATCATTTCAAGATACAAAACCAATTCCAATCGAACCAGTCAAACATGTCAAAACGTGAAACTAAATCAAACACAAACTTAGAAGAATTACTAAAGAGACAAACTCAATAACCAACACACACAGAAGTCCAAATGAAGAAACTAACAAACAGTACCAAAGATGAAGAAGCTGCAATCCCAATTCAAATTTATCACTTCAATTAATATCAGTACCCTAACATTCAAAACGAATACACAAATTGACAAACACCCACATAACAAAAACACAACCTTACCACTAAAGTAACAATTTTAACACCAATAAGCAAAAAAGAAAGAGACCCAGATGTAAAAAAATAAGAGAAAGAGTCAGAGATTGATGACTGAACTGAGCACTGGTTTGAGAAGCATGAGAAGGAGCACGAGCTTGACCAATGGAAGGATGAGCAGAGAAAGCTTGTAGCCACCCATTGACATCAACGATGTCGAACCAAATGTGTCTGGCAAGAGAAAGAGCATGGTTGTAAGAAGGAAAAGGAGAAGCTGAAGCCATTTCTTTGGCGAATTGGGTGCTTCCACAGCATGATAAGTAATCGTTTTCATCAAAACCTAATCCCAATTCCATTCTCCACACACTAATCGCTTCTCTTTGTATTTTGTTGGATTGTGTAGTGGTCAAATTCAGTTGCAAAATGGATCTATATGTTGTTTTTGTTGAAGAAATGCTTGTGGCAGATTTCACCATTCACTACTAATCAATTCTCTGTATCAGCAAAAAAATTATAATAATAACTATCCTTGACAAATTTTGAAAATTTTATTTTACATGATAATAATAATAAAAAATAAAAAAATACTAATGGCTTGTGTGATAGTAAAAAAAATCAAAAATTAAAACGAATTTAATAGCACTAATTAAGGGTATGATTTGGGGTATTAAATCCAAATATATCCAAATTAAAATTACAAATTCATCACCAAAAAGAAAAGAAAAAAACTTAAAATTAAAATTGAAAATTATTGAATGTTTGAATGTCATTTTATGAAAACTACATTGATATATCTATTTTAAATTCAATTTTCAAAATCAAGTTAAATTGAGATAGTCTGATATAAACCTCGTCCCCTAGATGTATTAAACTTATGAGATTATCCATAATAACTGCAATCATTCGAAGATGTTGTGGGTCATCGATATTAGCTGTATTTTTATAGGCCTACATGATATAAACTACTGGATTTTTTAAAATTTAGTGAAAATATATCTGATTTTTAAAAATATGATAACTCATACCGAATTTTTCAAAAACTATATAAATACAATAATTTACTCTCTATTTGTGAGAAGAACTATTAGATTTTTAAATGTATTATCAGATGTTTTTAATTTTATTGTTTTTTAGAGTCAATTTTTTTTTTCATCAATATAAAAAAATAGGGATGCTAGGAGATTTTAACTTGTTACCCTCATACTTTTAAAATGTCAAAATTGTAGAAGTGTATTTCAACCGAGTTTCACCTTCAGTAGAGTTTTAGCTTTCGGATGGCACCATATCTCTCGCTAGCCTGACGTCCAAGTTGAATGAATTGTTGTCTGATACCAAAATCAGAAAGGTGAGAACGATCGAGTTTCGTGAAGATTTGATTGATATTGACGATAGGGTGAAATGCAACCTTATTGAGTTGAAGACCGGTGAAGGTGTGAAGGATATCTGAAGATCATTTCGTTGTATGTTAACAAAGGGATCGATCAAGTTAGATGCTAAGATTTCAAGGTACGCCGATGACATAATTAAGATGATGAAACATCCAGAATAATTTTGTAGTGTCTAAGTTTTTTTATTTATTATCGTTTTTATAAGTTATGTAATTCATTGTCAAATGTTAGTTTACGTTGATGTTGCATCATTGGGAGATTAAAAATATTATCTAATAGAAATTTATGATGAAGATGTCTAAGTAATATACAAATAACACAAATAATACATAATATAAAAAAAAATATCTAAATAAGGCCCCTACCGTCTATGTGTGTAGCCCGAGATGATCCAGTATAAACATCGCCATATGAGTTTACCAAATCAATGAGATTATCCATAATAGCTGCAATCATCTAGAGGTGCTGCTGGTCATCAGAATCAGTTGTAGGAGGCGGAAGTGACATGTAATCGACAAGTACTCATCATCAAAAGGTCCATCATCACATGTATCCTCAACATGTAGGATGATGCAATGATGTGATACATTGAGATACCACTCTAAGTAACCATCCCCACAATGCGAGGGGTGTTGAACCGTAACTGCTTGGTCTCTAATGGCACGACCAAAGCTTATGAAGTTACTCTGAAACCACTAATCGATGCATGCAGATGGTATATCTGGAACTGATCATGGGATCTCTGAACATAAGTATATTGTCGCAGACATCTCTTAGGCAAGTGCCTAGCAACCATGATCTCTCACCACGTATAACTTGAATAAAATAAAGACTCATCGAACTCTTGGTGGACTCTGTGATCAATGTATGGTGTCAATATGACATCATTTACAATCAGCGCATCGAGTCTCCTCTTGTACTCAGCAACACCACTGAAATGTGATTACCTGACTCTCCATCACCTCGCCTGTGGGGACCCTAATAAGGAATGTTGCACTCTCCTGTCACAAATGGTGGGGAAATGCTCGTATATCTATCACTAATATCAAAACACAGACACGACAAATAATAGATAATAAATGTTATTCGTAACAATTTAATAAGAAATAAACAACAAATAATAATTTCAAGTATACCTGTAACAGACTCAAATAACCAGCAAGTTGTCTGATCTCAAATATTATCGTCACTCAAAGTGTTGTATACAGAATGATCAACACAACACACCCTTAAGCCCAGTTGGTAACCTCGAGGCTACTAAACAGACACACGTACAAGGCGTCGATATAAACACCTAACTTGTTTGCAAAGAGAGTACATGATACTAGATGTACCATGTACACCCTAACGGCAGCCTTATAACTCCCATCTGCAACAAGCTTATGTATGTATCCCGAAGTCATAACATACGAAGGTGAACACCCCAGTTGAAGCCAAACTTCTTCTGGAAGACCTTCTTAAAAACTCTGAAATCTTGTGCAATAGTCATTACACGCAAGCGACGGGCTAAGAACATGAGTCATCCAGTATCTGCCACCGCTGGGGAGATGGAACAATGAGGAGACATCATATAGAATGATAGTCATCTCTTTAAACAGAAGATGAAATGAATATGTCTCCTTATAATTACCGGAAATTTCAAAATTTTCGATAAAAAATAAAGTTTTTATAACTACCAGAAATTCTGAAATTTCCAAGTGATTTTGTACCGAAAATTTTAAAATTTTTCGATACAAAATCGTGAAAAATTTAGACTTTAGCGATAACAAAACGTACTGATTTTGAAATTTCTGATAAAAGAATCAAAAAATTTGATATCATCCTAGACAAGTGAAATTCGCGTGTGGCTACTGTAAATTTTAAAAATGAGTGAAATTGTTTTGCATATACCATAGGGTAATGCTTGGGGCACAAGTTAAGAATTAAATTAAGAAATATCATTTTGGAAATTGTGTACAAACTTTAATTAAAATATAAAATTAACTTTTAAATTATTTTTTTTAATACAAATTTACTATAAATGATTTTCTTAACATGTGCCACAAAGACACAAGTTAGCATTACCCTAAACGATATTATCTAAGTGTTAGATATTATCTAAGTGGGGGTATCAAGTTAAATCTTAGGATGTTAGGTATAACCGGTGGATGGCAAATAAAATCACCACTAACCGATGACCACAGAATAAAGTGGGCTAAAACTGTTAGTAAGGCCCACAATTGTACACGTTGTTGCTATATAACACAAAATCACACCCCCGTTGTTTTTTTTCTTTTTTTTTCTTTCATATAATCGGTGTTCATCGAATTTCCATTCCCATTCTTAACAGTAGCTTCGTTTTCGCATCCCACCGCTGCTGGTAACACTTTTTCTCAATTTCTTTCTTCCCATCTCCGTTTCGTATCTACTGCAATCATTCGAAAACTCTAACCATTTCGATTTACAAAATTATCACTATGCATTTCAAATCTGATCCATTAGGGTTCATTACTAACATCGTCTCAATTGAAACTGAACGAAATTTCTTTTTGTTAATTTTTGCAGAAATATGGCCGCGTTCTTAGCTCGGAAATCACTTCTCGCCCTTCGCACCCGCCAGATGGTAAGATTGTTATCTATTTTGTTTTTCTGTTCTCTTTTATTTGATGGTAAATTGTGATGTTCGTGATGATTTTCTAGGTTTAAGATTAAGAGCTTATTTTGAATATATATGGGGTTTTGTTCGTTTATAAGGTGATGAAATGAAATGTTTAATTTTAATATTTTTATTCATTGTTCTGCTTGCTTGTTTAGGCTGTTGCAGGTCAAGGGCTTCACAATCCCCAAAATTATGGAATGCGATTGAGTTCACACCTCTACTCTACCAAATTAGGTCTGTCTTATCTACACCAAAATTATGTATAATCAGGATGTATGTTCCTTTCTTGGTTTGGTTTTGTTTTAAAATCATTGAGCTACCTAGATTATGACAATGGGGGTAGGTTTGGATGTGTAGAAATTATATCTGAATATATTTTAAAGTTATGAATCAAGTACAATCACCAATACGTTTTGAATAGGCTATTCTAATGGGTTGGATACTAACTGTGGAGCACAAATGCCGGAAACACGATACCGTCACTTAGATGTCGACACCGGTAATAATTTGAAAAATGAATAAATTAAACGTTATCACAAGTGTTAATGTCGGTTTTGAACACTAATGCAGACACACATTTTATTCGGAAGTGCCGGTGCTACGTAAGATACTAATAATTACAAATCTACACTATTTGCAAATTGCAACACTCTTCTTCTCCATTCTCCAAGCTGGTGCAATGTTTACAAACAAAACAAAGTAGAAAATGAGAGAAAAGTGCATTAGTTTCAAATACCACAATGTGCTCCACCACAGCTCTCCAAATCAGCCACCAATAGAAAGCATCTAATTATTTGGGTTAAGGGATGTCAAACATTTCAGTAGCTTTATCATTTGTGACTGTTAATTGAGATATCACTGGATATCTATTCGCTTTTCTCGTGCATGCGTTATATTATGTAGGCTTCCTTGATGTATATTTCTGTTTTTTTCTGCACAAACCGTAGAGGACGAGGAAAGGGAGAAACTTTCAAAGGAAATGTCAAAGGATTGGAGTGCTGGTATTTATTTAGGAGCCTTTCATTTTCAATTTGATTTTCCTGTTTTATATAATGTAACTAAGTCACTGTGGATGCTTTGGATGCCAGTTTTTGAACGAAGCATCAACACCCTTTTCCTCACTGAGCTTGTTCGAGGTCTAATGCTGACGCTGAAGTACTTCTTTGATAAAAATGTTACGGTAAGTGTCATTTATAACTGTTTACTGGTCAAGAGTGTTGCAGCTTATAGTTAAGTGTATGACCTCTTTAATTCAGATCAATTATCCATTTGAGAAAGGCCCTCTAAGTCCACGTTTCCGTGGTGAACATGCACTCAGACGATATCCAACAGGAGAGGAACGTTGCATTGCTTGCAAACTTTGTGAAGCGGTAAGGATTTAGTTGTTTATCCAGTATTTTCAGTTTAACAATGATATTAGAGAGCATGCATGCTATCAAATGGCACAATATTTTCCTGTTGCTTCAATGTTTTGCATGCACCGATACTTATTGTATTTAGATGTTAACAAATGTAGCTTACAGTTTGTTAGGTGTGGACTTTGAAATCTTTTCTCTATAACTGGTACTAGGTGTGAACTTTGAAATCTTTTCTCTTTAACTGGTACTATTGGAGTATGCATTGTTCCTCTGATATAGCCATGTAGGACAAGCAAGTAGATCTAGTATAGAGTAGTAGGGACTAGGGATAAACAAAGCTACTAGGTGTGTGCTCTGGATAACAATTTAGTCTCAGAATATAGGCTGTGAGCCCGTGTAAAGAATAGTTGGGACTAGAGCAGTGTTGTTAAATATCTGGTATCGCGCCGGTATACCGGTATTGCATATCGGAATTTTGGCTATCCAATACGAAAGCCTGTATGACATTTCAATTTCGCGATATCGGCGATTTTCCGGTATACCGGTTATGAATGAAATATCAGAAATCATATTTTTATTATTACTTTTTTATAATAAATCATTTCTAAAAACATTAAAGAGGGTAAGGCGAAGAGGAGGAAAAGTAGAAACATAAAATAGGGTAAGGTGAAGAGGTGGAAAAGTAGAATCTAAAAAAGTGGAGACATTGAAAAAGGAAAATGTGCGCTATTGAGTCGGTGCCAAGTATTATACAACACTAGAAAGAGTCTTTGAGGAAGAGAATGACGAGGATGCCTTTAATTGGGGAGTTGTTTATAGAACTTCAGGAGTTGTAGAGTCTACTAGGTATACTAGACAAATAACTAAAAAGAGAAAAGAACTTAATCTAAAACAAAGAAGTCGGCTGGTTCTTCCTCTAGGAAGGGAAAGCAACAAGTGATTGAAGTGGAAGATCCTGTCGTCGGAGATTCAGAGTCTACTAGGTATACTAGACAAATAACTAAAAAGAGAAAAGAACTTAATCTAAAACAAAGAAGTCGGCTGGTTCTTCCTCTAGGAAGGGAAAGCAACAAGTGATTGAAGTGGAAGATCCTGTCGTCGGAGATTCAGAAGTAGAATTTGAAGAAGCCGAAGGATATGCCTCATTATCTGAAAAGGAGAATAATGATTATGTTGGGGAAGAGGAAAAGGAGAATAGTTAAATCTTTTATCGTTTAGTTAGACTTAGAAGAACTATTGGTTATTAGTTTGAACTATTTAACTTTGAGTTTTAATTCCTTTTAAATTTCTTTTTTTAGTTTTTCTGATTTAGTTATTGGATTTGAAATTTTCAATTTAAGTTTTTGAGTTTTTATTTCTGTTTTAATTGCTTTTTGGCTTCCGATATTTGCCTGCTACGCGATCCGATATTTCTCATATCGGTTTTTTGGTGATCCGATATTTTCCGATATTGATATTTGACAACACTGGACTAGAGATAAACAAAGCTACTAGGTGTGTGTCTGGAAAACAATCCAGTCTCAAAATTTAGGCTGCGAGCCCATTTATCTGCAGAAATATTGATATCTAATTAATACAAGTGATGTCAATTTTATATTCAAACTCTCAATTCACTGAAATTACTCTTACAAATAACAACAACAAAGACCAATATTTCCTTTTCATGTTTTATCTCCTCTTCTCCACATTACTTTAATTCTTACCCTCCTTTCAGTAGAATCAGCTCTGAATCATTATTATTTCTTAATCAGATATGTCCTGCACAAGCAATAACAATTGAGGCTGAGGAGCGTGAAGATGGCAGCCGCAGGACAACTCGGTGAGTTACCTACCTTGTGTGCCTTCCTTTCTCCTTCCACGCATTTCTCAGTTTTGCTCAAATTTATCAAATCTCTTCCTTTCTCCTTCCACGCATTCCTCAGTTTTGCTCAAATTTATCAAATCTTTCAGGTATGATATTGACATGACCAAGTGCATCTATTGTGGATTTTGTCAAGAGGCATGCCCAGTTGATGCCATTGTTGAAGGGCCAAACTTTGAATTTTCTACAGAGACTCACGAGGTTCCTTATCTGTTCCTTTATATTGAACTATATGAGTATCTTTAGTGCTTACCAAAATTGTTTATCTTATTTTGTTTTTTGATTAGTTGTTTATTACTAATTATATGTTTTAACTGTTAAAGGAGCTTCTATATGACAAAGAGAAGTTGCTTGAAAATGGGGATAGATGGGAAACGGAAATTGCAGAGAACCTGAGATCTGAAAGCCTTTATCGCTGATAATCCTGTTTGATCCATGACTGCTGCTTATTCTATCGTATTACGCACTGATAAATAAAGTGAAAAAAGTGAAATGGTCTTTAAGATTTGTATGGACTAATGGTTCTTCGTCAATTTTTTATTTTTGGTGGACATTTGTTCCATTTCTGACATGTATGCAATTGTGATTTTTTCTCTTGAGATCTTGAACTAATGAGTAAATAATTGTAAGAATTCGACAAATAAATGTGTTATTGGTAACCTTGAACTATAGATTACACAATAGAAACACCCGGGTTTGATGATCACCCTATATCTGCCTTTTGTAAATTCTTGCAATCTTTGCATGATAGCTGAAAGATTTCAAACAATTTACAATTTTGTAACCTATGGAAATCAACCTTCTACACATGGTTAGTGGTTTGGTTTGGTTTCTATTTAGGAGGTTCAGAGCTCAAATATCTGCTACTAACATTTGTTACTCACATTCCTTATATAAAAAATAGCTTAAGTTGCTCTTGCGGTTTCTTAGGGAATTCTTAGAGAATGACTTTAATCTTAGAATCATTCCCGTCTATCTTTAAGGAATATCATATTTTATCAAATCTTTTTTAAAAAATAAACAAAATTCAAAAAGTGAATGCAACTAAAGTGCAAAGGCATCACATGACAACATTGATATTTCAAAAATATTGGCATTTGCACCACCCTAATGAATTTATTAAAATAAAAGAAAATGATGTACCGATAACTTGAGGAAACTAGATCAATTAATATTCAAATATTAGACTTTGACTCTTTTTTTTTTAAATGATTTTTATGTGTAATATATTTTAGTGTACAAAAATTTTTACAAAAGAAATTTTTTATAAAGGTTTCAAATGAAAATTTGATTTAAATAGATTTTCTTAAAATGTTGTTTTAGATGTTTTATTATTTTACGGAAATATTTTTTGGATATTAAAATTTTAAAAATTCATTTATTTTTGAAGCTATTCAAATAGTTTTTTATAAAAATTATTTTTCAGATATAAGTAGATATAAGTCTTTTAAGAAAACTGTGATTTTGACATTGTTTTAATCTTCAATAATGTATATTTATGTTATAATAGGTCAAAATCAATCTTTTAATTTATAAAAATTAAATTAAAAAAAAAACTTATAATATTTTAAAATATATTTTTATAGAATTTATTTTCAAAAATAAAAAGAAAAAATCTATCTTTTCTAAACTAAAAACAATATTCCCCATTATAATACAATAACTTTTTTTTTTGTTAAAAATCTTATTAATCTAATATTAAAGTTAACAATCAAAAGATTATACAATAATTATTTCGTTAAAAATCTTATTAGAAGAAATTAGTTGAATGAAACCAAGGTTAAAAAAAGAGTACAGTGTGTAACATTAAAATCAATCCATCTCATGACTAACAAAATCTAAACTCTATATTCCTAATGAACACTTATGTGATATACTAGAATGGATAGAGTTCCACAATTGTACCCCATACATTTGAAAACCAAGAATGGTAGTTCTATCAACATAAAGATTATGGAAGAAAATTAATAATTCAGTGTATATATTACTTAGGTACCAAATAAAAATACTTAAATATTTTTAGATTATGGAGATTTATTTTTGGACATATCTTAAAAAGTTAAATGATTTGGAGATGCATCTCCATAATATTTTAAAAGTCACACATCATACATTAATTATTATAGTTGTAACACCCTTCTTACCCCAAATAAAAATACATAATTAATCAGAGTAAATTAACATGTTTCCACAAAAGGGCGTCACACAATTTACAAATCTCAACATTCACCTGTCATACTCATGTAACATTGAAATAGATAGTCATGCTATTAAATTTTCATCTTTCATGTAGCAGCGGATTCAATTTATTTACATAAATCCTTTCACAGAATATTCATGTTCCTCACGTAATCATCAACACTTAAGCACAGAGGCCATTATCACATATTTCAAATACATTTAAAACACAACTTAGAATACATAATATATCTATAAGGCATAAACTCAACGATCCCAGTGTTACATAACCAGAGCATGACTCGACCCAACATAATTAAAATATTAAACGACTGCACCAGCCGAGACCTCGCAACTACTAGCAGTACAACTCCAAGATACCTGCACGATGTCATAAAGGACATCATTCCAGTAGAAGGGTGAGAAACATTACCATAATAATCAATGCACATAATCATATATATATAAATGCACAAGTATAGAATATATATATTCCACCTTTTCTCACCACAATGCATATTAACACAATAACAAAGCATGTAATATATTTCTATAACATAGAATATCCATATTATACTTCTTACCACCATACATCACCGCTCACTAACATACATTACAATGTATATATATATATATATATATATATATATATATATATATATATATATATATATATATATATATATATATATATATATATATATATATATATATATATATATATATATATATATATATATATATAACCAAGCATCTTATCATGCATACATTCACGATTCACCCATATACATCGCTTATTTGCATATAAACAAATATGGATAACCATCAAGCATATTTATCATGTGTACATCCATAATCCCAATCAAATCCATGTAACATACAAAATATGTTCATTTCATCACCAATTCACATAAACATTCACATTAACTCAATAAACACACACAACATGTTTATTCCATCACTAATTTACATAAACATCTACATTCATGTTTATTTCACCATACATCATATAAAGATGATAACATGCAACTCATAGAGACCGACACACGACCCTATGCAGATGCAAATGCGGTACCGACTCATTTCAGCAGGTTCAATTGAAGAACCAAAAATAACCATCGCTCACACCCCACAAGGGCACACAAGGTTCTGCAAATTCTACGCGGAATCAAATATAACCATTGCAACATACGAGGTTCTGCAAATCCACCGAGGGATCAGTAAATAACCATCGCTCACACCCCACAAGGGCACACGAGGTTCTGCAGATTCACCGAGGAATCAATCAACACAAGAATGCATACCATGATGCTTCACATGCAACATGACTCATGACACTCTTGAAATGCACACATGTTTACAAACATACTCATGCATTCGTCACATTCATCACATATATTCATTATGCACTCACAATATATACATATCGCAATATATACATATATTCATCATTTCATTCACACTATTCAAACAAGGTTCACATTTACAATCATCATACATCACATACCAGCACGTATATTCAATATGCATTCACAATAGATATATATATCACAATGCATATATACATATGTTCATCATTCATCTCATATCGCTTCATTCTAGATTCACATTTATAACTCACAATTCAACAATTCATACACATCGGCATCCTTCATACAACAATAATATTTATGCCATATGGCTCATATAAAACTCATCAATTAACACCAATCCCTTTTTGGGAGTATGGGTACATCACTTATACTCTACCAGGAACAACACCTCAGTTATTCTACCCCGGTAATTATTCCACCAGGAACAACATCTTAATCATTCTACCCCGGTGTATACAACCACGACACTATACCTCACTAGGAATAACATCCTGTTATTCTACCCTAGTGGTTACTCCACTAGGAACGACATCTTGCCATTCTACCCCAGTGAGTACGACTCAACACATATACACATTTCCCACACCATTCTTATATTACCAAACAATGCACATGTACTCGTCATATATATTCTCATGCATTCTTCACCCACCATCGCATACAAGCAATATACACTTACAAATATCGTGCCAAACGGCAACAAACTCGATCACATTCATCATGCATTTTAATCAATTTAAACAATGTATCACATATGCCAAAAGACCACATATTCATGATCGATTCATAATCTAGGATTCACGCCATACGGCTACCCACAACACATCATATAACAGCGCACAAGCTATACGCTACATAATTATATCAAATACATCAACATTGGATGGAACCAACCAAAATAAAACAAATGTTGTCACACTCGCTAACCTTCTCCTGGCGAAGCCTCTGGCGAACCTTCGCTACTTCGTTCGCCTGGCGAACTTGCCGGCGAAGACCACTGAGAGTTATTCTGGAATTACTCGCTAGCACTCACCTGGCGAACCTTCGCCACTCTCATTCGCCTGGCAAACTTGCCAGCAAAGACAGGGTGGATGCTTCTGACTTGGTTCGCTGCTGCTCGCTGGGCTTCGCCCGGCGAAGCTTCGCTGCCATCCGCCTGGCGAACCTGCAAACTCAGAACTCCCATGGCTGTCCAAAAGCCCAAACCTCACAAACCGACCGATTTAATCCAAATCAGTTCCAATAGCACGACCCACTCATCACCCGACTATATTACACCGTCAATTTCAGATTCTACCCGTTCAAACTCGGTTTCTACCAATTAAACTCATTTCGACCTAAAATGGAAAATGTAGGAAACACCCAAAAAATCCAAACACACACATACATAATCATACACATTGATTAAGATAGTAAGATTTCACACCCTTACCTCAATTAATCAGAAGCTAGAAGTCGTTCTTGAGCTTTCCAAGCTTTTCCTTCTTTTTCCTTCTACTTTCTCTTCTTCCTCCACTTTTCTTTCATGTTTTCTATTTTACATTTTCGTTCCGCTCCCCCTTCATATATCCTTCCCTTCGGTTTCTCTCCAATTTATTCCCTCTCTCAAAACATCTATCAATGCATTTAAACAATCATCTAATTATTCAAATAATTAGAATAATCCAAATAAACCAATTAATTAACACAAATAATTAATTATTGAAAATTGGACTGTTACAATAGTCATTTTACAAGTTTATTGTACTGAAGATGCATCTCATTTTATTTTACGGAGGTACATATTTATAACCTATCAGAACAAAATAATAGTTCATGTGATGTTTTGTTTATGTTTACTCATATGAAGATTTATAAGCGTTATGTATCATGTAATGTGACGAGATTTAAACCATACAATCGATATGGAAAAAATGACGTATATAAGTCCATATGCTCCAAAAATGTCATATACAAATAAAGTCGAAAACAACGATAAAGTAACGTGAGATGAAAATAAAATACAATCCATAATGAATCCAAAGTACAACTATTATATAATACCACACTACTGTGTATGTTAGACTACGTCTCCTCTGCCTCCTCTGACTTCTCGGTAAACAATCTCCCCCACCCTTAGACGATGTCTCTGGTATATCAATACCCCCGTGCATTCGTCATGATGGCATCTAGGATCTGTTTCACATCAAACCCATCAGGGAAGATGCATTTGTCAATGAATGCCTGCGTAATCTCAACCATGCGAGGACATTTAGGCAAGACATTATCAACATGATCTAACTGTGTTCATTCCTCCTATATTATCTCCTGATGAGATGATTTCGGTGGATCTTCTAAAGCAACATGCACCATAGATGAAATCTGTATAAGTGGCACTTTTGTCCATAAAAATTGTATTGCTAACCAAAAATAGCAAGTATGCTTTTATAGCATGCGCTATGTGGAGCCTCGCTTACTCGTTATCCCCTACAGCCCTGTGCTTTAACGATCTCATATGTGTATGCCTTTTCAGAAATTCAAACCTAGCATGGGCCCCCTGGTTCTATCAAACTCCTTCATCGCATCTGTTGGGCCAACTCCCAGATAGCCTACCATCATCTCGAGTGCCTCGTCTTTAATAATCCTCCTATAATCTATAAGTTTCCCCCTGATCAAAAGATATAAAAAATACGACACATCGTCGAGTGTGATAGACATCTCACAATGCGGGACATGAAATGACGAGGTCTCAGAGTGTCATCTCTCCACAAATGCATTAAGTATCCCGTGGTTGACTGTAATATAATCGGTCATGCACAGGTCTTTCATCCCAGATAGAGACAAAGCTATCTGACTACTCTTCATTCGGTTGAGGCAAGTCAATAATCTTCTGTCTGTGGCTAATAAACTTCAGCGAATCACGGTTCTGCAAAAAATTAAATTAATGTAAGAAACTTGTAAATTAAAATAAACGTAAATTAAAAGAATGAGTCTAACTAATGATATCTCTCCATCTCAAATACGTCTAACATTATGATCTAGATACAAAGGCAGTAGTGACAAGTCTAGAGGGCCTTCTCCAAATGCCTTTGGCTCGCCATATAGAGGTGGCATTGGCTCAATGCTATCAATAGTAAGAGGTGGCAGTGGCTTAACATCATCAACATTCAAAGGTGACACTGGCTCAGAAGCACCATCCTTCAAAGGTGAGATTGGTGCCTCTAGTACCACCGATGACTCGGGTACCTGTGGAGCCAGAATAGGTGAAACTTGGCGCCTGCAGGAGGATGGAGGGAGTGATGCTTTGGTGAGTGAAACCTGTCTTCTACGGTAAGAATGTGATGGGGAAGCATGAAGAGAAGGATGAGCTTCAGAAGTAGATGCCTCCACATGGCTAGAGTGAACAAGAGCCTTTAAAACCTGACTCTTCTCCTGCCGCACTGATGCATGTTGTGCAATCCCCCTGTGCCTCAATCTATCGTGTCTATCAACCATAATGCTTATGAGTAAAAGTAAACCAGAAAATTAGTGCAAGCAAGTAACACTACAAGTAAGAAAAAACAAATTGAGAATTTTCGGAGATACATCTCCGGTTAATGGGAAACTAAATATTAAAAAATTTCGGAGATGCATCTCCAAAATCTTCTGCAATAACTCAGGTGCGTTAATGACGACAATGCAAATATCTCAACACAAAAAATTATGGGTTGATCATCATTTTTAGCCAACAAACATTTTTTACACTATGTCTAAACTATCATTCATGTAATTTCTACTTTTTTTTTTTATCTTAATCATCAATTTCTACTCATTTACACAAAACTCTAAAACTTTTCCAAAAAAAAAAAGCTTACAAATTTAGAGTTTACCTCACACTTTGATGATGTATCTGATGCACTTGATGTTGATTGAATAACCTCCGAGCTTTGCTGTTTGATTAAAAAAAATTGAGGGAGTTTTTGATAAACTTTTGAGCATTTTTTAGAAATGAGGAAGGAGATGAGTCTAGCGTGATATAAGCTCCAATATCTTTCGGATATGCATCTCCAAAATACATTTAAAGATGCGTCTCTGGGAAATTCAACGTTAAATCAAAATTGGGTGCGTTCAGAGATGCATCACTGAAATATTGGGACATTTAAGTATTATCACATGTTGCCTAAGTAAGATCTATGATGCAATAAGAAATCCTCTAAAAAAATGAGTTCCTAAAATGTATTAATTTCCTAGTGATGTCCAAGAAATTTAAATTGGGGGATGCTATTTCCACCCATAAACCACCCTTATGGATGTTCCTACACCACCGTGAAAAGTCTTTAATGTCCATAACATTTGGAAATGCATCTCCGGACACATCTATTTTCACCATTTCTCATACCAAATTGAAGAGACGTCCTTTTTACGCTAAAATTTAGTGCGGAGATAAATCTATGTATGTATTAAAAGTGCGCCCAAGATGCATCTCCATAAACACCATATATTCAAAAACGTGTTAGTGGTCCGAAGATGCATCTCCGGTCGCTTTTCTTTTATAACATGTGTCAAAACCCTTCCCATTTCCTCCTTCATTTTCTAAAAAGCTCTAAAAAAAGCAACATTTCACCTCTCCATCTCCTAACCATTGGAGCATTTCTTCGTTGCATGAAACATCAGTGGAGCTCTTTCTCCACCTTTCCATCATCTCATAACATCGAAACATCTCATTTTCATCGATCAATTCCATATTGGTAAGCTTTTAAACATGATTGTATTACAATTGGATAACTTAACAATCCAACATGATATTACGAATCACAATGCAAATCTAAGAGAAGAGATGAACATTCTTAGAAAGATCAGGAGCACAATGACTCAAAATTGGGAGATTAGGGTGGTTCATGTCTATCGAGAAGCCAACAAATATGATGACGGGCTTGCAAAACACGGGGTTAACTTGAGGAATAACTATATTATGTATGAGTTGTGTCCTAAAATAGTGTACGGAAACTTCATATGAGATTTATCAGATTTCTACTCTATGAGTAGGGACAGAGTCATTCATAGTAACATGCGAACTTATGCCATACTAACATTTCACCTACATATACTAATATAAAATATGAGGATTTCTTAATGCATCATATATGTTTCTTAGGCACCACGCAAAAATCTAAAAATGCCTCTGTTTTCGGAGATGCATCTCCTAACGTATCCCAATACACACATTTCATGTTTTTAGTCGCACCCCAATTTTATGAATACATTTATTTCGAAAATACATCTCTGAAAAGTTTCCGAAAATATATTTTCGAAACATAAAAAAATAAAACAATGCACTCACATAAAGTGGCATCATGTCATGTTTTTCTACTGCAGTCTTTGTCGTTTGAATTGAGGGAAGGAGACAGAAAGACATATCACAACCTTCGCAACCAACACACTATTAAATCCCCATTAATTTCACTTCTTGTTTGTTAGACTTATTGTTATTGGCAGTTATGATTTTATTATTTGTCAATGTGTTGTTTAGTTTTAAGAATAAAGAGAGAAAGGTAAGGGAAATGGTTATGGGATAAATATTAAGTGGTTATGGGGTAAGAGATAAAACTGATCTCTAATTCTTGGAGATTGAATTGTTTTGTAACGGTAAACTATTATTTAGTTTATGTATGAACACATTCTCTATAGTGTGTAATTGAGTTTCAGAAATTTTTTGAAAATACATTTTCAAAATAAATTTGTTCATAAAATTAAAGTATGATTAAAAAACAAATGAAATATATTTATTGGGGTGCGTTCGGAGATTCATTTCAAAAACTTAAAGGTATTTTTGAATTTCGCGTGGTGTTTAATATATATATATATATATATATATATATATATATATATATATATAATACATTAAGATATCTTCTAAAATATTGACACACACACACACACACACACACACACATATATATATATATATATATATATATATATATATATATATATATATATATATATATATATATATATATATATATATATATATATATATATATATATATATATATATATATATATATATATATATATATATATATATATATATATATATATATATATATATATATATATATATATATATATATATATATATATATATATGTTTCTTTTCCCCTTATATCTATTATATGTTGAGTTGAATGAACAACAATGGTACTTGAACATATATTAACACTGCACCTATAAAATATAATTGACTTAATTTTTTAATATTCTCACCGTCTCACAATAGATATCATCTTTTATATTTTTATTTGTTTTAAATTATTTATTTTTTTAAAATATCAATGTGACATTTTTTTTATTAATTTAGTTTTATTTATTGTATTTTAAATCATATAACTATTCAACTATCTATTATAAATAAAGTTATTTTAATAAATAATACTATTTTTATAATTAAAATTAATATAATTAATCATTATCTTTGAAAATATATAAAAAATTTAAAAAGAGCATCTACTATAAGATGGATGAAGCGTGTCATATTTGTTATGGAATTGATATAAATTTTCCTATTAATTGTTCATTTTTAATTTTTTAAAATTAAAATTCGGATCATTTAATTTTAAATTAAACAATTGCTAATTATCAACTATATAAACCACTATATCATATCAATATTTTAATAGGTTTTTTTTGTACTTATTTATATTTTATAACAATGTTGTTTTTCACTAGTGATTTAGTGACGTGGTAATCACGTGGAAAAAAAGTGTTGCCAAGTGATTCCGACGTCACTAAATTATTTAATTAATAAATTTATTAATAAATTTTGTAACTCTGAAATGTTCAACGAAATTTTAGAATTTTTAGGGGGAGGGAAGTTTGAATTTTTCACAAATTCAGTTGTGACGTGTAAATCACAAGGGAACTGTAAATTCAAAAAAAAGTTCGCAAATTCTTGGAATGTTCCGACCCCCAATTCACGTCGCAATGTTCCGACCCCCAATTCACGTCGCAAATGGTTTGAGTTGATGTTTGTTCCGACGTGGCGTTCACGTCACTTCATTTCTTCATCTTCTTTCTTCAGCTTTTCTTCTTTCTTCCTCCCTCACATTTCCAGACCTTCATGTTATTCTACAAATTTTACAAATTTTACAAATTTAATGTGAAGATGATGTATATTGTTGTGACTGTATATTCCAGACCTTCATCTTTCTTTCTTCAGCTTTTCTGCTTCACACCTCCAACGAAAATTTTACAAATTTAAGGTGAAGATGATGTATATTGTTGTGACTGTTTTAGGTTTCCATTTATTTTATGTTTTTCTTTTTATTAACTGTTAATTTTTTTTCCAGATCTAATATTGATTAAGGAGTTCCATTGGAAGCTTTTGAGAGGTATTTTTGCATTACAATTTGTTTATATATTTGATATATGAAATAATTATTTTTGCATTACAATTTGTTTATATATTTGATATATGAAATATTATTTTAGAATATTGATTAGGAAATTTTAAAATTTTTTTTGGTTAGATGTAAGTGTGTATATATATATACTGTGTTGTTGTTGAAAGAAAAAATAAAAATAATATATTATGTATTTTTAATTAGAAAAATAGAATATTTTTTATGTTAGAAACAAATAATATGTTATTAGAAACAAAATAAAAAAATAGAATATTTATTAAAAAAACAGAATAAAAATAATATGTTATTAGAAACAAATTAGAAAAATAGAATATTTATAAGAAACAAAAATAATATATTAGAAACAAATTAAATATGTTATGTATTTTTAATTTTTAAAAACAGAATATTTATTATGTTAGAAAAAATAGAATTTTAAAAAATATTTTTAGTACATAATATTGTAAATAGAAAAAATTAATATATATTTTTTTAAAATATAAAGAATATGTATTATATTTAAAAAGTGTTATTTTTAAATGTATTGTTCTTTGAAAAAGTATTTTTATTAAAAAGTAATAAATATGTACTAAATGTGTTATTTTTAGTAAATTAATTATATATATTATAGATTTTTAAAACAGATTTTTAAAAACAGATTTTTAAAAATAAATTATTAAAAACAGATTTTGTATAATATATATTATTTTATTTTAGTAAATATGTTAAAAACAGAACAACACATTTAATACATTATTTTTACACATTCAATTATTAAAAACAGATTTTTAAAAATAATGAATATGTATTATACTTTAAATATGTTATTATTAGTATAATATATTATTTTAGTGAATTTATATTATACTTTAAAAATAATGAATATATATTATACTTTATAAAATTATAGTGAATATATATTATACTTTAATGAATATATTATAATTTAAAAATAATGAATATATATTATACATTAAAAATAATGAATATATATTATACTTTAAAAATAATGAATTTATATTATTTTAGTTAACATATTTTATTAAGTTGGTGTGGAAATAGAAAAAAAAGATTTAAATTACATATTTTATTAAAATGATATATAATGATAGTACAAATTTCTGCAGTATGGAATATTTTCGTTACTATTGTAGTTGGATGTACGATAGAACATTACCAGGCAGACTTGACTTACACCAAAATTATTTTTATTTTAAATTTAATATTTAATATTTAATATTTATTTTAATTTTATAATTGTTTTCAGTTAATATTATTTATTTTTTATTATTATTAAATTTTATAGTGAAGTGCATCCCATGTCACTAATTAGTGACGTGGGAATCACATGGGAAAATTATTTACTCAGTGTGAGTTCCCACGTGAAAACCAAGTCACTAATTAGTGACGTGGGAGTCACATGGGAAAATAATTCAACTTGTGTCAATATGTCACAACTTTGTGACGTGTTTTTCACGTGGGAAAAAGTTCCCACCATTGCATTTCCGGCGTGTTTTTCCCACGTCGCAAATAGTGGTTAGTGAAGTGATTTTTAACTTAGTGACGTGAGAATCACTTGGGAAAATACAATGTTTCTTGTAGTGTAAATACTTTAATAGGTTTGTGTACTTATTTATATTTTATAAAGTATAAATTATAATACATATTTTATTCAATAGATAAGATATAGTAGTGTCCAAAAGGAATCGTAAATATTAATATATTTACCCAAATTTGAATTTAAATCTCATAGTTAATGTATTTCTAACATTTGTTATCATTTTATGTTAATAATATTTTTTAAATAAATATTTCTTACTTTACATAAAAAAGCAATATATTAGAGCATCTTTAGTGGGAGTAAACTAAATAGGTAAACTAAGATACTTTTTGTGGGCCCAAAGTGATTTGTAGGATTTAAAAAATTTATAGTTGATTTGAGTAGTTTTTACTTTAATGGTGGTTGTCTATAAGAAACCAAAACTTGACCCCACATTTTATATTTTTTATTCAAGTTACCATTAATTTAATTATTTTAATTAAAATACATATAATTTTTTAAATAAAATTTACCTTAAAAACTTAAAAATAATATTAAATATATTTTATTATAAAATTAAAAATGATACAAAATTCACAACAATAATACATAAAAAAATTACATTTTCATAGGAATATAATTATAATAAGGATTCGATTGGTTGGGATCCATTTGATAAATAAATAAGATTGGAAATTGAAAGAAAAAAATTTAAAAGTAAAACTGTGTGTAAAAAAAATTAAAATTTCTATAGAATTAATAAAAGGTAAAAAATGATAATATGACCGTTACTATTTTCAAATATCATACCCTTACTTTAATGTTGTTGAAATATTTGAAATATTTTATTAATATTAAATAATATTATAATAGGTTTCACATAGTTAACGTTAACTATATAGATGATGGGAACTAAATTTTAGTTCACTTGGATGCCATGTCAGCTCTCCTGTAATGCAAATTTCTTATTACTAACGTAAGCTATAAAGAATTTTGGTTTAACAACCCTGCGTTAAAGTTGCTCTTATACTAATTATAATTTAATTGATATGTATATTGTAAAACAATATAAAATAAATTAAACATATATAATTATATCTCAAATATAAATGTTTGTGAAAATATTTTTCAATAAGATATGAAAGTGGCATAATGATGAAAATAATTTAATATATGTATGATTGACTTTTATGTTCTATATTCTAAATATTTTGGCTCCGTCTCAGTTTATAAAGAGGATTATTTTGTAATCTTTCTTATGGGTTTTTGGCTTTGCATCACTAAATTTTTTTAATCTCATTTTATGAGATGGAGAAACACTTTATAAAAAATATTTTTTTAGTTTTTAAAATTACATTTTCAAACGTATATTGTTTTAAATCAAAATGTTAATTGATTTGAAAATATATATTTAAAATATTTTAAAACACACATCACGAATCCTACTCTAAAAAGTATTTAACACGTTTATTGTTGTGCAAATGCATTTCTATTTAGGGTTTACGGAGATGCATCTCTGTACCCTATCAAAACAGTGTAAAGTATATTTGTTTTATGGTTACTTTGATTAAAGTGATGATTTATAAATGTTAAGAACCCTGTTATGTGATGAGATTTAAATCATACAATCGATATGTAAAAAATGAGATATATAAATCAGATGGTCCAAAAATGACATACATAAATAAGGTCGAAATGCACAATAAAGTATAATGAAGTAAAAATTAGATACAATCCATAATGAATCCAAAGTACAAGTACTATATACTATTGTGTATGTCAGACTATAACTCCTCTGCTTCCTCGTGCTCCTCGACGTCCACTACCCCCGTCCTCCGACGTTGTCTCTCACACATTAGTGCCTCTCGTACCACTGTCATAATGAATATAAGATATGCCTCACCTCAGACCCATCAGGAAAGATTCCTGTGTCAATGTGTACATGCATAATCTCCAATATGCGACGACACCTAGGCAAGACATCATGCGCATGATCTAACTGTGTCCGCTGCTCCTCTATATCTCCTGATGAGCTGGCCTCGGCGGATTTCCTGGAGCAGCATGCACTATATACAGATGTGACACCCTAAAGAACCACCTGATGCACCTGTCGACATAGCTCCAGTCGCTCTCGGCTATGGTACTATGTGTCTCTTCCATATAAGATGACTAAGAAATCATCAAACATGGTATCAATCTATGTACCTGTCACAACATGAGGAGCAAATACAACAGGATGTTTGGGAATAGTTTGAGTGTAATCGAACTTCCGCATGATGCGCTCAGGAAAACGGGGAAATGTGAGATGTGAGCCACAAGCAAACCATCCCAATTATAAGACTCTGTCGTCAAATGGTCGTGTCTCACGATGATCGACGTAATTGTTGAAGTGTTTATCCTCGGTAACCAAGCGGTCAAGATACACTATGAATGACTCTATCGCCTGGTTCCTTAAGAACGGAGTAGATGCAGAAGCACATGACATATCCTCAGTGTAAGTCGATACACACAACTAACTCCGAAATGCGCGTGAAGTGCTATGTGTTTGAACACACAAATCATTAGTAAGGGCATTGCAAATACAATGAAAAGATGCATAAATATTAAAAAAACCAAAAAATATTATTGTCAGTAGCGTGATGATGTCTATGAAATTCTTCGTCTTCCACCTACAATCCTCTGATAACTTCGAGCACAAGTAGAACAAACAAGCGGCCCTCATTTGTACTCATGGATTCGCTTGAAGTCCTCGAAGTACCGTAGGTAGATGACATCTGTATAAGTGGCGCTCTTGTCCATAGAAAAAACACAGTCCAACCAAATATAGCAGGTATGCTTTCATAGCATGCTCTATGGAGCCCCACCTGCTCGTAATCGCCTCTAGCCTTCCCAACTCTAATGATCTCATATGTATATACCTTTTTCATAAATTTACACATAGCATGAGCCCCTCTGGGTTTTTCAAACTCACTCATGACATCCTCTAGGTCAACTCCCAGATAGTATACCATCACCCCGAGTGTCTCATCTCTGGTAATCCTCCTATGACCTAAAAGTTTCCCCTAATTGAAAGATGCAGCAAAAACGATACATTATCGCGTGTGATAATTATCTCACCAAGCGGGAGATGAAAAAATGAGTTATCGGTGTGCCATCTCTCCACGAATGCATTAAGCATCTTGTGGTTGATCGTAATATAACCGATCATGCATAAGTGCTTAAACCTAGATAGGGACAAAGTAGCCTAAAACCATCCTCATTATAATGAGGCAAGCCATTAATCTTCCAATCATGGTTAATAAACTTCAGCGGATCACAGTTTTGTAGAAAAATAAATATATGTCAGAAACTTGTAATATAGTAATATACGTAATTTAAAAAGAATGAATCCAACTAATTTTACCTTTTCATTCAGATATGTCTGGAAGTATGGTTTTGGGTACAAAGACAACAATGACAACTCTACAGGCCCCCCTCCAAATGCATGAGGTGGCACTGACTCATCATCCTCAACAACTAGCGGTGGCATCGGCTCAACAACCTCATCAGCCGGAGGTGACACTAGTTCAGAATTCTCATTAGCATTAGGTACCTCCGGTACCTGAGGTGGCAGTGGTGCCTCAGGTACCACCGGTGACTCGGGTACCTCTGACGCCTAAATATGTGAAACCTGTCGCATGCGGGAGGATGAAGGAAGTGATGCGTCGGTAGGTGAAACTCATCTCCAACGGGAAGAAGGAAATAGAGAAGTATGAACCCTAGAAGTAGATGCTCTCGTATGCCCAAAGTGAACAGGAGCCTCCGAAACTTACTCTTCTCCCTTCGCACTGATGCATGTTATGCAACCTCTCGTGCCTCAGTCTATCGTATGTATCAACCATAATGCTTGTAAGTAAACCATACAATTAGTACAGACAACCATACAAGCAAGAAAAGCAAAAAAAATATTGGCTGATAATTTAAGGAGGTGTATCTTCGACTACCGTGCAATCCAAATGTTGAAAAATTTCGGAGATGCATCTCCAGAATTTTCTGCAACTTTTCAGGTTCATCAATGGCGGCAACGCAAACCACCAAACCCTAAAATAATGGGCTGATCGTTATTTTCAACCAACAAACATGTTTTACAATATGTATAAACTATTATTCATACAATTTATACTCATTTCTTATCTAAATCATCAATTTCTACTCATTTATACCAAAAACTCAAAAAACTTTTCAAAGCATAAAAAACTTACAAATTTAAAGTTTACTTCAGTGTTGAATGATGTACTTAATGTTGATTGAAGAATCTTTGAACTTGGATGAAAGAATCTTTGAGAGAATTTGAGAAAATTGTGTTTTTTAGAAATGAGGGAGGAGAAGAGTTCTGACGTAATTTTAACTTTAATACCGTCGGACGATGCATCTTCAAAATAACTCAGAAACTTTTTAAGTTTAATTCAAATTTCTATTTATTTAAAGTGCGTATGAAAATGCATTTTTAAATACTAAAAATATTTTATATTTTCACATGATATTTAAGTAATATATAAGGTCTAGAAATTAAAAAAAAAAGAAAAAAAAAGAGCTTGTTAACCAACTTTGATCCGATTATTTTGACATTAATCTCAATTAATTTTAATTATTATTATTAACATAAAAATATAATAATAAAAATATACTAATAAATACAATATTTATCGTGTGTGAAAATTCCTCATTTTTGGTTCCGTCAGTCTTCAGTCCTCCTCACCGTGAACATCCTCCAACGAAACAACCGGCCATGGCATCCGTCGCCAAACTCGATGAAGATCAGGTTTTCTCCACTCTCTATTTTCCGTTCGTATTCTACAATTCTCTTTTTATTCTTTCTCTTTAAAATTTCAATCCATTTTTACTCATCCGAATATTTTTCAATGTTGGAATCGTTTTCTGTTTCAGGTTCTGGTGGAACGTAAATCGTATGCGAGAGTTTTGACATTGAACAGGCCAAAGCAATTGAACGCACTCTCTTATTATATGGTACTGTTTCCAAATCTTATTTTTATTCTCGTTCAAGTGTTTTTTGTTCAATTATTTTATTTTACTTTTGGAGGAGTTAAATTTGAGTCTAGAAGTGTAGAATTTGATTTTAATATGTTTTTGTTGCTCTCCACACTCAGCTATAGAATTGATTATAATTGAAGCTAAAATTTGGAACTTTTGATTCTAGAATTGATTTTTAAGCTATAATTTGTTGTTCAAATCCCGTGTTTAGCTTCCAATGTGGCTTGAAATTGATTCTGAATTTCATTGTAATGTGATGGATATCTTCCCACTATTTCTATGGTAATTGCAGTGCATACTCAAAATCACCTGAAGATGTATTGGGGCTTCTTTTTGGAATTGTCTTTCTTCTTAGTCTTGTTTTCTAACCCGTGCTGTCTAGCCATGTATATATTACTTTGGCTCAACATGAGAAAAAAATAGTTACATTTATGATCTGAAATGTATATTTCAAATTTTATGGTAATGTTGTTTGACAGAATGCAAGAGAACGACCTATTCGCTTTTGTTCTCTTTGGTCCTATTCAAAGGATGAAATTTAAGTTTATCATTTTTCTTATCTTGTTTTTTATTTTATTTCAATTTCACCACCAAATGCTACCGATGAGTACATTTTTTTTCCGGTTACATCATTTGGTTTGTTTAAGTGTTTTGTTTCTTTCCATTATTTGTGTTAAGAGTCCCATATTGGATTCGTAAGGTCGCGGAGAATAGAAAAACACAAGCGATGAAGAATTGAAGAAAAGGGGGGAAAGTTGAAAGAAGAGTGCGGTGTGTTTAGTGCTACTTGGTTGATGCTCTTGGTGCTTCTAACACCCAAGATTTTAACCTTTTGGAAAGTGTTTCTCAAGATGGTGCATTATTTGATGCATCACAATATGCATTCTTTGGTAAAGATGTTGCTGAGCAAGTTGAGTTGGGGGGGTTAGGTGATAAAAATGATTACATCCCTTCTGTTGAGTTAAACGAGGAGTTTTTTCTCAATGTAGAAGTGGCGGAGGAGGTAAGATCTTTTTCTGAAATTGATGATCTCTCAACACTTTTTGGAAGTTGAACAAAACTGTTGGTGATCGGGTGTCAAGAGAAAATTCCTCTGCTTTTGAATGGTCACAGAGGGATGATGTTCCCTACTGGGTTGACTATCACACTTGTGACAGTGAAGGTTCTCAAGATGGAAAAAGATGGTCCTCACATCCACATTCTTCTGTCACTCGTCTACAAGAATCAAAGCCCTTATACCGAACGTCGTCATATCCTGAGCAGCAATCACAGCTGCAACACCACCTCGAACATCGCTCTAGTGAACCTGTTCCTAACTGGTCTTGTTAGCATTTTTATGATAGTGAAACCGCTGATGATGAAAAGAGACGGTCATCACATCTACATTCCTCTATTTCAAACACAGAAGGACCAATGCCCTTGTATAGAACATCTTCTTATCCTGACACGAGACAGGAGCTTCCTCGTTTTTCGAGTGAACCAATTTTGGCACCAAAATCTTCATTTACTTCCTATCCACCCCCTGGTGGTAGGTCTCAACAGTCTTCTTCAAATCACAGTACAAGTCAGTTGAATATTCCTTATGCTGGGGAAGCTCACATGCACTGTCATCACATAATCACTCTCATTTATTCAATTATGCATTACACTTGGGTGGATCCAAATATGTGCCACATTTTAGTGGAAATAAGACCCAATTTAATACTGGCTCCCCCCTCAATAATTGAATCCAGAATCAATGGGTCAACCAAACAGGGTTGTATCCTGGAGATAATTCAAACCTCCTGAATAATATGCTACAGCAACAACTATACCATAACAATGGATCAGTGTCTCCTCACCTACTGACTAAGCTGCAGCAACAGCCGCATAGATTGCATCATCCTGTTCAGTAGTCAGCAGCCTTAACACATGTTTACAGCCCCATTTATTTAATCGCCATCTTTCGCCCGGATCATCCATTGGTAGAAAATATGAACATGTGTTTCTAAGTGTGGGGTATCCTCACCCTACAAGCCGATCTTGTAGGGTTGAGTTAGGCCAAACCACATTTCTAAACATGGTATCAGAGCCCAGTTTAAGATCCGTTAAGCCACCTGCTATCAGGTTTCCACTTTCAGGCCATCCACCATTTATTTTCACGCTCCAGATGTCTAGAGCCCCACATAGGACAATATATGGCCTAAACATGTGCTTATACGTGGGGGCAATCTGGTTTTGTAGAGTTGAGTTAGGTCCAACTACATTTTTTTTTACAATTTGTCTCACAAATAATTACAAAAATGTTACCTTGTTTTTAATTTTGTTTTCTAATTTCTAAATATTGCACTGGAAATGACAGATAATTTTACAAACCAAAATTACTTTAATTTCTTCCACATACCTGGCTGATCTCTTTTAAAAAATTATTATACTATTTGTGAAGTTCCAATTCCATTTCCTGTTCTCTTACTTCTCTTGGTATTATTCTTCTCTTTTCCTGATATAGGTATCTAAGCTACTGGAAGTACTTCATGACGATGAGGAAAATTCTGATGTTAAATTGGTTATCGTTAAGGTCATTTTCCTTTACTGAGCACTTTTTGCATTTTGTTATTGCCTGATGTTAAATATGGAAGAGAGAGAAAAGTCATTTTCCTTTACTGAGCACTTTTTGCATTTTGTTATTGCCTGATGTTAAATATGGAAGAGAGAGAAAAGTTCTAGCAATTGGAATAAGAATGAATAAACTGGTAAATTATTTCTTAGACATTTTCTTGCAAGAGCAAATTGGTGTCTGAAAGTAATCAATATGTCTGAAGGGAAACCTGAATAAATTAAAGATTCAAACCGAAGATAACCTCGATTTTCTAACTTTTGGCTCCCTATATCAGGGAAATGGAAGGGCATTTTGTGCTGGTGGTGATGTTGCAGCCGTTGCTCGTGATGCAAAAGAAGGCATGTTTTATTATTACTTAATTTATCAGATAATATAACTATAATGTTCATTGCATTGCCATGAGCGCCGTATTCATACTAGGCTTTTTCTGAAAGTATTTCATATTATACTATAAGAGAAATTATTAAGAAAGGACTCGGGATTAACAATTTAGATAAACACATGGTCCTGAATAGAACATTGTGGCGGAAGTTGATCTATGTAGCCGACCCACTTAGTAGGATAAGATTTGGTGGTTGTTGTTGTATATTATATTCTTTTATTGATTTTACTTTTCATTTATGAGCTGCTGTAAATTTGTAACCATCCCTTATTATAATTTCATAAAATTATTCTTTTATTAGGATTATTCGTAACCATGCATAGGGGATTATGTTTTAGACAGGGTAAAAGTTGTTAGGTCTATAATGAAAAGAGCAGTGTGTGAAACTATTATCGTTAACAAAGTCTTTTTATTTCAAGTTGGTATTTGAGCTCTTGATATGGAAGACGGAGACCATGCTTTTGCAAAAACCTTAGGCAACCTTCATTGCAGCTGTGGCTCAATTACCTTTATTATTGCTAACCTCGACACTCTGTTGATGGCTTGATGCCTTCATTGCATTTATATTGATATTGGGACACCAAACCATTTATCACCCTCTACTGCCAGCAAAACCTCATCCGACAACCTCACTAGACGAACTACCAGCCTTCATCCAACCAACAAATCCATCTTGAGTTGCTGTCACGCATTGGAGTTTTGCTTGCATATCAGAGTCATGTGCCTCGTGGTAGCATGTGAAGGCACACGTTGCCTGTATTCATCTTGCTGGCAATCCCATCTTTCTACCCTGGCGACCCTTAATTCTGTTTTGGTGGTCAGTTTCCCTAACCTCCACCATGAGGTTGACTCCCCTTACTGTTTATTTTGGGATAAATTTAATTCTCGCCTTGTAGTACACTCTAGTTGAGACAATTGTTACAATCTTAATTAAATTCAAATCTCACGCAGTTTCTGAATTTCTTATGGAAGTATAGAGAATATAAATTTGAAAGCATGGATTTTCAAATGCTGTATTAACTCAAATGAAAAACTAATTATTTGTTTCCCTATGGAATAGGTGATTGGAGGTTTGGTGCAAAGTTTTTTGATACGGAATATAATTTGAATTATTTGATGGCAACATATAGTAAGCCTCAGGTAACTCTATGATTGTACAAACATTTATTCTGTTTTGTGTTTGCGCTCTTGGCTTTAGCACATAAAATTTCCTCACATCTGTTTCCAAACATTTTCAGGTTTCAATTCTTAATGGAATTGTCATGGGAGGTGGCGCTGGTGCTTCTATGCACGGAAGATTTCGGGTCGTTACAGAAAATACCGTACGTTTTGTCGAGATCATTATCATGTAATTACTTTAGTGTCTAGATACATTGGATAGTCTAACCAAATCAAAGAATTATTGCTTCTGAGAAACTCTCAGGAAATTTATAATGCTGGCATATTTTCATTTCAGAACCCTAATCCCTAAGTTGTATGGATCAATATTCATCCTAATTATAATAGGATTCTATTGCTAATTGCAAAGGATGTATCAAAGACTATCAACAATCCTCCCAAGCCGGTGCACATACATTATATGCATCAAGGTTGTTGCATATACATTTTACCATTGGGTCATGAAGAGATTTAGTGAAGATGCTGGCAATTAACTGATTTGAAGTAGTCAACAATTTACTAAGCCTAGCCTGTCAAATCATCTTAATATATATAGAGAGGGAGTTTTTCAAAACATGACCTATTTTTATAATATATTCTTTCAAAATATCTGGCACTTCTCTATAACCTTAGGCGGCACAATACCATTGGAAATCTTATGCAGGTGTCTTATTTGTATTTGCTGAAGTTATGAGTTTTAGATAAAAGGAGAATAATTCGATATATAATTATTGTGAAATATGATTAATAATGGTATGATACTAACTTGATACAAAAGACTAAATGATAATCCCTATTTATAGGGATACAAGATTCCTAATCCCTAATAAATAGGAAATTCAGGAAGCAAATCATAATAATAACTAAATAATATAGAAACTAATCCTAAGAAATAATTTAAAATACACTAGGATCAAAATATTCTAATATATTTCATATTTATAAGTTCTAACAATATTATTTCTTTGGATTTTTTCTTGTTCACTGTTGGAATTTGGAAATATGTTTTCTATCCAAAAAAGAAAACAATGATATGAAAGAAAGGTTGGTTTGAAATGGCTTATACAGATATGCCTGTCCCTATCTATTTAGCATCCAGATGTTCATTGATTTAATTTTTATGTTTGTACTTCATGACATATATGTACTGGACCATCTGCAGGTCTTTGCAATGCCAGAAACAGCTTTGGGATTATTTCCTGATGTAGGCGCTCCATATTTCTTGTCTAGATTAGCTGGATTTTTTGGTATGAAAGTTGTATCTTAGATATCTAAATTTAATTTATCATAAATGGTTTAGTTGATATTAACATTACTCAAAATTTCAATCTTTTCATCATTTTTGTCTCTGATAACTCCTATAATTTTGGTGCATAACTGATTTTGTCAGTCAATTAACACCTTCCACTTTACACACACATGTACGTGCACACACAGAACACCAGGGGGTAGGTTAGGGGAGATGCGTACATTCTTGAATTTTCACGATTGTTTACTTTCTCTGGGATGGTTCGATTATGTAAATCAAATACTGTTTAATTGAATATTTTTTATTATGATTCCAACATCTTTTCAGGATTTGCAAATTGCAAACGTCTTATAAGAAAAGTACAATAACATTCCCTCTCCTCCTTTGTTTTGGACACAAATTGCAGGTGAATATGTTGGTCTTACAGGTGCTAGGTTGGATGGTGCAGAACTGCTTGCTTGTGGTCTTGCAACACATTTTGTCCCTTCATCGGTATGCTCCTACTACTAAAGTTTTAGGCTATTTCTTCCGATTTGCAGTTTGGTAAATAAATACCTAAACTCCAGTCAACTTAAAAAATGTACAGGCACCCACCATTGGAAAATTATTGCAGTTTGAAAGATAATGGTTTTCAGGCCTGGGGTTTAGAAGTTTATCTTGATATATATATATATATACATATACATATATACATATACATATACATATACATATACATATATATATATATATATATATATATATATATATATATATATATATATATATATATATATATATATATATATATACATATATATATATATATATATATATATATATATATATATATATATATATATATATATATATATATATATATATATATATATATATAATTATTCAGAAGTTAGAGGTGTTGTTTAATTAGTTCTTAACAGTTATTATTAGCAATAAAAAAGAGAAGAGTGGTTTGAGAAACTTCTTGCAATTTAGGTTGTTTTGAATGCTTAAGAGGTGTAACCACATGCATTTTAAGCAATTACCTTACCTTCCTTATTCTTTAAAATAGGAACAAGCTCTATCCAATCTGAAATCTTATCCAAGTTAGGTACATGGAGATTCATTTTAAACAAAGGCGGCCTTATCCAAATTTAATTGCTTGGCTTACATCAGTACTTTTAATGGATACTCCTATGGAACTTTATTATGTCACAACTTTATAATGCATAAACATTCCTTTTTAAGGACTAAGATTATTTATATGATGTTTACACTCCTTGATTTGTGGTTTCTAATCTGTGTCTGTTTGATTGCCTTTTGCAATGAATGCACAGAGACTATCGTTATTGGAAGAATCATTATGCAAGGTCGAAACTAGTGATTCAGCTGTAGTTTCTGCAATTATTGATAAGTACTCAGAGCAGGTTTCCCTAAAAGAGGACAGTGTTTATCGCAGGTTGGTGTGTTTCTGTGAACTTGGAGCACGTCTGGTGTTTGTTTGTTTTTAAATAATTGAAAAATATCACTCTAGTCTTAGTCAGTTACCTTTCTCCTTTACATTCACTTACTGTGGCCACTCATTGCAGGATGTATGTAATCAATAAGTGTTTCTCTCGGAAAACAATGGAAGAAATTTTATCTTCTCTTGTAAGCTATGTTTTGAGTTATTACGCCATTAAAAATACCTTTTGACATTTAGCAACCATAACTTTATCACACTAATTTAGGAGACCGAAGCTACGAGTAAGGCAGACAGTTGGATTTCTACAACTCTTGAAACCTTGAAGAAATCATCTCCAACAAGCCTTAAAATCTTTCTTAGATTGGTACGTGGCCAGAAAGTATTAAATGTTACGTTTTATGGAGGCATAATATAGTTGGCTACAAGAGTCTATTATACTTCTTACCATTATTATAATGTCTGCTTCATATGTTTTTATTGATCGTTTTCAGATTAGAGAAGTCAGGCTTCTAGGTGTTGGTGATTGCCTTGTTCGTGAATATAGAATTGTTTGCCATATCTTACAAGGACACCATAGCAAAGATTTCTTTGAGGTTTTTTGATGATTCATAAACATGTCTCTGTTTTAGATTATTTTGATTTCATGCCATACTCAATGGTTATGCCCAATTGCAGGGTTGTAGAGCTATACTGATAGACAAAGACAGGAAACCAAAGGTGAGAAGCCATAATTATAGACACAAATTAGTTAGTAACTTAGTAATTAGTATTATTGAAATTGCATTTCTTTGGTTCTCATGTTGATTGTATCTTTATCAGTGGGAACCTTCCAAATTGGAGCTTCTGAGTGACAGCGATGTTGACAGATACTTCTCTAAGCTTGATGCTGAAGGGTGGAAAGATTTGGAGCTTCCCAAAAGGTTCAAAAACTTGCCTGCACATGCTATTTCCAAGCTTTAAGGCATCAACAATCTCTCACCTGTTAAGCGGAATGTGTAGAAGCCAAGGAATCACAGCATTAAATGGATTATTGAAGGTTGAGTATAGCTTTGTGAATTGCCACCATGCAAATTGATTATATATTTATTGATATAAAAAATAAATAGTCAGTTAAATTAATTGATACCTAAGCAAACCATGATAAAAGAATAATGAGAAAATTATATATTGATATAGATTGAAGTGAAACTGTGTTGGAGTTAAGCAAACCATGATAAAAGAATAATGAGAAAAGGAATTGTGTTTTCTTTTGGAGAAATTACATTCACTCATGTGGCCATGTGAGATATGTTGAGTACTTTGTTACATGTAGATTAATAGCTTAAATTAACGTGTGTCTAATATAAGGGAATACACACGAACTGGCGAATTTACATTCAAATTTTGATTGGGAGAGACATTTATATTTAGAGTAGGTTGTTTGCTTATCTATTGGAAAATCAATGTATGTTGTCGTTATGCTAAATTGGTTGGATATGGAGGGTGATGAAGGGGTGGAGGTGTTAGATGAGTCATTTTTCCATGGGAAAAAAATTTAGTAGAGGAATATAGGTCTTTGTTGGCTTACTTTTTTCTAGATTCATGGGGTAACTCTTAATTGATTATATCAGTCCTTGTGAAAGGCGATGGTCGATGGTGCAATGATACCTCTATAATGATACCTCTATTTGTTTGAAAGTTATTCAACAGCATATTACTCATAAAGGGGAATTTGTTTTGTCTTCACATTTTAAATGAGTTTTTAAGATTGTGGTGCGGGAAATTTCTTTTACTATTTTTTGATTGCTCATTTTTTAGGCATGTAGTATATTATGTAGTGTATTTTCTAATAAGAGTTTTGATCGTATTCAACCATTTGATAGTTTTATGAATGGAGAAGTGATGCATCAAAGAACCAATTAGTGATTTTCTCCAACACCTCTTAAATATCGAAATTATCTATGTCCGAATTAACCTGATAGACAAAAACTTTATACTACTAAATACTAAATTGTAGAATCTGTATGCACCATAGACATAGTTATTTAATGTGCGGGTTTGGTTTGACTCTGTTTATGGTCATATTTCAAACATGCCACATGCGATCTATCGTGACCCTTACTTTTTTATAAATGAATATTTATTACTAGTAGTTAGTCGCCGTATAATAACATCATTGTGTACATGTTAAGGTTTTCCAATTGCTAGCTTACAAGCCACACCTCGTTTCAAAATGATTTGTTTTTTTGGTTATTTCTTGTCCATATGTTCTATTACGACAAGCATTTTTTGTTATTCAAACCATCACGACAAGTTAAAGAAACACAAGCATTTATGATATGTATTTTCATTATTAAACAAATCTTATTCAAAGGGATCTATTTAGATTCTTTTGAGTCTCTTTTTCACTTGTCGTATAGTATATTCTTTATGCCTTTCTAAGTTGCTTCACCAACAATATAACTTCATCACGTTATTTGAGTGCATGTAATAAGTATAAATATGTCTTCCATTTGAGAATTATCAGAAAAATTCATCCAAAAAACGAAGAAAAATTTCAAGAAAATGACTTCAAATTCTAGCCCTACTAATAGCTACCCTATCAAAACGGTGGTCGTTTTGGTTCAAGAGAACCGTTCATTTGACCACATGTTGGGTTGGATGAAGTTTTTAAATCCAAAAATCAACGGTGTTACCGGTTTAGAGTCAAACCCAATTTCAACGTCCGATCCCAACTCAAACCGGGTTCAATTTAGTGACCGATCCATCTATGTTGATCCAGACCCTGGTCATTCAATCCAAGACATTTACGAGCAAATTTTTGGAGAACCATGGAGCGAAGCGTCGGCAGCAAAGAAATTGCCGCCAATGATGGAGGGCTTTGCTCAAAACGCGACGAGACAAGAGAAACCAAAAGAGGCAACAACATTGACAATGACGGAGGCAGTTATGAATGGGTTTAAACCGAATCTAGTTCCGGTTTACAAAGAGTTGGTTAAAGAGTTTGCGGTTTGTGACAACTGGTTTGCTTCGGTTCCTGCTTCGACCCAACCAAACCGGCTCTATGTGCACTCCGCCACGTCACATGGGTTATCTAGCAATGACGCTTATAAGCTAATTGGAGGGTTACCTCAAAAGACAATATTTGATTCTTTGGATGAAAATGGGTTCAATTTTGGGATCTATCATCAACAACCACCATCCACACTTTTCTACAGGTTTGTTCATTTCATCATTTAGGTACCTTACTATACAAGTTTCCTTATTTTTCTGTTTTGCTTCATTTATTTGGTTGTGTATGGTTACAATTGATGTCTTATAATCACTTTCAGGAATCTTAGGCAGCTAAAATACATAAATAACTTTCACGAATACGGATTAACATTCAAGAAGCATTGTGAAGAAGGAAAATTACCAAACTACGTGGTGATAGAACAAAGATTTTTCGACTTGTTCTCAATACCTGCAAATGACGATCATCCATCTCATGATGTTGGAGAAGGACAAAAATTTGTTAAAGAAGTGTATGAAGCACTAAGGGGCAGTCCACAATGGAATGAAATGTTGTTTGTGATTACTTACGACGAACATGGAGGATTTTACGATCACGTGCCAACGCCAGTGGATGGAGTCCCTAGTCCAGATGACATTGTTGGTCCTGAGCCATTCAAGTTTAAGTTTGATAGGCTTGGTGTTAGGGTTCCAACCATCTTTATTTCTCCATGGATTGAGCCAGGAAAAGGTAAGAATGAGATGCACATGCATATACATGCAAACTAAAACTAAGTTATTAATGCTTCCTATAATTTAGAGTTTTCTTAATTTTGTGCATTATAATAACTTTTTATATTGATTGTAATTCACTCTTTTTAAGGAACTAGTTACACCAATTAATAATAACATGGTTAATCTTAAATAGTGTTGCATGAACCTTCTGGACCGTTTCCAACATCACAATATGAGCATTCATCTATACCAGCAACTGTGAAGAAGATATTTAATCTCCCTAATTTTTTGACAAAGAGGGATGCATGGGCTGGAACATTCGAGAGCCTTTTAACCCTAACCAGCCCGCGAACCGATTGTCCAGGTAAAATATCTGTCTCTTAAGTATACGAAGTCAAACTCTTACACAGACTAAATAAATATTTAATGTGTGTTGTTTTGATGAACTTTCAATGAATAAAATGTTACCTCATCCTTGTCCAGAAAAACTGCCCGACCCGATTAAACTACGAGAGACGGCTGCTAAAGAACGAGCCAAGTTGAGTGAATTTCAGGAAGAATTAGTACTGATGGCAGCAACTCTAAATGGAGATCATAGAAAGAGTATATACCCGGACAAGTTAGTCGAGAACATGTGTGTTTTTGACGCAGTTAAATATGTTGAGGATGCATTCAATACGTTCTTGAAAGAGTGTGAGAAAGCAAAGAAAAATGGAGCTGATGGATCTGAAATTGTTGATTGTGCCAATTCATGTAGTACACAATCCAAATCCAAAAACTTCTTTCACAAGATGTTGTCTTGTGTAACCTGTGATCGTTGAATAATCAACTTGCACATGATTTACATTATGAAACAAGTGCTTTTGTGTGTATAATTGGCAATATTGTTAATGAAGCAAGTGCTTTTGTGTGTATCCAATAATGAATAAATAAGTGTATATATATACAACAATTGTGTGTATCCCCTAACTATGATGCATATACATGGTTCTTAATGATATACAAGTTTTGACAATAAGTCTAGTTAGCTAGAGCGTGCCGCCTCGAATAATTCTCGCCATTTCTGAGGATCATTTCCTGGACCTTCCCCCTGAAATATATGCATTATAGCCTCAACAATAAAACAAATCTTTCAAGTATTTGATTTGCACTAGATATGAATCATAAACTTAACAGTAACAGATAGTTGAGAACTTTCAAGCTTTTCTATCATGTGATTTTGATCTCATGTGATGAACACATCCATTATATAATTATATATACTCAATAACAAGATTACCACTGAAAGTTTACCTCAACAGAGTTAACTTCATATATTTGGTTTTCAGTGACTTCAAGATCTAGTGCCTGTATGCAAGCTTCAGCAACCACAATTCTGCTAGCCTCTCCCACTAGCTTATCTCCTGAAATTAGTTACCATATTTCTGAAACTTTAAACAAAAATACTAGCAAAAGGTATAAATCATCACATGTATAGGGACATAACAAACACATCCAAACAAGTGATTAGGCTCAAGTGATTAATGAGCATCAGTTAAAGACAAATCGTTTGGGAGAACCTAAATTTGAAAATTCAGGCCGAAACAATCCTTGATCAGACATTACTTATCTCTCATCTGAACTCCGAATTATCACGACTTCCCTCCCCTTGAAACTAGAGGGTTAAGACCAAAAAATAACACATCCAAGAGATTTATTTAAGTACTTTACGCAATTGGTTTTTAGGGCGTTCAATCCTTGAAGTCAACCATTTTCACCCCTAGTGTCCGTGCTTCACATAAATAAACAATAAAGAGGAAAGAAATGCTTGTGTTGTGACATAGACCATAGCTATAATAGTGAATATTATTCATCTACCTTGACCTATAAGGACTGCTCGCCGCTGACCAGCTGTTGCTTTGAGTAAAGTATTGAGATCATAAGATGTGTATGGTCCATCAGTCAATCTTCCAGGTCTAAAATACATTTAAATACACCATATGAGGATATTTTGGGAATAAAAACACCTTTGTTTTTTAATTATCAACACGACAATATCGGGTATAAAACATGCAACATTTTCATCTTACCTAATTATGGTAAATGGAAAGCCAGAACTCTGAAGAAAATCCTCCCCCATCTTCTTATACTTCAAGACGCCAAATAGGTTCATAATACTACAGAAAAAATGTACATCACAAGTCTATTGGAATTTTTTTTGAGAAGTTCATTAACCAACATAATTTACATAGATTCACTCTGCAGAAATGTAGTACTAGTAACCATACATGATGAAACCAAATCTTTAATCACAAAAGGCCAACAAAAAACCATAGCTGAATCAAAAGGTAATACAAGTATCAATAATTCCAAAATTTCAGCCAATTCTTTCGTTAGTGTTACACTTGATGCTGATCATGGATGGGTTAAACTAAATTTTAAATTAAGAACTCATTAATAAGTAATATTACCTCCATGGCAATTCTTTACACTTGGTCACACCAATTGATGACACAAGAACGACTCGCTTCACCGAGGAAGGTAATGCAGATACTAGATTCTTCACTCCCACCCAATCTTCAATAAATACTAATAGTCAAAATCAAAATACTGAGAAGTACTTGAAAACTAGATGATTCTACACTGTAGGAAAATTTTAACAAAATGAATTTTAGCTATGATACCTAACTAACTTTCTATTTGGATTTCAATTTAGCAATGATACCAAATGCTGCAATATATATGCATAATATGATTCTTACCAACCCTTTCTGGTGTATTCTCATCATCCCACCGCCTTGAAGGAAAAGCTGTTGTTCCTGTGCAGCAAATCACATGAGTGACTCCCTACAAAGAAACACAAATTATTACCATACATTCTATTGGTTGAATGAGATGGTGAATCATCAATTATGCAACGGTGAAGTATTTTGAAGGGCCTACTTCAAACATAGATGGATCCAAATCTTCATGCTTCCTTGTGTCTCCTTTGAATACCTATCATATTCAAGAGCTTTATAGAACTAGAAAATGTATTGAGAACGAATGACATCAAATTGAGCCACAAAGTTTTTTTTTCAAGATATACCTGCAGTCTTTCCTCATCTTGTTCACCAAACAGTGCTTTAGCTTTCTCAAGATCCCTAAGTATCACCCGTGACTTAATATTCCGCTGAAGCAGTGACGCTAGAACTAGCTGCCCTGAATATTGAGTAAGCCAAGTCTATTAATTCACAAACTACCCCAATCAAAACTAGTGACGCTGAAGCATCGACTTATGTATGCACTTCCATATCAAACAATTCTAATCAAAATGCATAAAATAACACTAGAAAATCATTCCGAATTTGGCATACATATTCACAAATCACAAGGACATATTACCTACAATTAATGTTACCACAATTCATCAACAATATCAAGTTGACCCTATGTTAGAGCAACTAGTATAACTCATAAGTCATTGGATCGTAACCAGACTCTAATACCATATGAAAGTAAACAATGAGAGAAACACTTCACATTGATCTCAACCTCAACTGAATGAATTGAATACAAGAGCAAAAAGGAGAATTAAAACTAACAAACTGAAACAGAAATCTAACTAACTATAACTGATTTCTAACTTCTAACTGATATAACTGATCTAACCCAAAGTCAATTCAATAAACAAGAATTGCCAAATTCAGCAACCACTAAGTATTTGATTTCAGTAAATATTTTATACTATCAAATTTGAATTCCAAAAATAAGTGAAACAGAGAAAAAGAATGAATAAATGTTTACCTACACCTCCTGAGGCACCAAGAACAAGAACCAGTTTGGAGGATGATGATGAGGGAGTGTTTTGGTCATTTTGTGTGAGAGGTTTTTGCGAGTCGGTAGAAACAGCTTTTGCGTAAACGCGCTTATAATTAGAAGTTCGTTTGGAAGAAGAAGGAAGGGAGATTGAGAAATTAGGGAGTTTGGTGAAGAGAAGTTGAGGATTAGAAGAAAGAGAGTGGAATTGAAGGAAAGCAGAAGCAGCAGTTGTAGAAGCCATTAATTCAACAAGTTTTCAAAGGACAACAAACAAAAACTGTATTTTATACTCAACTCCAACCTCAATTAGGCACCACCAGTTTTTTTCTTTAGTTTTTTCATTAATAAATAAATAGATAATTCTTAATTTACAAGTCATTTTTGTAAATGATAAATTGATAAAGAAAAACAATTATTTTATTTTATTTTAGTAACACATTTTCTAACAAAAGGCATAGAAAAAAAATACTAAACAAAAGTCTAATAGAGATTGAATCTTTGATAGTTAGAACGGAGTCAACTATGCCTTGAATTGGAAGAACATATTTAAATATGGAGCGATTATCTTTCTTGCTTGTCTTTAATTTTGATTTCAGATGATTACCACGAGCCATCATTTGAGAATTGTAATGGTTATGAACTTTGTCTCGAACCTCATATGTATGTTTGCATGAAAATATAAGTGGTAGAACAACTTCACAGATCTTGGAAAGAAGCCATGTAAATAATTATTGATCTTGAACAATTCACACTTCATAGTTTTCAGACACGATATTTGCAATTCTATAATTATCTATTTTGAACATAAGAGGAATTCAAGAGTTATTTGCAATTCTATAATTATCTATTTTGAACATAAGAGGAATTCAAGAATTAATTACCACTGCATGCGCGTGAGAGAGAGAGTTGTGTGTGCGTGCGAGAGAGAGAGAATTACTCCCATAACAAGAGGTTATTTTCTTGAACACCATTTATGACTTGTTCTTCTAATATAACTTCATATATCATATTATAATTTTCTGAATCAGATTGAAAAGTTATATGTTTTGAGTGGTCCTGTGTAAAAGTTTAAAGTTAACTTCATTTAAGTTGTTAGTTATTTCTAAGAGGCCTTATTTAACAGTGAATGATGTGTATGGAGACCCTTTTTGTTATATTTTAATTATGAAAAAATGTGAGATCTTGTGCTGTAGGTCGCCTTGCAGGAGACCTTTTTGTTATATTTTAATTATGAAAAAATGTGAGACCTTGTGCTGTAGGTCGCCTTGCAGACCCTCAAAGAGGGCTCTGATAAACATTCCACATAAGTTATAATAAACTCAACTAAAAATATCACCACAACCGTAATCAAGGACCATTAGAAACGTGCTGAAATGTGTTAAATATGAAGAAAAAATGCAGACACTTGGAATCGAACACATAACCTCAACTTTTTACTATATAAACAACCGTAGTGGTATGTTATAAACTACTGTCTTTTTACCACAACTATTAGTCTGTGGTTGTAAAGAGAGCACATACAATCACATGCTACCTTACTACAGACCACTGTGGTTTTAACAATTGATGTTTCTTTGAAGCTAAATGTATATCTGAATTAATACCCACATACACTAATTAAGAAGCTTAAATCTTCACTAATGATAAAAATGATGATGATGTAGCGAAATAAAGGTATTTTTAAAGATGATACCATATTAAAGGAGAATTCATGCATTGAAGAAGATAATGAATCTCATTAAAGAAAGCAAGATCTTCTTGCATTTATTCTATTTTCATTATATTGAAAGAGAACATGATATATATATATATATATATATATATATATATATATATATATATATATATATATATATATATATATATATATATATATATATATATATATATATATATATATATATATATATATATATATATATATATATATATATATATATATATATATATATATATATATATATATATATATATATATATATATATATATATATATATATATATATATATATATATATATATATATATATATATATATAAAAGTTAGCTTGAATACTTAGTTATATGTTTTTAACAATCTTCTAATTTTTCTAACTTTCTAACAATCTTTTCAAATTAGCATAACTATAATTTTGGTTGAGACTTTCTCTAATACAACAGAAGACATCTTCTAATTTACATAGATGACGTTAAGCTCTTTGCAAATTGCAATTATCATTGAACATGTACTTTTTTTTTTTTACTATAAACAAATTTAAAGACAATTTATTTACATTTAGTTGAGGATAACATTTGTTCAAGACAAAAACAAAAAAGAATATTAGAGAGACCAATTTTTAATATAAATATATTTTATAAGATTTAAGATTCAATGATAAAAACAAAAAGTTGTATATCTACAATAAAATAACATTGATCAAGAACATAAAGTTGTATATTATTAAATCAGTGAGCTGGATCAAAAAATATGATTAAATCAGAACAAAAAGTAACACATCAATGCACAAGTCTGATGGTACTCAATCTGCATACCATCACCTTCGGAATCTACAACCCACATTAGGTGTTCTTTATAAAAGCTTTTCTTTAAAATTAAATCTTGCATGAACCACTTTTGTCTCGGATACCTCCTGTGCGACCTTAGTTGGGTCACCCCCAAACGGGTAACCATCATATCCATGACTTCCTCTCTATCAAGCCTTTCATGACTCAGTAATTTTTCCCTGATGGGAAGATGCAGAAGACATGAGATGTCATCCAAGGTGATGATCATCTCTTCTATAGGAATGTGAAAAGACGAACTGAATATCACCTCTCTTCAAAAGCTACTTGCATGCCGTGAGATATGCTCATGTATGCATTCCACATAAGCTGCAATAAACTCAACTAAAAATAATACCACAACTGTAATCAAGGATCATGGTGATATGTTGTGTGTTAAGCTTTCACTACGGTTGGTTTTTAGAACCGTGCTGAAATGTGTTAAATACGAAGAAAAAAAATGCAGACATTAGTGGTATGTTACACGCTACTATTTTTTTACCATAACTATTAGTCTGTGTTTTTACCATAGCTATTAGTATGTGACTGTCCAGAGAGCACATACAACCACTTACTATCTTATTATAGACCACTGTCCGTAGTAAAAAATTTCTTCAAACCATTGTTATATGTTTTATTCGTAATAGTGTGATGAAGCAATTTGGAATGAGTTGGAGACATGTTACGAATTAAGCAAAAAAGCTTATAATTCAACAATTGATGTTTCTTTGAAGTTAACTGTAGAACTGGAATGATACCCATACACACTAACTTAGAAGAAGCTTCTTTGAAGCCTAAATCTTCACTAATGATAAAAATGGTGATGATGTGGTGGAACAAAGGTCTTTTCTTAGATGATACCATATTAAATGAGAATTCACGTGGGGAAGAAGATAACGAATCTCATTAAAGAAAATGATCAAACAAGATCTTCTTGCATTTATTCTATTTTCATTACATTGAAAGAGAACACGATATATATATATATATATATATATATATATATATATATAAATATATATATATATATATATATATATATATATATATATATATATATATATATATATATATATATATATATATATATATATATATATATATATATATATATATATATATATATATATATATATATATATATATATATATATATATATATATATATATATATATATAAAAACTCCTAACTAATTTTTCTAACTTTCTAACAATCTTTTCAAATTAGCATAACTGTGATTTTGATTGAAACTTTCTCTAATGCATCAGAAGGCATCTTCTAGTTTATAGACGGCGTTAAGCTCTTCGCAAATTGAAAAAAACAAAAAGGTGTATATCTACAATAAAACAACATTGATCAAGAACAAAAAGTTGTATATCATTAAATCAGTGATCTGGATCAAAAAAATATCATTAAATCAGTACATATATTTACATACACTAATCTAAACCCTTAATCGTCGTTTTCAAGTATCATTAGAATCTCTACTCAATAACATATATATACCTCCATTCATGTTAATGTTGACTCTTTCCTAATTGGCTTATCATGGAGTCACTCATCTAATTTATCATCACTATGATCTAATTATCTTACATCATGTATGCATCAATTCACCTAAATGTACATCCTCAACATGCATATCACCATGCATGCATGCATACAATCCATTAAAACTTTTTTATAATGGAATTTCACTTTCTCTAAACTAGTGTTCAACCGTTACCAACGTTGGTATTTCTTGTTCTTTCTTAGACTCATGATGATCACCAACAACATTTTCATTGTTGTGATTTTCTTCACCGCCGCCGCTTCCATTTCTCATCTCCACAACCGCGCCGAATTGGACGCGACCCTCTCCATCACCGTCCATAAGAGAATCACCACCGGCGGTTTTCGCACCGGTAGGGCTGGTTGTTTGTGGAGATTTTGGTGTCCAAATTGCAGCACTTTTACCAGGATTGTTATTATTACGGTGTTCTTGAACATTAATAGGTCTAATGCATCTATATATAAATATTATAAACCAAGAGAGCCATGGAATTGCAACCAATGTCATGCCTACATAGAGATACCATGATACAACTTCTGAATCTGGGAGGAATATGTACATGCAGAGGAAGATTCCTCCTCCAATTGTGCATGCAAAGAAAAAACAAGAGATGACATATATTCTAAGATCTCCTTTTCTATCTCCCATTGAAGAGGAAGGTCACACTATAAATGAATATCAATATATAATAATGATATCACTTTTTTTTGTTGTTGCAAAGGTTTTGCAAAAGCTCAATGGTTTGTTTGTTGAGAAACAATTATTAGACAGTTTCAAAGAAGGGGACACATTGAAGCGTTTAAATCGGAAGATGGTTTGTTTGTTGGTCAAGCAATTACTATTACGTTTGAGGTTTTTTTCTATATTTTATTTTATATAAAAATAAAATTAAAATGTAAAATCATCATATAACACATGAGAATCAAAACATCAAACTATGTTATAGTCTTTAGTTATCATGTCATTGACAAGTAGGAAATTCTTTGGTACTCGGGAATTTAAGTTAGATATAGATATTTTTAGTGCAAATTCTTTCAAAATTTTCATTTATTTTAAAATAATTAAAAAAAAAATGTTGTGGTATTGAATTATACTTTTTGATTGGTTGAGAGTATTATATCCGATCAAAGGCATAGAAGTGTTCACCTTAAAAGTATTATTATAAGTAAAAAAATAAGAGAAATGCTCATTAGATCTTTATAATAGATGACATAAAAAAAAAGTTAGTTACATAGTTAGTTAGATTCTGTTATGCTGTTAGCTTTTTCTCTTCCAACTATAGTTGATGTAACCTTCGTTCAATAGACAAGAGAGGATTGCTTTGCATTTTATCTTCTCCTTCTTCTCTTTAAGCTTTCTTGCCATTCTTCAATGGCTTCCATATGTGAAGCATAATATGGTATCATCGTCTTCGATTCTTTTTCCACACTTTCGCACCCTTTCTTTTCTCTCTTCCACTCGTATAATCTCTCCACTTGTGTGATTTTTCCTTCGATTTCAGCATGCCTTCGCGTAATGATCCTACTGCAAATCGAATCACTAATTGTGATGTTGATTCGGTTTATTACATTCATCCTAGCTAAGATCCCAATTTTGTTAGCATTCAACCTCAATTGAATGGTTCGAACTACATTTCGTGGTCAAGATCCATGAAAAAAGCTCTTGGAGCTAAGAACAAGATTGCGTTCATCAACGGATCCATTTGCGTTTCAAGTATCAATGATCTTAATCGATCTGCGTGGGAACGATGCAACTGTCTTGTTCACTCATGGATTCTCAACTCTTTAAGTCCTGCTATCGCACAAACCATTATTTTCTTGGAAAATACTCTTGATGTTTGGATTGATCTCAAAGAAAGATTTGCTAAAACTGATAGAATTCGCGTATCTAATTTGCGTGCTGAAATTAACAATCTCAAACAAGGAAACAAATTTGTTCTTGATTATTTCACTGAGTTTCGTGGACTATGGGAAGAATTGAATTCTCATAGACCAATCCCTACCTGTACTTGTGCCCAACAATGCAGATGTGATGCTATGCGTAGTGCTAGATAATTTCGTCTTGAAGATCACTATTGAATGAAAAAATTTATGTTATCAAAACTCAGGTTTTGTTACTTGATCCTTTACCATCCATCAACAAAGTGTACTCTATGGTTGTCCAAGAAGAGAGTAACAACATCTCTTTGTTGAGTCAACCTGATTCTAATTCTACTATTAATGAAGCCAATAGCCTTGTTAATGCATATGATTCAAGGAAGTTTGTTGGTAAACCTTCCAACTCTTATGGTGGAGCATCTAACAATAAGAAAGATGGTAGAGTATGCACTTTTTGTCACAGGACTGACCATACAATTGATGTCAGTTATCGCAAACATGGATTTCCTCCTAATTTTACCAAAAAGCAAGCATCAGCAAATGCTTCTAATGTTGTTGATACACAAGCTGTGATGAACACTGGATCAGAAGGTTCTCTCAATAATTCAAGTGCCATCATCACTAAAGAACAATATGCTCAATTGATTGGTTTGTTACAACAAACAAATTTGCTGCCTTCTAACCCTACCCCAAATCCAACTGCCAACCTATTTCCACTCATCTTGGTCATACACCAAATGAGAATTCAGGTAAAATTTTTGTTTCTACAGTTTCTTGCTCCACTTACATAAAACCTGATTTTTGGATTTTAGGTTCTAGTGCCAATGACCATGTTTGCTCATCTCTTAAATTGTTCAGTTGTTACCACAAAATTCATCCTGTCAATGTTTGTCTACCTAATGGATCTGTTGTTCTAGCTAAACATGCAGGAACAATTCAGTTTTCTCCTCACTTGCAGCTTAATATTGTGTTATATACACCTGATTTTTCCTTAAACCTTGTGTCTGTTTCCAAACTTTGTCAATCCACTAATTGCAATTTCATTTTTTCTGCTAATGATTGCTTTATTCAGGATGTGAAAACGAAGAAGATGATTGGTTTGGCTAATCAAGTGGAAGGGTTGTACAGACTCAGGACAGATATTAATTCCTTTTCTGCAGAAACTAACATTTCAAGTATTTCCTCATCCAAACCACATGTAGAAACTTCAATTCCCAATAATTGTAAAATGATCCCAAAACAAGCTTTGTGGCATTTTAGATTGGGCCATTTATCACATGATAGACTTTCCAAAATGGCTCAAATGTATCCTGATATTTTTAATGACAATAAAGTTGTCTGTGATGTGTGTCACTATGCTAGACATAAGAAACTACCTTACACTTTGAGCCATTCTAAAGCTTCTCAAAATTTTGAATTGTTGCATTTTGATATATGGGGTCCTATCTCCACAAATTCTATCCATCATCACAAATATTTTTTGACAATAGTTGATGATCACAGTCGATTTACTTGGATCATACTATTTAAAAAAAAAACTGAAGTTTCTACACATGTTCAACAATTTGTTGCTCTTATAGAAAATCAGTTCCGTACATGTCCTAAGTTCATCAGGTCTGACAATGGACCTGAATTTTTCTTAGCTCAACTCTATGCTTCAAAGGGTACTATCCATCAAAGATCCTGTGTTGAGTCCCCTCAACAAAATGCAAGGGTTGAAAGGAAGCATCAACACTTGCTTAATGCAGGTGAGCCTTACTGTACCATTCAAATTTACCTAAATCTTACTGGTCCTATGTTATTAGCTATAGAGCCTTCATTATAAATAGAGTTAACACTCTTTTACTCAATAACCAATCCCCTTATCACATACTGCATAGTAAACCACCAGACATTAACCAACTTAAAGTCTTTGGCTCTTTGTGCTATGCATCTACCTTGTCTAATCAAAGAACTAAATTAGATACAAGATCTAGAAAATCATTGTTTCTTGGATATGTTGTTGGATATAAAGGCTCTATTCTACTTGATCTAAATTCATTCAAAATTTTCATTTCAAGAAATGTCACTTACCATGAACAGATTTTACCTTACCAACAACAATCTTCATCTACCACAACTCCTTGAGAATATTATAGTACCTCAGTTCCCAATAGCACTTTAGTTTCAAATCCCTGTCATGACATACATTATTCTGCTCAATATGATCTTCCCATTAACCAAATCAACCATCCAGTTACCACAACTTTATCTACACCCACCACAACTGACTCAAATCAACCTTCCAGCTCCCTTTCCAATTCTAATCCACCCACCACTGATAGACATCATTCCACTCGTGCCTCTACAAGAGTCAGATCCTCACCAGCCTTTTTAAAAGATTATGTATGTACAACCTTCACTGATCCACAATGCCAATCATCTTCAAGTAATCCTCACTCTTTTTCCAATTTTATTTCACACCATAATTTGTCTCCTGCTCATTATCGTTCCACTCTGTCCCTTAATATTAATCATGAACCTAAAACATACTCCGAGGCTAGCAAATTTGAATGTTGGAATCAGGCCATGAAAATTGAACTTGCTCCACTTGAGCAAACTGGAACTTGGAAAATTGTGGATCTTCCTCCCCATGTCAAACCTATTGGTTGTCGTTGGGTTTACAAGATTAAGCACAAATCTGATGGAACCATAGAAAGATTTAAAGCTCATCTTGTTGCTAAAGGATACAACCAGATTGAAGGACTTGATTACTCAGATACTTTCTCACCTGTTGCAAAGCTCACCATAGTTCGCTTGGTTCTGGCCTTAACTTCAATCCATAACTGGCATCTTCACCAACTCGATGTGAATAACGCATTTCTTCATGGTGATCTGAATGAAGATGTTTACATGTTGATCCCACCAGGTGTCCAAACTTCCAAACCTAACCAGGTCTGTAAACTCATTTTAAGTCACTTTATGGACTAAAGCAGGCAAGCCGACAATGGTTTGATAAATTGACTTCAATCCTCACTGCTCATGGCTATTCTCAAGCACCTTCTGATCACTCACTCTTTGTTAAACAAACATCATTCACCTTTACAATTTTACTTGTTTATGTTGATGATGTTATTTTAGCAGGTAACTCTTGTCGCTACTGCGAAAAAAGGTGCCGACAATGACAGAAGAGTCGCCACCTTTTGTTATTTATCCCAAAGAGAGGGAAAGGAAACGATCGGAAAAACCTAACGAAAAGGGAAAAGACAAGGTCATCGTAACCAAGTCCTGGATTCGGGAGTCAGTTACGCAAGGGGAAGGCATGGGCACCCCTCACGTCCGTCATAGCGCACAACGTTCATCGCATTTATTAGATGAGTTAGAATTGTTTTGAGATGAGAAGAAGAGAGATGCACGGAAGGTCTAAGGGAAACTCGGCCCTAACGTTGTCATGCAAAATGGTCCTAAGGTTAGGATTGAAAGGGGAAATATCTACCCTAATGTTAGCATGCATGGTTTGAGTCCTAATGTCTATCATAACCAACCTTAAACAAGGAAGGTTAGATCCTAGGGGAACATGGCAAAGGAAGACAAAGGAAGAAGAAAGATCAAACACAAATGAGAGTGAAAATAGGGATGCAAACATGGATGCAACACACAAGTAAAGGGAGGAACAAAGTGTGGGGTAAGCACCGCCACAAGCACATCTCGACCTTTATTAATGCAATAAATAAAGATGCAAAACACAAGAGGAAATGCAAATGCAAGAAGGCAAGCAAACATGAATATGCAAGCACAAAAGATGAACATCACTTTGAACGACAAACTACGAAAGTAGGCATCAAAGTGGAAATCGAACGCGCGTGTCGAATAAGTAATGATTAAACAATCAAGAACAATGACATATATCCAAACATTTCACTCCTCATGCATCATACTGATCCATGAAGATTCAAAGTGAAACGATACCAAAACGACCTTGAAAAATAGCAAAACAGGCTTGCTGACACAGTGTTAATCGATTAACACCAGGGGTTAATCGATTAATCACTTAAAAATGATGAAAAATTTGAATATTTGCATTGGTTAATCGATTAACCAATTGGTTAACCGATTAACACTGTTCCAGAGGCGAAAAACAGCAGAAAACAGCAGTTCAGAAACACTTTTCAGCAACTTATCCAATGTGTAATCATTCTAATGATCATATAATCAATTATGCACGAAATTAAACCATAAACCAGTGATCTAATGGTCATGTAAACACATTTAAATAACAAGATAACAAATCAAATGGATCAAATCAACCAAAAGTCAATCAAAGATGAAAATCTACATGATCATGCAAAATAAGTTCGAAACAACAATAGATCTAGGATTCCAACCTTCGAAGCGGAGATTTGCTTCGGTAATTGTTGATTCAACTCCGATTGAAAAGATCCAAGCGAGAAATCCGGAAAACTTCAAGATCCAACTGAATTCTTGTAGTAAAAATGATGATCAAACAAAATCAAACCAAATTACTCCAAATAAGCACTTCCAACACCACTTCAAAATTCAGATCCAAATTTGCATGAAAATTGAATGAGGAAATTGATCCAATGAAGATGATGGATGAAGGTTCTAGCTCAAGAATTCATTGATTCCAATGTAGAATCAAAGAATTCTAATGGATGAAGAGCTTTGGTGAAGGTTTGGGAATGGAGAAATTGAGAGAGAATGAGATCAATTCTGAAAATGAAATTGAAATTATGAGAGTTAGATGTGTGAGGTTTGGAGTAAATCACTTAAATACTCCTTAGGCTTGGATCCAAATGAGAGGTTTGGAAAATTTGGTTTGGAATGAGGAATGGGAGTTTGGAGGGAAAATGAGATTAACCAAAATTCAAGATGATTCTAGATCATTCCAAGGTGTAAAACAGAACTTTCAAGTGATCAAAATTGGACCCCAAAGTGGTTTTTCTTCACAATTCACGTACAGAGGCAAAAATTGCACTGGTTAATCGATTAACCATATGTGTTAATCGATTAACACCTTTAAATATTTGAATTTGACTTGTTTTTTTACTTGGTTAATCGGTTAACCATTTGGTTAATCGATTAACACCTTCAAATTTTTGAATTTGGCGCCTTTTGGAGGGAAATCTGCACATTTGCCCGTTTTCAGCCGTTCTGAGCTCTGTTCAGCTTCTGAAACTTGTTCTTAAATACTACCGCTGTGAGAATGCTTGATATAGCCCGAATGTTGCTTCCTGAGCTAAAAATACCCTGCAAAATAAAAATAAAATCGGTCGTCCGACTGCTGGGCAAAATAAATGCCAGGGACTCTGATGCTTGCTATTCAGGTTCATGCACTGAGATGAAAACTGAGCCACAGGAAAACCTTGATCCCCTGTCTCAAGGACGAATGTTATGCAAATGCAGAAATGCGAAAATGCAAAGAAACAAAAGGCAGATGCTACTAAAACGGAAAGACAAATTTTGGGGTGCTACAACTCTCTACAAGAGTTTCAAACTATGAAAAATATTCTTCATCAGCTCTTCAAGATCAAGGACTTAGGCATTCTAAAATATTTTTTGGGTTTAGAAGTAGCTCACTCAAAACATGGTATCTCCATTTGCCAAAGAAAATACTGTCTTGATCTTCTCAAGGATTCAGGTTTTATTGGCTCTAAACCAGCAAGTACACCATCTGATCCATCATTTAAGCTTTGCCAAAATGACAACCCTGCATACCATGATATTCCATCTTATAGACGACTCATTGGCAAACTAATCTACCTCAACACTACATGCCCAGATATCACGTTTATCACACAACAACTCAGTAAATATCTTTCCAAACCTTCTACTCAACATTATAATGTTGCTTGCAGAGAGTTTTGCGATACCTCAAACAATGTCCGAGCCAAGGCTTATTTTTTCCACGAAGTTCATCACTACAAGTAACATGTTTTTCAAATGCTGATTGGGCTGGTTTTATAGACACACGTAAATCTGTTTCAGGATCATGTTTTTATTTGGGCAGCTCCAAGTATACTCTTATGCGGAAATAGTGTAATGCCGACCATTTTATTCGTTAGGACTAAACTCTTCCTTAGGTTCACTGAACACTGCAGTCAATTACCTTTTGCATGGTTTCTGACATTTTCTTGCTCAACTTGAATACACACTTGAAATTAAAGGCGTGTTATGTGTCAGTCACATAGTAACATTCAAACATTTCCATATTCTTAAAACTGTTGTCGGTATCTATATTTCAATGCAAGTGTTGTGTCAGGTGTTCCATTATATGTGAGTGAATCATAGGATAACCTTGAGCCACCCAATATAGATGTAAAAACATGCTATGGATCATTGTTAGAACGACCTTGGTCTCTTTCTTACCTTCACTAGAATTAACTTATTTGTTAATTTCATGTTTTAACCTTGCTAGAAGTTACCAAACTACACGGCCATGATAGAAATGCAAGTTAATATCTTAAACTTTCCTAGTCTGTCATGTCTTAAAAGGAAACCGAAAATAAATAAAGAAAGCACAATATTGTTGAAAGGTACTCAATAAGAGAGTCAGCCATAGAATAATAACAAAGCAGTCTGAACAAAGTTCCAAAACATAGAAAAGAGCACAAGAAAACTTAAAACATATTCTGCAAACAAACGCACACAAACAGACAAAACAAATACAAAATACTTAGACAGATGGGAAGGCAGAACTGAGGAACTTTTCATCCTCACAGAAAATCTGTAAATTCTTGGACTCCATCAGAAATTCAATATCTTCATTCTTGAATTTCAACACAAAACCCAGTGTGATCAATTCAGACAGAGCCGGAACAAAATCATGATTCTCAGTCAAAACACCTTCTGATATTGTCTCACAAAAATATGTTGCATACTTCAGATCATTTCCCTGAGGCTCATTATTATGGATGAAAAACTTGGAACTTTTCTTATCCCAGCAAACCATTCTGTCATCTTTCTTCATAATGATGTCCCCGGATGACAGTGATAAACTATAGCTTACTGTGACCGGCACAATTGTCTTGAAGAAACTCAGATTCAGAAGTCCTTGAACAGCTTCATGTCTCTTGTCAGATTCCATTTTCAGGCTTGAACAAGCAAGGAAACCAAGAATGAGCTTAACTAAACCTTTCAAGTTGAAAATGTTATTACCATCAACTTGCACCATTTCAACACCATCATCATTAACAAAGGATGATTCTTCTTTGCATAGTGATTCAGAGATATTCCGAGCACCTATCTTTCGGTAGATGTCATACAACTTAGCAATGGAGGATGGCCCGAAATTCTGCTGAGGATACCACACAAAAATTTTATCCTGCTCAAAAAGCCTTTTCAGATGAAGATTGTCAGGAATAAATACATCTTCCTTATCCTGCAGAAATATTTCTTTACTGCCTGTGGTTACAGGTAGTTTGACCAGCCTCTCAGAAAGTTTCTTCTCAGTATTTGTCCCCAAGTGTTTCATGATAAGCATCCAGAATTTACAGCACTTGTCATACGACAATTCTTCAGGCAATTTCTCCCAATCATTCCAAAGATCAACATAGTTGTCAAGTGAGGGCTTAGTCCTTACTTCCAGGGAAAAGGTTAAGAAGGGAAGAATTTTCTTATCATAGATATCTTCAAGAACATAAAATTTTAAACTAAAAAGCTTATCTGGGTCATGTATAATGCATTCTTCAGAATTGACCCAACTCCCACCTTCAGTTCCATTAGAAATCCAAATTTTCTGGTCATTTTTCCTCTCTGGTTTCCAATTGTTTTCGGCCAAGAACCTACATATATTTAAAACATCATAAAAATCAGAAAGATTGTTATGGAGACCGATAAGAAAAAAGAAAATCGAGACACATAACGAGAAGTTAGGTAAATGAAATACCTATATATTTTCACAATATTGTCAGTGTTAGAAAGAGAGTCAAGGTGACTGGCAAGCAAGGCACACCCTTTCTCAAGGTCAATAATGACTCCAACTGCATTAAGTTCTTTCTGGAAAGATGCTATTTTAGGTCCATAAAAATTCTCATCAATAAAAGGCCCATCAGTTGGACTAAAGAAAGAACTCCATTTTGAATCAAACAACAAACACATCTCTGGAGGCCTATAACCAGCATGCGTCTTCAGCCAATTTCTGGACAATCTCTTCTTGAACTCATCATCAATGGAAAGCTTATGCTCGCTCAATAGACTTCTGATGCATTCCAGCAAAGAAAATACACTTTCCGGAGTAATGGTGGAGGAATTTGAAGGAAACTTAAGACACTTTGGCACAAACCTCACTCCGCGTTTAAATTCAGTTACAACACCAATGTTCTTTAGCTCTTCCTTGTACTCATGTATTCCCGTACCATACAATTTGTCGCTGTCATCAATAAATGGGAGACAAGTAATCAAAGAAATAGATTTCCACTCCGGACCATATAATATGCATTCGCCCGGGCACATATAACAACCAATCTTAGTATACAACCACTTCTGATTATGAAAAATGGTTGAAAAATCAGAAGGAAATTTATGACCCGTTCCCTTTAGCCGCTTGCAACAAGAAAGAAATGACAAGACATTTTCTTTGCTAAATGAATTTTTTGATGCGTTCAGTTTAAAGAGGGAAGCAACTTTTTCTACAGCATCTTCAAAATCAGCCACCACACCGATTTTCTTAAGCTCAGCTTTGTAAGATAAAATCTTCTCTCCATAGAATTTATTATCAATGACAGGAAGGCCACTGAATATTTCCAAAATGGAGCCCCACACCTTGTCATACAAGTAACATTCAGTCGGGATTTGGAAACCCATGTTAGTCTTCAGGCATCTTGTTCCTTTCAGTGAAGTAGTGAGTATACTTTGGTCATTCAAGAGTCTCATACAATGCATTGTCAAAAGAACAGCCTCAGCTGACAAATAGGCCAAATTTGCCGGTGATTTTAAATGTTCGATGATAATCTCATGATTTCCACTTAAGCCAACTATCACTCCTAGCAACTTGAGCTCCTCTTTGTAACTACATATTTCATAACCATAATAAGTTTGGTCGATAAAAGGTATGTCAGAGATTTGGGATGCTACTTCCCATTCAGAATCCTTCAATACAGATCCCACAGGAGACCTTACACCCTGAGATGTCTTTAGCCATGGCCCGTCTTTGATACTTTTCACAAATTTATCCAAAGGAAGAAGACTATTCCTGAGGTATCGGATGAAGTTAAGCATCAAAAGAACATGATTCTTACTTAAAGTGGAGGAAGATGCACGAGACATTAGTTCTCTTCCAATGAATTTGCATGCCTCTTCACAACTGGACATCACTCCAATCGTTTTCAACTCCTCTTCATATGTATTTATTCTATCCCCATAGAAGCTCTCATCAATCAGTGGAATGTCAACAAGAACAGAACCTTTTTGTAGAATTTTCCCCAACGGTGAGCGAATTAAGAATGATTTCGAGGGGGGCCTGTATCCATTGACGGTAACTTTAAGCCAGCTGCCATCTTTTATACAATTCAAAAACCTTTCTGGTAGGCTCACTCCCTTGTACTTCATATTCTGAATCCATTCCAGAAGCAAATAGGCATTCTCTTTGGTAAGTGGTGTATTAACTGCTGAAAATCCAGCATTTGGAGGAGATATATGAGGTATGTCAGAGGCTCCAACATGAGTTCTGAGGAAATTAATAAGCTTTGCAGAATCTGTATATTGACCTGCATAAGATGATGAATTCAGGTACTCCTTTCCAAGCTCAACATAGTTTTCATTCCTCCAAGGATTAGAAACGATTAAGTCAGCCCATTTGCTCACATTTGCAGGCACAAGAACCCCTTGTCCTATCTCGGTGACAGCCCCATAACTATCAACAAGTGGCATAGAATTACATAAAGCATCAACCTCCCGCTTTGACAAATACGACTTTGACAATGAGTGATACAAAAAATGAGCATATACTATGACATGTTTTCTGCTTTTTTTAACAGAACTGCAGAGGACATTTGCGAAAGAGTACACGCTCAAATTAGCAACATTTACTTCATCTACAAGCCATTCCATCAAAGTCTGTCTCTGGGACAAACGTGACATGGCTTCTTGTGTCCGTTCCGGCATAAAAAAACGGTTTGCTGCACACGCGAATTCCTTGTTCCAATTGATCAGCCAAGAGCAAGCATTAGACTGACTTGAGTCTGTTATTACTACTCGCTTGGCACCTGCATGGCTTTGTGTACATTCATGAAGACTGAAAGAGGATGAAGTTCCATCCAAGGCCACATACTTAATCAAAGGAATACTATAAATGTTTGTCCCCTTAAATATTGAAGACCAATTTTTAGCAACAAACAATAAAAGCTGTAGATAGAGATCTTCCGATACTCCATCCACAAGATTAGAACTTTGGATGCACTTTGCGTACCAATCGGCATTAACTGGTTCCACCCCTAAAAAGCTGAGTATTTGATCATACTCACTTGTATCAAATGAAGAACTCAAGACCTTCCTCCCATCATGAGAAGAGAGGTTAAGCAAGTAGACTCCTTCATTCCTGGCTTTAGTTAAAATATTCCAGAACTCAGGCAGTAGCCGGCTAACTTCACCAGGCTTATAGAAGTGCTTCTGCTCTGTGTATGTCTCAATAGGAACAATATTTTCTTCAACCAGTTTTGCTTTTATTTTGTCCCTCACATTGTTAAACTTCTCAAATGCAGAACTGTCAATGGGAAGGAACTTGAAATTACGAGCCAAACTAGATACTGGTGCTTGACCAGATCCTAGGACAAGTGTTTTGAATGCGTCCATAAAGGCAGATGGAACACATTCAAGTATCCCTTGGTTCCATTTATTATCCAAGAGAATTGTCTCCCTTGATGAGGCAAGGACAAAATCTGCTTGTATAATGAAAGGAAAATTTGTAACCATCTCTGTAGGGAGAAATGCATAGACCCCCGGCGAGCTTTTGCTTGTATGAAGCCTCTCATCAAATGGAAAGGCTAATGTCACAACCCACTCTTCCAAATCTGTTCTCCTTTCCACCACATTTTCTGACCTGACAGGAAACCTTTGTGTCCACATGTAGTAGGAGCATTCCTTCTCAGCATTCCTATTTTCTCCTGCAGAGAGATGGAGTGTGTAGGACTCGGCATTCATGTTTTTTCTAGTCACAAAGTCAATCTCACTTGAAATGGATACAGAAGTTACAGTGTTCTGTGTGGGGTTCTTGTTTACTTCTCTCACAGAAAGGTGCCTGATTTTTTTCAGAAACAAAAGAACTTCCGGATGAACTTTTGAGAGTTGTTGTTTAACAGGATCGACCTTATCCAGCTTCAAAGGCAAAACAATTGTAGTTGTTGGAAGAGAATCTTTACCGTATATCTTTTTTATGTCAGTCAGGTTTGGCTTCTCCTCAACCCATTCAGGAACAACATAACCAAGACTGCAATGTGGACAAGGCTTCTCATTGAACCTTATCTGATATCCGTTGCTAAAAATATAAGGTTGTGCAGTAACCAAAAACACACTCTTGAAACCAATCCCTGAAATTGAATCCATATGAGCGATTATGTCAAAGATTTTGCATTACCTTCTTCAATTTTTCCACACTCAAGTAGATATCTATAGTCAAGCATAACTTTTATAGTATTACTTTATTAACAAGTATTTTCAAAAGAGATAAAAGATGTCTATAAAAAAAGTGAACATGCTTAATTTTATAAATAAAATGACTTTGCATCAATAAGTACATAACAGTTTGAGAAATATTTTAATATAAGAATGTGATATACCTTTCTCTCCAATGTAACCACTGCTCCTATTGCCTTTCTTTGTCGATCGTCCAACACTGCAAATGGACTCTATGTTTTTCGGAGAAAAACCCTTTTCATTATTGAAAATAAGCAAGGTGGCTGGAGCACCCGTATCAGTAATGTCATCAGAAGTTATGACAAACTCCAGTGTTGGTTTCACTTCTTCCATATAGTGGTTATCTTCAGCGTTCTGTTCAAAATAGAAACAAGAAACACTTTAATCTTTTAAAATAAGATCCCTCGAATAATATATTATTGCATGATTGATTCTATAGTAGTGATATAAATAAATTGAGAAAATCAAAATCACTCATTTGCATGCATACTTAATTTGAATTCACTGTATAAAAAATGAATGAATAAACAACTTTCACTAAAAACAAGCATGAAAAAAGTTGACATTGTTCTTGAATATGCATGATTATAGGAAACAAAAGAGGTGAAACGAGATGAAAAAGGTAAATGTACTTGGATGAGCTCCATGAGGAAATGAACATCTTTTGCATAAAGCTCCGCAGAGAGATTCTTGACAGCATGGTGAAGATCTTCTGTCAAAGGATTAGCGTTTCCGCCAATAGAGAACTTTGTTCTTCGTATTTGTTCAATGTGCTCTTTTGGTGAAGCCATGATGAAGAAGAACAAAGTGAAAAACGAAATATTTGATGAAGAGAAGAAACAAGTAGAGAAGTAGTAAGTGGAGAAGTAAAGTTAAATAAGTTTTTCTTGAAAAGAGAAGTTGCAAAGTTTTTCTTACAGAAAAAGCTATAAAGTTGGTTATTTATTGCTTATTGGATAAGTAACCGGTCCTTCTTAAAAATGAATACATTTGAAGAAAAAAAATTCATTCTACGTATAAATATTTTTTAAATGAATAGATAAAATCTTACTGCTTAGATTTTTAGGAATATAAAATTACAAATAATATATATAATCATGGAGAGAGTATATGGTAATGTTATTTATACAGTATTTATTGGAATAATGAAATAATGAATTAATTAGTGTAGTAAGTTAAAGAAAGGGTGGTATGGTATTACTACTACTCTACTAGTGTGCGAATGTCCTTTGACATTTCCAACAATTTGGCTTTAGTTTCCAATGGGTCAAGTCAACTAAACACCATTCATACGGCGTTCCGTTGCCAAATGTCTCTGTAAAATATGGTTGAGTTCCCATATATTCTCATTATTAGGCCATGTGTCTTTTTAATAGTATAACTATTAATATATATTTTATGAATAACTATGAGTACTTTCATTTTTTTTCTTCTTTCAAAAATAAATTAATAAGGGATTTTAACACTTTGACTATATATAAATATTTGTTAAAGGACCTTATATTGAAGGACAAAATAAATTGTAAAAGAGTTTATAATTGTTAACAAGAGAGAAGGGTATAAATTTATAGAATAAGGATTATATTATAGTACAAGACTATAACATATATATATATATATATATATATATATATATATATATATATATATATATATATATATATATATATATATATATATATATATATATATATATAAAGGAAAAAGGTGTAACTTATTTTTATTTTAATTATATTTTTTTTGTTTTTTATTTTAAAATTCAACTTCTTTTTTATTAACTTCGTTTTTATTAACTGTTATATGGTAGTTTGCACAACTATTTCATTCAATGTTTTTTATATAAAAATAAATAAAACACAAAAAAATGTGATTATATTTTTAAACGTTTGAACATTAAAAAAGGAGACGAGTGTCCGTCTGAACGCTAGTACTAAATAATAGAAAAAACTAAATTGCACTTACTAAAATATAATATTATATACTAATATAATAATAATATTATCTAATATCTCTCTTCAATCTCGTAATCCATTAACAGAAAGGATCGAGAGTTTATCAATTAAAGAACAGAAATATGATATAATAATATAATAGTAATATTTGTCATGGCGTGAAAAATAGCAGAGCACATTGCACGCTCGATGATACAATAGAGTCGCCATCGAACTTTATTTATTCCAAAAAGAAAGAGAAACAGGTAAGGGAGTCAAAGAAGGAGGTCTCTAGAATTATAGATCCATTTTAAGATACCACTGCCTGAGACGAATGACTTGTCAGACAATGATGCTCATAAAAGGATCTACTCTAGATGCGGCGTCTCGTGTTAACCCTAATCGATGAATAACACCAAGTAGGTCAACACGACTCTGGCCACATATTATCCTGTGTGTATACTTAAGCTTAATTATAGAGTTTTTTTTCTCGTGTTACATCATCCCAACACAACAATTAGGGGTGGCAAATGTAACACCCCAATTTTTTGGAATATTTATTTAATTTATTTAAATATGAATATTCGCATTTTCAGTGATTTTTGGTAGTTGGTGTGAATATTGGAAATTATGGATTTTAAGTTATTTATTTAAATAATAGTATATGATATGAATATATTGGTATTATTATTAATTTAAATAAATATAAGTGAATTAAGGGCAAAATGGACAATTGAGGAGGAGTTAGTGAGGGTGAAGTTGGAAAGCCCAATTTTAAGGCTCAAGGTTAGGTTTAAACAAAAAGAAATTTTAATGGGATTATGATTCATTCTTGTTAGATCGTGAAAATTGAAGAAATAGAGGCCAGAGCTCTGAGGAAGAGGATTGAGGCAAATGCTTCGCAAGGTCTCCAGGAATTAAGGAGAAAGACTTAGAGTCGGCAATTAAGGTATGAAGAGTATTGTCTTCATTGTTTTCAATATGTGATTCAATATATTTAAAGCTGATTGAAGGGTTTAAGGGGTTTGAGGCTTACAATATTCGATGAGTTGTAATTTTCTAAGAGTTTGGGTTTTTACGGAATCGAAATCGGAGGTTCGGAAGGCCTTCAATGATGAAAAACGCGGAAAATTCGGCATGTCCGTCACGACTGTTCATGTTTTCGGCCGAAATTATTTTGGAAGTAACTTTTGATCTGTAAGTCCGTTTTGATCCCCGTTCTAAGTGTTGGAAAAATAATGAACGTGACTATAATATAGTATAGATAAGAGAATTGGTTGCCTAATGTTTATATATCTAATATGTTTGAGAAGTCAATTGTGTATATGTTCTATTAATAATTGTTGCACTATTTGCTGCCGGTTGTGAAATTACTGGTGGATAATTTATCGAATACTTATATGTATGCTTGTATGGTGCTATTTTGATGCTTTGATGTTGTGATTTTCTTGATGGATTACTAGGGGTATGACTGTGATTCCTATGTGATTAATACATGATTGTATGATGATTCCTATGAGTAATGTGATGATTTATGATGTTGACTTCATGAGTTTTGATGACTATATGATGACATGATTATTAATGATGACTTTGATGAATGATGATGCACGTAATGAGATTATTATGAATATGATATTGACGTGTGCATCATGCATTCATATGCATCCGGACTTCGGTTCAGGATCTTGATTTTTGTGGCTTCAGTCCTATTGTGCGGATGTGAGGTATTTTGTTGTGCTTCGATTCTCGAGTAGAATCGATCCTACTATTGTGGATCTATGGAGGGTTGTTGGCCCAGTGTCCATCGAATTTTGTTGATTGGTACCACATGCGTGAGTCTTGTTGCATTTGCATTTATGTGACAATTTGGTGTAATTTATAATGTTGTGACCTTTGATGTTCCTTAATGATTATGATGATGTTGAATATGAAAATGATGTTGTTTTATATATTGATTCCTATATTGATTATTATGAATCATTTTACTCACCCTGTCTGTTTGAATGTTGCCTCCACGTGGGTAACATGCAGATGACCAGGTTTAGTCGTGGATGTCGTCGAGGACTTTTTGAAGTTTTGGGTCATTGGTCATTGTGGTTGACTTAGAGGGTCTTGCTCTGATAGTGTAACATCAGGTTGGGGTCTTTTGAGTCAAACTATATTTTATTGAGTTTTGTTATGTTAATTTTCTTGCGGTGAAAGGAAAACTTTGGATTTGCTTTTTGAGTTCCGTTGCCATTTGAACACTTTTGAGTAATTTTGAGAAAACTTGTTGCTTACGGAGCATTGACCTTGATTTAAATTTATTGATAAATGTACGCCCTTTGAGGTGATTTTATTGCGTTCCAATATTTTACTCTGATAAATTCGATTATTTTGCCATAATATTCGTGGGGTAGAAGATGGTGTTACATTAGTGGTATCAGAGCAGGTCGGTCCGTCCGGCCAAGTTGTGTAATGTTATTTGTTCCCTAGTATGTGACATGTGTGTGAAAACACTGAAGGTACACGTTTGTTTTCTAACCTTTGTCTGCAGAAGTGAGAATGAAATAAGTGGGGGAGAAGCTTGTGCTTCTCCAGGATGCTTCAAGTGTGGAGTGGTGGCTCAGTGTGTCGATGAACGCTCTTATAGTTTGGTAAAGATGGTTTATGGACCATCGTGATTTTAGGCTGTCTATTGACAAATTGAGGAACTGATCACCCTTAATCTCTTGTTGATAGTAGACGGAGTCATGTTGGATGGGATAGACGTGTCTTGCAAGCTTAGATGGCGTGTGCAGTGAATTGTTTTGAGTTAAGTTAAGTGCTTACAAATTGTTTTGGTGAGTCGGTTCAGGATGGTGCTGAGATGTTTATTTTGATTGAAACTTTGAGTTTTAATAAAGTGGGGAAGTTGGTGGTGTGCCAATTATTTGTGATTATCCGGAAGTTTTTCGTGATGGGATAAGTGATTTACCACCGGAACGTGAAATGGAGGTTACGATCAACTTAGTTCCTGGAACTAGTTTGGTAATGATGACTCCATATCGTATGTCCACACCGAAATCGAAGAAGTTGAAGAATCAACTTGAAATCTGCTTGAGGAGAGGTTCTTTTGTCCGAGTGTGTCACCGTGGGGGTGCACCAATTTTGTTAGTTAAGAAGAAAGAAGGTTCTATGAGGCTTTGTGTGGATTATAGAACAAGGTGACTATCAAGAATAAGTGTGCACTTCCAAGGATTAATGATTTGATGGATCAGTTGGTTGTTGCAAGTATGTTCAGTAAGATAGATTTGAGATCTGGGTATCATCAGATTTATGTGAAGGCGGAAGATATTCAGAAGACTGCTTTTAAAATAAGGTATAGACATTGTGAGTATTTTGTGATGCCATTTGGTCTGACTAATGCACCATGTGTATTTATGGAGTATATGAACATGATTTCCCATCCTTATTTGGACAATTTTGTGGTTGTGTTCATTGATGATATTTTGATATATTCGAAGAGTGAAGAGGATCATGATGAGCATCTGAAAATTGTCTTATCAGCGTTGAAAGAGAAGCAGTTGTATGCAAAACTGTCAAAGTGTGGGTTTTTGTTGAAGGAAGTGAGTTTCCTTGGTCATGTGATCTCGAGTAGAGTTATTGCGGTTGATATGTCGAAGGTTGAAGTTGTATCGCAATGGGAAGCCCCAAAATCTATTTTCGAGATTAGAAGTTTTCTTGGGTTGGTAGGTTATTATCGAAAATTCATTGAAGGATTTTTCCAAGTTATCTTTTCCATTGACGCGGTAGACTAGGAAGGTTTAAGCTTTTTTTTGGATGCAAAGTGTGAAGAAAGTCTCAAGAGATTTTGAGAAGGCTGACAGTAGCCCATGTTTTAATTTTGCTGAATCCGACAGAACCATTTGTTGTGTATTGCGATGCTTCGTTAATTGGATGGGGAGGTGTGCTAATGTAACATCAACAAGTCTTAGTTTATGCTTCAAGGCAACTTAAAGTGCATGAGAGGAATTATCTAACGCAGGATTTAGAGTTAGTTGTTGTTGTGTTTGTGTCGATAAAGCAAGCGCGGTAGCTGATGCATTGAGTAGGGAATCTTTGCATATACCGATGATGATGGTAAAAGAGTTAGAACTGGTTGAGCAATTTCATGATATGAATTTGGTCTGTGAAGAGACTTTTTATGGAGTTAAGCTTGATATGTTGAAGCTTACTAGTGGTATTTTTGATGAGATTCGAGAAGGTCAGATATCTGATTTGAGTTGGTTGATCGGTTGAATTTGATGAATCAAAGTCGAAGAGCTGATTTTCGGATTAATGAAAATGGTATCATGAGATTTCGTGATAGAGTTTGTGTTCCAGATATTGTTGAGTTGAAAAAAAAAGTATTCTTGAGGAAGGACATCTAAGTAGATTGAGTATCCATCCCGGTGCTACGAAGAGGTACCAGGATTTGAGGAAATTGTTTTGTGGTCAGGGATGAAGAAAGAAGTGGTTGAGTTTATGTATGCTGGTTAGACTTGTCAGAAGTCAAAGATTTAACATCAAAGACCGTTGGGTCTGATGCAACCGTTGAATATTCCAGAGTGGAAATGGGATAGTATTTCCATGGATTTTGTTTCGGGTTTGCCGAAGACTTTGAAGGGATATGATTCAATTTGGGTGATTCTCGATAGATTGGCCAAATCGGCTCATTTTATACCGATGAGGATCAATTATTCGTCACAGAAGCTGGCCGAATTGTATATTGATGAGATTGTGAAACCGCATGGTATTCCTTCAAGTATTGTGTCTGATAGAGATATGAGATTCACATAGAGGTTCTGGGAGAGTTTGCAGACAACTTTGGGAACTAAGTTGAGGTTGAGTTCTGCCTATCATCCACAGGCGGATGGACAGACCGAGAGAACTATCCATTCTTTAGAGGATTTATTGAGAGCTTGTGTATTGGATTAATGTGGATCATGGGATAGTCATTTGCCGTTGATTGAGTTTACCTACAATAATAGTTACCATTCTAGTATTGGAATGACACCGTATGAGGCATTATATGGTAGGAGATGTAGGACTCCTTTGTGTTGGTATAAATTTGGCGAGAGTGTCATACTCGGATCTGAGATTGTTCACCAGACGACTGAAAAGATCAAGAGGATCTAAGAAAAGATGAAAGTTTCGCAGATTCGTCAGAAGAGTTGCCATGATAAGAAGAGGAAAGCACTTGAATTTCAAGAGGGAGATCATGTGTTTTTAAGAGTTACGCCGATAACTGGTGTTCGCTGAGCTTTGAAGTCCAAAAAGCTCACATCGTATTTTGTTGGTCCGTATCAGGGTGGCGCAGCGGAAGCGTGGGAGAAGTAGCATGTCAGATTGCTTTACCACCGTCGCTTGCAAATTTACATGATGTGTTTCATGTGTCTTAGTTGAGGAAGTGCATTCCAGATCCGTCACATGTGATTCAGATGGATGATGTACAAGTGAGAGATAATTTGACTGTTGAGGCATTTCCAATTCGGATTGACGAACGAGAAGTGAAGCAACTGTGAGGTAAGGAGATTTCCTTGGTAAATGTAGTTTTGGGAGGACCAGCTGGAGAAAGTTGGGCCTGAGAGCGTGAGGATCAGATGAGGGAGTCGTATCCGGCTCTGTTTCTTTGAGGTAATTTTCGAGGGCGAAAATTCTTTTAAGTGGAGAAGAGTTTTAACACCCAAAATTCTTGGAATATTTATTTAATTTATTTAAATATGAATATTCGCATTTTCGGTGATTTTCGGTGGTTGGTGTGAATATTGAGAATTACAGATTTTGAGTTATTTATTCAAATAATAGTATATAATATGAATATATTGGTATTATTATTATTTTAAATAAATATAAGTGCATTAAAAGCAAAATGGACAATTGAGGAGGAGTTAGTAAGGGTGAAGTTGGAAAGCCCAATTTTGAGGCACAAGGTTAGGTTTAACAAAAAGGAATTTTGATGGAATTAGAATTCATTCTTGTTAGACTGTGAAAAGGAAAGAAATAGAGACCACAACTCTGAGGAAGAGGATTGAGGCAAAAGCTTCGCAAGGTTTCCAAGAATCAAGGAGAAAGGCTTAGAGTCGGCAATTAAGGTATAGGGAGTATTGCCTTCATTGTTTTCAATATATGATTCAATGTATTTAAAGCTGATTGAAGGGTTTAAGGGGTTTGTGACTGATTTGAGAGTAAGGGAAATTAGGCCTTTGGGGCCAAAATCTATTGTTGAGGTTTTAACCGTATAGGGATTTGAATTGATGGTCTGATAGGCTGGAGGATGATTTGAGATAAAGGAAATTAGGCTTTCGTGGCCAAAATCTGTTGTTGACGTTTCAACCCTGTAGGGTAATTGGATAGTGAGAACTCTAATAAATAAAGGGTAATTGGATAGTGATAACTCTAATAACTGTAGAGTATTTGTAAGAAATTATGGGAATTAGAGGCGTAAAAACCTATATCCATTAATTTTAAAGATTTTAGGCATAATCTTAAAACGATGATTAGATGGTTTAATTGTGTTAAAATTGTAAATTTACTTGAGATGATTATAGTATTGGATGAGTTATAATTTTATGAGAGTTTAGGTTTTTACGGAATCGAAATCGAAGTTCCGGAAGGCCTCCAACGGTGAAAACGCAGAAAATTATGCATGTTGTCCGTCACGACTGTTCATGTTTTCGGTCGAAATCGTTTTGGACGTAACTTTTGATTCGTAAGTCCGTTTTTGTCTCCGTTCGAAGTGTTGGAAAGCTAATGAACATGGTTATAACATAGTATAAATAAGAGAATTGGTTGCCCAATATTTTCATATATAATATGTTTGGGAAGTCAATTGTGTACATGTTCTATTAATGAATTGTTGCATTGTTTGCTGCCGGTTGTGAAATTATTGGTGGATAATTTATCGAATACTTGTGTGTATACTTGTGCAATTTTTGATTCTTTGATGTTATGATTTTCTTTATGAATTACCAGGAGTATGACTGTGATTCATATGTGATTAATACATGATTGTATGATGATTCCTATGAGTAATGTGATGATTTATAATGTTGATTTCATGAGTTTTGATGACTATATGATGACATGATTATAATGATAACTTTGATGAATGATGATGCACCTAATGAAATTATTATGAGTATGATATTTACGTGTGTATCATGCATTCATATGCATCCGGACTTCGGTTCAGGACCTTGATTTTTGTAGACTCAGTCCCATTGTGCGGATGTGAGGTATTTTGTTGTGCTCCGGTTCTCGAGTAGAATCGATCCTACTATTGTGAATCTATGGAGGGTTGATGTCCCAGTGTGCATCAAATTTTGTTGATTGGTACCACATGCATGAGTCTTGTTGCATTTGCATTTATGTGACAATTTGGTGTAATTTATAATGTTGTGACCTTTGATGTTCCTTAATGATTATGATGATGTTGAATATGAACATGACGTTGTTTTATATATTGATTCCTATATTTATTATTATAAATCGTTTTACTCACCCTGCCTGTTTGAATGTTGCCTTCACGTGGGTAACGTGAAGATGACCAGGTTTAGTCGTGGATGTCGTCGAGGACTTTTTGAAGTTTTGGGTCGTTGGCAATTGTGGTTGACTTAGAGGGTCTTGCTCTGATAATGTAACATCGGGTTGGGGTCTTTTGAGTGAAACTATATTTTATTGAGTTTTTGTTATGTTGATTTCCTTGCAGTGAAAGGAAAACTTTGGATTTGCCTTTTTGAGTTCCGCTGCCATTTGAGCACTTTAGAGTAATTTTGAGAAAACCTGTTGCTTGCGGAGTATTGACCTTGATTTGAATTTATTGAGGAATGTACGCCCTTTGAAGTGATTTTATTGTGTTTCAATATTTTACTCTGATAAATTCGATTATTTTGCCATAATATTCGTGGGGTAGAAAAGGGTGTTACAACAAACGGGGATGCCCGCCCTGTTTAGACATGCCTTACAAAAGCCCACAAAAAACGAAGGGCGGGGCGGTCGTAGTTGAAGATGCGAGCCTAAAACCTTAATTTGCCCAGCAAAAAAGTTAGGGCGAGGCGGGGAAAACCCATGGTCACTCCATCTTTTAAACCTAAAAATTCAAAAGTTTATGTAAATACTCGTGCCTGCAAAAGCCCGCGAAGAAAATAGGACGAGGCAGGGCGCACACATTAGAGGGTGAGAGCTGAAACCCTTGGTCCGTCCCGTACTAAAGTGCGTGCAAAACGAGCATATCCAATGGGCCAATCCCATTTTTCCACCCCTACCATCAACAGATAATATCACAAATATCCAAAGTATGAATATATAAAGAAGTAAAGAATGCAATAAATTAAATAATGATAAAACAAGTAAAATAGTAAAGATAAACACACAAACAAGCAAGAAAACAAACAAAACTAGGCTAGACTCTCTCTTGCAGAAGCAATTAAATCCCTAATAGAGTCGCCAACTATGGCGACACGAAAAATACCCGAGTGCATCGCACACTCGATGATATAACAAAGTCGCCGTCGAACTTTATTTATTCCAAAAGGAAAGGAAAATATTGATAAAACCCAAGGGGAAAAGAAACGAGTAAGGGATTCGGTTATGCGAGGGGAAAGTATTAACATCCCTCACACCAGTTGTACTCAATGAGAACCATTTTGTTTGTTCTTTGCATGGATGAGTGTTATTATCTAAAGGTTACTTGTAAAATGGGGAAAAAATAAGATTTAATTTAGTGTGTTTGCCAAGGATTGAAGCCCTCGTGCTTACGTATTCTCATAGTGCAATGAGAAAATTAGAACTCCGTAGTTCGTGGTAGAAGATATTGATTTGTTGGTTGTTTTTAGGGAACTGTTATAATCTCATCTTAGAAGTGTATAGACGTTAGCTGACTTGATCCTTGTTCGAGGTGCTTTGAGCTTTTATTCTGATTGCTAAAGAACAGATTATAACAACTATTTTGTGAAAAGAGAGAAAAATTGTTTTGAAAAAGGTTTGTGTGAAAAAAGAAAAAGAAAGAGTTGATTGAATAGAAATAAAAGAAAAAGTGTTTGCTTGGATGTAGTGGAAGTATTGGTTAGACCATGATCGTATTGTTGAAATCCATATGTAAGGTGAAATTGAACCAAAGAGTGTGACGTTAACTAGTATATGGTGTAGCCAATGCAGAATTGTAGGATTTTCCCTAGATTTAGGGATCAAGACATACAAGAAGGGGTGTTTTCCCAAACATGGGACTAACATGGCAAACATGCATGAAGATGCTTGCTTAAACACGAGACTAACAAGGCAAGTATGAAATGACCTGTCTAAGCATGAAACTAACAAGAAAGACATATATGGAAAAAGGGTCCGCATAAGCATGGAGCTTATAAGGCAAACATAAAAGGAAGAGGGGCCCTGCCTAAGCATGAGACTAACAAGGCAGATGTGCATGAGCGTGAGGGGTTTACCTAAGCATGGGACTAACAAGGAAAACATGCATGATGGGTATTAATTCAAAGATAGGTGCTTAACCATGAGGTGATTAACTCAAATAATGTATGGATGCCAAATAGTGTGGCAGTGTTTGGTCCAAAGAGAAGAGTATTGTTGATGCATATTTTTGAGGTGTTGAGGTGTCAATAGGGAAGAAGACTTGACAACTATTTGATTTGAATTACAATAAAGTCTTTGAACATAGGCGAATACTTTGCTTAAGGCGAATACGTTAAAGATGCTAAGAACAAGGATAAGAATAATCCCTCTTATCCTTCTCTGTTGCTTAAGGCTCGTAGCACACGATCCTCGTTATAACTGGCAAGTGTTGAAAGAAGATTTTTATTGTGCTTGAAGAATGAAGCAGTAATCCAGTTTTGATGCCCATGGTCCTCACATCCTTGAGTATGAAACATGAATTGATTTTATTATAATAAGATTTAGTTATGCATCTGGCCTTTAGTTTTGATGATAATAATGCATTTAGAGAACAATTTTGTACACTAACAATTTTTGTCTAGTGTGTAAATTTCGCTAAATAGGTTCTGACTTTGAAGCTTTAACGTGTGACATCATCAGACTCTGGAATCAACACACTCTGACTCTAAAGAGATACAAGTGCTTTACAAGATGCTGTCAAGTTCTAGAAAGCTCTTAGACAACGGTTCTGAAGAACGTTTATGCTAAAGCTTCTGATTGTCACTCTGATTGAAGAGCCTCTTAAGGATTGTCTTTTTTCAAGATTTTGAGCTCAAGTTCTGAAGACTTTGAAGAACAAGGTTGAAGACTAGTCTTTTGGTTCTTCTAAGCATACTTTGACATCATTTCATCAGAAGCCTCTGAAGATTATAAGATATGATCAAAAGGTTTTGCGTCAGAAAAATAGTACACAGTACAACATTACCATTTCCTCCACTACCCTGATTTTGTAGGTTAAAGACAATACTACTGTACCATTTTGCCTCCTACATGCAAACCGTTTTGAAAGGAGACAATTGTTATTTGCTATTCTAATCCTACCCTCCAACAGATCTTTTAACTGCATATATAAAAGAGACTTGGAAGATTGGAAGATGTTGCTAATACATGATCTCACTCAAGATATTAAACATACACACGTTTTTGCTGAAGTAAATATTTTATGTGTATATTATTTGTAAACACACATAGAATTTTTGCTCGTTATTGTGCGAGATATTCTTTGTACTAATTTTGTGTTAATCTGCTTTCTTAGCAGCATTCTTTGTAAACACAACTTGTAATTCTCAATATGGTATGAGTGGTTTTCTCAAGTGACTGGATTTTAGTCAGATAGACTCAAGAAGTTAAACACGGTTTGTCTTTGGGGTGTCTGTAATCAGTTTCAATTCTAGTGAATTAAGTCCTTGTTGAGAAGGCAAAATCACCTTGGTAGGGTGGACTAGAGGTAGCTTCGTTAACAAGAAACCAGTAAAAATAACTTTTTTATCTTTCTTGTTCGTGTTTTTGCTTGATTGAGTTGGTTTTAAAAAAAGCTTTTGTTTTATAAACTCAATTCAACCCCCCCCCCCCCCCCCCCCAATTTCTTGTGTTTCTTGCCACCTTCATACTTGAGATCTAGTGCAGTACCAATGCAGAGGGCTAATACCATTAAATGATCAAGAGGATTATGATCACTTGACGGAATAGGGGAAGCAGATAAATGACAAGTGATTAATTGATCAATCACCCAATCAAGGACATGATCAGGATATGAATTACAAACAAATGGATTTTTAAGGACTAAAATCCCGAATGAATTAAAATGTTAACATGCATATTAATTTATAAGGAACTAACTAAAATTCACAGTTACTAATTAAATGTTAATCAAAATCTAATATTGCCATGCGTATTAGTTTCTAAAAAAACTAGTTGAGAATTTATTCTAAAACTAAAGATTATTTACTTTTTCTAAGAAGTGGATTAATGAGTAAAATCAACTAAAGTCTAATCAAATTCTAAGTATTATCGTGGAACTTTCTAAGCATTTTTTATATCAAAATAAAATGTAGAAAATAGTATTAACATGAATTAAAATGAATTAATTTTTTTAAAAGTAACAAAAGAAATTAAAGAAAACAAGCAACAATTCTATAAAAAAAATAGCTACTACAGAGGGGTGTACATGCCAAAAGGGAGTAAGGCCTAGAAATAGAGGCGTTGGGCCTAACAGATTAAGGCCCAATATAAAGTGTAGTTGTTGTGTTCAACAGAGGGTATCCTAAACAAAATAGAGGTGAATGGAAGCTAAAACACGGGCCTATTGTTTTAAGGCACAATCTGAAAATATCCAAGGGAAGGAAGAAAAATTCAACAACTTTGTCTTCCTCTTCTCATGATCTCTCACGCTTCTCTAAAGAGCATTCCCTCACTGGAGTTTTTGCTCCGTCATCGAAACAACCAAATAACACCACCATTCTACTTCTTTTGACCTCCTATCTCTTAACCTCTCATTAATTCATACCAAAGACTAAACAATTCCTCAATTTGCATCAAAAAAGTTATGAACCCTAACTATGAAAACTAAAATTAAATGGAGAAGTAGGAGAATCAAGCAATTCCACCTTGAGGTTTAATTTTCCTAAGCAAAAGCTACATTTCAGTATCCAGATTTTAGCAACCAGGGGAGAAAGTGAAATTCACCGACCTCCAAGATGGAGGATTGTCTTTGTGTAGTAGAGCGAGTATCTTTGGAACCTATCATTACTAATGGATCTAAATGGAGACCTTATGAGCGATAATAATCCCCAATCAGAGAGCATCGAGAATAAAGATTTACAATACATATTCAAGAAATCTAAATTTATAGGCTGAGGAAGTTTTAACTTAGTGAATTGATAGTTGAATTTTCAAATGTAAAAATGCGGGAATTAGATGTCAATTTCACATATAGCGCCATTGTTTCGTGCAAAAACTAGAATTGATCGGTGATTTATGAACATGGATCACAATGATGAACTTTAACTTCCGATACAATGGAAGATGGACTGACCTGCAAGGTTAGCACTCAACACTCAAGTTAGTATGAGAGTAACACGAAATGAATGAGATTTGAATTCAAATTACCTAAGAAATAACTTGTTCTCCCTCTTATATAGTAGCACAGTTATAATAGCTTATTGATTTATCGGTGGGAAATGCGGATACCCGTGTTATAGATCTTGGATTGAGATTATCTTCATTCTTGACTAGGATAGTGATGAGTCCAAGCCTTTGAGGTTGGCCTCAATTTTGGTAAAACTAACTTGACTGCTAGATGTTGGAAAAGATGTCCTAACATGAAGAACTAACTGAAGATCAAGATGTTAGACGAGATGTTCTATCATGATGATTCAACATCTTTGTCTGTTACTTTTTAGTTTCCGTTTATGATATTTTACTTCCAGATTTGAGATTATTTTGGGAATATTTGTTTATCCTAGGTGGCATTCAAGATTGAGGAATCAGAGATTCTGCAGGAATCAGAAGATGTCGTTTTCTAAGTGTGGAGTCACTTTAGGAAACTTTGGATTGAAGAAAATATTCTTTTGGAGAATCAGTTGCAGATTCTGTGTAACAAAATTGTTGCATTTTTGAAGCCCAAATTCAATCTTGTTTATGGTTATAAATAGGATGAATTTAACATAATAAAAGTGTGGAACATACATTGTTGCTTAGTGTGTATTAGGGTTTGTATTTTTGTGAACCTTTCTTGTGTCGTGTTGATACTTGAGCTGGAATGTTTACACTAAGTTGTAATTTCTGTCAATACTATGGTTGAAAGGGAATTGAGAAGGGTCTCATACCTAGGAAGAGTCTTAGGTAGAAGTTAAGCATGAGTAGTAATTAAGTGATAAGTTATAAACAGTAGGTTGTTTAGCTTAGAATTAATATTATCTAGTAGATTTCATTCTTGGCTTTGTAGCCCTCAGATGTAGGTGTTGTTGTTCACCGAACTGGGTTAACAATGACTGTATGTTTGTTTACTTTCTGTAAGTTTTCTTTATGCTTCTTCTTGTCATTGTTCTTAGCAGAGATCAAATGTATAGACATCTCTCAGGACATCTGAGATCTGCATACTAGTATTTTAATTGGTATCAGAGAAGGCATCCTGCTCTGCATCTGGGTGAGGTTTAGGGAAGTTAATTTATGTTACAATGGACAAATAAGGGGGAATAATGAATAGACCACCTATTCTTGATGGATACAGTTATGAATATTGGAAAGTGCGTATGGTGACCTTTATTAAGTTCTTGGATGGAAAAGCTTGGAAATATGTAGTCAAAGGATGAGATCCTCAAAAGGTTAAAGATCAACAAGGTAATATTACTGATGTTGTAAAGTCTAAGGAAGACTGGGATGATGAAGATGACAAGCTTGCTTAAGGTAATTTCAAAGCATTGAATGCCTTATTCAATGGTGTGGACAAGAACATCTTTAGGTTGGCCAAGAATTGTACTGTTGCCAAGGAGGCTTGGGAGATTTTGAAGACTGCACATGAAGGAACCTTTAGGGTGAAATCATCTAGACTTCAACTTCTCACAATCAAGTTTGAAAACTTGAAGATGAGAGAAGATGAAAGTATTTAAAACTTTCATATGAACATTACTGATATAGCCAATATTTCAAGTGATTTTGGAGAAAAGATTCCAGAAGCTAAGTTGGTCTAAAAAATTCTAAGATCTCTTCCCAAGAAGTTTGACATGAAGGTAACTGCCATTGAAGAAGCTCAAGATATAAATACCCTAAAAGTGAATGAACTCATGGTTCTCTTCAAACCTTTGAAGTGGATATTATAGAGAAATATAGGAAGAAGAAAAGCATAACCTTGGTGTCTAATCAAGATGAATGTAAGACAAACTTCAAGGAAGAATTGTCTAAGGAAGTTGTGCTTCTTGGAAAGCAGTACAATCAGTTGCTGAAGAGGGTGGACGGGGAGTCAAGATCAAATGTCAAGACTCAGTCATCCGACAACAGCAAGAGGAGATATTTTGGAAGAAAGACAAAAAATGAAGAGAAAGCTAACAAAGGAAAAATAATCCAGTGCTATGAATGTGAAGGATTTAGGAACATCAAATCTGAGCGTCCTACCTTTATCAAGAAGGAGAAGAAAAGCTTGTCTACATCATGGTATGAGGATGATTCTTCAAGTGAAGGAGAATCAGCTAAACAGGTTTCTGCTCTTACTAGGGTATTTGACTCTGATGGAGAACCAAATATTGGAGAACTTTCATATGATGATCTGATTAACTCTTACAGGGAGTTGTGCATCAGAAGTGTAGAAATATGTCAGCTTGGAGAGGATCAACACAATGTTATCATCTGCCTTGAGGCTGAAAGGTTGAAGCACCTAGGCATCATCTCTGATCTAAAGGATGAAGTTGTTTTGCTCAACTCCAAGCTTGACAATATAACCAAAATTGTTAGAATTCTCAACAGTAGTTCTGATGTGCTGGATGAGATTCTTAAATTTGGGAGGAATGTTGGAGATATCAAAGGACTTGGCTACAATGACCAAGGTGTGATGCACAAAAGAAAAGAGCCAGCATTGAGATCTACTCAGCGTAGAAGAAAGCATAATCAGAAGATGTCAAAAGGGATGTCCTAACATCAACACAAACATTAGAAAAATTCTTCAGAAAACAAGAAGTAGGACTGCAAATGTCATCATTGTGGTAAATATGGTCACATTAAACCTTACTGCTACAAGCTACATGGTTATCCCAATTCTTCTTCACCACTCAGAAAGATGCAGGCTGGTAAAACATAAAAGAAATGGATTCCCAAGAATGAATTTATTCCCCTTTAAGAGCCTCTGCTAGTGAGAGGTGGTACTTTGATAGTGGTTGTTCTAGACACATGATTGGTGTCAAGAACTTTCAAGTGGATATTAAATCACATGCCACTAGCTATGTCACCTTTAGAGATGAATCCAAAAGGGAAATTATAGGTGTTGGGAAGCTGGACTATACTGGGCAACCTAGACTTGATAATGTGATGCTTGTCAAAGGTCGGACTACAAATTTGATAAGCATCAACCAACTTTGTGACCTAGGTTTCAAGGTTATCTTTACCAAATTTAAGTGTCGAATAACTAATGATAAGGATGAAGTTGTTATGAAGGGAGGCAGATCCAAGAATAACTGCTATGTGTGGACTCCTCTAGAGACAGACTCGATAATGTGATGCTTGTCACATTATCAAGTTTAGACTTAATAATGTGATTCTTGTCAAAGGCCGGACTGCAAATTTGATAAGCATCAACCAACTTTGTGACCTAGGCTTCAAGGTTATCTTTACCAAATTTAAGTGTCGAGTAACTAATGATAAGGATGAAGTTATTATGAAGGGAGGCAGATCCAAGAATAACTGCTATGTGTGGACTCCTCTAGAGACAGACTCGATAATGTGATGTTTGTCACATTATCAAGCCTAGACTTAATAATGTGATTCTTGTCAAAGGTCGGACTGCAAATTTGATAAGCATCAACCAACTTTGTGACCTAGGCTTCAAGGTTATCTTTACCAAATTTAAGTGTCAGGTAACTAATTATAAGGACGAAGTTATTATGAAGGGAGACAAATCCAAGAATAATTGCTATGTGTGGACTCCTCTAGAGACAGACTTGATAATGTGATGCTTGTCACATTATCAAGTCTATACTTAATAATGTGATGCTTGTCAAAGGTCGGACTGCAAATTTGATAAGCATCAACCAACTTTGTGACCCAGGCTTCAAGGTTATCTTTACCAAATTTAAGTGTCGGGTAACTAATGATAAGGATGAAGTTATTATGAAGGGAGACAAATCCAAGAATAACTACTATCTGTGGACTCCTCTAGAGACAAAGTGTTCAACCATGTCAATTAAAGATGAAGTGAAGCATAAAAAACCTTGTCATATCCAGAAGATGAAGAAAAATGTGTCAAATGTAGCAGACAAAGATACCTAAAATCTGAATATTGATGATGAATGAATCTGTGAGAAGCTAACCAAGATGTCACACAGAAAGTTGCGACATCTGACTACTTTAAGAATTCTGGAACTACTTCATAGGAAAGTATTGGTTGATGATTTTGAAGAAAAGAGGTGTACTTATGTCGTTACTGATGTTTTAATTACATAAGCTGAAGACTTAGCAATAAGGGAAAATTGCTCTCAACTAATAGGGAAGAGACAAATGTTGATTGAACATAATATCACACAAGATGTCGTGACATCATACTGTAACAACTTGAGTATCATTGATGGTCCCAAAAATCAGGTTGAGGAGTTAAGGCCCGTAGCAACTGCTACAGGTGGTCGTAGTAGGTCACTAGATTCACTAGGAAACTTCAAATATGGGGTCTTGGGTATGATTCTGCCACGACCCGTAGTAGCTGCTATGGGTGTCCGTAACAGCCATATGACTTGCGTATTGAAGACACGGTCTTTTTCTTCGTTTTCACTCTGTTTTTCTTATCTTTGATCCTCCTTGTATTGTATGCTCATTAGACCCTGGAATTCACAATAAAAACATGAACCAAAACATAAAATATGATAAATGAAAGGAAATAAAAAAAATGTTAAAATACTAAAGAAAAACAACTAGAAAGAATGATACAAAGACCACTAATCAACTTTATATGTGACGCAGTGGATTGGTCAATTCTCTGGACTATTGTTTGGCCTTCTAATTGGCCTAAAACACTAAATTCTAAATAGTTCAATTTCAAAAGATACTTAACGGTTCTAGACACATTACCGCGCATTTGGCAATGGAAAGCCGGAAGGAAGTTGAAAACCCAAACGAAAATTGTTGGAAATTTCAAACGACACTCACACATTCATACTACACTAGTAGTATTAATTCCAAGTAAACTAACCCTTTGTTTCTTCTCTTCATCACAAATTTCATTTTTCACTTCGTTCTTCTTTCATTTCTTCTACTTCATTATGGCTTCACCAAAACAACACATTGAACAAATAAGAAGAACAAAATTCTCTATTGGAGGAGAACCTAATCCTTTGACTGAGGATCTTCACCATGCTGTCAAGAATCTCTCCGCCGAACTTTATGCGAAAGATGTTCATTTCCTCATGGAGCTCATCCAAGTACGTTTACCTCTTTTGTTTCCTATAATCATGCATATTTAAGAATAATATCAACTTTTTCATGGTTTTTTGGTGTAAGTTGTTTATTCATTCTTTTTTTTTTTGTTGTAAATATGTTGTTAACTTGAATAGAATGCTGAAGATAACCACTATATGGAAGGAGTGAAACCAACACTGGAGTTTGTCATAACTTCTGATGACATTACTGATACGGGTGCTCCAGCCACGTTGCTTATTTTCAATAATGAAAATGGTTTTTCTCCGAAAAACATAGAGTCCATTTGCAGTGTTGGACGATCGACAAAGAAAGGCAATAGGAGCAGTGGTTACATAGGAGAGAAAGGTACATCCATTCTTATATTGAAGTATTTCTCAAACTGTTATGTACTTGTGACTCAAGAAGCACCTGTGCTAATATGGCTAATTTCCAAGATTAGGGAAATGTTTTCATTGGATTTTAAATATCTGAATTGGAAGTATATGCATTTAATTTATATGAATGAATTCAATGTAATTTTATCTATAAATTTTAAACATGTTTACTGATTTTATAAACAACTTTGTGTCTTTTGAAATTACTTGTTACTCAAGGAATACTATATAAAGCTATGTTTAACTATAGATATCTACTAGAGTGTGTCAAAATTGAAGAGGATTATTCAAAATCTCTGACACAATGTCTCATATGGATTGAATTTCAGGAATTGGTTTCAAGAGTGTGTTTCTGGTTACTGCACAACCTTATATTTTTAGCAATGAATATCAGATAAGGTTCAACGAAAAGCCCTGTCCACATTGCAGTCTTGGTTATATAGTTCCTGAATGGGTTGAGGAGAAGCCAAACCTGTCGGACATAAAGAGGATATATGGTAAAGATTCTCTTCCAACTACAACAATTGTCTTACCTCTGAAGCCGGATAAGGTCAATCCTGTTAAACAGCAGCTCTCAAAAGTTCATCCGGAAGTTCTTTTGTTTCTGACAAAAATCAGACAACTTTCTGTGAGAGAAGTTAACGAGAATCCAACACAGAACACTATAACTTCTGTATCAATTTCAAGTGAGATTGACTTTGTGACTAGAAAAAACATGAATGCCGAGTCCTACACACTCCATCTCTCTGCAGAAGAGAATAGTGATGCTGAGAAAGAATGCTGCTACTACATGTGGAGGCAAAAGTTTCCTGTCAGGTCAGAAAATGTGGTCGAAAGGAGAACAGATTTGGAAGAATGGGTTGTGACATTAGCCTTTCCAATTCATGAGAGGCTTCATACAAGCAAAAGCTCGCCAGGGGTCTATGCATTTCTCCCTACAGAGATGGTCACAAATTTTCCTTTCATTATTCAAGCAGATTTTGTCCTTGCCTCATCACGAGAGACAATCCTCTTGGATAATAAATGGAACCAAGGGATACTTGAATGTGTTCCATCTGCTTTTATGGACGCATTCAAAACACTTGTCATAGGATCAGATCAAGCTCCAGTATCTAGTTTGGCTCGTACTTTCAAGTTCCTTCCACTTGAAAGTTCTCCATTTGAGAAGTTTAATTATGTGAGGGACGAAATCAAAGCAAAAGTGGTTGATGAAAGTATTGTTCCTATTGAGACATACACAGAGCAGAAGCACTTCTATAAGCCTCGTGAAGTTAGCAGGCTGCTGCCTGAATTCTGGGATATTTTGAATAAAGCCAGGGACGAAGGGGTGTATCTACTTAACCTCTCTTCTCATGATGGAAGGAAGATCTTAAGTTCTTCCTTTGATACAAGCGAGTATGATCAAATACTCAGCTTCTTAGGGGTGAATTTAGTTAATGTTGATTGGTACGCAAAGTGCATCCAGAGTTCTAATCTTGTGGATGGAGTATCAGAAGGTCTCTATCTTCAGCTTTTACTGTTTGTTGCTAAAAATTGGTCTTTAAAATTCAAGGGCACAAACATCAATAGTATTCCTTTGATTAAGTATGTGTCCTTGAATGGAACTCTATCCTCTTTCAGTCTTCGTGAATGTACACAAAACAATGTAGGTGCCAAGCGGGTAGTAATAACAGACTCAAGTCAGTCTAATGCTTGCTCTTGGCTAATCAATTGGAACAAGGAATTCGCATGTCCATCAAACTGTTATTTTATGCCAGAAAGCACACAAAAAGCTATCTTGTGTTTTGCCCAGAAACAGACTTTGATGGAATGGCTTGCAAATCAAGTTTATGTTACTAATTTGAGTGTTTATGCTTTTGCCAAAGTCATCGGCCTTTATATTAAAAATAACAAGAGACATGCCATTGCATATGTTCATTTTTTATACCAATCTTTGTCAATGATGTATTTGTCGAAGGGGTTGGTTAGCAGTCTCTGTAGTTCTATGCCACTTGTTGACAGTTATGGGTCTATTACCGAGATACGAAAAGGAGTTCTTGTGCCTGCAAATGTGAGCAAATGGGCAGACTTGATTGTTTATAATCCTTGGAGGAGTGAAAATTATATTGAGCTTGGTAAGGAGTACCTAAATTCAGCATCTTATGCAGGCCGAAATACAGATTACGGGGAGCTTATTAATTTTCTCAAAACTCATGTTGGAGCTTCTGACATACCTCATATATCTCCTCCAAATGCTGGATTTTCGGCAGTTAATACACCACTTACCAAAGACAATGCCTTTTTGCTTCTGGAATGGATTCGGAATCTGAAGTGCAAGGGAGTGCGCCTGCCAGAGAGGTTTTTGAAATGTATAAAAGATGGTAGCTGGCTTAAAGTTACCGTCAATGGATACAGGCCCCCTTCAAAGTCGTTCTTAATTAGCTCTCCATTGGGGAAAATTCTGCAAACAGGTTCTGTTCTAGTTGATATTCCTTTGATTGATGAGAGCTTCTATGGTGATAAAATAAATAAATATGAAGAAGAGTTAAGAACAATTGGAGTGATGTCCAGTTGTGAAGAAGCATGCAATTTCATCGGAAGAGAACTGATGTCCCGAGCATCTTCCTTCACGTTAAGTAAGAATCATGTTCTTTTGATGCTTAACTTCATCCGATACCTCAGGAAAAGTCTTCTTCCTTTGGATAAATTTGTGAACAGCATCAAAGATGGTCCTTGGCTAAAGACATCTTGTGGTTTTAGGTCTCCTGTGGGATCTGTATTGAACGATTCCGAATGGCAAGTAGCATCACAAATCAGTAGTATCCCTTTTATCGACCAATCTTATTTTGGTGATGAAATATGTAGTTACAAAGAGGAGCTTAAGTTGCTAGGAGTGATAGTTGGCTTAAACGGAAATTATGAAATTGTCATCAAGCATTTAAAGTCACCACCATATTTGGCCTCTTTGACAGCTGAGGCTGTTCTATTGACAATGCACTGCATCGGATTCTTGAAAGATCCTAGTAAACTCTCAACTTCTTTGAAAGGAACAAGCTGCCTGAAGACAAACATGGGTTTCAGAAAACCCAGTGAGTGTTTCTTGTATGACCAGGTGTGGGGCTTCATTTTGGATGTATTCGGCGGCCTTCCTGTAATTGACAATACATTCTATGGAGACAAGATTTTTCCTTATAAAGCTGAGCTGAGGAAAATCGGCGTGGCTGTCGATTTTGATGATGCTGTAAAAGAAATTGCTTCGCTCTTCAAACAGAAGGCATCATACACTTCATTTAGCAAAGAAAATGTCATGTCATTTCTTTCTTGTTGCAGGCGGCTGAAGGGAACTCGTTATAGTTTTCCTCCTGATTTCTCAACCATTATACATAATCAGAAGTGGATGTATACTAAGTTTGGTTGTTATATGTGCCCGAGTGAATGCATACTATATGGCCCAGAGTGGAAATCTATATCTTCGATCACTTGTCTCCCTTTTATCGATGACAGCGACAAGTTTTATGGTGTGTCAATACATGAATACAAGGAAGAGCTAAAGAATATTGGTGTTGTAACTGAATTTAAACATGGAGTGAGGCTTGTGCCAAAGCACCTAAGTTTTCCCTCAAATCCCTCCACCGTTACTCCTGAAAGTGTGTTTTCTTTGCTGGAATGCATCCGAAGTCTATTGAACGAGCATAAGCTTTCAATTGATGGTGAGTTTAAAAATAGATTGTCCAGAAATTGGCTGAAGACACATGCTGGTTATAGGCCTCCAGAGTCATGTTTGTTGTTTGATTCCAAGTGGAGTTCTTTCTTTAATCCAACTGATGGGCCTTTTATTGATGCTAATTTTTATGGACCTAAAATAGCATCTTTCCAGAAAGAACTTAATGCAGTAGGAGTCATTATTGACCTTGAGAAAGGGTGTGCCTTGCTTGCCAGTCACCTTGACTCTCTCTCTAACACTGATAATATTGTGAAGATATATAGGTATTTCATTTATCCAACTACTCCTTATGTCTCTCTATTTGCTTCTTTCTTGTTAGCTACCTTAATACTTTTTCTGACTACTATAATATTGTGAACATATATAGGTACTTGTCTGAATACAGTTGGAAACCAGAGAAGAAAAATGACAAGAAAATTTGGATTTCAAATGGAACTGAAGGTGGGAAGTGGGTCAATTCTGAAGAATGCATCATACATGATCTGGATAAGCTTTTTAGTTTAAAATTTTATGTTCTTGAAGATATCTATGATAAGAAAATTCTTCCCTTCTTAACCTTTGCCATGGAAGTCAGGACTAAGCCCTCACTTGATGATTATGTTGATCTTTGGAATGATTGGGAGAGATCGTCCAAAGAATTGTCGTATGACAAGTGCTGCAAATTCTGGATGTTCATCATGAAACACTTGGGCACGAATACCGAGAAGAAACTTTTTGACAGACTGATCAAGCTACCTGTATCAACAAGCAGCCAAGAAATATTTCTGGTAGATAAGAAAGATGCTTTTATTGCTGATAATCTTCATCTTAAGAAACTTTTTGAGCAAGAGAGAATTTTTGTGTGGTATCCTCAGCCAAATTTTGGGCCAACCTCCATTACCAAGTTGTATGAGATCTACAGAAAGATAGGTGCTCGGAATATCTCTGAATCATTGTGCAAAGAAGAATCATCATTTGTTTATGGTGATGGGGTTGAAATGGTGCAAGTTGATCGTAATATGATTTTCAACTTAAAAGGTTTGGTTAAGCTCATTCTTGGTTTCCTTGCTTGTTCAAGCCTGAAAATGGAACCTGACAAGAGGCATGAAGCTGTTCAAGGACTTGTCAACCTGAGTTTTCTTAAGACAACGGTTCCGGTCACGGTAAGCTACAGTTTATCACTATCATCAGGGGACATCATTACAAAGAAAGATGACAGAATGGTTCGCTGGGATAGGCAAAGTTCCAAGTTATTCATCAAGATGGATGAGCCTCAGAGAAATTCACTGAAGTATGCAACATATTTCTGTGAGGCAATATCAGAAGGTGTTTTGTGTGAGAATCATGATTTTGTTCCTGCTCTCTCTGAATTGATCACACTGGGATTTTTTCTGAAATTCCAGAATGAAGATATTGAATTTCTGATGGAGTCCAAGAATTTGCAGATTTACTGTGAGGATGAGAAGTTCCTCAGCTCTGCCTTCCCATCTGACTAAATATTGGTTTTTGTTTTTGCTCTGGAAAAGTTCTATGACCAATTGTAGTTGTTATTTATTTCTTTTATGCTGTTGTAGAAGCTTGAGTACTTATGTCTTTTTTGCTCTTGTAGCACTTTTTATGAGAGACAATTCTTCAAATCAGTCTCAAGTATGTTTATCAATATAATAGTATTCATTGTTTGTTTCTGATATAATCTATATTAGAGGGAATACTCTCAGTAAAAGAAGTTTCATTTGGATTTTTGCTAGAGTGATATCATACAGATAGATAATTCATCTTGTGTCACTTCATAAATCTGTTAATATGATAATAATTATAACTTGATGCCAAGATTTTTTAATTCATATTATCTCTGATATCATATAGAAACAGATAGGATTTTAAAATTTTTTTTACACTATAAAAATCATTTAAAAAATAAAATAAAACAAGGACCCTTACACCCCCCTTCAAGTTAAAGCATAATTTACTTCTTATCAAAACTTTTAGTTAAGATATCTATATTAAGATATCTTCACTTTGTTGATTGTCATATCATTCAAACATATGGTTTTTCATCAATGAAATGATGATCTGTTACTATATATTTGATTTTATCATACTAAACGGAGTTGTAGTCTATGTTTATATGTCAATTTTATTCTCAAAATATAATTTTTATTCTTAAATATAAGTTAAGACACATTTTTTTATTGGTAAAATTACTTCTTTAAATTATTTTAAAATATCAAGTTAGTCTCTTAAATTTTTTTGATAATGCTTTGATTTTTTTTTTAAAAATCGCCGTTATAATAAATTACAAACTAATATACTATTTGAACTGGTTTTTCGCATTGATCACAAATATGTAATTAATTTTGCGTTTGATTGTGTATTTTGGTCGGATTGTTGATTTTTTATTATGTATTTCGTCTATTTTTACATGATTCTCATGAATCTAACTTGTTTGATAAATTTGATTGCATATTCGTGATCAGCGCGAAAAACCAATTCAAATGGTATATGAGTTTGCAATTTATTGTAATAGAGATTTTTAAAAAGGGACCAAAGCGTTACAAACAAATTTTAAAGAACTAATTTGATATTTTAAAATAACTTAAAGGGTTAAAACAATAGTTTTGCCTTATTTGTTTCTATAACATGTTGTAGAAGTATATCTTAAAATCTAAAAAGTTTCTCATGACACTCTATGTGTTTCAACACTTTTTTGAGATTTCAGATCAAGTATGAGCATTGTAGCAAACAAGTTGAACAACTTTATGAACAATTTTTCCGCTTCTTTTGCACGTCATTGTCACAAAAGTGGGTCTTCTATACAAACCACAGTCGGGCCTTCCGATAACCACACAAAGTCCAAGTTTACAGGCCTCCATACGAATCCATCGAAGCATTTGATCATGAGATTCAAACTCTTGCTTGTTTTAAAATTGGTTGCCAACATCTACCACCTTCACAACAACACCTTGGACATTCAGAGAAACAACAACACCTTGGACATTCAAAGAAACAACTTGTTTTTGAAAAATATCGGGGTGCATCATATCAATGAAAACAATTAAGACCATAACAATACATAAGCGCTACCGCTAAAGACAGACTTGAAAATCAAACACAGACAACTTCTGGAAATGCATCTCTGGAAAAGTTCATACACGTTCTGGAGGTACATTTCCGGACACAACAAAATTTTTAAAAAAAAAAAAAAGATTAATGTGAGCAATACAGAGGAAAAAGAAGAATCTTTACTTGAAATTCTATCATCTTTTGCTACCTATGATGTGAATAACCAAAAGAATAGAGATTTGTAGTGAAAAAATGATTGAGAATGAAGGGTTTGGTTGAAAACCAACTATGGCAACAATGGTTGTGTGATCATCAGAGCCGTCTCAAATTTTTGAAAGGCCCTGTGTAAGAAGTTGGATTAAGCTTGTGAAAATTTCTCAATGGATCATTTTAATTGTAAATTAACCGTGAAATATATGTGAGGCCCTTTTTTCTCTAACATAATCTTAAAAAATTATGAGCCCATGTTTTGTAGGTCTCCTTGCGCACCCTCAAAGACGACTCTGGTGATCATGCAGTTGATTCTTTTATCAAATATTTCTGGAGATGCATCTCCAGAAATATCTAACATGCAAAGGTGACAGAAAATTTCAAAATGTCACCCATAATTCCGGAGATGTAACTCTGGAATTTCTACTGAACTGGTAATTAAGGTTTTTCTTTAAAATTTTTGGAGAAATGTCTATGGAATAAAATTAACCTAACTTATAGGGAGCCTCTCAGAATATCCTTACTTGAGTGTGCAAGAGGTGCGTCCGGAGATGCATCTCCGGAAACAGGGGTCATTTGTGGAAATTAACGTGGTGCAATAAAAACATCTATGGTGTGTTAAGAAATTCTCAAAACCTAATACCAATGAGTTTGAATTGTTTCACTCTCTCATGGACCATTTTCTTTTAGGTCTAATAAAATTATCTCAGTACGCAGTCCCTCAAACACGAAGTCTTGTAAAGGGTAAAGTGATTTAATTTGAATGCTTTAAGATTTCACATGTTCGTGACAGGGGTTGTCTTGATTCTATCGCCTGGGGAGACCCTTATGGGTTAATACTTTTAGATCAAGTATCTCAGGTGAGAATTTTAAGTCAAGTCCTTTAGAAGTGACTTTTAAGTCGAGTCCCTTAAATGATACTTTTAAGTCGAGTTCCTCAGACGGGAATTTCTAATTGAGTCCTTCAAGCGAGACTTTTAAATTAAGCCCCTCAAACATTGCACGGGGAAAGTTCAATTTTATATTATCTCCATTATTTTTATTCTTGCCCTTTGTTGTTTATTTATAGAATTCTTATTGTTGTAGTTTTTCTGTTATTTATAGTGTCGACACCTAGTCTAGTGGCATGTTGCACCTCAAGGCTTAGACTATGCCTCCTACGAAAGTTCAACATCAATATTGACTTTGAGGGCAACAAGAATTCCTCTTTGAGGATTCATCATCCATATTGCCTCTAAGGGCAACAAAGGTTCCTCTTTGAGAATCCAACATTCATATTTTCTTGATAAGGATTCCTCTTTAAAGATCCAACATATCTAATAGCCTCATGGTTGGGAAGAAATCTTATGTGAGGATCCAACATAAGTCATTTAGAAATCTTATCTGAGGATCCAACATAAGTCATTTTCATTTAGGCAACAAGGTTTCTCTGTAAGGATCCAACCCAGATAATAGCCTTGTGGGTGGCAAGGGCTCTTTTGTGAGGATCTAACATAAGTCATTGACACTTGGGTGGCAAGGTTTTATTTGTGAGAATCCATCATTTTAATAGCCTTGTGGGTGGCAAAGACTCTTGCATGAGGATCCAAAATAATTCATCACCATTTGGGCAACTTTGTTAAAGGCTCCAACCTCCAATTATCTCATCTTTAAAATTTAGAGCAAAAATCTATGCATATTTGTAAAGAAACGCGAGACACCTTGTTAAAAACCCTTCCCATGCAAGGGGAAAAAGTGTCACCCCATTAAGTGAACAATGTTTTCAAAATAAATTACATAATCGATAGAGGTGATATCTCTCTATAAATAGCCAAACTAATAACTTAGTGAAATAATACACGATGTTATGCCTAACAAAGGCTTTGAGCTCATCTTAGCATCCTTACCTGATACTTCCATGTCCTCTAGAACAGTGCGGCCAACTCTTCATATTCTATAGGCGTCATCTCCTTTTTATGAGCCTCTGCTTCTGGCTCCATGTCCATAACATTCACTTCTTGCGCATCTGGCTACTGAACATGGGCCACAACCATAATCTCCTTCTTTAGCCTCAAATTGTCCATATAACACCTCCAGGTGTTCTCCTAGATCAAGAATCTAGTTTTATTTAATTTTGCTATCACCTATAACAATGACACACAATCTTTTACAGTAGCCGGAAATTCCACTTGCCAAAAATCGTGTCGTCAACATATCTCTCAAGCACAACTTGCAGTCTTTCCTATGTGTCTCACTCTCGGCCACGCGCCGGCGTATGTAAGTCACGTGCCACCCTCTGTGTGTTCGTTTCTAGAGACTCAATTTTTTACTCTAATTCCATTGGGATCACGTTCAGTTTGTGTTTCAGCTGGTTCTTCACCTCCATTGTAAGAAAGATGAGAACACTCAAGATCAGTGTTTCAACTTCCATGGCTTCCCCAACAAAACTGCTAATGTTACTCAAAGGGTGATCTCGAAACTACTTTTTTTTAGACTATACGCCACCTTCTCAACTATAATTGCTCATATCATACTGCTAGTTCTACAATTTATCTCTCTCATTTACATGTAATGGATGAGTTATAGATTCTAGTACTTCAGACAATGCAACCGATAATGCCTCACTTTCTAAATTCATACAACTTCACTTTAGAGGGTTTCAAATTATTAATCTGAAGATACTTCTATTTGGTTAATTTTGAAATAAATTCTTACAAAAATTTAACTTTTTATATCTTCCACAATGTTAGTGTTTTTAAGCAAACAATATTGCTTATGGAGTTAGAAAGATTCCCCAGTTCTTTGTAGCTCCCTTAAATAACGACTCTTCTTAAATGTTTTAATCTCCAATTAAATTAAATTAAACAACATAAGAATAATTTGAATGAATTAAATAGACATAAATAAGTTATGGTAAATTCTTATTTACCCATCTAAAAAATTGGGTAACCTTACCTATTGAGTTGTCAAGTGTAGAAGCTCTTAGGTGTCCATTATGATGTGTCATGTATTTATTCATTAATAGTTATATACTTTTAAATAATTATATATTTACCCCAAATGTATTAATGGTAATTTTTATTTTGTTTTCAAATATAACAAAAAAATTTCATTTTCATTTTTTCTTTTTTCCTGGTTATCCATTGTTATTACCCTTTTTCTTTCTTCTTCCCCAATTTGATTTACTATTCTCTAAACTCTTCCATTAAACTTCTTTCTTAACTTCTTCATTTTTGCTGCTCTCTCAACCAATCTCTTCTCTCACTCATACATTTCATTGCTACACTCATACTTTGCTGGATTTCTACTCATTTTCACAAGGTAATTTCTCTTTTTTTTCTCTTTAATTTTGTATTTGGTTTCTGTTATTAATATTCATAAATGGATAATTTTATATTTGCTTTATGTTATTAATATTCATAGATGAGTAATTTTAGAGAAACTTTGCTTTTTTTGGTTGGCTTTAGCAATATTGATTATTTTACTTTCATATTTGTTACTTTAATTTAATCTGAGTTTGAGATTTTTTTTTCTTTATCACATACTATATTATATGATTTGGTCTATGATAAATAGGTATCGAGGCAAGTACTGTATACTAATAAGATCTTGGAAATTTTATGGAGAGATCATTTTTGTTTTGGTTACCTCATCTACTGTGATGAGTGGTGACTTTTGATAGAAAGAGACATTGAAGAATTGAATACACTAAATTTTGAGATGAATAAGATAAAAAATTTAAATTCCTCCTATTTAAATATTAAAGATAATAATCGTAATAAATTAGAATTTTAAAATATAATACAACCGAAACGGTTAAATCGTAGTTAATATTTATAGATGAGTAATTAATTTTGTATTTATATTCTATTATTAATATTTATAGATTGGTTTTTTCTTTAAACATTTGTAGTTTATGGATTTTGTTTGTTGTGCTATTTTTGCTGCTGTGAATATTTGTAGTTTATGATATAAATATTTAGATTTGTTTGTGTATTTTTATTAGGTTCAAATGGATGTAGACTATGGAGATATAGATTGTGAAGAATTGGCTAGTTGTAATAATGTCGGCGAGGAAGAAGGAAAAAAGGAAATTAATATTTACAAAAAGATTAATGACCTGACAGATGATGATATAAGAGGTTTGGAATTTGCTTCTGAGGAAAAAGCAATAGATTTCTATGAAATATATGCAAAATGTCACGGGTTTGCAGTAAGAAAAGATGATGTAAAACGTGATTATGAAGGGAATATAATTGTTCGTCAATTAGTTTGTAATAGAGAGGGTAAGAGTGATAAGAAGAGGGGACGATGTCGAGATCCAAGACCAACCACAAGAATGGAATGTCGTGCGAGGTTTCGAGTAGCTCTAAATCTTGTGACTGAAAAGTGGAGAGTTTCTGTATTTGAGTCCTCTCATAACCATGAGTTAACTCCAGCACACTATGTTCATCTGATTCCTAAGTATCGTCGATTCGCTGTCTATCTAATGATGAAACTAAAATTTAGGAATGACTGTGGAGTATGGGTGATAAAATGGATGGAGCACATAAGAGAAGACGTGGATAAAATTGATGTATGTCACTCTTTATTTAACTTAAAATCAATTTTTAATTTATGTGAATTTCACTGATTATAATGAGATTTTATTTTATAGGTTGATGATGGTACAAGACTAAGGATTGCATTAGATTTGACAATGAATTCTTACAACAAATTAAATGATTTGATTTTGGAGAGGGCTTGGGAGAAAATTAACAAGTCAAACAATGCATAAGAAGCATGCGATGGATTTGACGAGAGTTTTTATTTTATTTTTAATATTGACTAAATTATGTAATAACTCAGTTTATTCTCACATTGGTGATTATCTATTTGGTATTTGACTTAAATTTTTAATTTAAGTTTTGGATTGATGTAATTGAATTTTTTTATGCATTACTAGTTAACTAAATTTTATGTAGTATGCAATTCTATAAACTTGGTCAAATTATATACTTTTCTGTGTACCAAATGAAAATGAAATCAAACAAAAACAAAATATAAACAAAATAATTAAGCCAACAACATCACTCATGTATTGTTAGAAGCTAAACATGTGAAGAATTTTGCAAACTCATGTATTGTTAGAAGTTAATTACAATACATAAGAAACATGTGATAAATTTTGCAAGAATTTTAATATTAACTAAGTACAGAGACGGAGCCAGAAAATTTAGAATGTGGGGATATATATATAAATAATATTAAATTTAAATTTAAATTAAATGATTTTTATGTAAAAAATCAATTTCAAGTAAATTAAATTATTGACTAAGTACAGAGATACGGTGCCAGAAAATTTTGAAATGGAATCAAGAGGTTTTGTTTTAAAAAAGATACGATTATATTTTCATCACTTTTTATTTATTTTCTTTAATTCTCAATTGGTTATATATGGAATATCAAATCCATAGTTATTAGTCTTTACCTATTCCATATTAATACTACACAATTTCCTAAATTTGTCTTTACCCATTTCGTATTAATACTACACAATTTCACAATTTTAAAAAATAACAATAATAAATAGTAAATATTTTTAATTTTATTTTAATAATTAAAATTTTAACACAGATAATTAAATATATATTTTTTTATTATGTTTTCAAAAATATAAAAATTATAAAACGAGGAAGAAAATTCACCATTACATTAAGAGTTAATATCAACTCCTCTTACATAAAATGAATTTAGTTTTATTTTAAAATTAAAATTAAAACAACTTTATTAATATTTATTTCTGATTTTAATATCATTATAATCAATTATTAAATATTAATAACATGCATAAAAGAAAAAATTGAACACTTTTTTCCTTTTTGATTAAAATAAATGTCAATTAAGATCTAAAACAAATAGTAAAATAAATTGATATAAATATATAAACGTGGTTAAAGAAATAGTAAAACAAATATATAAATTTTTTAAAGCGATTCTAGCATTTGCAAGCTCCCTAAGTTATCAGGAATCGTTTCAGAAACATTGTTGTGACTCAAGTTAAGTGCTATCTGAAGAGCAGGTAGGTACTTCTCCAAAGAGCATATTATCAGAAATTTTTAGTAGCTCCAAATTCACAAGATTTCCAATTGAATTTGGAAGCATAACAACAAACTTGTTCATGCTAAGATCAAGCCTCTAAAGTCTCACACAGTTTCCTAACATACTTCCACCATACATATAATTTTCACAGAGGTAAAGCTTTCTAAGCATTTTGATTTTCCAAACAAGAGTTAAAAATACTCCATCAAACCTATTAGTACAAAGGTCTAAAACCTCAAATTTATCATAGTTAATAAAAAAATTTCAGGAATTGAACCAAAGTTTTTTGACACATTCAACTCAATTAACCATGGAAGGTTACAAATTGTTGGAGACAAATTACAAGAGAGATTAAGGTTCTGAATAGTAACAGAAGTTACTATTGAATCAGTACAATACGCACGAGTCCAATTGCATGGAGTTGCATGGAGTTAAATCAGAAGAATTCATGTAACTACCTTGCCCCACCTTATCCAACTCTGCAAATTTATTTGTTGCACTAGTTTATTGTATCCTGAACAATTCCAATTCAAAGACACTAAAGAAACTAAGTGAATATAGATTATACAAATTGACATAGTAAAAATAGATTATACAAATTAAAATAGTAAAAATAGATTATACAAATTGAATCAAGTATAAGAAACCTAGAAATTAAAAGAAACCAAATCAACAATGCAGTATAAGGGTATCCATTTGGAGCAAAACTTGGATATAGTACAGTTAAGTCAAGAAATTACAATTTCATAAACAATAAAAAGGTCCTATGCAAAAACCGCAAAACAAACTAAATAAAATTGAAACAAAATTATAAACTATTCACCAAAAATAAAATTCACTGAGAGATACTGTCAGAGGAAGGAACACAAACATTCTTTTCTTTGGAATCCCGGCCGTTGATGCTTCGACTTCATCGTCCGCCATTGTTGTGCTGGTTCTGATGCTTTGGTTGCTTCAACTAGGTTTCCCAATTTCATCCTTTTAGAAAATGAAAGAAAAGATAATGTCTTTTTTTAATTAAAAATAATAATTTAAAATAAATTGAGATTTGGATAAATATGCAATTATAAAATAATATGGGCAAAAATTAAAAACTATAAAATACTGATGACATGACAAATGATATAAGTAATAACCAATCTATGTAAGACATGTCAAATGGGTAAAGTTACCCAATATTTTAAGTTGGGTAATGAAGTAGGACCCTAAGTTATAGTATACCTTGTATTATTTTATCAATGAATAATCAAGAATAATAAGAATGATGTATCTTGTAAAATTAGAGAATTTGTCATCGGGACGAGTGAATATGAGAAAATTATTACCCTCATTGCTGTTTAGGAGTTTTAGAGTATGTTAATCATCTAATGAGGCAATGCTTAAATAGCTAAACAACTTAGGACAAAGACCTCTTATTAGACTTAATTGAATGGTTCAACTCATCACGGTCCATTCAAACCCATAACTCAATTAGTTTTTTTTATAACAATCGACCATAATAAAATTTATTAATAATTAATTATGTCAACATATTTAATTAGTTAAATAATTAACTTAAAATTTTCGCACTTGATTGACATAATTAATTATTAAAAAATATTAATTTTAGTATAAGAATATGAACTATGGCCAAAAAACTAACCTATCAAAAAGGAAGTAAGCTTCGGCGATGCAGCAAGTGTATTTGATAGGGAAAACAAATCATACATGTTAAAAACTCGTATTTTACACAAAGAATGATAAATTTAGAGTAAAATATTTAACTTAAGAGATATAAGTTTTTAAAGAATCACCCAAACATATGAAAATGCTATTGATAAACCTTTACTATCCACGTAGGTTTAAGAATAGTAATTATATATAGATGTATCATATTAAGAGAGTAATTACATTTAATCATAAGCACTTTCATAACGCAATATCATATTCACTAGGAGTATTAATATTCAGGGCGACCTACATCACATAGCCTCACATTTTTTTAATGATTAAACTATGAAAAAAGACACTCCTTACACATATTTTATGGTTAATTTACGGTTAAATAGGGCCCTTTGATAAAATTTCACGATACAACTGAAGATAACTTCAACTTCTTATACAAGACCTCTCAAAAGTTTGAGACGACGTTGTTGATATTATACTTGTACTTTCATATTTCTGACCTCAAGAGTGTGGATGTTGAATATAGAATAACACAATATAATTGCATGCTAAAAATTTATTGTGTCTTTTCAGTATCGACCTAAACATCAAATTATGATATTTTCTGATATTAATATAATAATATATCTCAATATAATAGAATAAGAATTCTTAGAGTTATTTAATATTTTGAAGTCTTCTTAAAATAAGTAATAGTTTATAGTGCACACAAGAATATATGACAATATGAAAATAGTAATAAAAAATTTCATATTACATGATTATGTGCACATGCACTCCCACTAATCCAATAAGATAAAATTTTATCAGAGTCCACTATTATTAAATACTTTGATTATACAATGAGATACTAATTATAATTTTAGGGCAAAACTATATAGAAAAGTGGGTCTATAATATATCATCATTAGGGTTTTACAAACTCATCTACATATTTTGCACGTAAATAGAATATGTCAATATTTAAATAATTTATGACGATCCTATAAAAGATTTACCATCATTTGAGTGAGATCAAATCACTATAATTTTAAATAGAACATAGGATTATATTCAACATTTGAATAACTCACTCCAAACTCAAATTCCACAATTATAACTACATACATTTGATAAAAATATTATACTATACGTAACGTGAAAAAATAAGAATTTATTTAATTTGAGGATATAACAAAAGTAGTAATAAATTTTCATCAATAACGTAAAACTATAATATCCTCGTTATAAATCTCTATAAATAATTTTTATATTAAACAAATAATATTTGTTTCTCATTTATATATAATTGACAGGTTAAATTTTCCTATTTGATAATGAAAAATAGTTGAATTATTAATCTAAGAGTTTTAAAAATATTTAGACAAATACTCAACTATTTTTTCTATGACACTATGGTCATGTCAAGTAATATCATACTTATAGAATATATCTCTCACTTACATAATATAAAAGAAAATTTAAATCTATTTTAAAAGAATATTAAAAATAAATTATTGGATTTCATACACTGAGAAACTCAAAACTTTATGGTTCAAGTAAAAAACGTTTGTTTGTTAGTCATTTTAGTGAAAAACTAGTAGAAGACCCGTGCGTCCGCACGGGTAAATCCACTCATATCTTAGATTTTTTGATAAGGATTGATTGTTATTGATATATAATTGTCATTATAAAAGTATTAATAACTACAAATATTTAAAAATAAAGATGTAGCAAATTACCAACATGATAAATCCAATATGTCTAGTAACTAAAATATTTACAAATATCACTAATAACTATAAATATTTACAAGTAGCGCAGTCACACTTGGTTCTTCTACCAACATGATAAATCCAATATGTCTAATAACTAAAATATGTCTAATAACTATAAATATTTACAAATATCACTAATAACTATAAATATTGAACAAATATCACTAATAACTATAAATATTTCTAATGTTTCTAAAGTTCAAAGGGCCATCAATATGTCTTCCAAAAAGTGTTTTAGCAGCATATCGGAATATTGTTTCTGCATAACCTCCCGAGCTTCCACGAACCCCGTAAATGTGTCATTCTTCATTAACATTTGTTAACCTGCAGGCACCACACTGTGTCAGAACATCATTGTTTGACAATCAAGAGAACTTAAGCAAAGGGAACAGTTGCAAGTTTCTTACAGTTTATCCAGAGAAGCCTCTTCTATGCTTTTAAAATCAACTTCTTTTGACTGGAAGATTGAACCACAAACATGAATCAATAGTAAAAGTGAAAGAATTCACAAAAAAAATGATGGTATGCAGGTATGCATAAAATTTTCTAACCTGAATCAATTCTAAAATCTCTCCAGTTGTCGGTACTGAATCTACCTCCGAAATCAAGTTATCTTCACCTTCATGCCCTTCAGCATGGGGTTCTAATTGAAAAACAAAGTCATCCCTAGAAGCCTCTAGCTTCTTATCATAACAAGGCATAACAGTGACATGATATACTTCTGGCCTGTTGAAACAAATATTTGAGCATTTCAATAAGCATGTTACTCTAGGAATCGTAGCATGCCAAACATAACATAGGTTGTAAGATATAATGCATATACTGGTTGGAATTTACAAGCATTATTATTTGTTGTAGTGCTCCTAAGAAGTAATAAGTTTTACCTGCCCAACCTCAATCTCGGTCTGAAACTGCTTATGAAATATATAGGTTAGTGTAACTCTAATATATTTAAGGCTGTTAATGAGTGCTGTTAAATGAATAAACTTTCCATAAAAGGTATGAGTAATGTTGTTAAATGCCGGTAGTGAAGATGGCAGTGGCAGAAATTTGACAAACTACCATACAGTGGCACTGTCATTGCAGATTATGATTTCGTTTTATTTAAATCCAGCGGTGAGGCTTATATTAAGCCTCTCTCTGGATATGGAATAAGACATGTTTTCTTTTCTGGACTTTGCTTAAAACAGCTAAAATTTTAAAATTATTAATCGTACAACTAATAAAGCATTTGACCAAAAGTCAAGACCCCTCCCCCAACTTCAGCCGCTGCTAAAATATAAGCAACTTTCTCGTCTAGCAATTCAAATTCTAAGAAGCTTAAAATTTATACAATTACTAACATGTAACAAAGTAAGAACAAAAATCTCGCTAAAAAAATTACAGAAACATACTAATCACACACAAATTATAGCCTACATACGGGATCAGATATTGCACACATGCTAAAACAGCATATCTCACATGTTGCATTAGAACATCCAAATATCTTTTAATTCATATTATTTTGTCTAATGCAATCAATCAAAGGAACAACACTAACCATAAAAATAAGATGTTTTACGCGGTGTTCTCTCTCTCTCAATGACATGTAAGAGACGATTCAGAAATAGGCTTCATAATACATTTGATTTATTGCATATTTTGAGTTGGTCGTTTTCTATGTATACCAATTAATTTTGAATCGGTATGTCCCATTAGAACTTTCGAACTTTTGCACGAAAACTTTCTTTCAAATGTTGAACATGTATTTTTTATATATTTGCAAGATACTTCTAGGTAGTTGCTCCTGTAAGACACAACTATTTTCTTAAATAAGCTGATCCTAGATGAAACACATAAATTCTTCTATGTTCTAAGCTCTAAGGTTCTCTTTTATAAGACACATAATTTTAAGACATCATTTAGAGTGTCAAGTCAAGGTCTTCATATGTTTTCTCTTGATCAGCTCCATACGAACACAAAATTGTATTTGGTCTCCAAATTTATACCATATAAAAGTGTCCAAGATTATCAAATTTAATTGATAAGGAAACATCTTAGAGGTCAGAGCACAAGTTAGCAAAACTTAATATGTTATATCAGAACTTAGAGCACTTTTGCTAACTTTCGTATTCTTTAACGTGTGTCCTTAGAGCATAAGTTATAGCAAAACTCAATGAGTAATATCAGAACTCAAAGCTTTTTGGATAACGAAACATCTCGCCTTGGTCTGTTTTTCCAGCATGTCCTGTAACACCCCAAATTTAATCAGAATATTTTAATTAATTTATTTAATTGAGAATATTCGTATTTCTGGTGTTTTCGGTGGTTTTGCGAATTATTGAGAAGATGTGCATGTTGGACTATTTATTTAATTAATAGTATACTATATGAGAATATTAGTATTATTATTATTAAAATGAATATAAGGGAAATAACGGTAAATTGGGCATTATGAAGAGTTAGTAAGGGTGTTATGGAAAAAGCCCAATTTGTGAGGCCCGAGACTAAGTTAGACAAAATTGAGTTCTGAAAGGAAATCAAATTCCATTTTGTGTTTAACGTGAAAGTTCGTGGCCAAAGCTCTAAAGGAAAGGCTGGAAGCAGCAGAAGATCCCAAAGATTAATCGTGAAAGTTGCGAATCGATTAAGGTATGAGGAGTATCGCATTTCATGATTTTCCATGTATGCCTTTCGGTGTGTTTATGGTTGATTTAAGATTTAAGGTATTTTGGGTTGGTTGTGGAAAAATAGGGAAATTGGTGATAAGGCTTTGAGGTTATGGTTAATGGTATGTAACACTGAATATTGATATGAGAAAGGAAACCTTAGGCCTTTGTGGCCAAAACCTTAGATCGTTATATGTCTGCCCATATGGGATAGAATATTTGATATTTGAAATTACGATGCCTTTGGAGCAATTGTAAGGAAATTGACGGTAGACCCTGGAGGTTAGTGGTTAGTATTCTTGACCCTTTGAGTGTAGACATGAGAAATAATGATTTTTGCCTTCGTGGCCAAAACCTTGGATTGTGATATGTTTGGCCCTGTAGGAATATGAATGTTCATATGTGAGTAACTCTGAAGTACTCATAGTAATTGCAGGAAATAGTGTTTTAGGCGTTGTAAATGTTACCAGATGAGCCTAATAAACCATAGAAGTTGTGCTGTTATTGCCGTATAACCTTAGAAATGTTTTAGTGATGTTTTGGGTACGTTGAGTGAGTGATTTATACGGGATTATATGATGACATGATGTGTGAGATTAATTAATATGATGGACTATGATGATATGTTGTATGATGAATAATATGATGAATTATGATGGTATGATGTATGATGATTAATGTGATGAAATATGATGATATGTTGTATAATGATGATTACTGTGATGAGATATGATAACATGATGTATGATGATGATTGTTACGATGAGCTATAATAACATGATGTATGATGATGATTGTTACGATGAGCTATGATGACATGATTTATGATGATGAATATGATGAATGATGATGCACCATATGCTGTTATTATGAGGATTATTGTGAAGTGTGCATCATGCATTCATGTGCATCCGGACTTCGGTTCAGGACTTCGATTACTTTGACTTCAATCCCATTGTGTGGATGTGAAGTATTTTGATGTGCTCCGGTCCTATTGATGGGGATTTATGGAGGGTTGATGGCCTAGTGTCCATCGAGCTGTGATGATTGGTACCACATGCATTGAGTCTATGTTGCATTTGCATTTATGAGCCTTTGTGTATAATTATGATATTGTGACCTTTGAGGCATAATTGAAGAATATCAATGTGTTGAATATAACTATGAGTAATATGCCGTTTATGCATTAATTGTTATACATTGATTATTATGAATTGTCTTACTCACCCTGCCTGTTTGAATGTTACCTCCACGTGGGTAACGTGCAGATGAGCAAGTTTAGTCGTGGACGTCGTCGAGGAGTATTGTGACGTTTTAGAATCGTTAGCCTTATGGTTAATGTAGAGGGTCTTGCTCTGATATGTAACATCGGGTTGGATTCTTTGAGTTGATTGTATATCATTAGGTTATTTTACTGATGTTCCCTTATGGAAAACATTGAGTTATGTTTTGAGTTCCGCTGTATATGATGTTTTGATGTATTTTGAGAAAACCCGTATGTTACGGAGTATTGACCAATTTTGTTGACTTTGAGAAATGTACGCCCTTTGTGACTTTTTAATGAAAGTTAATATTTTACTCTGAAATCCGTGTTATTTTACCGTAATATCTGTGGGGTAGAATAAGGGTGTTACATTAGTGGTATCAGAGCAGGTCCGTCCGTCTGGCCAAGTTGTCTAATGTTGTTGTTTCCTGGTATGCGACATGTGTGTGAAAACACTGTCGGTACATGTTTGTTGTCTAACCTTTGTCTGCAGAAGTGGGAATGAAACAAGTGGGGGAGAAGTTGTGCTTCTCCAGGATGCTGCAAGCGTGGAGTTGTAGCTCACTGGGTGGTTGAACGCTCTTATAGTTGGTAAAGATGGTTTATACCCCATCATGATTTTCGGCTGTCTATTGACAAATTGAGAAACTGATCAGCCTTAATCTGTTGTTGATAGTAGTTGGGATTATGTTGGATGGGATAGACGTGTCTTGCAAGCTTGAATGGTGTGGGCAGTGATTTGTTTTGAGTTAAGCTAAGTGCTTAAGAATTGCTTTGATGAGTCGGTGCGAGAAGGTAATGAGATGTTTATTTTGATGGAAACTTTGAGTGTTAATGAAAGTGGGAAAGTTGGTGGTTTGCCAATTAATTGTTATTGTCCGGAGTTTTTCCTGATGAGATAAGTGATTTACCGTCGGAATATGAAGTGGAGTTGTGATTGGCTATGTTACGGAAACTAGTCTGATATTGAGAGCTCTATATTATATGTCTGTTTGAATGGTCGAGGAATTAAATTAATTGAGTAGTTTTGAGACTTGTGTCTGGTGTGTGTGGTAAGCAGTAGATGGTGAGGTCGAGTACATGGTGGACAATGATTTCTGGTGATTGTGAGAAGAGGTCGGGCGTGGAATGCAATATTGGTGTACTTGAGGTTTAAAATATTTCAAAGTTGAAAATGTGTTGGATGGCTTCCTAAGTGTGAAATTGATATTGTACATTGAATTCCGAGGTTGCAACTTTTTACGGAATCGAAATCGGAGATACGGAAGTCATTCAACGGTCGAAAATAGAATTTGGACTGTCATGTTCGCCGAGCGTTCGCCTAGCTAAAGGTCCTGGGCAGAAGAATGTTGTTTTCGAATTTTTGTCATAGCGGGAGAACCGTAACTCGGAATGGCGCACGGTTCAAAGCATTAGAAAGCTATTTTAATTCTCTATGTGATGGTGAAGTAGTGGCATGGAATTAAGTTATTTATCGATGGACTATATTCATATTTTGTAGTAAATGCAGAAAGTGTGGTTCGTGTTTCCGCCATAACTCACGAATTGAGTGTCCGTTTGGCATGGGATTTTCCATACTTATTTGAGCGAGTCAATGGTTGTGTTAATCGATGATATTTTGATATATTCAAATAGTATAGAGGATCATGTTGAACATTGAGAACATGAGTTATCAGTGTTGGAGAAGAAGCGGTTATATGCCACAGTGAAGAGAGTTTCAAAGAGTTTTTGGGAGAGCTGTCAACAACTTGTGTGTTGATTTTTGCCGAATCCGACCAGAATATTTGTTGTGTTTTGTGATGCTTTGTTGATAAGATTGGGAGGTATGTTAAGTGCAACATCAACGAGTTTTAGTTATGCTTTAAGGAAACTTAAAGTACATAAGAGGAAATAATTGGGACTTCTGAAGGATTATGGTTTTGGATTGAATTACCATTCGGGTAAAGCAAACGTGGTAGCTGATGCATCGATTTGAAAATCTTTGTATATACTGATATTGATGGTAAAAGAGTTAGAACTGATTGGACAATTTTGTGATGTGAGCTTGGGTTGTGAAGAGACTCCTTATGGAGTTAAGCTTAGTATGGTGGAGCTACTAGTGGTATTCTTGATGAGATTCGAGAAGGTCAAGAATCTGGTTTGAGTTGGTAAATTGGTTGAATTTGATGAATTAAAGTCGAAGGGTCGAATTGCAGATTGATGAAAATGGTATCAGGAGATGTCGTGATAGAGTTTGTGTTTCAGATATTGTTGAGTTGGGATAAGAGTATTCTTGAGGAAGGACATTTAAGTGGATTGAGTATCCGTCCCGGTGCTATGAAGATGTAACCGAATTTGAGGAAATTGTTTAGTGGCCATAGATGGAGAGAGAAGTGGTTGAAGTTGTGTATGCTGGTTAGGCTTGTGGAAAGTCGAAGTTTGAACATGAGAAACTGTTGGACTTGATGCAACTGTGAATATTTCTGAATGGAAGGGGATAGTATTTTTATGGATTTTGTGTCGGGTTGCCGAAGACTGTGAGATGAATATGATTCGCTTTGGGAATGATGGATGGATTGATTAGCTCAGCTCATCTCTTACTAATGAGGAGTAATCGTTCTATGTTGAAGCTAACTATGATGTATATTGAGGAAGTTGTGAGGTTGTATGAGATACCGTCGAGTGTTGAGTCGGGTAAAGATCGGAGATCTTCATCGAGGTTTTGGGAGAATTTGCCAACACTTTGGGTACCATGTTGAGATTGAGTTCTGCCTATCATCCGCAGGCGGATGGACAGACATAGATAACTATCCAGTCTATAGAGGATTTGCTGAGAACTTGTATGTTGGATCGAGGTGGATCGTGGGATAGTTATTTGTCGATGGTTGAGTTTACTTGCAATTACAGTTAGCATTCTAGTATAGGAATGACACCGTATGGGGAATTGTATGGAAGAAGGTGTGGGACTCCTTTGTGTTGATATGATTCAGGCGAGAGTGTTGTGCTCGGACCTGAGAATTGTGTAAGAGACGACTGAAAAGATCAAGAAGATATAAGAAAAGACGTGTTTTGAGAGTTACGATCGTGACTGGTGTTGGTCGAGCTTTGAAGTCTCGGAAGCACACACTGTATTTTGTTGATTTGTATCGGAAGTGACACAGCGGAAGCATGAGAGAGGTAGCATGTTAGACTGTTTTACCGCTGTCGCTTGTGAATTTACATGATGTGGCATGTGCCTAAGTTGAAGAAGTACATTGATTCGGAGGGATGGTGTACAAGTGAGAGGTAATTTGACTGTCGAGGCGTTGCTAGTTCAAGTGGATGAACAAGAAGCAACTTCGGGGTAAAGAGATTCCTTTGGTGAAGGTAGTTTGGGAGGACCAGCTAGAGAAAGTTGGAATTGGGAACTTGGAGATCAGTTGAGGGAGTCGTATCCGACTCTGTTCCTTGAGGCAATTTTCGAGGGCGAAAATTCTTTTAAGTGGGGGAGAGTTGTAACACCCCAAATTTAATCGGAATATTTTAATTAATTTATTTAATTGAGAATATTCGTATTTCTGGTGTTTTCGGTGGTTTTGGGAATTATTGAGAAGATGTGCATGTTGGACTATTTATTTAATTAATAGTATACTATATGAGAATATTAATATTATTATTATTAAAATGAATATAAGGGAAATAAAGGTAAATTGGGCATTATGAAAAGTTAGTAAGGGTGTTATGGGAACATCCCAATTTGTGAGACCCAAGACTAAGTTAGACAAAATTGAGTTCTGAAATGAAATCAGATTCCATTTTGTGTTTAACGTGAAAGTTCGTGGCCAGAGCTCTGAAGGAAAGGCTGAAAGCAGCAGAAGATCTCAAAGATTAAACGTGAAAGTTGCGAATCGACTAAGGTATGGGGAGTGTCGCATTTCATGATTTTCCATGTATGCCTTTCGGTGTGTTTATGGTTGATTTAAGATTTAAGGTATTTTGGGTTGGTTGTGGGAGAATAGGGAAATTGGTGATAAGGCTTTGAGGTTATGGTTAATGGTATGTAACACTGAATATTGATATGAGAAAGGAAACCTTAGACCTTTGTGGCCAAAACCTTAGATCGTTATATGTCTGTCCATATGGGATATAATATTTGATATTACGATGCCTTCGGAGCAATTGTAAGGAAATTGACGGTAGACCCTGGAGGTTAGTGGTTAGTATTCTTGACCCTTTGAGTGTAGAGATGAGAAATAATGATTTTTGCCTTCGTGGCCAAAACCTTGGATTGTGATATGTTTGACCCTGTAGGAATAGGAATGTTCATATGTGAGTAACTCTGAAGTACTCATAGTAATTGCAGGAAATAGTGTTTTAGGCGTTGTAAATGTTGTCAGATGAGCCTAATAAACCATAGAAGTTGTGTTGTTATTGTCGTATAACCTTAGAAATGTTTTAGTGATGTTTTGGGTACGTTGAGTGAGTGATTCGTAAGAATAATTGAGTAAAAATCAGTTCCGGAGCGTAACCGCGTCTTTCTGTTCGTCACGACTGTTCATGTTTTTGGTCGAAATTGTTTTGGACGTAACTTTTGATCCGTAAGTCCGTTTTGACCCCTGTTCGAAGCGTTGGAAAGCTAATAAACACAGCTATAACATAGTATAGATAAGGGAATTGTTTCTCAATATTTTTATATCTAATTATGTTTGAGAAGTCAATTGTGTATATGTTCTATTAATGAATCATGTTCTGGTTCAAGGATGTCTTGATGTTTTGATGCTGCGATTTTCCTGATGAATTACCATGAGGGTAACTGTGATAATATGATGAATTAACATGAGTAGAACCGTAAAGTTTATGTGATTAATAGGCGATAGTGTGGGGATTACCGTGAGTATAACTTGATAAATTAATATGAGATGATATGAGGGTAGTACTATGAATTAATATGGGGTAATATGAGATAAAATGACTATGAGCTAATATGTGATTTATACGGGATTATATGATAACATGATGTGTGAGATTAATTAATATGATGGACTATGATGATATGTTGTATGATGAATAATATGATGAGTTATGATGGTATGATGTATGATGATTAATGTGATGAAATATGATGATATGTTGTATAATGATGATTACTGTGATGAGATATGATAACATGATGTATGATGATGATTGTTACGATGAGCTATAATAACATGATGTATGATGATGATTGTTACGATGAGCTATGATGACATGATTTATGATGATGAATATGACGATGAGATATGACGTGTAATGATGATGAATATTATGAATGATGATGCACCATATGCTGTTATTATGAGGATTATTGTGAAGTGTGCATCATGCATTTATGTGCATCCGGACTTCGGTTCAGGACCTCGATTACTTTGACTTCAATCCCACTGTGTGGATGTGAAGTATTTTGATGTGCTCCGATCCTATTGATGGGGATCTATGGAGGGTTGATGGCCTAGTGTCCATCGAGCTGTGATGATTGGTATCACATGCATTGAGTCTATGTTGCATTTGCATTTATGAGCCTTTGTGTATAATTATGACATTGTGACCTTTGAGGCATAATTGAAGAATATCAATGTGTTGAATATAACTATGAATAATATGTCGTTTATGCATTAATTGTTATACATTGATTATTATGAATTGTCTTACTCACCCTGCCTGTTTGAATGTTACCTCCACGTGGGTAACGTGCAGATGAGCAAGTTTAGTCGTGGACGCCGTCGAGGAGTATTGTGACATTTTAGAGTCGTTAGCCTTATGGTTAATGTAGAGGGTCTTGCTCTGATATGTAACATCGGGTTGGATTCTTTGAGTTGATTGTATATCATTAGGTTATTTTACTGATGTTCCCTTATGAGAAAAACATTGAGTTATGTTTTGAGTTCCGCTGTATATGATGTTTTGATGTATTTTGAGAAAAGTCGTGTGTTACGGAGTATTGACCAATTTTGTTGACTTTGAGAAATGTACGCCCTTTGTGACTTTTTAATGAAAGTTAATATTTTACTCTGAAATCCGTATTATTTTACCGTAATATCTGTGGGGTAGAATAAGGGTGTTAAATGTCCCGTATCATTATCTAAACATATCAGGTAGAAGATACAAATATATTTAATACCTGATATCTACTAGGCACTAATTTCACTTACATGGTTAGTACTAATAATTACTGTATTAAAATTCAAGTCAGAACCCACAGTAAAACAACCACTGCATCCCTTTATCTATAGTCAATATTATTGCTTTTATCTCTTCAATATTCATGTGTGATTGGTCCCCTGCATGAAACAGATGAACCTTATCTTTAATAGTTATCCAACTACAACCTGGACTTTTTTTTATTCCTTTTAAATTCTTGGTCTTTCTTACTAACTCACTCTCAATCTTTTGACCAGAGGCAGAATACATGTTGGATAATACCACGTAAGGTGTCGCATTTGCAGGCTCCAGCGCGGTAATATGTTGAGCTGCAAGCTTAGCAAGGTCGAGACGTAGATGAGCCTTGCTTGCAGCAAGAAGAGCCCCCCAAACACCAGAATGAGGCTTTAACGGCATTGAGCGGATTAAATCAATAGCTTCATCAAGCAAACCAGCACGCCCTAGTAGATCAACCATGCAAGCGTAATGATCGGCTTCTGGCTCAATTTGGTAATGAGATTTCATGGTGTTAAATAAATTCCGTCCTTCTTCAATCAATCCTGCATTAGTACATGCTGAAAGAACCGCAAGGAAAGTAACACGGTTGGGTTCAAGGCCTTCACTCTGCATTCTTTTATACATATTGAGAGCTTCTTTGCCAAAGCCATTTTGTGCAAAGCCATTGATGACTGAGTTATATGAGACAACATTTGGTTCATCGACGTCTATGAAGATCTTGTAGGCATCGGTTATGTCTCCACACTTGGCATAGAATGATATAAGAGAATTTTGTATTGAAAGATCACGTTCCAGGTTCATCTTCAGAACATGGGAATGAATCTGAAGCCCTTCATTCAGTGCCACCAAAGCAGCTGAAGAAGCAAAAACACTACTAATAGTTACAGGATTTGGCCTGCACCCTTCCTGATTCATCTGAACATACCAACGCAAAGCCTCCTCGTACTCCTCATTACTCACAAAACCAGATATAATAACTGTCCATACAAAATCATCTTTCTCTTTCAACATATTAAACAGTTCAATGGCCTTTCCAATTCTTCCATCCTTTGCCAACCCCCTGATCATGGCTGTCCAAGAAATCAAATCCTTCTCTGGCATCCTCTCAAAAACCCCATAAGCTAAATCCACCTCATTGTTATAAACATATCCAGAAATCAAAGAATTCCATGCAACTAACTCTTTATTAGCCATAGCACAAAACACTTTCTTTGACATGTCGGTGCAACCAAACAAGGAATACATAGTAATAATAGAATTACTCAAAACACTATCAAACTCAAATCCCAACCTTAAAACCAACCCATGAATCTGCATTCCCTCTTTCACCCCGCCACAATTTCCACACCCTTTAATCATTATAGTCATGGTAGTTGAATTAACCTCCACAACACCTTCCCTTCTCATATCCAAAAACAAACAAAACCCATTTTCAAACAAACCTTTCTCCATATACACATCAATCATTGCACTCCAAGAAACCACATTTCTCTCCGGCATTCTATCAAACAATATCCTAGCATAACTAACCTTCCCATCTCTACACAAACCACCAACCACAGCACTCCAAGAAACCACATCCCTCTCACTCTCCCTCACATTCTCAAAAACCCTCAAAGCTTCCTTTGTTTCACCCATTTTCAAATACCCACTTATCAAAGCATTGGAACAAACAGGGTCACGAAACTCACATGGAGCTTCAAGGTAGAGTTTTTCAGCCAAATTGAACTTCCTTGCCTTAACAAAACCCGTTATCATGGCAGCATATGACACTGCATTTCGGTCGCGAATGGTGGTGAAAATCTCATAAGCTTTGGCGACATTACAACCATTGTGAATGTAAGCAGAGACCATAGCATTATAAGAAGCTGTTGTTCGTTGAGGCATTTCGTCGAACAGTTTACGGGCGTTTGCAATTTGACCGTTTTGGGCATAAACCGTGAGCATGGCTGTCCAAGTGACAGTGTTCTTGCGGGCCATTCTGTGGAATATTGTTTCTGCTGCTTTAACGTTGCCGTTTCGACCATTTTGTGAAATGTTGACATTACAGTGTGTGACAAAGTTGGTAGTAGATTTTGCAGAGTTGGTTAGATTTAGAGTGAAGTTTGTGGCGTGTGTGAGGTTTGATTTGGCATTGGTGATTCGTTGGTGGATGTTTCTGGCGTATTGTTTCATACTATTATGAACTAACAAGTGTTCTTTCCATTGGCGCAGAAAATTTTATGCTCAGTAGTTTGATGGATATATGGTGATAGTGCAATGACATTTTTTTTTTAAACTTGGATAGTTTAATGGTTTCTTTCATCATATTCAAGAAATTAAGACTTATAATATATTATTATCAAATTAGACATCGATAACATGGTTGAGGGAGATAAAAAAGTGAAGCGTATTAGTAATTTTATAGAATAACGAATGAATGTCACAATAATTGTTCCTAAATTAGTGTTATTTAAAAAAAATATTTGGCTTAACAGTTATCATAATTTTGATTGACATTTTTATAAAAAGGGTAATGTTAATTTGTGCTCTTGGGGCACAGGTTAAGAGCTAAATTAAGAAATATCATCTTGGAAATTGTGTACAAACTTAAATTAAAGTATAAAATTAATTTTTAAATTGTTTTTTCCAATACAAATTTGCTAAAATTGGTTTCCTTAACGTGTGCCCCAAGAGCACAAGTTAACATTACCCTTATAAAAAATATGGGTTAAATATATGTTACTCTCTGTCATTATAGCGAGTTTTGGTTTTACTTCCTTTAAATTTTTTGTTATGATTCCCCTCTTATCAAATATAGATTCCATAGTGAAAGATTATTTTGTCACTATTTTATTGACTGTGTAATTGATTCTTCCTCGTTGGCATCTGATGGCCTGCTGACTGGACTTGGACCATAAATGTCGCGATTATAAGCTGAGTGTACATTTATTCATTTGCTTCGTTCTTCATCTTCTTCCCCACTCCGTTATTCTTATTCTTCAACACTGTTCAAAATCATAATAGGAAATTCTAGAGATGTCGCAACGCAGGTGTCGATGGATATGGCCTATTTGTGTGAGATGATGAAATTGGAGACTCTTTCAAAGTGATATGGCAAATGTGAAACTAGAAATCACATTAAAGAAGTTAAAAAAAATCAAAGATGAAGATTGAAGTTTAGAAGAAGAAGAATTTTAATCGGAGATGGCACTTGTGATATCTTGGTTGATTTTTGCAATGTTGTACAAGTTAATGTAATTTTTATGTTGTTGTAATTTTATGTAGTTTGATGTATTTGGAAATTATGCAGTCTGATATATTTTCATCATGTTAAAGATTATGAACACATTTGTAAAATTGCTTTGTATTAATGAAATATTTAACTTTTTTTGTCAATTGTGATATAAGGAATTAAAATGATTAGTTCTTACAAAATGTATCAAAAGTGTGCATTGGTCATTATTAAATGGCATTAATAGTGTGTATCACAGTCCTTACAAAAGGACATTCAAAGTGCATAAGTCATTATGTAAGGATAAAATAGATTACAAAAGGTCATAACATATTGTTCACTACGTCTTTGATTTCTTCTTTGGAGATTTCTTGTACCCTTCTTTGCATTTTGAGATTTTTGAGATCCATTGCCTTCTTGTTTCACAAAACCTCCTTCTTTTTCAGACAGATACATTGGTTGGTTTGTGTTTGAACTAGGTCCTATGATTGATTTTTGAAAGCATTTCAGTTTAATTCTCTCACTTTACCTTTTTTTCACCGATTTGCCTTCTTGCTTGTCTTTAGCTTTGCCTTTCCTTTTGTTACTTGCTGAACTAATGTCAGTTGTTGTTTGCATAGTTGGATTTGATGTGTTGATCTTAGGTATGGTTGACATCATCTCATCAGAAATATTCCCAAACAATCATGTATCTGGTGTGACTGCATCATGTTGACTTGCCTCAGTTAGCTGGTTTTGTTGAGCAAAAACATCATGTTGACTTGCCTCAGTTAGTTGATTTGGTTGATTAGCCTTCACACTTCAGTAGTTTCACTTGTACGTGCATCAGACTTGACCTTTTTCTACAAAAATCCAAATGACATACAATATCAAAACATTGTTTATACATATAACATTCTGAACAAACAATACTGAACAGACAACCAATAATACCTTTCTTTTTAAGGCATTTGGATCTTGTTTCTTGCTCTTGCATGACTAAACATTATGTCCAAACTTGTCACACTTTGTACATCTATAAGATACACCAGAAAATCTTCTTCTAGCACATCCTCACCACAATCCCTAATTCTTAATTTTCTTGGCCTGCGAGGACCTTTTTTGTATCTAGGAGGTAGAAGCTCTTCACCTTCAACTTCAGGCCACATTTCCTGTCCATTAATGGAACTCACAGCAAAACCATAACAAAGGGTATATTTTTCCATAGAGTAACATTCATCAACAAACATTTCTGGATTTTGTTGCCTAAAACCTAAAGCTGCAACATCAAAGGACAATGGAAAATATTGGTCATTGGGGTCTCTACCCACAACTATTAAAAGTTGACCCCCATATTTGGTCTTCAAATAGCACACATCAACCCCAACTAATGGTCTGCATCCATTTATGAGTCCTTTTTGACATTCATCAAAACAAAAGTAAAAAGATCCAAACCTTGGTTGAATTGATGAGATTGGTCTATCAATGTTGATCTTCAAAGTATTCTCAACATTTACCATTTTCAAGTCTACAACATATCTTCATAAGTTTGCATATTACCTGTCTGCATCTCATTCAATTATCTTCTTTACTATAAGTTTTTCCTTCTATGCCCTAGCCACAGTAATTCCCACAGAGTAATTATGTGTCATGTCTTGAATAATATCACAAATCCTAACTGTCTTAGATGCTTGCATTTTCTTCATAACAACCTTGGCCACCCACCTTGATGAAGCATATCTATTATCCAAAACTCTAGCACATGTGCGGTTGTCTTTTATAGTCTGTCATAAGTGTGCTTATGACCCACTTTAGAGTATAACATTAAAAAAGACCACATTTAGCCCTACATTCTACCATTATCCTATAACTTTCATTTTTCACAAAAGTAATTTCCCTACCATTTAAAATTAACCACTCACGGATTGCCTCTCTAAAGTCATCTAGGGAATTGAATTGCATACCCTAATTAAACTTAAAATTCTTATTAAGTTGGTCTTTCCTAAACCTCTCAAACTTAGGCTCATTATCATCTTCAAAATCATTTGGATCAGAGTCGTCTAGCTCATCACTAACATATTCATCATCTTCCCATTTCTTCTTATTGGAACTAGTTAACAATCCAGCTACTATTGGACCATCACTAATGGGTAGAGATACATCAATTCCATCAAATCGATCTGCAAGTGCAGTGGTTCTTTCATCCTCACTGTCATCCAACCCTTCAACTCCCTCTTCATCACTTTCATCTAACTCTACCATTTCATTCACACACCTAGGGTTCTTAACTGCAACTTCTATACCATTAGTATCATGTTCCACAAACATTTCCCATCTACTTGGGTGGCACAAGCATGTGCAGCAAAATCATAAGCATCATCATTATTTCTTATATGGAAAAAGTTTTCATATATGTCAACGATTTTGGTCCAAGTCTTGTACGTCCCTTCTACGTAACCCCACTCATTAACCAAATTATAAATGTTAACCATTAACCACTTATCAATGACTTGCCTAGACACTATGGTCGAAACACCACCCATGTATATCGTTTCACCTTCAATTAACTTTACAAACTCTCCTCCATGGTGAAAGACAACGTTAAACACCTGCATGTTTTGAAAACGAAGATAAGAGCAACTTTAAAACAAACAACATTGTAAAACTAATAAGAGCAACAGTAAACCAAACTAACCTGTGACATTTTGTATGCGTCTTGACCTCGTCTTCTCCACCGTGCTTTCATCTTCTCCGACCGTGTGTTTATCAATTTAAATTTATAAATATTAGAGCAACTAATTAGACCTAATCACACATTCTTAAAAGATTATGGTGGATTTATCACTCCACTCGAAAGATAGTGAGTAGTAAAAACAAAATCAAACTGGAGAATAGTGATAAAATAGATATGAATTTGATTGGAATTTTTCAATCAGTATGTACAATTTCAATTACCATACAATATTCATAACAAATATTATAATAGCTATAAAATATACTTAATGAAACTATGATACCAATTGATAAATTGAATGGGTTAACCATCATGTTTCATTCAAACATAAAACTCAATCAATTAATTCATCAATAATTAGTGTTTTAATAATATGGATGAAGAGTTATAGTATTAATAAAAGAACTTGAGATATTGCAAATCTTCTCCTCAAAGTGCACCAACAATTGTATTTAATAAGAGTTTGAAAAGATGACATGACAAAGATATCAACTCCAGATGGATGTATATGTTCTCTCTCCATAGGCCGTTTTGCATCTTTGGTGACCATAAAACAAGACAGAAGAATATTATCAGTCCATGATATTGGAAGCTATTTACTTTTGAAAATCCAGAAGAAAAAAAAATAGAAACAGTTGTTATAAGAGGATATATGGTACCTTTCTAAATGAAATCCCTTAAGATTATGTTTGGGATGTGAGCAATTCTGGACCAAGTTGAGCCCGTTTGTGTGGCGCATTCTTTAACTAACAGGGGACATCCAATGATTTCAAGGGTCTTTAATTTGGTAAGATGAGACATTCCTTCAGGCAGCGATGCTAAACTTGCAAAATATCTTATGGTCACATGTTGAAGCGACGAGAGGCTACATATCCAATCAGGCAATGCCTTTGGGTCATCACAACGCTGTAAGGTGAGTTTTTGCAGAGAAGGAAGACAGTTGAAACAGTTATTAAACCAAATAGCAATGTCATGAAATTGTTTACTTGAAAAATATTCAATTTGAAGATGTTGGAGTGAAGTAAGATTTTGAATTTCCACAATAAGTGATAGAGATTTCAACAATATTTGTTAGTGAAGAAAGCCAGTTTGAACTATGAATACCACTCACATCAAACTCATTAAAAGTGAGTTCATGGATCCGCAATTTCAAGGTTTTTAGGAAAACAAGACTGCTTATGGATTTGAAAATATCAATCGAAGCCCTGCAATTATATAAGTTAAGGCATCTTAAATGCTTTAATTTTCCAATTGAACCGGATAGCTCGGTTAAAAAAGAATCTGACAGTTTCAAGACGCGCAAGTATTTGAAATTTGATATAACTGACGATTCCTCCCCGTCCAATCCTGTCCCATAGGGAGACGAGGACAACAAAACCAAAGTTCTCAGCCTACTTGCATCCAATGAGTTCAATAAACCAATGGCATTACGTTGAAATGATACATGCATGGGTTTTCTAGCTAGTTCTTACGCCTCGCCATCCAAGGAACAACAATCTTTGCCAGCTACTTGCATTGCAAGGTCATGCATTAAATCATGCATTTTGAAACTATATATATCCCCATCTTCATCCATTTTTGCATCTTGAAAAAATAATTTTGTCAAGAAAACCTTCACGAATTGGTTACCAACATCTTCCATGACCTCAGTTTCAGGTAAAAAATTGAGATAACCTTGTGCAATGCACAGTTGAATCAACTCATCCTTTTCTATTTCCCAGTCCTTAGGATATATAGAGCAATATGCAAAACATTGCCTCTGTTGAGGCGACAAGCTTCGATAACTCAGTTTCAGAACCGGCATGATGCTACTTTCGTCTTGGCATAATCTCCAAAAGTCACCTTGCAAGACATTGTTCCATTCACTTTCTTTATGTTTACTTTGTAATAGGCCTCTTAGTGTTCTAATAGCTAATGGAACTCCACTGCACTTTTCTGCTATCTTCTTACCAATTGATTCAAGAGTTTGGTTCACTCCTTCGACCTCATTTCCATATGTAATTATGTTCTTTAACAAACCCCATGATTCTTCTGAAGTCAAACCATTCAAAACATAAGGATCACATACACCCATTGTATGTGCCACAGTTTTACTTCGAGTCGTCACTAGAATCTTACTATCTTCAGCACCACACATCAAGTAAGTTCTCAATTCAATCCATTTATGATGACTCTCATTCCAAATGTCATCTAGGACTAACAAGAACTTTCTTCCAGATAAACTTTGACGGAGGTTACTTTGCAAGTTGTCTAATGATAAGTTTTCATCGACTTTTCCATTCAATAATGACTCCAATATGTTCTTCAAAATAGTTTTGACATCAAAGTTTTCAGAGACGCATACCCACATTTTCTTTTCAAATAAACTTTGCACTTCATCATTATATACCAACTGAGAAAGAGCCGTCTTTCCCAAACCGCCAATACCAACAATAGCAATCAAGGATACATTGTGGTTTCTATGTGGTTGCCTCAACAAATTTATAATCTCTTTTTTGTCATTTTCTCTACCAATGATATCCGATTCTAATACAAAAGAACTAGTTTCTCTCCTGACTTCGTTAGGTTGCGTAACCACCGCAACATTTTGGCTCAAATTCAACTTAGTCATTTCATCCACTACATCATTAAAACTCTTTCGTATTTTTTCATTCTCATGAACTATTTTCCGGAGAAAAACAATTCTGTTTGGAGATAAGGAATGCAGTACCTTTGACACTACGAGGTTGAAGGAAAAGATGAGTCATAACATGAAAAACAGTCAACTTTATGCTGCTAGGTGGACCGGCCTAACATTACACACAACAAGTAATGTTAAATTATGCTTTTCAATAATGAGTATGTGGGCCTCTTCTGGTGTTGCTATTATATATTTCTATTGGTTGGATGTGTTTCTCTGACCAGCACAATTCTCTCAGCTGGTAGAAGGTTCCTTAAGTTGTCTTTCATCTATCTCACTATTGCTGGAAACATGTCAAGTATCCCTTCATAATTCAAATGATTCAAAGGTTCTCTGATGATATAAAATGTATATGGTACAAACAAAACGTGATTTGAACTTCTACAATTTGCTGGGGCAAAATGTATATGAACCTTTGAACTCGGGAAAGATGATCCGTAATACGAAGGAGAATAAAAGACTTTATTATTTTGACATTTAACTTTAATCGGTAATTCTAAGGAGAATAAAAGACTTTATTATTTCGACATTTAACCTTAATCACAACTACCTTCCAAACCAACAAGTTCCTACTTTGAAAACGACGCTGGTATGTCATGTCAATTTTCAAACTCCAATTCCTATTTTCAAAGAATGTTTTCGTGCTACTCTTGTGCTCAGCTGATTTGACCTTATAAATCTTTGCTAGCACAACTAAGAACATAAGAAATATAAACCATATGCAATGAAAAAAAAACTAGTGAAAGAAATATGTTTGGAAAATAATGTTATTACTTCTCCTTTATTATAAAGGATTCTCTATTTTTATTTTAAAATATGTTAATTATATTCTCTCTATTTAAACGAGCATTTGGCGGAAGAATAAACATGACAACTTTCATCCTATTTGTTATAGATTACATGAATTAAAAAAATCTTTGCACCCAGTTACCATTATTATCTTATTAATAGATTTAGGACGTGGCACAACATGAAGCCTCTATTTGAATTACACTCTTGATGCACGCATTACTTGAAATGACATCATTTCAACAATCAAACAAAAACCAAAAGGAAACTACTTTTTCAAAGAGAGTATTCCTTTTAATCTGGAATATATCAGAAACAAACAATGAATAGTGCTACAACTGCAAAAAAGACATCAATACTACAGCTGTTGCATATTGCAAACCAGCTATCCAGGCATAGCAGAAACAAATAACACCAACAATTGATCATACAACTTTACTAGAGTTACAAACAGACACACACAGTAACAAGTAAAACCAATACATGATACTTAGTCAGATGGGAAGGCAGAACTGAGGAACTTTTCATCCTCACAGTAAATCTGCAAATTCTTGGACTCCATCAGAAATTCAATATCTTCATTCTTGAATTTCAGCACAAACCCCAGTGTGATTAATTCAGAGAGAGCAGGAACAAAATCATGATTCTCAGACAAAACACCTTCTGATATTGTCTCAGATAAATATGTTGCATACTTCAGTGCATTTCTCTGAGGCTCATCCATTTTCTGGATGAAAAACTTGGAACTCTGCCTATTCCAGCGAACCATTTTGTCATCTTTCTTGACAACAATGTACCCTGATGATAGTGATAAACTATAGCTTACCGTGACCGGCACCATTGTCTTGAGGAAACTCAGGTTGAGAAGACCTTGAACAGCTTCATGCCTCTTATCAGGTTCCATTTTCAGACTTGAACCAGCAAGGAAACCAAGAATGAGCTTAACCAAACCTTTTAAGTTGAAAATGTTATTACGATCAACTCGCACCATTTCAACACCGTCATCATTAACTAAGGATGATTCTTCTTTGTATAGTGATTCAGAGATATTCCGAGCACCTATCTTTCGGTAGATATCATACAACTTTGCAATGGAGGATGGCCCAAAATTCTGCTGAGGATACCACACAAAAATTTTCTCTTGCTCAAAGAGCTTCTTTAGATGAAGGTTATCAGGAATAAAAGCATCTTTCTTATCTACCAGAAATATTTCTAGGCTGCTCGTTGTTACAGGTAGTTTGATCAGCCTGTCAAAAAGTTTCTTCTCGGTATTTGTGCCCAAGTGTTTCATGATAAACATCCAGAATTTCCTGCATTTGTCATACGAAAATTCTTCGGATGATCTCTCCCAATCATTCCAAAGATCAACATAATCGTCAAGTGAGGGCTTAGTCCTGACTTCCATGGGAAAGGTTAAGAAGGGAAGAATTTTCTTATCATAGATATTTTCAAGAACATAAAATTTTAAACTAAAAAGCTTATCCGAGTCATGTATGACACATTCTTCAGAATTGACCCACTTCCCACCTTCAGTTGCATTCGAAATCCAAATTTTCTTGTCATCTTCCTTCTCTGGTTTCCAATTGTATTCGGACAAGTACCTATATATGTTCACAATATTATAGAAGTCAGAAAAAGTATTAAGGTGGCTGATAAGAAAGAAGCAAACAGAGAGACATAACAAGTAGTTGGATAAATGAAATACCCATATATCTTCACAATATTATCAGTGTTAGAGAGAGAGTCAAGGTGACTGGCAAGCAAAGCACACCCTTTCTCAAGGTCAATAATGACTCCTACTGCATTAAGTTCTTTCTGGAAAGATGTTATTTTAGGTCCATAAAAATTCGCATCAATAAAAGGCCCGTCAGTTGGATTAAAGAAAGAACTCCACTTGGAATCAAACAACAAGCACGACTCTGGAGGCCTATAACCAGCATGTGTCTTCAGCCAATTTCTGGACAATCTCTTTTTAAACTCATCATCAATAGAAAGCTTATGCTCGCTTAATAGGCTTCGGATGCATTCCAGCAAAGAAAACACACTTTCAGGAGTAATGGTGGAAGGATTTGAAGGAAAGTTCAGACACTCGGGAACAAACCTCACTCCATTTTTCAATTCAGTAACAACGCCAACATTCTTTAGCTCTGACTTGTATTCATATATTGTCGTACCATAAAATTTGTCGCTGTCGTCAATGAATGGGAGACAAGTAATTGAAGATATAGATTTCCACTCCGGACCATATAATATGCATTTTTTCGGGCACATATAACAGCCAACCTTAGTGTACAGCCACTTCTGATTACGTATAATGGTTGAGAAATCAGGAGGAAATCTATAATCAGTTCCCTTCAGCTTCCTGCAACAAGAAAGAAATGACATGACATTTTCTTTATCAAATGAAGTTTGTGATGCCTTCTGTTCGAAGAGAGAAGCAAATATTTTTACAGCATCTTCAAAATCAACCGCCACACCGATTTTCCTCAGCTGAGCTTTGTAAGAAAAAATCTTCTCTCCATAGAATTTATGATCAATCACAGGAAGGCCACTGAATACATCCAAAATGCAACCCCACACCTGATCATACAAGAAACATTCACTTGGCTTTTTGAAACCCATGTTTGTCTTCAGGCAGCTTGTTTCCTTAAGTGAAGTAGAGAGTTTACTACTGTCATTCAAGAGTCTGATGCAATGCATTGTCAAAAGAAGAGCCTCAGCTGTCAAAGACGCCAAATTTGACGGTGATTTTAAATGCTTGATGACAGTTTCATAATTATCACTTAAGCCAACTATCACTCCTAGCAACTTGAGCTCCTCTTTGTAATTATATATTTCATAACCAAAATAAGATTGGTCGATAAAAGGGATATTACTAATTTCAGATGCAACTTTCCATTCAGAATCATTCAATACAGATCCCTCGGGAGACCTAAAACCCCAAGAAGTCTTGAGCCAAGGCCCATCTTTGATGCTGTTCACAAATTTGTCGAGAGGAAGAAGACTTTCCCTGAGGTATCGCATGAAGTTAAGCATCAAAAGAACATGATTCTTGCTTAAAGTGAAGGAAGATGCACGAGACATCAGTTCTTTTCCAATGAAATTGCATGCTTCCTCACAACTGGACATCACTCCAATTGTTCTCAACTCCTCTTCATATCTATTTATTCTATCCCCATAGAACCTCACATCAATCAATGGAATATCAACAAGAACAGAACCTGTTTGCAGAATTTTCCCCAATGGTGAGCGAATTAAAAACGACTTTGAGGGGGGGCTGTATCCATTGACAGTATTTTTAAGCCAGCTGCCTTCTTTTATACATTCCAAAAACCTCTTTGGTAGGTGCACTCCTTTGTACCTCAGATTCCAAATCCATTCCAATAGCAAAAAGGCATTGTCTTTGGTTAGTGGAGTATCAACAGCTGAAAACCCAGCATTTGGAGGAGATATATGAGGTATGTCAGAAGCTCCAACATGAGTAGTAAGGAAACTAATAAGCTCCCCGGAATCTGTAAATTGACCTGCACAAAATGATGCATTAAGGTACTCCTTTCCAAGCTCAACATAATCTTCATTCCTCCAAGGATTAGAAACAATCAAGTCTGCCCATTTGCTCACATTTGCAGGCACAAGAACCCCTTTTCTTATTTCGGTGATAGAACCATAATTATCAATAAGTGGCATAGAATTACAGAGAGTATCAACCTCCCGCTTTGACAAATGAGCCTTTGAAAATGAGTGATACAAAAAATGAGCATATGCAATAGCATGTTTCCTGTTATTTTTAACAGAGTTGCAGAGGACTTTGGCAAAAGCGTACACACTCAAATCAGTAACATAAACTTGATTTACAAGCCATTCCATCAAAGTCTGTTTCTGGGAAAAATGCAAAATAGCTTTTTGCGTGCTTTCTGGCATAAAAAAACGGTTTGCTGCACATGCAAATTCTTTGTTCCAATCGATCAGCCAAGAGCAAGCATCAAACTCACTTGAGTCTGTAATTACTACTCGCTTGGCACCTGCATGGGGCTGTGTGCATTCATGAAGACTGAAAGAGGATGGACTTCCATCCAAGGCCACATACTTAATCAAAGGAATACTATTAATGCTCGTGCCCTTAAATTTTGAAGACCAGTTTTTAGCAACAAAGAGTAAAAGCTGAAGATAGAGTTTTTCCGATACTCCATCCACAAGATTAGAACTCTGGATACACTTTGCGTACCAATCAACATCAACTAACTTCACCCCTAAAAAGTTGAGTACTTGATCATACTCGCTTGTATCAAAGGAAGAACTCAAGATCTTCCTCCCATCATGAGAAGAGAGGTTAAGCAGATACACTCCTTCGTCCCTGGCTTTATTCAAAATATCCCAAAATTCAGGCAGCAGTCTGTGAACTTCACCAGGCTTATAGAAGTGCTTCTGCTCTGTGTATGTCTCAATCGGAATAATATTTTCTTCAACCAATTTTGCTTTGATTTTGTCCCTCACGTGATTAAACTTCTCAAATGGAGAACTTTCAACGGGAAGGAACTTAAACATTTGAGCCAAACTAGATACTGGAGCTTGATCCGATCCTATGACAAGTGTTTTGAATGCGTCCATAAAGGCTGATGGAACACATTCAAGTATCCCTTGGTTCCATTTATTATCCAGGAGAATTGTCTCCCTTGACGAGGCAAGAACAAAATCTGCTTGGATAATGAAAGGAAAATTAGTAACCATTTCTGTTGGAAGAAATGCATAGACCCCCGGTGAGCTTTTGCCTCTATGAAGCCTCTCTTGATTTGGAAAAGCCAATGTCACAACCCACTCTTCCACATCTGTTCTCCTTTCAACCATATTTTCCAGCCTGACTGGAAACTTTTGCTTCCACATGTAGTAGCTGCATTCCATCTCATCATCACTATTTTCCTCTGCAGAGAGATGGAGTGTGTAAGACTCAGCATTCATATTTTTCATTGTCACAAAGTCAACCTCGCTTGAAATTGATACAGCAGTTACAGTGTTCTTCTGTGTGGGAATCTCGTTAACTTCTCTGACTGAAAGCTGTCTGATTTTGGTCAGAAACAAAAGGACTTCTGGATGAACGCTTGACAGCTGCTGTTTAACAGGATTGACCTTATCCGGCTTCAAAGGCAAGACAATTGTCGTAGTTGGAAGAGAATCATTACCATATATCTTCTTTATTTCTGCAAGGGTTGGCTTCTCTTCAACCCATTCAGGAACTATATAACCAAGACTGCAATGTGGACATGGCTTCTCATTGAACCTTATCTGATATTCATTGCTAAAAATATCAGGTTGAGCAGTAACTAGAAACACACTCTTGAAACCAATTCCTGAAATTCCATACAAGAGATTCTGTCAAAGATTTGCATCATCTCAATTTATGAAGCTCCAATAGATATCTATATTAAACCATAATTTTGATAGTATTGCTTGAGTAACAAGTATTTCCAAAAATGACCAAGGTTTCTATAAAAGAAAGTAAATACATTTAAAATTTACAAAAACAGATAGAACTACATTGAATTCATTTGAACAAATTAAATGCATATGCATATGCTTACAATTCAGAAATAGATAAAACAATGAAAAAATTCAACCAAACTTCATCGAAAGTAAGTAATTAACCATATCAACACTTTAGGAAACATTTTAATATAAGAATGTGATATACCTTTCTCTCCAATGTAACCACTGCTTCGGTTGCCTTTCTTGGTTGATCGTCCAACACTGCATATGGACTCAATGTTTTTCGGAGAAAATCCCTTTTCATTATTGAAAATAAGCAATGTCGCCGGAGCACCCGTAGCAGTAATATCATCAGAAGTTATAACAAACTCAAGTCTTGGTTTCACTCCATCATTATAAGAATTATCTTCAGCATTCTGTATAAGTATAGATATAGTTATAAACGTTAATTTCAACCACTATAATTTTAAACTACAAAAACCTATTACTCTCATATCAAATCATGCATTGTAATTACATTAAAAAAAAGAAAGAACGAATAAGCATAGTCTTATTAATACTACGTGTAACTAAACAATTTATCCTAAAATCAACCATAAAATCTTAACAACATCATTATTAATTTATTATTATTCAAATAGTACGCATGAAGATTCTAAAATGCTGCAAGTGTCGCAACATCTGTATCTACCGGAATCGCGGAAGCCTTTACCTTGCGTATAAGGAACAAAATACATGAAACAGAAAAGGATGAAAATGAAAATGTACTTGAACGAGTTCCATGAGGAAGTGAACATCTTTTGCGTAAAGCTCCGCGGAGAGATTCTTCACTGCATGATGAAGATCTTCAGTCAACGGATTAGGTTCTCCGCCGATAGAGAATTTAGTTCTTCGAATCTCTTCAACGTGTTGTTTCGGTGAAGCCATAATGAAGTAGAAAAATGTGAAGAATCAGAGAGATTTTAGAGTGAAAAACCTCTAAAAAGCAATGAGGTGTTGTGAAGACTACTTCGTGTAGAAGTAAGGTTATTTTATTTTTAATAAAAAGTTTTAAAGTTTGTTTTATTCTAAAAGAAGGAGTACTGTTAGGCAGAGTGTGTGAGTCACCTTTGAAACTTCCAACCATTTTGCTTTCGGATGAAAATCAATATGGAATATTGATAATATTCTCTTTATTTTTAGTTTAGTTGAACTCAATCAAATAATATTATTTAAGTCACGTTATTCTTTATTTTATTTTTGATCTGCTTTGAGGAGGGGGTGTCTCTGCAAGGCACTTCGATGCCAAAGTAAGTCTATGGACAAAGTGATCACAAGTACAGAAAAAGGGGTAAGAAGTGAATTACCTGACCCTCTTGTGGAAGAGGGTATTTATAGAGAGACCCCAGCGCTGGGCCAACGGTCACTTGCGTTGGGCTGGATTGTCAGGCCCAACCCAGGTGACTGCTAGGGCTTACGTGGCGTAGTGAAGACTAGGACGCGGTATTCGCCCTAGTCCAACTGCCCCTTGATCTCCGGGAAGTGGGTTTGACCTGCTCTTTCGGAGGTTGGTAGTTGGTTGGTGGCGTGTCCCCGCGAAGGGGGGCACGTGGAGAACGTGTGCATGGCACGTTGCTCTCCCTGCGAAGGGGAGCTCGCGAGGTTCTCCGGAGGCGTATAGTTCTCCTCGCGGAGGGGAGCACCCGAGGGCGTGGGAGAGACGCGTTGTCCTGCTCGGCGGTAGGGAGATTCTGCCCGCGGAAGGCTGTTCTGCCCGACGAGGGGCGGTGATTGGCAGCGCCTTCCCGCAAAGGGGAGAGCGCAGGGGGCGTCCTGAGGCACGTTGTTCTCCTCGGCGGGAGCATGCCCTGCCCGTCGAGGGGTCACGTGCTCGGCCGTCCCACTCAAACCATATTGGGCCTTTATTGTGTATCATTGGGTTGGGCCGCGAGTTGAGGCCGGGGAGCAGACCAGAACAGGAGCCCCCCAAGTCGAAGCTCTTCGGTGGACGAGCGAGGACTTGAGAACGTTGTTCCGGGGAAGAAGGTCGCGAGGTGCGAGATTACGTCGGCTCGTGTTCGTCGAGGTGCGTGCGCGCGACGATCTATCCACGTCGCCGGTTGCGCGGGGCAAAGGTATTTGAAGGGACGCGACTGTCAGCCTACTGCCATGTGTTACGCATTGAGTGGGCGTGAGGGCAGCTACCCTAGGTTACTCAAGGGCCTAGTGCCGCTTGGAGTTCCGCACCGGGTTATAAATATGGGAGTCCCCGCGCACTTTTTACTTTTCACCTTGCCCTTTCACTTACGAAGCTCTGTAGTTCATCCCCGTCCGCCGTTGCCGTGAATCGCCGTCGTGCCGTCCGTTTCGCACTCCGTCATTCGCCGCTTATAAAGTAAGTTTTCCTTCCTCCTTTCCTTTATTTTCGCCGTTTAATTTGGGTTTGTGGTCGGGGCACGATGAATGCCCCGAGGAGAGACGCGAGTCTCTGCCGTATCTGGTGGAGTTTTAGGGTTGTTTAGATGAATGCGTCGAGGAGGATCGACTATTCTGATGAATGCCCCGGGGACGAGTGCTTCTTCCAATGAAGCCCCCGGGGAGGGGCGATAGGTTAGTTTTGGATGTCTCTTGGAGAAGTGGTGGGGAATGCCCCTCGGGGCTTGCCCGGGCGTTTGTCTTCTGTTCGCGAAACCGCCGTCGTCGCCCTTTCACTTGACCTGTGGTGGAAGGGTGGATTTGATCTTGGCTATCGAATTTACCGTTATCCTCTGCTTTTCAGGTGTTCATGTCGGCCTTGATATCGGGGACGATGGTCGAAGACAACGAGCCCGAAGTCCCATACTTTGACGTGAGGGTTCTCCCCATCGAGGAATGGGTGGCTGAAGAGCCCCTGTCCACCCCGTCTTGTTTCACCTTCGAAACGTCTGGTGCCCATACCACCGTAGAGGATCGGGTGGAGGGAGAGCCGCAAAACTGGAAGGTGTACCGTCCCAAGGAGCATCACTGTATTTGCTCGAGCTATGGGTGGCGGATGTTTCCTATGCACGAGTTTTATTTTAAAGAGGCCCGACTCAGACTGTCATTCTCCGCTTTCCATTTGGGTCTTTTGGACTGGCTGTGTCTGGCTCCGTCTCAGCTGCATCCCAACGCCCTGGCCTTTATCCGCGCCTTCGAGCTGGTGTGCCGCTTTCTCCAGGTCGAAGCCACGGTGCCCTTATTTTTCCGCATTTTCCACTTGCAATGGAAAACGGTGAATGGCCGGCAGGGTTGGGTCTCGTTTAAGCATCCGACCACGCTTTTTAAGACGTACAGTGACTCCGTCCGGGATTTCAAGGGCCGCTTCTTCCTCGTGAGGCCGATCACATGGGAAGGGTCAGACTCTCTTTTTTACTGAGGGGGAGCGAGTGGTGGATGGCCAGCAGTTCGTCGCGTGGCTTCCGAAGGTGCATTTGCTGTGGACCCCGGAGCACTTCAACCGCGGAACCGACTGATATATAGTGCGGGTTGGGACCCTTGACGAGGGGGACATGGCCTCCTATATGAAGATAGTGGCGTTTGTGCGGGGTCTGCCCCCGTCGAAACTGGTGACGCCTGATGGTCGGTATATCTTCGACGCGCAGGGGAACATGCGAACGAAGAAGAGGTTGATTAACACGAAAACCTTGCTCGGTTGCACCTCGGCGGCGGATGCTCTTGATTACCTAGGTAGGGACACTTCCTATTTCTCGTGACTCTATGCTTTGTCTGTTGCTGACTCTTTTTGTTTTTTTGCAGCGAACATGTCTTCCGTCGAAGAGCGGGTGAAGAAGCTGCGCGCCTCGAAGGTTGCTAGGGCTACGAAGACGCGGGTGAGCCAACTAATCGGGCAGGAAGCTGTGGTCTAGGGCGGCCAGAGCTCGTCTTCGTCTCCTCAGGAGAGTCAGTCTCCCTCATCTCAGGGGACTGCGAAGAGGCCAAGAACCGAGGAGCCCAGTGGCCTAATTGATCTGACGACCGGGTCTGCCGAGGAGGGCTATGTTGTCCCGCTGTGCCATCAACACCCGGGCTATTTTCACGGGGCCAGGGTCGCCCACTATTTCTGCTGGTGAAGTGAAGGCGGTTCTGGATGCGGACCGAGAGTCTCGTCGTCGTATCTTGGCGGAGGATCTGGCCGCGATGATGCGGACCTTTGCCACGGCGATGGTCCTAAGTGAGGAAGGATGCTCTACCGCCGAGCTGACCAAGCAGCGAGGGGATCTCACCTTCACGCAGTCGCGCCTAGCCAAGCTCTCCGAGGAGTTGGAAAAGAGTCAGAAGGACGCTGCTGATCAGCGCAAGTGGGCGGATGGCGCCGAGGAGAAGGTGACGACTGTCGAGGAGAAGTTGGGGGCGGTGGAGGCCAAGGTGCAAGCGCTGAAGGTTCGCGTGGAGGTTCTAGACAGTGCCCTCCGTCCGGCTAAGGACGAGACCGAGGAAGATAGGCGGATGATCACTCGCGCGGATTTGCTTGCCCGAATTCGGGTATTGGAGAATGATTGTCTGGAAGCCGTCGAGGTCGGGTTCAAAAGTGCCTTCGCGCAACTCCAGGTCGTCAACTCTGGCGTCGCTTTGGTTGTGGGCGGGGTCGGGCCCTACCACGAGATCGTCGATGGGAAGGTGATCGATCCGGAGTTTGTCGGCCCCGATGTTGTTAACGTGGATGCTGAGAAGGAGGGCGAGGATGTGTAGACTTTCCCCGGGCCTGCGTGCCGATGCTTTTGTAATTTTCTTTTAAGTTTTTTGTTTCGACGGGCCTGTGTGCCCTTCATGGTGTAACATAACTATTGGGTTGGTGCCCCCTTTATAATTCTTGAAATTTTTTCTAAGTGTGCACTCGGTTTTGTTTCTGCATGTTTGTTTATGCTCATTATATATCTGCACGTGCTTGCATGCTCGAAATATATGTTTGTATGTTTGAAACACATGTCTGTTTTTGGGCATATCCGGGGGTGGTAGCTCGACGATAATTGTTTCCGGCGGTGTGGGGAACTGGTCGGGTGGTCGGCTTTGTTGCCTGACCGGTTCGGGGGTAGCTCTCCCCATGGCGTGGACGTCCCATCGCGAGCTGGGTGTCCTGCCGGTGCTGGTACGGCAGCGAGGAATCTCGATCGAGGTATTCCCGCCCGAGCAGAGCCTTTTACCTGCGCACACAAAGGTAGGGCTTGCTTTTCGTTGGTCTCTAGAAGACGTGAGGAGGTGCGGTGGTACCATGTCGCCCCCCAGTGGTCGTGACGTTTTGGCATCGCGGGAAGTTGTTAACTGTAGTATCGTTTCAGCTTCTCGGTGTTCCATGGTCGAACTAGTTGTTCCCCGTGTAGGTTTTCGAGGTAGTAGGCCCCGTGCTCTGTCTTGTCGCGGACGCGGTAGGGACCTTCCCAGTTCGCGGCTAGTTTACCCTCGTGGGAGTCTTTCTGGTTTCTTTGCAAGACTAAATCGCCGATCTGAAATTCGCGTTTCAGGACTCTACTGTCGTGACGGAGCGCTACCTGCTGTTTCAGCCGGGCTTCTCGAAGAGATGCTCCCGACCGAATTTCCTCGACTAGGTCGAGTTCCTCTCGGAGGGCGTCGTCGTTGTCTTCGGTCTCGAGGGGAGCCTCTGTTTGTCTGGATGGTTCTCGTGTCTCGATCGGGATCACTGCCTCGGTTCCATACGTGAGGCGAAATGGTGTTTCCCCCGTGGTAGAGTGAGGCGTGGTTCGGTACGCCCAGAGGACGCTGTGGAGTTCCTCGACCCATGCCCTCTTGGCGTCACCGAGTCTTCGTTTTAGCCCTTTGAGTATTACCCTGTTCTCGGATTCAGCCTGGCCGTTTGTCTAAGGATGCTCGACCGAGGTGAAATGGTGCTTGGTCCCGATTTTGGTGACGAAGTCCCAGAAGTTTTTGTCAGTGAACTGTGTGCCGTTGTCGATGACGATGGCGAGCGGGACCCCGAACCTTGAGAGGATATTTCTTTTGTAAAATCGGAGTATGTTGTGGGACGTGATTTTGGCTAGGGCTTTAGCCTCGATCCATTTGGTGAAGTAGTCGACGCCCACGATGAGGTACTTGTTCTGATAGGAACCTAGGGCGAAGGGGCCAAGGATATCCATCCCCCACCAGGCGAACGGCCACGGGAAGGAGAGGGATTTGAGTTCGATCGGTGGAGCGAGGTGCATGTCCCCGTCCCTTTGGCATCTGTCGCATCTCTTTACGTGCTCCCTCACGTCTGCCTGCATCGAAGGCCAGTAGTATCCTGCTCGCAAGGCCTTTCTCGCCAGGGATCGTCCCCCGAGGTGCTGCGCGTTGATACCTTCGTGGATTTCCTCCAGGACGTCTGCGGCCTGGGAGGCGTCTATGCATTTGAGGAGTGGGACTACGAAGCCCCTGCGGTACAGTTTGCCTTCGAGGAGGACGTATGAGCAGGAGCGTCGTTTGATCGCGCTGGCCTCTTTGGGGTCAGCTGGGAGGCGGCCCGCGCTGAGGTAGGCGTGTAGTGGTGTCATCCAACAGTTGGTATCTCCTATGGCGTTAATGTCGAGCGGGGCGTCGACCTTTGTAGTGCTCGGTTGTGATAGGACTTCTTGGATGACTGACTTGTGTCCGTCTCTCTTTTTGGTGCTCGCTAGTTGAGAGAATATCGGCTCGGGTGTTCTGCTCGCGTGGGACGTGTTGAACTTCCGCGGAGTCGAAACTTAGCATTTTTTCGGTAATGAGTGCCAAGTATTCGGAGAGGTTATCGTTTTTCGCCTGATATTCACCCTGTACTTGCGAGGCGACCAGCTGGGAATCTGTGTAGATTTTAATCTCTTTGGCCCCGAGATCTGATGCCAGGTGAAGTCTGGCCAGGAACGCCTCGTACTCGGCTTGGTTGTTTGTCGTCAGGAAGGCCAGTGTGAGGGAGACCTCTATGATGGTGTCTTTGTCGTTGTCAAGGATGATGCCCGCTCCGCTGCCCGTGGAGTTTGAGGAGCCGTCAACGAAGATAGTCCATTTGTGGCTCCCCGTGGTAGGGTCTGGCGAGAAGGTCATCTCAGCGAAAAATCGGCCAGGGCTTGGGCCTTGAGGGCCTTCCTTCCTTCGTAGACGATGTCGAACTCAGATAGTTCTAATGACCATTTTAACATGCGTCCAGCCATGTCTGGTCGGTCGAGGAGCTGTCAGACGGGCTGGTCGGTTTGAAGCATGATGGTGTGTGCTAAGAAGTAATGTCGGAGACGTCGTGCAGCGGTGATGAGGGATAAGGCGACATTTTCGATCAACTGGTATTAGACTTCGAGACCGTGGAGGGCTTTTCTCGTGAAGTAGATTGACTTTTGCCCTTCTTGGGTTTCCCTGATCAGGACGGCGCTGACGGCCTCGTTAGCCACGGCCAAGTATAGATATAGGGTTTCTCCCGTTATGGGTCGTGTCAGCACCGGCGGTTCGGACAGGACGCGTTAGAGGTGTTAGAGAGCTTGCTCGCATTCCTCTGTCCATTTGAACGTGGTCTCCTTTCTGAGCAGTTTGAAGAAAAGAAGGGCGTGATGTGCGGATTTGGCGATGAACCGGGAAAGTGAGGTGAGCACGCCGTTGAGGGATTGTATGGACTTCTTCGAGGTGGGTGTGGTGATTTTCGAAAATGCGTGGCACTTGTCCGGATTTGCCTCGATCCCACGCTCGGTTAGGTAGTAGCCGAGGAATTTTCCTGCGCGTACATCGAAGGTGCATTTCTCCGGGTTGAAGCGCATTCGGCAATTCCTCGCTGTGTCGAAGACCTTTCTGAGGTGGGCTGTGTGGTCGAATTCCATGTAGGATTTGACAATCATGTCGTTCATGTACACTTCGAGCATGTCGCCGATTTCGCCTCGGAAGACTTTGTTCATCATCCGTTGATACGTGGCGCCAGCGTTCTTTAGGCCGAAGGGAATTACGTTGTAATAATAGTTGCTCGACGCCTTCATGAAGACCGTACTCTGTATGTCGCGCTCGGCCATCGGGATCTGGTTGTATCCCGAGTATGCATCCATAAAGGACAAAAGCTTGAAGCCCGCCGAGTTGTCGACGAGCTTGTCGATGTCAGGGAGGGGGTAGGCGTCCTTAGGACATGCCCGGTTGAGGTCGGTGTAGTCAACACACATGCGCCATTTTCCATTATTCTTTTTAACAAGTACAACATTGGACAACCAGGTTGAATGTCGGGCTTCCGAAATAAAATTTGCCTCTAGGAGGTCTTTTACAGCTTTTTCAGCCGCCGTCGACTTTTCGGGGGACTGTCTACACCTACGTTGTACTACGGCCTTCGCGATCAGGTTGATGGATAGCTGATGGCAGGCGACCTCGGGGTCGAGTCCGGGCATTTCCGCGACGCTCCAAGCGAAGAGATCGGCGTTCTCGCGGGCTGTTCGTTGGACTGGTTGGCTTTGCTGGCCTCTTCTTCGCGGTCGTGCTCCTCGGTGAAGCGGCTGTCGAGGTCCACGGATCCGACGAGCTCCTTCGGTTCGCTCTTTGGCATCGCGGTGGGGGATGCCTTCTTAGTTGCTGGAGCGATGGTGCTTAGACCTTTCAACACGACCTCGAAGCATCTACGGGCAACATCGATTTCGCCATTCAGGGTCACCACGACCCCCCGCCTCGTATAGTATTTCATCTTTAGGCGGACGGTGGATGGCACCGCGGTGAGTTCTGCCATTGTCGTCCTGCCTAGGATACAGTTGTAGAGGGACGGGCACTCGATGACTAAGAAGCGGATATTGATCTCCCTGGCGGTTTCCTTCTCCCCGAATGTGACTTTCAGCTCCACGTATCCCCATGGTCTTGTCGTTGTCCCGTTGAACCCTTGGAGGTCAGAGCCCACGTAGGGGGATAGGTTGGATTCGTCGAGCTGGAGGGTCGTGAAAAGGTGGGTGTACATGATGTCCACCGAGCTGCCTCCGTCGACGAGGATGCGTCTGACATCGAAGTTCGCCATCTGTGCCCGTATTAGTAGAGGAATGTTGGAGTTTGGAGAGCCCTCGGGAAGTTCCTCGAGGTAAAAGGTGATCGGATTGGATCGGTCGCGGAATTTTTCGAGAGTGCTCATCTTGCCGGAGTTGCTCGTGATAAGCTCTTCGAACTTTCTCTTTACCGATCCTACGGACAGGCTCCCTGTGGAGCCGCCGGAGATGACCATGGCTCTTGGAAAGTATTCCCATCGACTGGTGGGGCGTACTGGCTCGTCGGGTAGATCAGGGCCGTCGGGGAGACCGAATTCTCTATGGGCGAACCAGTCCTCAAGGCGGCTGACGCAGAGGGCGACCTGGAGGCCGTTGTCACTGTCCAAGGAGGGAAGTTCTTTGACTTTCTTGGCCTCGGGGGCGTCTTGCCTCGGGGTTTCTCCCCCCGAGTGTATCTCTTTAGGTGACCGTTTTTAATCAGGATTTCGATCGCGTCCTTGAGATGGATGCAGTCTTCTGTAACGTGCCCATGGCTCCTGTGGAAACGGCAGTACTTCGATTTGTCCATGTTAGGCTTGGAGGGTGTTGGTCTGGGGAAGTGGACACCTCCCTGGACAAATTCGGTCTTGGCGCATTCGGCCAGTATGCGCTCGCGGGAAGCGACTAGGGCTGTATACTTCGTGAATCGGCCGACGGGACCGCGTTGCTCGTATTGCTCGCAGGGGCGGTCCTCCCGTCGGCGATCACCTCCGCGCCGGTGGCTTGAAGCTCCGTCTTCTCGGTGCCCGCGGGGGGTCTCTCTGTCTCGCGTGTCTCAGGCGGAGTTGGCTGCTTGGGTTTCCTCGAACCGCATATAGCGTGCAGCTCTGTCAAGGAAATCCTGTAGGGAGGCTGGGCGGTGTATGCCCACGGCCTCGTAGAACTTGAAGTCGCGGCGCAGGCTCTGCTCCATTAGGTAACGCTTCATCTCGTCTGACGTCGTCACCTGCACTGCCTCCCGTGTGAATCTTTCGATATACTTTCGGAGAGGCTCGTCGGGAGCTTGGATTATAGCTCCGAGTGCGGCTTCCGTCTTCGGATGGTGTCGGGATGCTGTGAAGTGTTTCGAAAACAGGTCCTTCAGAACCTTCCACGACGTAATCGATTCGGGCTCCAAACTTTTGTACCACGTCATGGCACCTTTCCTCAGCGTCGTCGGGAATAGTCTGCATTTGATAGCTCCTAGGACGTTTCGGTAGTCGAGCATGGCCTCAATGTCTTCCAGGTGATCGTATAGGTCGGAGGTGTCGTCGTATGTCGAGAGCGTCGGGGGCTTCTTGTAATGCCCATTTTAATTATTTTTAGTTCAGTATTATTTTTATTCGCGGATGTGGTTGTGTGTGATTATTTGAGGATCAAAAGAAATCATAATATTAATATATAGTGATAAAATGTGATAATTAGTAGTAATGTTAATATTGCTATTAATTATTATTATTATTACTAATATTAATATATATGAGTAAAATATAATTATTGGATTTTTGGAAATTAAAAGGAATAAGATTATTATTTATGGAATTAAGAAAATGTGGAGAATATTATTATTGGAATTATGGAATTAAAAGAATTATGAGAATTATATATTATTTGGATTAAAGATGTATTTTGGGGTATTAAGGGTGTTATTGGTATTTGGAAGAATGAGAATTGGAAGGAAGAGAAAGAACGCGAGGAAGGGAGCATAGAACGCACGGTTGGAAAGAACAAGCAAGCCAAGAGCAAGCTGAACAAGAAGGAGCTTGATCAGGAGATTCTCATGTGGTATTGTGGAGCTTCATCAACATCAGAACTTCAATTGAGGTAAGGGGGGGGGAGAATTTAACGGTTAAATGGTTTTGCATGAAAATTGGTAGAAAGGGGAAAATCCCTAATCCCCATAGGATATGATAATCTGATGTTGAATGCATGTTATTGTTGCTGTGATTATGTTGTTGGAATGTGTTGATTCGGTTGCATGTGACTGTGCGGAGTGTTTGAGTGCATTGAGGTTTTCCGGGTAAATTCAAAGTTGAGCCGGAAGCTGGTTATTAGAGTTGAGTTGATTAATTTTCGGATAGAATCGGGAACAGACCCCATAACTAAGTTGCAGTATGTTGTTGGTCGTGGGTTTCGATTTAATCGGGCAAAATCGGGGAAGGTTGTTGTTTCAGCTGCGTGGGATTTTTCTGAGTACGCAGGTATTCGCTGGGCGAATGAGGGGAGAGCCTTCGCCAGGCTTCGCCGGGCGAACTGGCCAGCGAGTGCTGGCAGAAGCTTCTGTCTGGTTTCGCTAGGCGAATCCTAGCGAGTGTTCGCTGCAGGGGTTCGCCAGGCGAATGGCCAGCGAGTGTTCGCTGCGGGGCTTCGCCAGGCGAATGTGCCAGTGAGCCCGACAGCAGTTTGTGTTTCTACTGCTGTACTGTTGGCTTTCCTTGTGGTTTTTGAGCCCTGTTGGTCATGTTTGATGTTGGGCGTGATCGTGAGCCGTGGTGAGTGTATGTATGGTGTATGAGGTGAATTCCTTGATATTCCCTTAATTTGGGTGATTGCGTCGGTGTATGTATTGATTCAGGTATGTGGTGATATAAGGGCGCTGAGTGCGATCAGGTTGATGTGCTGTGATGATAGCTGGGTGCTAAGAGTGTGTTGAGGGTTATAAGGGTCGTGTGGTCGGCGTTTATCGCATTTGACATAATCGGTGGATTATATGTTAAGTTTGGATAAGTATGGATGTGTATGTGATATGTATGCACTATGTGCTAGGTGTGGTGATGTGTTATGAGATGGATGTGGATCCGTAGGAGCGATACGCTTGTTATGCGTTGCGTTTATACGCTGTGGTATGAGGAGTGGATCAGTAGGATCGTTACGCCTTGTGCGCGTGGTATTGATGTGTTGCGTGAGATATGTGGATCAGTAGGATTGTGGCGCCTTGAGTGCGTTGTGGTGATATGTTGTGATGAGAGGATCCGTAGGATCGATACGCTTTACATGCGTCATGTTTATGTGTTGTTGTGATGTATTTGGGTCAGTAGGACCGACATGCCTTGTGTGCATTGTATGTGATAAGTTATATGGTGAGCGGATCCGTGGGATCGACGCACTTTGTGTGCTTGTTATGTATGTATTTTATGATGGGAATGGATCCGTGGGATCGGTACGCCTTGTGCGTCGTGTATATATATATATATATATATATATATATATATATATATATATATATATATATATGTGTGTGTGTGTGTGTGTGTGTGTGTGTGTGTGTGTGTGTGTGTGTGTGTGTGTGTGTGTGTGTGTGTGTGTGTGTGTGTGTGTGTGTGTGTGTGTGTGTGTGTGTGTGTGTGTCTATATATATATATATATATATATATATATATATATATATATATATATATATATATATATATATATATATATATATATATGTGAGGGGGTGGATCAATAGGATCAGTTTGCACTTGGTGTGCTAGATGTATGATATGTGTGAATATGGTTGTGTGCTCCCGTAGAGGAGGGTGATGACCCAGTGACCATCGGTATTGTTGGTGTGCTCCCTGTGAGGAGGGTGATGTCCAGTTGTCCATCGTTAATGTGTTGTGCTCCCGATGAGGAGGGTGATGGCCATGTGTCCATCGATGTTGATAAGGTGCTCCCGTTGTAGAGGGTGATGGCCAGGTGTCCATCGAAGATGTGCTCCCGTTGTGGAGGGTGATGGCCAGGTGTCCATCGAAGATGTGCTCCCGTTGTGGAGGGTGATGGCCAGGTGTCCATCAGTATTGTTGTGGTGCTCCCATTGTGGAGGGTTGATGGCCAGTTGCCCATCAGTGTGGTGTGCTCCCTGAGTGAAGGGTTGATGGCCAGTTGCCCATCGTTGATATGTGCTCCTGTGTGGAGGGTTGATGGCCCGGTGCCCATCGTGATTGTGAGTCGGTACCGCATGTTAAGAGTTGTGTGAGTGCATGTGTTGCATTGTGGTTTGTATGAATTGTGGATATTGATGATGGGACAGTAGGCCCGGATGTGTTGCATTTGTGGTATGCATAGTGTGTTGGCATGGGACAGTAGGTCCAGATATGTTGTATGTGAAATAATGATTTATTGTTTCTGCCTTTCATCTCATGTACCATTATACCATTATTATTTGATCGTGATTCTCACCCCTTTGTTACTGTTGTGGTCTGTGCTTCTTCGGAAGTACAGACAATCCAGATGTTTAGCTAGTTGGATTGTGGTGTCTTCGTAGGATTGCTCTGATACGTAACACCGAGGCGTTTTTGGGAGTATTATTGTGTAATTTTGATATGTGTGCCCCCGTGGCGTATCTAATATTTTGTGAGATGTTTGATGTTGATCGGTGATGATGTTATGTATTTTGGGGCAGATGGCCGTTATTGTATATATGATGATGATGATGGATATGGATGATGAATGCATATGATATTTTGTGTTATGGCAGACCATATCTTTTTCCGCTGCAATTTTATTGAAAAATTCCGTTAAATTACTTGGAAAAATATTTGTGGGAATTTTGATGTGTATTGTGGCATCCCGCTTGGGAGAGAAACTATGATATGTGTTTTATGTGATTGTTTTATTTTGTTTTGGGAACGAGGTGTTACAAGTTGGTATCAGAGCAGGTCGGTCCATCCGGCCAAGTTGTCTTGCGTTGTAGTCTAATCCCCTGTATGCGGCATGTGTGAGAAACACTGTCGGTACATGTTGTTGTCTAGCTTTGTTGGTAGAAGTGGAATGATTTGAGTGGGAAGGAGCTTGTGCTTATCCCGGGTGCTGCGCGTGTGAAATTGTAGCTCGGTGTATGGTTGAACGTTCCTATAGTTTGGTAAAGATGGTTCATACCCAATCATGATTCTCGGCTGTCTATTGGCAAATTGAGGAACTAATCACCCTTAATCTCTTGTTGATTGCAGTTCGGATTGTGTTGGATGGAATGGGCGTGTCTTGCAAGCTTAGGTGGCGTGAGTAGGAAATTGTCTTAAGTCGAGCTAAGAGCTTAAGGGATTATTTTGAGGAGTCGACGTAAGACGTGTTGAGGTGTTTATGTTAACAAAAATTTTGAATGCTAAGGAAAGTGAGCTAATTGGGGTTTGTCAATTAACGGTGATTGTCCGGAGATTTCCTGAGGAGGTAAGTGATTTACTACCGGAATGTGAAGTGAAGCTTGCATAATAACTTCGTTCTTGGGACTAGTCTGATATTAGTGACTCCATATTGTGTGTCTGCATTGGGATTGGAGAAGTTGAAGAATCAACTTGAAGACCTGCTGAAAAAGAGGTCCTTTTGTTTGAGTGTGTTACCGTAGGGTGCACCAATTTTGTTGGTTAGAAAGACATAAGGTTTTGAGAAACTTCGGGTGGACTATGGATAAGGGATCAAGGTGACTATCTAGGATAAATGTTCGATTCCAAGAGTTGATAATTTGATGGACCATTTGGTTGGAGAATGTGAGTTTTATGGTCACGTGATCTCAAGTAAAGTTATTGTGGTTGATATGTCGAAGATCGAAGTTGTATCGCATTGGGAGACTTTAAGGTCTGCTTTTGAGATTGGGAGTAATTGGGTTTCAAAATATTTATAGATTGAAAGTGTGTTGGATGGCCTCCTAGGTATGAAATTGTTGTTGTACATTGAACTGCGAGATCACAGCTTTTTACGGAATCGAAATCGGACACTGGAAGTCAGGTAACGGTCGAAAATAGGATTTCGGACTGTCATGTTCGCCAGGTCCTTCGCCTAGCGAGCATGCTAGCGAACGACTCCACGTTCGCTACGGTGTTCGCCTAGCGAAGGGGTCCTGGGCAGAAAATGTTGTTCTGGTATTTTTGTCGTAACAGGAGAACCGTAACTCGGAATGACGCATGGTTCGAAGCGTTGGAAAGCTATTAAAATGCTATATGTGATAGTGAAGTAATGACATGGAGTTGAGTTTTATTGATGAGACATGGTTGGATGTTTTAGTGAGTGCAGAAGGTACGGTTCGTGTTTTCTCCATGACTCACAACTTGTTTGTTCGGTTGGCATGGGATTTTCCCTACTTATTTGAGTGAGGCAATGGTTGTGTTAACCGGTGATATTTTAATACATTCGAAGGATATAGAGGATCATGTTGAAGATCGAGAATTTGAGTTATCATTGTGGGAGAATAAGCAGCTCGTGTGTTGATTCTTGTCGAGTCTGGCAGGACTATTTGTTGTGTTTTGTGATGCTTTGTTGATGTGATTGAGAGATATGTTAAAGGTACCTTGAAGTACATGAGAGGAATCATCCGACTGGTGATTTAGAGTTGGTTGCGGTGGTGGTTGTGCCGGAGTTGGAGGCTTCAACCATTTGGGCTGAGATTTGAAATACTTGGTGACCCTAAGAGCTTATAGTGTTTGTTTGAGTTGGAAGGGTTGAATATGAGGGAGAGGAAATAATTGGGACTTCTAAAGAAGTACGACTTTGAGTTGAATTACCATTCGGGTAAAGTGAACGTGGTAGTTAATGCGGTAAGTTGGAAATATTTTCATAATACCCATATTGATGGTGAAAAGGGATAGAACTGATTGGGCAATTTTGTAATATGAGTTTGGTGAGTGAAGAGACTTCTTATGGAGTTAAGTTTTTATTGTTAGACCTTGCTAGTGGTATTCTTGAAGAGAATCAGAAAGGTAGGAGATCTGGGTTGAGTTGGTGGATCAGTTGTATCTGACGAACCAGAAATCAAAGAGTTGATTGACGGATTTGTGGAAATAGTACCATGATGTGTTGTAGTAGAGTTTGTGTTCCAGATGTCGCTAAGTGGAGTAGGGATACCCTGGAAGAATACATTGAGGTAGATGGAGTATCCATCCCGGCGCTATGAAGAAGTAACCGAATTTGAGTAAATTATTTTGGTAACCATAGATGAAGAGAGATGTGGTGGAGGTGGAATATACTGGATGGAATTGTCGAGAGTCGAAGATTGAACGTCAGAGATCGTTGAGTTTGACGCGGCCGCTGAATATTCCAGAGAGGAAAATCGGGTAGTATTTTCGTGAATTTGGCTGTTGAGATTTACAAAGAATTGGAAAGATATGATTTTAATTTGGGTTATTGTGAGTGGATTGACTATTCTGTGTTGAGTATTTATGTGATGCATATTGAGAAAGTGGTGAAGTTGTATGAGATACGGTCGAATATTGTGTCGGATGGAAATTGGAGGTTTATATTAAGACTTTGGAGAGAGCTTGTGTGTTGGATCAAGGTGGATCTTGGGATGGTTAATTACCACTGATTGAGTCGCCTACAGTATCAGTTACCATTCCAGTATCAGAATGGCACCGTATGGGGCCTTATGAGATAGAAAGTATGAGACTCTCTTGAGTGGGGATGAATCGAGCGGGAGTGTTATGCTCATATCTGAGAATTGTGCATGAGACGGCTGAGGAAATCAAGAGGATCCAGGAAAAGATGTGTTTTGAGAGTTATGATGGTAACGGGTGTGGGTCGAACTTCGAAGTCTTGTGAACACACTAGGTGTTTTGTTTATCTGTATCAGAGGGGTGCAGCGGAAGCGGGGGGAAAGTAGCATATTAGACTACTTTGCCACTATCGCTTACGGATGACATGATGTGTTTCATGTGTTTTCATTGAGGGAGTATATTGAATCAGATGGATGCTGTACAAGTGAGAAATAATTTGATGGTTGAGGCATTGCTAGTTCGGATTGCCGAACGAGAAACAACTCCGGGGGGAAAGAGAAACCTTTGGTGGGAGTGGCTTGGAGAGGTGCTGCAAGAGGCAGTGTGACCTGGGAATTGGAAAGCAGGATGCAGGAAGTGTATCCCGAGCTGTTTCCATCAAGTATTTTCGAGGACGAAAATAATTAAAGTGGGGGAGAGTTGTAACACCCATTTTAATTATTTTTAGTTCAATATTATTTTTATTCGCGGATGTGGTTGTGTGGGATTATTTGAGGATCAAAAGAAATCATAATATTAATATATAGTGATAAAATATGATAATTAGTAGTAATGTTAATATTGCTATTAATTATTATTATTATTACTAATATTAATATATATGAGTAAAGTATAATTATTGGATTTTTGGAAATTAAAAGGAATAAGATTATTATTTATGGAATTAAGAAAATGTGGAGAATATTATTATTGGAATTATGGAATTAAAAGAATTATGAGAATTATATATTATTTGGATTAAAGATGTATTTTGGGGTATTAAGGTGTTATTGGTATTTGGAAGAATGAGAATTGGAAGGAAGAGAAAGAACGCAAGGAAGGGAATGTAGAACGCACGGTTGGAAAGAACAAGCAAGCCAAGAACAAGCTGAACAAGAAGGAGCTTGATCAGGAGATTCTCGCGTGGGATTGTGGAGCTTCATCAACATCAGAACTTCAATTGAGGTAAGGGGGGGGGGGGGGGGGAGAATTTAACGGTTAAATGGTTTTGCATGAAAATTGGTAGAAAGGGGAAAATCCCTAATCCCCATAGGATATGATAATCTGATGTTGAATGCATGTTATTATTGTTGTGATTATGTTGTTGGAATGTGTTGATTCGGTTGCATGTGGCTGTACGGAGTGTTTGAGTGCATTGAGGTTTTCCGGGTAAATTCGAAGTTGATCCGGAAGCTAGTTATTAGAGTTGAGTTGATTAATTGTCGGATATAATCGGGAACAGAACCCGTAACTATGTTGCAGTATGTTGTTGGTCGTGGGTTTCAATTCAATCGGGTGAAATCAGGGAAGGTTGTTGTTCCTGCTGCGTGGAATTTTTCTGAGTACGCAGGTATTCGCTGGGCGAATGAGGGGCGAGCCTTCGCCAGGCTTCGCCGGGCGAACTGGCCAGCGAGTGCTGGCAGAAGCTTCTGTCTGGTTTCGCCAGGAGAGTCCTAGCGAGTGTTCGCTGCGGGGCTTCGCCAAGCGAATGGCCATCGAGTGTTCGTTGCGGGGCTTCGCCAGGCGAATGTACCAGCGAGCCCGACAGCAGTTTGTGTTTCTACTGCTGTACTGTTGGCTTTCCTTGTGGTTTTTGACCCTTGTTGGTCATGTTTGATGTTGGGCGTGATCGTGAGCCGTGGTGAGTGTATGTGTGGTGTAGGAGGTAAATTCCTTGATATTCCCTTAATTTGGGTGATTGCGTCGGTGTATGTATTAATTCAGGTATGTGGTGATATAAGGGCGCTGAGTGCAATCGGGTTGATGTGCTGTGATGATAGCTGGGTGCTAAGAGTGTGTTGAGGGTTATAAAGGCCGTGTGGCCGGCGTTTATCACATTTGATATAATCGGTGGATTATGTGTTAAGTTTGGATATGTATGGATGTGTATGTGATATGTATGCACTATGTGCTAGGTGTGGTGATGTGTTGTGAGATGGATGTGGATCCGTAGGATCGATACGCTTGTTATGCGTTGCGTTTATACGCTGTGGTATGAGGAGTGGATCAGTAGGATCGTTACGCCTTGTGCGCGTGGTATTAATGTGTTGCGTGAGATATGTGGATCAGTAGGATCATGGCGCCTTGAGTGGGTTGTGGTGATACGTTGTGATGAGAGGATCCGTAGGATCGATACGCTTTACATGCGTCATGTTTATGTGTTGTTGTGATGTATTTGGGTCAGTAGGACCGACATGCCTTGTGTGCATTGTATGTGATAAGTTATGCGGTGAGCGGATCCGTGGGATCGACGCACTTTGTGTGCTTGTTATGTATGTATTTTGTGATAGGAATGGATCCGTGGGATCGGTACGCCTTGTGCGTCGTGTATATATATATATATTGTGTGAGGGGTGGATCAATAGGATCGGTTTGCACTTGGTGTGCTAGATGTATGATATGTGTGAATATGGTTGTGTGCTCCCGTAGAGGAGGGTGATGGCCCAGTGACCATCAGTATTGTTGGTGTGCTCCCTGTGAGGAGGGTGATTGCCAGTTGTCCATCGTCAATGTGTTGTGCTCCCGGTGAGGAGGGTGATGGCCATGTGTTCATCGATGTTGATGAGGTGCTCCCATTGTGGAGGGTGATGGCCAAGTGTCCATCGGAGATGTGCTCCCGTTGTGGAGGGTGATGGCCAAGTGTCCATCAGTATTATTGTGGTGCTCCCATTGTGGAGGATTGATGACCAGTTGCCCATCAGTGTGGTGTGCTCCCTGAGTGGAGGGTTGATGGCCAGTTGCCCATCGTTGATATGTGCTCCTGTGTGGAGGGTTGATGGCCCGGTGCCCATCGTGATTGTGAGTCGGTACCGCATGTTAAGAGTTGTGTGAGTGCATGTGTTGCATTGTGGTTTGTGTGAATTGTGGATATTGATGATGGGACAGTAGGCCCAGATGTGTTGCATTTGTGGTATGCATAGTGTGTTGGCATGGGACAGTAGGTCCAAATATGTTGTATGTGAAATAATGATTTATTGTTTCTGCCTTTCATCTCATGTACCATTATACCATTATTATTTGATCGTGATTCTCACCCCTTTGTTACTGTTTTGGTCTGTGCTTCTTCGGAAGTACAGACAATCCATGTGTTTAGCTAGTTGGATTGTGGTGTCTCCGTAGGACTGCTCTTATACGTAACACCGAGGCGTTTTTGGGAGTATTATTGTGTATTTTTGATATGTGTGCCCCCGTGGCGTATCTGATATTTTGTGTGATGTTTGATGTTGATCGGTGATGATGTTATATATTTTGGGGCAGATGGCCGTTATTGTATATATGATGATGATGATGGATATGGATGATGAATGCATATGATATTTTGTGTTATGGCAGACCATATCTTTTTTCGCTGCAATTTTATTGAAAAATTCAGTTAAATTACTTGGAAAAATATTTGTGGGAATTTTGATGTGTATTGTGGCATCCCGCTTGGGAGAGAAACTCTGGTATGTGTTTTATTTGATTGTTTTATTTTATTTTAGGAACGGGGTGTTACACTTCTCCATCCCGTGGGGAATGGGGGAGGCCATGATTTCCCGGGATAGAGGAGTCTTATAGTCGTCTTCGTCGCTGAGAGTGGGCGACTGAGGGGGAGATGGGCCATTTGGTGGAGGCACCTGGTTTCGGCCCCTCGGCCTCCTGGTCGGGGGATCTGCCCTGTTTTGTCGTCTCTCACGAACTTGTCTCGTTGGGGATCTGGTCCGCTCCCGCACTACTTCGGTTCGGGGCCTCTCCAGCCGGGGTCGTCGATCTTTGGGACGAGGCGAAGGGCTCCTCGAGTTCCCATTCTGGTCTACCAGCGGAGGGGACCTTAGCGGGGCGTCGCGTTCTAGCGCGCCGATCCGCGTGTTCTGTTGAAATAATAGCTGGTTCGTCTGGTTGATGGCCGTGAAGAGGGCGGCCAAAGTCGGGTCCGCTCCGGCTGGGACGGAACCGACTGGAACGTTGCTGGGCTCCAGGGTCGGTGGTCAGCCTGGTGTGCATCTTCCGCGGATGAAGGAGAGGCGGTCCGGCCGTCCCTTTCGTCGGTCTCTGGTGGACGGGACGTCTCTGTTTGCTTGCCGCCGTTTGTGGCAGGGGTGAGGATGAAGCCGGGAATGACATTGTCGTGGCGTGGGCTAGCCATGATCGTGGAGTGTTGGTGAAACTTTGGTTTGCTGCTCGGAGTAACGGAGAAGTTTCTGTTCCCACAGACGACGCCACTAATCTGGCCTGATCAGAAGGGGATCGCTGGCTGGCCATACTCTGTTGGACTGCTGCCTGTTCACCGGTGATGAGGAGGAGGAGGGGGTGTACCTGCAAGGCACTCTGATGCCAAAGTAAGTCTATGGGCAGAGTGATCACAAGTACAGAAAAAGGGGTAAGAAGTGAATTACCTGACCCTCTTGTGGAAGAGGGTATTTATAGAGAGACCCCAGTGCTGGGCCAACGGTCACTTGCGTTGGGCTGGATTGTCAGGCCCAACCCAGGTGACTGCTAGGGCTTACGTGGCGTAGTAAAGACCAAGACGTGGTCTTCGCCCTAGTCCAACTGCCCCTTGATCTCCGGAAAGTGGGTTTGACCTGCTCTTTCGGAGGTGAGTTGTTGGTTGGTGATGTGTCCATGCGGAGGGGGGCACGTGGATAACGTACGCATGACACGTTGCTCTCCCCGCGGAGAGGAGCTTGCGAGGTTACCCGGAGGCGTATAGTTCTCCCCGCGGAGGGGAGCACCTGAGGGCGTGGGAGAGACGCGTTGTCCTGCTCGGCGGTAGGGAGATTCTGCCTGCGGAGGGCTGTTCTACCCGACGAGGAGCAGTGATTGACATCGCCTTCCCGCAAAGGGGAGAGCGCAGGGGGCGTCCTGAGGCACGCTGTTCTCCTCGGCGGGAGCATGCCCTGCCCGTCGAGAGGTCACGTGTTCGACCGTCCCACTCAAACCATATTGGGCCTTTATTGTGTATCATTAGGCTGGACCGCGAGTTGAGGCCGGGGCCCAGACCAGAACAATTTTATTTTAAAATAAGTTAAAGTTTAATTCAAAATTTTCAAATTCAATTAAAATTCATGATTATTAAAGAATTTATTAATATAATTATTGAATTGATTTTAATTTTTAAGTACGAAAAAATTAATTATATATTGTTGGTTTATATATCATGATTATTAAAGGAATAATAGCCTTTTCACTATTAATTTATAATAGAAGCTGTGCTAATCCTTAGTAGGCTAAGTTTTCTCATCTCCTTAATTCTAGGATAATATTGTGGATCTCATTAAGTTTAGAGTTAAGATTGTGGATCTTCATAAAAAAAATTGTTAGTTTCTCTAAGAATCTATTGGCAAAATTTAGATTTGTTTAAATAATTTATTTAATATTTTGTATAAATAATATAATTAAAAAAATATTTTTTTCTCAATTTTTTAAATAAAAATTAAGAGGTGTGTGGCGCTTAGAATGAAATATATTTTTATTGTATTTTTTATTTAAAAAGGAACACATTTTACTTCGGTTTTAAGTAATTATAAAAGTAAAACATAAGTGTGCTTTTTCAATTTCTTCATTGTCCTTAAACAAGTATTTGTCGTCCATTTAATAAGTATCAACGCTTAACACACTGTCATTAGTTATCCGCGTGAAACCTAAAACTCTCGTTATAAAAGCATTATGAATATTAAATTTGATAATGAAAACATACAACACCTGCTCAATAGAGTATAATTGAAAACATGGTATAAAAGGAGCATGTCACACAATACGTGAAATAAAACATACAACACTTGCTCAATAGAGATATGCAACAGTGGGGGTAGCTTCAACAGAGGAACTTAGTCCTTACACCCACATCTCAATATTTAGAATTAAAAGCGAAAAATCTAAACATTGAATCGTTTTAAACATGTAATCATATAAATACATATCATCCAGTTTGATTCGCCAGATCATTCATGTTTACATAAACATTTGTTAGCAGATACATATAAAAATGTATCACAAAAGAATGTTATACAATCCTAACTACCCGGTGCTACATATCAGAGCTTAACCGACCAAAAGAATGAAGCTATACTTCACAAAAGACCTCCGACAAACCTAATCTGCAATGCCTCATAAAGCATTATAAATAGCAGAAGGGTGAGAAATATTATCATAATAACAATGCATATAATCATATATGTATACACAAGCATAGAATACACATATTCCACATTTTCTCACCACAATTAATTATGATCATCATATACCTCACAATGTTTATATAAACCAATATGGATAATCATCAAGCGTGTTCATCATACACACATCCATAATCCTCATCATTCCACATCAACATGCTCATATTATGTTTATTCACCAATTCACAGTTACACATTCACAATATAGATATAAACAAATATGGATAATTACCAAGCATATTTCATCATGCCTACATCCAAAATTCTCAATCCAACAATTCACGTACATATGCATACTTTCATACAACAATCACATATTCATCATTCTCAATTACACAAGTCATGTGCATACACATATGCATAACTTCATACAACAATCATATGTTTATGCCATGAGACTCAATGCAACTCATGCCATGTGGTACCAACACTTGTTATCATTTTTCAGTTTTTACATTTAAACCAGGTCCGTTCCCTAGACCGATAACAACAAAAGCCCATTCCCTAAGCTTTCGAACCCCGCTCTAGGTTTGGGATAAGTCACTAGCCTCCACGAGACTAACAAGCATTGCCTCTTGACACAAATGATGCGTATGCAATCAACAATCATATGCACTTAAGACCGTTCTCGCATCTTAATCCCATGCATACTCAATAACTCATCACACAAGAATTATAATATGATTGCACACTCACACATCATATCAAAGTATTCATACTTTCAACATCATCACATTTATCAAGCAATGCACACATACTCACAATATGTTCTCATGCATTATTCACAATATTGCATACAATCAATATGCATTCACATCATCGTGCCAAACTGCAACAACTTCATCACAAATCATCATGCATTTTTAATCAAGTTAAACAATGCATTATATATGCCAAAAGGCCACATTTCACAATCGATTCCACAATCTAGGATTCACGCCATACGACTACCCACAACATAATATATCACAACAGTACACAAACTCTTCAGTTCCGATAAGGATGGAACATGATTGAACCAAAAAATCAACATTGGATGGAAAACACAAAGAAATAAGAATGTTGTCACGCTCGCTGGCTTGCTCGCCTAGCGAGTTCCTAGCAAACACTCGCTACCCATTCGCCTAGCGAACAAGCTCGCGAAGGCAAACAGAAGCTACTGTAAGGCTTCACTACCTACTCGTTGGGGCTTCGCCTAGAGAACCCCTCGCTACCTCGCCCACTACCAGCGTAGAGGGTCAATTACATTCTGTCCAAGTCTGGGACCATTCGCTACTAGCTCGCTACAGCGAACACTCGCGACCTGCTCGCCTAGCGAAGGTGCTGGCGAACGCCTGCGATGTTCAAAATCCCAACTGTCCAAAATCATCAAATCATCACAAAATCAACCGATTCAATTCCAACGATTTCCAGTATTCTTAGTCTAACAATCCTCGACTAATCTACACCATTTATTCCAGATTCTAACCATTCAAACATCGATTCTACCGATTAAACTCGTTTCTGCCCTAAAATGGAAAATGATGGAGAACCTCCCACAAATCCAAACACACACATACATAATTACATACATTGGTAAGATAACAACATTTCACACCCTTACCTTGATTAATCGGAAGCTAAAAGTCGTTATGATGATTCCAAGCTTTTCCTCTATTTTCTCCTCTTCTCTCTTCTTCCTTCTTTCTTTCTCTTCTTTTTTCTTTCTCTCTATTTCTATCCTTTTCTTTCCATTTTCTCTTATATATCCTTCTCTTTTATTTCTCCTCAATATATCTCATCTTATCATTAATTAGAGAAGATCTAGTAAATTCACCTTATTCTACCAAATAGAATAAATCAGTTCAATCCATTAACTCATATAAATTAAATAGACCCAATAATTCATTAAATCAATTAATTAGTACAAATAATCAATTATTGAAAATTGGGCTGTTACAATCCTCCCCCACTTTAGGAATTTTCGTCCTCGAAAATTTTACCTGATTCAAACAACTCTGGATACGACTCTCGCATCCCAATCTCCCAAATCCAACTTTCTCCCAAACTACCTCCACCAAAGGAATCCCTTTACTTCGAAGTTGCTTCTCGTTCATCAACTTGAACTAGCAATGCCTCAACAGTCAAATCCTCCCTCACTCGTACACCATCCATCTAAATCAATGTACCTCCTTAGCTTAGACACATGAACATATCATGCAATTCCCACAAGTGACAACGGTAAAACAATCTAACATGCTATTTTACCCATGCTTCTGCTGCGCCACTCTGATACAGATCAACAAAACACAGTGTGTGCTTCCGAGACCTCAAGCTCGACCAACACCAGTTACTATCGTAACTCTCAAGACACGTCCTTTCTTGGATCCTTTTGATCTTTTCAATCGTCTCTTGCACAATCTCAGGTCCGAGTACAACACTCTTGCTGGACACACATCAACACAAAGGAGTCCTACACCTCCTACCCTACAAAGCCTCATACGATGTTATTCCGATACTAGAATGATAGCGATTATTGTAGGTAAACTCAATCAGGGACAATTAACTACCCCCTGATCCATCTTAATCCAACACACAAGCTCTCAACAAATCTTCTATATACTGGATAGTTCTCTTTGTCTGCCCATCCGTCTACAGATGCTAGACAGAGTTCAACTTCAATCATGGTACTCAAGGCGTCTGCAAGCTCTCCCAAAAATCTCGATGAAAACTTAGATTCCCATATGACACAATATTCGATGACATCTAATACTACTTTGCAACTTTCTCATTATACCTCTTATCTAGCTTCAGCATAGAATGATTCATCCTCATTGGTAAGAAATGAGTTAATCTTGTCAATCCATTCATAACCACCCAAGTCGAATCATATCTCTTCAAATTCTTCGGAAAACCCGTCACAAAATCCATGGGAATACTATCTCACACCACTCAGAAATATTCAACAGTTGTATCAGGCCCAACAGTCTCTGATGTTCACACTTCGACTTTCAACAAGTCTAATCAGCATATACAACCTCAACCACTTCTCTCTCCATTTATGGTCACCAAAACAATTTCTCAAATTCGTCACATCCTCACAGTACCTAGATGGATACTCAATCTATCTCAATGTCCTTCTTCTAGAGTACTCTTATCCAACTCACACTATTTGGAACATACCCACCATCACGACATCTCATAGTACCATTCCCATTAATCTGAAAATTAGCTCTTCGACTGTAATTCATTAAATTCAATCACTCTATTAACTCAAATTAGAATTCCGACCTCTTCGAATCTCATCGAGAATACCAATAGTCGGCCTCAACATACAAAGCTCAACTCCATAAGAAGTCTCCTCACAGATCAACTCATCCTGGATTTGCTTAATCAGTTCTAACTTCATTACCATCATCATCGGTATATGCAGAAATTTCCAATTCGATACCTCAGCTACCACGTTGTTTCACCCGAATGGTAATTCGACCAAAACCAAACTCCTTCAGAAGTCCCAATTATTTCCTCTACATCATATTCAACTCTTTCAAATCAACAAATACCTTAAGTTCGTAAGATCACCAACCATCTCAAATCTCAACTAAACAATTGAGGCCTCCGAACTCCGGCACAAACACACAACAACAGCCAACCCTAAATCACTTGTCAGGTAAGTCCCCTTATGTACTTTAAGTTGCCTTAAAGCATAACCAAAACTCAATGAATTTGCACTTAACATATCTCCCAATCATATCAACAAGCATCACAAAACACAATAAATAGTTCTGTCGGATTCGGCAAAACCAACACACGGGCTGTTGACAGCTCTCCCTAAAACTCTTTGAACTTTCATCACATCGGCATATCACTGCTTCTTCTCCAACACTGATAACTCAAGTCCCCTATGTTCAACATGATCCTCTATACTCTTCGAATATATCCAACCATCATCGGTTACACAACCATTGACTCACTCAATTTGTGAGTTACGGCGGAAACACGAATCGCACTTTCCGAACTCACTACAACATCCAAACGTATTCCATCAATAAATAACTTAATTCCATGTCACTATTTCACCATCACATAGAGCATTGTAATAGCCTCCAACGCTTCTAATCTGGCGTCATTCCGAGTTACGGTTCTCCCGTTACGACAACAATACGAAAGCAACATCTTCACACTTAGAAGGCCATTCAACACATATCCAACTCTTAAAATGTTTAAAGGTCTAATTATACCAATATTGTATTACACCTCTTACTTTAATAATCACCAGAAGTTACCATCTACCCTTTACATACTCGACCTCACAATCTGTTTCCGTAGCACACACACCAGACACAAGTCTCAAAACTACTCAATCAATTTAATCCCTTGACCATCCAAATAGACATATAATATGGAGCTCTCAATATCGGACTAGTTTCCGTAACTAAGTCAATCACAACTCTGCTTCACGTCCTGGCTGTGTATCACCATCTTGTCAGGATAACTTCCAGACAACCACAATTAATCGGAAAACCGCCAACTTCCCACTTTCATTAACACTCAAAATTCCCATCAAAATTAAACATCTCAATAGTGTCTTGTGCCGACTCATCAAAACAATTCTTAAGCACTGGATTTAACTCCAAACAATTCACTGCTCACACCATCTAAGCTCGCAAGACACATCTATCCCATCCAACACAATCCCAACTACTATCAACAAGAGATTAAGGGTGATCAGTTCCTCAATTTGTCAATAGACAGCCAAAAATCATGATGGGGTATAAACCATCTTTACCAACTATAAGAGCGTTCAACCACACACTGAGCTACAACTCCGCACTTGCAGCATCCTGGAGAAGCACAAGTTTCTCCACCACTTGAATCATTCCCACTTCTGCAGACAAAGGTTAGGCAACAAACACGTACTGACAGTGTTTTCACACACATGTCGCATACAAGGGAACAAACAACATTAGAAAACTTGGCCGGATGGACCGACCTGCTCTGATACCACTAATGTAACACCCCCTTTCTATACCCCTAAATAACATATAAATCATTTAGGCACAAATTCAAATTTTCATCAGAGTATAACTGAAAACATGTTATAAAAGGAGCATATTGAATATAAATACATTAGAGCTTGATTATTTAATTGAATTAATATCAATTTTATAAAAAATATATGTCATGGATTATAGTCTTTTAACTTTGTTTTTTAGTGGGGAAAAACCAAAATTTTTGTAATGGAGTAGAAAAATAAAATATAATTAATTTTTTACTTCTGCTATAGTCTATTATGTTTTTTTAGCGATAAAAAAACCTAACACTTTGGGATGGTGAAAAAAATATTGAATACTTTTAAGTGTAATATACAATAAGTCAATGTGAGTACGATGAATATAAACAATGTTGAGCTTGGTTAATTTATTTTAATTGTTATGCATATGTATAGATTACGGGCCATTAATTTGTAGTCTCTTAACTCAGTTTCTTAGAGGTGAAGAAATCTAAAAATTTGTGATGGAGCAGAAGAAAATCATAGAAACTTTTTACATCTATTATACAATAATACAATGTGATTATGGTGAATACAATTAAAATTCAGATTGAATATTTAATTTTAGTGATTACCCATGTAGATATAATCTATTTGCCATTCATTTATAGTTTTTTAACTATCTGACTTAGTGACGAAGAAAGATGGAAATTCGTGATGGAGAAGAAACAACTTGAATATATTTACATCTAATTTACCTTAATTCAATGTGAAAAAGGAAAATATAAATACATTAGAGCTTGATTATTTTAATTGAATTAATATCAATTTTATAAAAAATATATGTCATGGATTATAGTCTTTTAACTTTGTTTTTTAGTGGGGAAAAACCTAAAATTTTGTGATGGAGTAGAAAAATAAAATATAATTAATTTTTTACATCTGATATAGTCTATTATGTTTTTTTTTAGCGATAAAAAAACCTAAAACTTTGGGATGGTGAAAAAAATATTGCATATTTTTAGGTGTAATATACAATAAGTCAATGTGAGTACGATGAATATAAACAATGTTCAGCTTGGTTAATTTAATTTAATTTAATTTAATTGTTATGCATATGTATAGATTACGGGCCATTCATTTGTAGTCTCTTAACATAGTTTCTTAGAGGTGAAGAAATCAAAAAATTTGTGATGGAGCAGAAGAAAATCATAGAAACTTTTTACATCTATTATACAATAATACAATGTGATTATGGTGAATACAATTAAAATTCAGATTGGATATTTAATTTTAGTGATTACCCAGGTAGATATAACCTTTTTGCCATTCATTTATAGTTTTTTAACTATCTGACTTAATGACGAAGAAAGATGAAAATTCGTGATGGAGAAGAAACATATTGACTATATTTACATCTAATTTACCTTAATTCATTGTGAAAAAGGCAAATATAAATACATTAGAGCTTGATTATTTAATTGAATTAATATCAATTTTATAAAAAATATATGTCATGGATTATAGTCTTTTAACTTTTTTTTTAGTGGGGAAAAACCTAAAATTTTGTGATGGAGTAGAAAAATAAAATATAATTAAATTTTTTACATCTAATATAGTCTATAATGTTTTTTTTATCGATAAAAAAACCTAAAACTTTGGGATGGTGAAAAAAAATATTGCAAATTTTTAGGTGTAATATATAATAAGTCAATGTGAGTATGATGAATATAAACAATGTTGAGCTTGGTTAATTTATTTTAATTGTTATGCATATGTATAAATTACGGGTCATTGATTTGTTTTCTCTTAACTTAGTTTCTTAGAGGTGAAGAAAACAAAAAATTTGTGATGGAGCAGAAGAAAATCATAGAAACTTTTAACGTCTATTATACAGTAATACAATGTGATAATGGTGAATATAATTAAAATTCAGATTGAATATTTAATTTTAGTTATTACCCATGTAGATATAATCTATTCGCCATTCATTTATAGTTTTTTAACTATCTGACTTAGTGACGAAGAAAGATGAAAATTCATGATGGAGAATAAACATATTGAATATATTTACATCTAATTTACCTTAATTCAATGTGAAAAAGGCAAATATAAATACATTAAAGCTTGATTATTTAATTGAGTTCATATCAATTTTATATCAAATATATGTCATGGATTATAGTCTTTTAACCTTGTTTTTTAGTGGGGAAAAACCTAAAATTTTGTGATGGAGTAGAAAAATAAAATATAATTAATTTTTTACATCTGCTATAGTCTATTATGTTTTTTTTAGCGATAAAAAAACCTAACAGTTTGGGATGGTGAAAAAAAATATTGAATACTTTTAGGTATAATATACAATAAGTCAATGTGAGTACGATGAAGATAAACAATGTTGAGCTTGGTTATTTTATTTTAATTGTTATGCATATGTATAGATTATGGGCCATTCATTTGAAGTCTCTTAACTTAGTTTCTTAGCGGTGAAGAAATCAAAAAATTTGTGGCGGAGGAGAAGAAAATCATAGAAACTTTTTACATCTATTATACAATAATACAATGTGATTATGGTGAATATAATTAAAATTCAGATTGAAAATTTAATTTTAGTGATTACACATGTAGATATAATCAATTTGCCATTAAGTTATAGTTTGTTTAACTATCTGACTTAGTGACGAAGAAAGATGAAAATTCGTGATGGAGAAGAAACATATTGAATATATTTACATCTAATTTACCTTAATTAAATGTGAAAAAGGCAAATATAAATACATTACAGCTTGATTATTTAATTGAATTAATATCAATTTTATAAAAAATATATGTCATGGATAATAGTCTTTTAACTTTGTTTTTTAGTGGGGAAAAACCTAAAATTTGGTGATGGAGTAGAAAAATGAAATATAATTAACTTTACATCTGATATAGTCTATTATATTTTTTTTAGCGATAAAAAAACCTAAAACTTTGGGATGGTGAAAAAAAATATTGCATATTTTTAGGTGTAATATACAATAAGTCAATGTGAGTACGATGAATATAAACAATGTTGAGCTTGGTTAATTTATTTTAATTGTTATGCATATTTATAAATTATGGGCCATTAATTTGTAGTCTCTTAACTCAGTTTCTTAGAGGTGAAGAAATCTAAAAATTTGTGATGGAGTAGAAGAAAATCATTGAAACTTTTTACATCTATTATACCATAATACAATGTGATTATGGTGAATACAATTAAAATTCAGATTGAATGTTTAATTTTACGATTACCCATGTAGATATAATCTATTTGCCGTTAATTTATAGTTTTTTTTAACTATATGACTTAGTGACGAAAAAAGATGGAAATTCGTAAAGGAGAAGAAACAGCTTGAATATATTTACATCTAATTTACCTTAATTCAATGTGAAAAAGGAAAATATAAATACATTAGAGCTTGATTATTTTAATTGAATTAACATTAATTTTATAAAAAATATATGTCATGGATTATAGTCTTTTAACTTTATTTTTTAGTGGGGAAAAACCTAAAATATAGTGATGGAGTAGAAAAATAAAATATAATTAATTTTTTACATTTGCTATAGTCTATTATGTTTTTTTAGCGATAAAACAACCTAAAACTTTGGGATGGTGAAAAAAAATATTACATATTTTTAGGTGTAAGATACAATAAGTCAATGTGAGTACGATGAATATAAATAATGTTGAGCTTGGTTAATTTATTTTAATTGTTATGCATATATATAAATTGTGAGCCATTCATTTGTAGTCTCTTAACTCAGTTTCTTAGAGGTGAAGAAATCTAAAAATTTGTGATGGAGCAGAAGAAAATCATAGAAACTTTTTACATCTATTATACCATAATACAATATGATTATGGTGAATACAATTAAAATTCAGATTGAGTATTTAATTTTAGTAATTACACATGTAGATATAATCTATTTGCCATTCAGTTATAGTTTTTTTAACTATCTGACTTAGTGACGAAGAAATATGAAAATTCGTGATGGAGAAGAAACTTATTGAATATATTTACATCTAATTTACCTTAATTAAATGTGAAAAAGGCAAATATAAATACATTAGATCTTGATTATTTAATTAAATTAATATCAATTTTATAAAAAATATATGTCATGGATTATAGTCTTTTAACTTTGTTTTTTAGCGGGGAAAAACCTAAAATTTTTTGATGGAGTAGAAAATAAAATATAATTAACTTTACATCTGATATAGTCTATTATGTTTTTTTAGCGATAAAAAACCTAAAACTTTGGGATGGTGAAAAAAAATATTGCATATTTTTAGGTGTAATGTACAATAAGTCAATGTGAGTACGGTGAATATAAACAATGTTGAGCTTGATTAATTTATTTTAATTGTTATGCATATGTATAAATTATGGGCCACTAATTTGTAGTCTCTTAACTCAGTTTCTTAGAGGTGAAGAAATCTAAAAATTTGTGACGGAGCAGAAAAAAATCATAGAAAGTTTTTACATCTATTATACCTTAATACAATGTGATTATGCTGAATAAAATTAAAATTCAGATTGAATATTTAATTTTAGCGATTACCCATGTAGATATAATCTATTTGCAATTCATTTATAGTTTTTTAACTATCTGACTTAGTGACAAGAAAGATGGAAATTCGTGATGGAGAAGAAACATATTGAATATATTTATGTCTAATTTACCTTAATTCAATGTGAAAAAGGCAAATATAAATACATTAGAGCTTGATTATTTAATTGAATTAATATCAATTTTATAAAAAAATATATGTCATGGATTATAGTCTTTTAACTTTGTTTTTTAGTGGGGAAAAACTAAATTTTTGTGATGGAGTAGAAAAATAAAACATAATTAATATTTTACATCTGCTATAGTCTATTATGTTTTTTGCTTAGCGATAAAAAAACCTAAACTTTGGGATGTTGAAAAAAAATATTGCATATTTCTAGGTGTAATATACAATAAGTCAATGTGAGTACGATGAATATAAACAATGTTGAGTTTGGTTAATTTATTTTAATTGTTATGCATATGTATAAATTATGGGCCATTAATTTGTAGTCTCTTAACTCAGTTTCTTAGAGGTGAAGAAATCTAAAAATTTGTGATGGAGCAGAAGAAAATCATAGAACCTTTTTACATCTATTATACCATAATACAATGTGATTATGGTGAATACAATTAAAATTCAGATTGAATATTTAATTTTACGATTACCCATGTAGATATAATCTATTTGCCATTCATTTATAGTTTTTTAACTATCTGACTTAGTGACGAAGAAAGATGGAAATTCGTGAAGGAGAAGAAACAACTTGAATATATTTACATCTAATTTACCTTAATAAAATGTGAAAAAGGAAAATATAAATACATTAGAGCTTGATTATTTTAATTGAATTAATATCAATTTTATAAAAAATATATGTCATGGATTATAGTCTTTTAACTTTGTTTTTTAGTGGGGAAAAACCTAAAATTTTGTGATGGAGTAGAAAAATAAAATATAATTAATTTTTTACATTCGCTATAGTCTATTATGTTTTCTTAGCGATAAAGAAACCTAAAACTTTGGGTTGGTGAAAAAAAATATTGCATATTTTTAGGTGTAAGATACAATAATTCATTGTGAGTACGATGAATATAAACAATGTTGAGCTTGGTTAATTTATTTTAATTGTTATGCATATGTATAAACTATGGGCCATTAATTTGTAGTCTCTTAACTCAGTTTTATAAAGGTGAAGAAATCTAAAAATTTGTGATGGAGCAGAAGAAAATCATAGAAACTTTTTACTTCTATTATACCATAATACAATATGAATATGGTGAATACAATTAAAATTCAGTTTGAGTATTTAATTTTAGTGATTACACATGTAGATATAATCTATTTGCCATTCAGTTATAGTTTTTTAACTATCTGACTTAGTGACGAAGAAAGATGAAAATTCGTGATGGAGAAGAAACATATTGAATATATTTACATCTAATTTACCTTAATTAAATGTGAAAAAGGCAAATATAAATACATTAGAGCTTGATTATTTAATTGAATTAATATCAATTTTATAAAAAAATATATGTCATAGATTAAAGTCTTTTAACTTAGTTTTTAGTGGGGAAAAACCTAAAATTTTGTGATGGAGTAGAAAAATAAAATATAATTAACTTTACATCTGATATAGTCTATTATGTTTTTTTAGCGATAAAAAAACCTAAAACTTTGGGATGGTGAAAAAAAAATATTGCATATTTTTAGGTGTAATATACAATAAGTCAATGTGAGTACGATGAATATAAACAATGTTGAGCTTGGTTAATTTAGTTTAATTGTCATGCATCTGTATAAATTATGAGGCATTAATGTGTAGTCTCTTAACTTAGTTTCTTAGAGGTGAAGAAATCAAAAAATTTGTGACGGAGCAGAAAAAAATCATAGAAAGTTTTTACATCTATTATACCTTAATACAATGTGATTATGCTGAATAAAATTAAAATTCAGATTGAATATTTAATTTTATTGATTACCCATGTAAATATAATCTATTTGCCATTCATTTATAGTTTTTTAACTATTTGACTTAGTGACGAAGAAAGATGGAAATTCGTGATGGAGAAAAAACATATTGAATATATTTACATCTAATTTACCTTAATTCAATGGGAAAAAGGCAATTATAAATACATTAGAGCTTGATTATTTAATTGAGTTAATATCAAATTTATAAAAATTATATGTCATGGATTATAGTCTTTTAACTTTGTTTTTTAGTGGGGAAAAACCTAAAATTTTGTGATGGAGTAGAAAAATAAAATATAATTAACTTTACATCTGATATAGTCTATTATGTTTTTTTTAGCGATAAAAAACCTAAAACTTTGGGATGGTGAAAAAAAATATTGCATATTTTTAGGTGTAATATACAATAAGTCTATGTGAGTACGATGAATATAAACAATGTTGAGCTTGGTTAATTTATTTTAATTGTTATGCATATGTATAAATTATGGGCCATTAATTTGTAGTCTCTTAACTCAGTTTCTTAGAGGTGAAGAAATCTAAAAATTTGTGATGGAGCAGAAGAAAATCATAGAAACTTTTTACATCTATTATACTATAATACAATATGATTATGGTGAATACAATTAAAATTCAGATTGAGTATCTAATTTTAGCGATTACCCATGTAGATATAATCTATTTGCAATTCATTTATAGTTTTTTAACTATCTGACTTAGTGACAAGAAAGATGGAAATTCGAGATGGAGAAGAAACATATTGAATATATTTACGTCTAATTTACCTTAATTCAATGTGAAAAAGGCAAATATAAATACATTAGAGCTTGATTATTTGATTGAATTAATATCAATTTTATAAAAAATATATGTCATGGATTATAGTCTTTTAACTTTGTTTTTTAGTGGGGAAAAACTAAAAATTTTGTGATGGAGTAGAAAAATAAAACATAATTAATATTTTACATCTGCTATAGTCTATTATGTTTTTTGCTTAGCGATAAAAAACCTAAACTTTGGGATGTTGAAAAAAAATATTGCATATTTTTAGGTATAATATACAATAAGACAATGTGAGTACGATGAATATAAACAATGTTGAGCTTGGTTAATTTATTTTAATTGTTATGCATATGTATAAATTATGGGCCATTAATTTGTAGTCTCTTAACTCAGTTTCTTAGAGGTGAAGAAATCTAAAAATTTGTGATGGAGCAGAAGAAAATCATAGAACCTTTTTACATCTATTATACCATAATACAATGTGATTATGGTGAATACAATTAAAATTCAGATTGAATATTTTATTTTTAGATTACCCATGTAGATATAATCTATTTGCCATTTATTTATAGTTTTTTAACTATCTGACTTAGTGACGAAGAAAGATGGAAATTCGTGAAGGAGAAGAAAC
>OZ012738.1:7643252-7949858 GCA_963859935.3 Lathyrus sativus | reverse complement strand
CAATTTTATAAAAAATATATGTCATGGATTATAGTCTTTTAACTTTGTTTTTTAGCGGTGAGAAACCTAAAATTTTGCGATGGAGTAGAAAAATAAAATATAATTAAGTTTTTACATCTGCTACAGTCTATTATGGTTTTTGCTTAGCGATAAAAAAACCTAAAACTTTGGGATGGTGAAAAAAAATATCAAATACTTTTAGGTGTAATATACAGTAAGTCAATGTGAGTACGATGAATATAAACAATGTTGAGCTTGGTTAATTTAATTTAATTGTTATGCATATGTATAAATTATGGGTCATTCATTTGTAGAGTCTTAACTTAGTTTCTTAGAGGTGAAGAAATCAAAAAATTTGTGATTGAGCAGATGAAAATCATAGAAACGTTTTACATCTATTATACCATAATACAATGTAATTATGGTGAATATAATTAAAATTCAGATTGAATATTTAATTTTAGTGATTACCTAAGTAGATATAATCTATTTGCCATTCATTTATAGTTTTTTAACTATCTGACTTAGTGACGAAGAAAGATGAAAATTCATGATGAAGAAGAAAAATATTGAATATATTCACATCTAATTTACCTTAATTCAATGTGAAATAGGTAAATATAAATATATTAGACCTTGATCATTAAATTGAATTAATATCAATTTTATAAAAAATATATGTCATGGATTATAGTCTTTTAACTTTATTTTTTAGTGGGGAAAAACCTAAAATTTTGTGAAGGAGTAGAAAAAGAAAATATAATTAATTTTTTACATCTGCTATAGTCTATTATGTTTTTTTAGCGATAAAAAAAATCTAAAACTTTGGGATGGTGAAAAAAAATATTGAATACTTTTAGGTGTAATATACAATAAGTCAATGTGAATACGATGAATATAAACAATGTTGAGTTTGGTTAATTTATTTTAATTGTTAGGCATATGTACAAACTATGGGCTATTAATTTGTATTCTCTTAACTTGGTTTCTTAGAGGTGAAGAAATCAAAAAAATTGTGATGGAGCAGAAGAAAATCATAGAAACTTTTTACATCTATTATACCATAATACAATGTGATTATGGTGAATACAATTAAAATTCAGAATGAATATTTAATTTTAGTGATTACCCATTTAGAAATAAGTTATTTGCAATTCCTTTATAGTTTTTTAACTATCTGACTTAGTGACGAAGAAAGATGAAAATTCGTGATTTAGAAGAAACATATGGAATATATTTACATCTAATTTACCTTAATACAACGTGAAAAAGGCAAATATAAATACATTAGAGCTTGATTATTTAATTGAATTAATATCAATTTTATAAAAAATATATGTCATGGATTATAGTCTTTTAACTTTGTTTTTTGTTGGGGAAAAGCCTAAAATTTTGTGATGGAGTAGAAAAATAAAATATAATTAATTTTTTACATCTTCTATAGTCTATTATGTTTTTTTTAGCGATAAAAAAACCTAACACTTTGGAATGGTGAAAAAATTATTGAATATTTTGAGGTGTAATATACAATAAGTCAACGAGAATACGATGAATATAAACAATGTTTAGCTTGGTTATTTTATTTTAATTTTTATGCATATGTATAGATTATGGGCTATTAATTTGTAGTCTCTTAACTTAGTTTCTTAGAGGTGAAGAAATCAAAAAATTTGTGATGGAGCAGAAGAAAATCATAGAAACTTTTTACATCTATTATACCATAATACAATGTGATTATGGTGAATACAATTAAAATTCAGATTGAATATTTAATTTTAGTGATTACCCATGTAGATATAATCTATTTGCAATTCCTTTATAGTTTTTTAACTATCTGACTTAGTGACGAAGAAAGATGAAAATTCGTGATTTAGAAGAAACATATGGAATATATTTACATCTAATTTACCTTAATACAACGTGAAAAAGGCAAATATAAATACATTAGAGCTTGATTATTTAATTGAATTAATATCAAATTTATAAAAAATATATGTCATGGATTATAGTCTTTTAACTTTGTTTTTTAGTGGGGAAAAACCAAAAATTTTGTGATGGAGTAGAAAAATAAAATATAATTAATGTTTTACATCGGCTATAGTCTATTATGTTTTTTTTAGCGATAAAAAACCTAAAACTTTGGGATGGTGAAAAAAAAATATTGAATATTTTTAGGTGTAATATACAATAAGTCAATGTGAGAACGATGAATATAAACAATGTTGATCTTGGTTAATTTATTTTAATTGTTATGCATATGTATAGATTACGGGCCATTCATTTGTAGTCTCTTAACTTAGTTTCTTAGAGGTGAAGAAATAAAAAAAATCGTGATGGAGCCGAAGAAAATCATAGAAACTTTTTACATCTATTATACAATAATACAATGTGATTATGGTGAATATAATTAAAATTTACATTAAATATTTAATTTTAGTGATTACCCATGTAGATATAATCTATTTGCAATTCATTTATAGTTTTTAACTATCTGACTTAGTGACGAAGAAAGATGAAAATTCGTGATGGAGAAGAAACATATTGAATATATTTACATCTAATTTACCTTAAGTCAATGTGAAAAAAGGCAAATATAAATACATCCGAGCTTGATTATTTAATTGAGTTAATATCAATTTTATATAAAATATATGTCATGGATTATAGTCTTTTAACTTTGTTTTTTAGTGGTGAAAAAACTAAAATTTTGTGATGGAGTAGAAAAATAAAATATAATTAATTTTTTATATCTGCTTTAGTCTATTATGTTTTTTTTAGCGATAAAAAAATCTAAAACTTTGGGATGGTGAAAAAAAATATTGAATACGTTTAGGTGTAATATACAATAAGTCAATGTGAATACGATGAATATAAACAATGTTGAGTTTGGTTAATTTATTTTAATTGTTATGCATATGTACAAACTATGGGCTATTAATTTGTAGTCTCTTAACTTGGTTTCTTAGAGGTGAAGAAATCAAAAAAAACTTGTGATGGAGCAGAAGAAAATCATAGAAACTTTTTACATCTATTATACCATAATACAATGTGATTATGGTGAATACAATTAAAATTCAGATTGAATATTTAATTTTAGTGATTACCCATGTAGATATAATCTATTTGCAATTCCTTTATAGTTTTTTAACTATCTGACTTAGTGACGAAGAAAGATGAAAATTCGTGATTTAGAAGAAACATATGGAATATATTTACATCTAATTTACCTTAATTCAACGTGAAAAAGGCAAATATAAATACATTAGAGCTTGATTATTTAATTGAATTAATATCAATTTTATAAAAAATATATGTCATGGATTATAGTCTTTTAACTTTGTTTTTTATTGGGGAAAAGCCTAAAATTTTGTGATGGAGTAGAAAAATAAAATATAATTAATTTTTTACATCTTCTATAGTCTATTATGTTTTTTTTAGCGATAAAAAAACCTAACACTTTGGGATGGTGAAAAAAATATTGAATATTTTGAGGTGTAATATACAATAAGTCAACGTGAATACGATGAATATAAACAATGTTTAGCTTGGTTATTTTATTTTAATTTTTATGCATATGTATAGATTATGGGCTATTAATTTGTAGTCTCTTAACTTAGTTTCTTAGAGGTGAAGAAATCAAAAAATTTGTGATGGAGCAGAAGAAAATCATAGAAACTTTTTACATCTATTATACCATAATACAATGTGATTATGGTGAATACAATTAAAATTCAGAATGAATATTTAATTTTAGTGATTACCCATTTAGAAATAAGTTATTTGCAATTCCTTTATAGTTTTTTAACTATCTGACTTAGTGACGAAGAAAGATGAAAATTCGTGATTTAGAAGAAACATATGGAATATATTTACATCTAATTTACCTTAATACAACGTGAAAAAGGCAAATATAAATACATTAGAGCTTGATTATTTAATTGAATTAATATCAATTTTATAAAAAATATATGTCATGGATTATAGTCTTTTAACTTTGTTTTTTATTGGGGAAAAGCCTAAAATTTTGTGATGGAGTAGAAAAATAAAATATAATTAATTTTTTACATCTTCTATAGTCTATTATGTTTTTTTTAGCGATAAAAAAACCTAACACTTTGGAATGGTGAAAAAATTATTGAATATTTTGAGGTGTAATATACAATAAGTCAACGTGAATACGATGAATATAAACAATGTTTAGCTTGGTTATTTTATTTTAATTTTTATGCATATGTATAGATTATGGGCTATTAATTTGTAGTCTCTTAACTTAGTTTCTTAGAGGTGAAGAAATCAAAAAATTTGTGATGGAGCAGAAGAAAATCATAGAAACTTTTTACATCTATTATACCATAATACAATGTGATTATGGTGAATACAATTAAAATTCAGATTGAATATTTAATTTTAGTGATTACCCATGTAGATATAATCTATTTGCAATTCCTTTATAGTTTTTTAACTATCTGACTTAGTGACGAAGAAAGATGAAAATTCGTGATTTAGAAGAAACATATGGAATATATTTACATCTAATTTACCTTAATACAACGTGAAAAAGGCAAATATAAATACATTAGAGCTTGATTATTTAATTGAATTAATATCAAATTTATAAAAAATATATGTCATGGATTATAGTCTTTTAACTTTGTTTTTTAGTGGGGAAAAACCAAAAATTTTGTGATGGAGTAGAAAAATAAAATATAATTAATGTTTTACATCGGCTATAGTCTATTATGTTTTTTTTAGCGATAAAAAACCTAAAACTTTGGGATGGTGAAAAAAAAATATTGAATATTTTTAGGTGTAATATACAATAAGTCAATGTGAGAACGATGAATATAAACAATGTTGATCTTGGTTAATTTATTTTAATTGTTATGCATATGTATAGATTACGGGCCATTCATTTGTAGTCTCTTAACTTAGTTTCTTAGAGGTGAAGAAATAAAAAAAATCGTGATGGAGCCGAAGAAAATCATAGAAACTTTTTACATCTATTATACAATAATACAATGTGATTATGGTGAATATAATTAAAATTTACATTAAATATTTAATTTTAGTGATTACCCATGTAGATATAATCTATTTGCAATTCATTTATAGTTTTTAACTATCTGACTTAGTGACGAAGAAAGATGAAAATTCGTGATGGAGAAGAAACATATTGAATATATTTACATCTAATTTACCTTAAGTCAATGTGAAAAAAGGCAAATATAAATACATCCGAGCTTGATTATTTAATTGAGTTAATATCAATTTTATATAAAATATATGTCATGGATTATAGTCTTTTAACTTTGTTTTTTAGTGGTGAAAAAACTAAAATTTTGTGATGGAGTAGAAAAATAAAATATAATTAATTTTTTATATCTGCTTTAGTCTATTATGTTTTTTTTAGCGATAAAAAAATCTAAAACTTTGGGATGGTGAAAAAAAATATTGAATACGTTTAGGTGTAATATACAATAAGTCAATGTGAATACGATGAATATAAACAATGTTGAGTTTGGTTAATTTATTTTAATTGTTATGCATATGTACAAACTATGGGCTATTAATTTGTAGTCTCTTAACTTGGTTTCTTAGAGGTGAAGAAATCAAAAAAAACTTGTGATGGAGCAGAAGAAAATCATAGAAACTTTTTACATCTATTATACCATAATACAATGTGATTATGGTGAATACAATTAAAATTCAGATTGAATATTTAATTTTAGTGATTACCCATGTAGATATAATCTATTTGCAATTCCTTTATAGTTTTTTAACTATCTGACTTAGTGACGAAGAAAGATGAAAATTCGTGATTTAGAAGAAACATATGGAATATATTTACATCTAATTTACCTTAATACAACGTGAAAAAGGCAAATATAAATACATTAGAGCTTGATTATTTAATTTATTTAATATCAATTTTATAAAAAATATATGTCATGGATTATAGTCTTTTAACTTTGTTTTTTATTGGGGAAAAGCCTAAAATTTTGTGATGGAGTAGAAAAATAAAATATAATTAATTTTTTACATCTTCTATAGTCTATTATGTTTTTTTTTAGCGATAAAAAAACCTAACACTTTGGGATGGTGAAAAAAATATTGAATATTTTGAGGTGTAATATACAATAAGTCAACGTGAATACGATGAATATAAACAATGTTTAGCTTGGTTATTTTATTTTAATTTTTATGCATATGTATAGATTATGGGCTATTAATTTGTAGTCTCTTAACTTAGTTTCTTAGAGGTGAAGAAATCAAAAAATTTGTGATGGAGCAGAAGAAAATCATAGAAACTTTTTACATCTATTATACCATAATACAATGTGATTATGGTGAATACAATTAAAATTCAGATTGAATATTTAATTTTAGTGATTACCCATGTAGATATAATCTATTTGCAATTCCTTTATAGTTTTTTAACTATCTGACTTAGTGACGAAGAAAGATGAAAATTCGTGATTTAGAAGAAACATATGGAATATATTTACATCTAATTTACCTTAATACAACGTGAAAAAGGCAAATATAAATACATTAGAGCTTGATTATTTAATTGAATTAATATCAAATTTATAAAAAATATATGTCATGGATTATAGTCTTTTAACTTTGTTTTTTAGTGGGGAAAAACCAAAAATTTTGTGATGGAGTAGAAAAATAAAATATAATTAATGTTTTACATCGGCTATAGTCTATTATGTTTTTTTTAGCGATAAAAAACCTAAAACTTTGGGATGGTGAAAAAAAAATATTGAATATTTTTAGGTGTAATATACAATAAGTCAATGTGAGAACGATGAATATAAACAATGTTGATCTTGGTTAATTTATTTTAATTGTTATGCATATGTATAGATTACGGGCCATTCATTTGTAGTCTCTTAACTTAGTTTCTTAGAGGTGAAGAAATAAAAAAAATCGTGATGGAGCCGAAGAAAATCATAGAAACTTTTTACATCTATTATACAATAATACAATGTGATTATGGTGAATATAATTAAAATTTACATTAAATATTTAATTTTAGTGATTACCCATGTAGATATAATCTATTTGCAATTCATTTATAGTTTTTAACTATCTGACTTAGTGACGAAGAAAGATGAAAATTCGTGATGGAGAAGAAACATATTGAATATATTTACATCTAACTTACCTTAAGTCAATGTGAAAAAAGGCAAATATAAATACATCCGAGCTTGATTATTTAATTGAGTTAATATCAATTTTATATAAAATATATGTCATGGATTATAGTCTTTTAACTTTGTTTTTTAGTGGTGAAAAAACTAAAATTTTGTGATGGAGTAGAAAAATAAAATATAATTAATTTTTTATATCTGCTTTAGTCTATTATGTTTTTTTTAGCGATAAAAAAATCTAAAACTTTGGGATGGTGAAAAAAAATATTGAATACGTTTAGGTGTAATATACAATAAGTCAATGTGAATACGATGAATATAAACAATGTTGAGTTTGGTTAATTTATTTTAATTGTTATGCATATGTACAAACTATGGGCTATTAATTTGTAGTCTCTTAACTTGGTTTCTTAGAGGTGAAGAAATCAAAAAAAACTTGTGATGGAGCAGAAGAAAATCATAGAAACTTTTTACATCTATTATACCATAATACAATGTGATTATGGTGAATACAATTAAAATTCAGATTGAATATTTAATTTTAGTGATTACCCATGTAGATATAATCTATTTGCAATTCCTTTATAGTTTTTTAACTATCTGACTTAGTGACGAAGAAAGATGAAAATTCGTGATTTAGAAGAAACATATGGAATATATTTACATCTAATTTACCTTAATTCAACGTGAAAAAGGCAAATATAAATACATTAGAGCTTGATTATTTAATTGAATTAATATCAATTTTATAAAAAATATATGTCATGGATTATAGTCTTTTAACTTTGTTTTTTATTGGGGAAAAGCCTAAAATTTTGTGATGGAGTAGAAAAATAAAATATAATTAATTTTTTACATCTTCTATAGTCTATTATGTTTTTTTTAGCGATAAAAAAACCTAACACTTTGGGATGGTGAAAAAAATATTGAATATTTTGAGGTGTAATATACAATAAGTCAACGTGAATACGATGAATATAAACAATGTTTAGCTTGGTTATTTTATTTTAATTTTTATGCATATGTATAGATTATGGGCTATTAATTTGTAGTCTCTTAACTTAGTTTCTTAGAGGTGAAGAAATCAAAAAATTTGTGATGGAGCAGAAGAAAATCATAGAAACTTTTTACATCTATTATACCATAATACAATGTGATTATGGTGAATACAATTAAAATTCAGATTGAATATTTAATTTTAGTGATTACCCATGTAGATATAATCTATTTGCAATTCCTTTATAGTTTTTTAACTATCTGACTTAGTGACGAAGAAAGATGAAAATTCGTGATTTAGAAGAAACATATGGAATATATTTACATCTAATTTACCTTAATACAACGTGAAAAAGGCAAATATAAATACATTAGAGCTTGATTATTTAATTGAATTAATATCAAATTTATAAAAAATATATGTCATGGATTATAGTCTTTTAACTTTGTTTTTTAGTGGGGAAAAACCAAAAATTTTGTGATGGAGTAGAAAAATAAAATATAATTAATGTTTTACATCGGCTATAGTCTATTATGTTTTTTTTAGCGATAAAAAACCTAAAACTTTGGGATGGTGAAAAAAAAATATTGAATATTTTTAGGTGTAATATACAATAAGTCAATGTGAGAACGATGAATATAAACAATGTTGATCTTGGTTAATTTATTTTAATTGTTATGCATATGTATAGATTACGGGCCATTCATTTGTAGTCTCTTAACTTAGTTTCTTAGAGGTGAAGAAATAAAAAAAATCGTGATGGAGCCGAAGAAAATCATAGAAACTTTTTACATCTATTATACAATAATACAATGTGATTATGGTGAATATAATTAAAATTTACATTAAATATTTAATTTTAGTGATTACCCATGTAGATATAATCTATTTGCAATTCATTTATAGTTTTTAACTATCTGACTTAGTGACGAAGAAAGATGAAAATTCGTGATGGAGAAGAAACATCTTGAATATATTTACATCTAATTTACCTTAAGTCAATGTGAAAAAAGGCAAATATAAATACATCCGAGCTTGATTATTTAATTGAGTTAATATCAATTTTATATAAAATATATGTCATGGATTATAGTCTTTTAACTTTGTTTTTTAGTGGTGAAAAAACTAAAATTTTGTGATGGAGTAGAAAAATAAAATATAATTAATTTTTTATATCTGCTTTAGTCTATTATGTTTTTTTTAGCGATAAAAAAATCTAAAACTTTGGGATGGTGAAAAAAAATATTGAATACGTTTAGGTGTAATATACAATAAGTCAATGTGAATACGATGAATATAAACAATGTTGAGTTTGGTTAATTTATTTTAATTGTTATGCATATGTACAAACTATGGGCTATTAATTTGTAGTCTCTTAACTTGGTTTCTTAGAGGTGAAGAAATCAAAAAAAACTTGTGATGGAGCAGAAGAAAATCATAGAAACTTTTTACATCTATTATACCATAATACAATGTGATTATGGTGAATACAATTAAAATTCAGATTGAATATTTAATTTTAGTGATTACCCATGTAGATATAATCTATTTGCAATTCCTTTATAGTTTTTTAACTATCTGACTTAGTGACGAAGAAAGATGAAAATTCGTGATTTAGAAGAAACATATGGAATATATTTACATCTAATTTACCTTAATTCAACGTGAAAAAGGCAAATATAAATACATTAGAGCTTGATTATTTAATTGAATTAATATCAATTTTATAAAAAATATATGTCATGGATTATAGTCTTTTAACTTTGTTTTTTATTGGGGAAAAGCCTAAAATTTTGTGATGGAGTAGAAAAATAAAATATAATTAATTTTTTACATCTTCTATAGTCTATTATGTTTTTTTAGCGATAAAAAAACCTAACACTTTGGGATGGTGAAAAAAATATTGAATATTTTGAGGTGTAATATACAATAAGTCAACGTGAATACGATGAATATAAACAATGTTTAGCTTGGTTATTTTATTTTAATTTTTATGCATATGTATAGATTATGGGCTATTAATTTGTAGTCTCTTAACTTAGTTTCTTAGAGGTGAAGAAATCAAAAAATTTGTGATGGAGCAGAAGAAAATCATAGAAACTTTTTACATCTATTATACCATAATACAATGTGATTATGGTGAATACAATTAAAATTCAGATTGAATATTTAATTTTAGTGATTACCCATGTAGATATAATCTATTTGCAATTCCTTTATAGTTTTTTAACTATCTGACTTAGTGACGAAGAAAGATGAAAATTCGTGATTTAGAAGAAACATATGGAATATATTTACATCTAATTTACCTTAATACAACGTGAAAAAGGCAAATATAAATACATTAGAGCTTGATTATTTAATTGAATTAATATCAAATTTATAAAAAATATATGTCATGGATTATAGTCTTTTAACTTTGTTTTTTAGTGGGGAAAAACCAAAAATTTTGTGATGGAGTAGAAAAATAAAATATAATTAATGTTTTACATCGGCTATAGTCTATTATGTTTTTTTTAGCGATAAAAAACCTAAAACTTTGGGATGGTGAAAAAAAAATATTGAATATTTTTAGGTGTAATATACAATAAGTCAATGTGAGAACGATGAATATAAACAATGTTGATCTTGGTTAATTTATTTTAATTGTTATGCATATGTATAGATTACGGGCCATTCATTTGTAGTCTCTTAACTTAGTTTCTTAGAGGTGAAGAAATAAAAAAAATCGTGATGGAGCCGAAGAAAATCATAGAAACTTTTTACATCTATTATACAATAATACAATGTGATTATGGTGAATATAATTAAAATTTACATTAAATATTTAATTTTAGTGATTACCCATGTAGATATAATCTATTTGCAATTCATTTATAGTTTTTAACTATCTGACTTAGTGACGAAGAAAGATGAAAATTCGTGATGGAGAAGAAACATCTTGAATATATTTACATCTAATTTACTTTAAGTCAATGTGAAAAAAGGCAAATATAAATACATCCGAGCTTGATTATTTAATTGAGTTAATATCAATTTTATATAAAATATATGTCATGGATTATAGTCTTTTAACTTTGTTTTTTAGTGGTGAAAAAACTAAAATTTTGTGATGGAGTAGAAAAATAAAATATAATTAATTTTTTATATCTGCTTTAGTCTATTATGTTTTTTTTAGCGATAAAAAAATCTAAAACTTTGGGATGGTGAAAAAAATATTGAATATTTTGAGGTGTAATATACAATAAGTCAACGTGAATACGATGAATATAAACAATGTTTAGCTTGGTTATTTTATTTTAATTTTTATGCATATGTATAGATTATGGGCTATTAATTTGTAGTCTCTTAACTTGGTTTCTTAGAGGTGAAGAAATCAAAAAAAACTTGTGATGGAGCAGAAGAAAATCATAGAAACTTTTTACATCTATTATACCATAATACAATGTGATTATGGTGAATACAATTAAAATTCAGATTGAATATTTAATTTTAGTGATTACCCATGTAGATATAATCTATTTGCAATTCCTTTATAGTTTTTTAACTATCTGACTTAGTGACGAAGAAAGATGAAAATTCGTGATTTAGAAGAAACATATGGAATATATTTACATCTAATTTACCTTAATACAACGTGAAAAAGGCAAATATAAATACATTAGAGCTTGATTATTTAATTGAATTAATATCAATTTTATAAAAAATATATGTCATGGATTATAGTCTTTTAACTTTGTTTTTTATTGGGGAAAAGCCTAAAATTTTGTGATGGAGTAGAAAAATAAAATATAATTAATTTTTTACATCTTCTATAGTCTATTATGTTTTTTTAGCGATAAAAAAACCTAACACTTTGGGATGGTGAAAAAAATATTGAATATTTTGAGGTGTAATATACAATAAGTCAACGTGAATACGATGAATATAAACAATGTTTAGCTTGGTTATTTTATTTTAATTTTTATGCATATGTATAGATTATGGGCTATTAATTTGTAGTCTCTTAACTTAGTTTCTTAGAGGTGAAGAAATCAAAAAATTTGTGATGGAGCAGAAGAAAATCATAGAAACTTTTTACATCTATTATACCATAATACAATGTGATTATGGTGAATACAATTAAAATTCAGATTGAATATTTAATTTTAGTGATTACCCATGTAGATATAATCTATTTGCAATTCCTTTATAGTTTTTTAACTATCTGACTTAGTGACGAAGAAAGATGAAAATTCGTGATTTAGAAGAAACATATGGAATATATTTACATCTAATTTACCTTAATACAACGTGAAAAAGGCAAATATAAATACATTAGAGCTTGATTATTTAATTGAATTAATATCAAATTTATAAAAAATATATGTCATGGATTATAGTCTTTTAACTTTGTTTTTTAGTGGGGAAAAACCAAAAATTTTGTGATGGAGTAGAAAAATAAAATATAATTAATGTTTTACATCGGCTATAGTCTATTATGTTTTTTTTAGCGATAAAAAACCTAAAACTTTGGGATGGTGAAAAAAAAATATTGAATATTTTTAGGTGTAATATACAATAAGTCAATGTGAGAACGATGAATATAAACAATGTTGATCTTGGTTAATTTATTTTAATTGTTATGCATATGTATAGATTACGGGCCATTCATTTGTAGTCTCTTAACTTAGTTTCTTAGAGGTGAAGAAATAAAAAAAATCGTGATGGAGCCGAAGAAAATCATAGAAACTTTTTACATCTATTATACAATAATACAATGTGATTATGGTGAATATAATTAAAATTTACATTGAATATTTAATTTTAGTGATTACCCATGTAGATATAATCTATTTGCAATTCATTTATAGTTTTTAACTATCTGACTTAGTGACGAAGAAAGATGAAAATTCGTGATGGAGAAGAAACATATTGAATATATTTACATCTAATTTACCTTAAGTCAATGTGAAAAAAGGCAAATATAAATACATTAGAGCTTGATTATTTAATTGAATTAATATCAATTTTATAAAAAATATATGTCATGGATTATAGTCTTTTAGCTTTGTTTTTTATTGGGGAAAAGCCCAAAATTTTGTGATGGAGTAGAAAAATAAAATATAATTAATTTTTTACATCTTCTATAGTCTATTATGTTTTTTTTAGCGATAAAAAAACCTAACACTTTGGGATGGTGAAAAAAATATTGAATATTTTGAGGTGTAATATACAATAAGTCAACGTGAATACGATGAATATAAACAATGTTTAGCTTGGTTATTTTATTTTAATTTTTATGCATATGTATAGATTATGGGCTATTAATTTGTAGTCTCTTAACTTAGTTTCTTAGAGGTGAAGAAATCAAAAAATTTGTGATGGAGCAGAAGAAAATCATAGAAACTTTTTACATCTATTATACCATAATACAATGTGATTATGGTGAATACAATTAAAATTCAGATTGAATATTTAATTTTAGTGATTACCCATGTAGATATAATCTATTTGCAATTCCTTTATAGTTTTTTAACTATCTGACTTAGTGACGAAGAAAGATGAAAATTCGTGATTTAGAAGAAACATATGGAATATATTTACATCTAATTTACCTTAATACAACGTGAAAAAGGCAAATATAAATACATTAGAGCTTGATTATTTAATTTATTTAATATCAATTTTATAAAAAATATATGTCATGGATTATAGTCTTTTAACTTTGTTTTTTATTGGGGAAAAGCCTAAAATTTTGTGATGGAGTAGAAAAATAAAATATAATTAATTTTTTACATCTTCTATAGTCTATTATGTTTTTTTTTAGCGATAAAAAAACCTAACACTTTGGGATGGTGAAAAAAATATTGAATATTTTGAGGTGTAATATACAATAAGTCAACGTGAATACGATGAATATAAACAATGTTTAGCTTGGTTATTTTATTTTAATTTTTATGCATATGTATAGATTATGGGCTATTAATTTGTAGTCTCTTAACTTAGTTTCTTAGAGGTGAAGAAATCAAAAAATTTGTGATGGAGCAGAAGAAAATCATAGAAACTTTTTACATCTATTATACCATAATACAATGTGATTATGGTGAATACAATTAAAATTCAGATTGAATATTTAATTTTAGTGATTACCCATGTAGATATAATCTATTTGCAATTCCTTTATAGTTTTTTAACTATCTGACTTAGTGACGAAGAAAGATGAAAATTCGTGATTTAGAAGAAACATATGGAATATATTTACATCTAATTTACCTTAATACAACGTGAAAAAGGCAAATATAAATACATTAGAGCTTGATTATTTAATTGAATTAATATCAAATTTATAAAAAATATATGTCATGGATTATAGTCTTTTAACTTTGTTTTTTAGTGGGGAAAAACCAAAAATTTTGTGATGGAGTAGAAAAATAAAATATAATTAATGTTTTACATCGGCTATAGTCTATTATGTTTTTTTTAGCGATAAAAAACCTAAAACTTTGGGATGGTGAAAAAAAAATATTGAATATTTTTAGGTGTAATATACAATAAGTCAATGTGAGAACGATGAATATAAACAATGTTGATCTTGGTTAATTTATTTTAATTGTTATGCATATGTATAGATTACGGGCCATTCATTTGTAGTCTCTTAACTTAGTTTCTTAGAGGTGAAGAAATAAAAAAAATCGTGATGGAGCCGAAGAAAATCATAGAAACTTTTTACATCTATTATACAATAATACAATGTGATTATGGTGAATATAATTAAAATTTACATTGAATATTTAATTTTAGTGATTACCCATGTAGATATAATCTATTTGCAATTCATTTATAGTTTTTAACTATCTGACTTAGTGACGAAGAAAGATGAAAATTCGTGATGGAGAAGAAACATATTGAATATATTTACATCTAATTTACCTTAAGTCAATGTGAAAAAAGGCAAATATAAATACATTAGAGCTTGATTATTTAATTGAATTAATATCAATTTTATAAAAAATATATGTCATGGATTATAGTCTTTTAGCTTTGTTTTTTATTGGGGAAAAGCCCAAAATTTTGTGATGGAGTAGAAAAATAAAATATAATTAATTTTTTACATCTTCTATAGTCTATTATGTTTTTTTTAGCGATAAAAAAACCTAACACTTTGGGATGGTGAAAAAAATATTGAATATTTTGAGGTGTAATATACAATAAGTCAACGTGAATACGATGAATATAAACAATGTTTAGCTTGGTTATTTTATTTTAATTTTTATGCATATGTATAGATTATGGGCTATTAATTTGTAGTCTCTTAACTTAGTTTCTTAGAGGTGAAGAAATCAAAAAATTTGTGATGGAGCAGAAGAAAATCATAGAAACTTTTTACATCTATTATACCATAATACAATGTGATTATGGTGAATACAATTAAAATTCAGATTGAATATTTAATTTTAGTGATTACCCATGTAGATATAATCTATTTGCAATTCCTTTATAGTTTTTTAACTATCTGACTTAGTGACGAAGAAAGATGAAAATTCGTGATTTAGAAGAAACATATGGAATATATTTACATCTAATTTACCTTAATACAACGTGAAAAAGGCAAATATAAATACATTAGAGCTTGATTATTTAATTTATTTAATATCAATTTTATAAAAAATATATGTCATGGATTATAGTCTTTTAACTTTGTTTTTTATTGGGGAAAAGCCTAAAATTTTGTGATGGAGTAGAAAAATAAAATATAATTAATTTTTTACATCTTCTATAGTCTATTATGTTTTTTTTTAGCGATAAAAAAACCTAACACTTTGGGATGGTGAAAAAAATATTGAATATTTTGAGGTGTAATATACAATAAGTCAACGTGAATACGATGAATATAAACAATGTTTAGCTTGGTTATTTTATTTTAATTTTTATGCATATGTATAGATTATGGGCTATTAATTTGTAGTCTCTTAACTTAGTTTCTTAGAGGTGAAGAAATCAAAAAATTTGTGATGGAGCAGAAGAAAATCATAGAAACTTTTTACATCTATTATACCATAATACAATGTGATTATGGTGAATACAATTAAAATTCAGATTGAATATTTAATTTTAGTGATTACCCATGTAGATATAATCTATTTGCAATTCCTTTATAGTTTTTTAACTATCTGACTTAGTGACGAAGAAAGATGAAAATTCGTGATTTAGAAGAAACATATGGAATATATTTACATCTAATTTACCTTAATACAACGTGAAAAAGGCAAATATAAATACATTAGAGCTTGATTATTTAATTGAATTAATATCAAATTTATAAAAAATATATGTCATGGATTATAGTCTTTTAACTTTGTTTTTTAGTGGGGAAAAACCAAAAATTTTGTGATGGAGTAGAAAAATAAAATATAATTAATGTTTTACATCGGCTATAGTCTATTATGTTTTTTTTAGCGATAAAAAACCTAAAACTTTGGGATGGTGAAAAAAAAATATTGAATATTTTTAGGTGTAATATACAATAAGTCAATGTGAGAACGATGAATATAAACAATGTTGATCTTGGTTAATTTATTTTAATTGTTATGCATATGTATAGATTACGGGCCATTCATTTGTAGTCTCTTAACTTAGTTTCTTAGAGGTGAAGAAATAAAAAAAATCGTGATGGAGCCGAAGAAAATCATAGAAACTTTTTACATCTATTATACAATAATACAATGTGATTATGGTGAATATAATTAAAATTTACATTGAATATTTAATTTTAGTGATTACCCATGTAGATATAATCTATTTGCAATTCATTTATAGTTTTTAACTATCTGACTTAGTGACGAAGAAAGATGAAAATTCGTGATGGAGAAGAAACATATTGAATATATTTACATCTAATTTACCTTAAGTCAATGTGAAAAAAGGCAAATATAAATACATTAGAGCTTGATTATTTAATTGAATTAATATCAATTTTATAAAAAATATATGTCATGGATTATAGTCTTTTAGCTTTGTTTTTTATTGGGGAAAAGCCCAAAATTTTGTGATGGAGTAGAAAAATAAAATATAATTAATTTTTTACATCTTCTATAGTCTATTATGTTTTTTTTAGCGATAAAAAAACCTAACACTTTGGGATGGTGAAAAAAATATTGAATATTTTGAGGTGTAATATACAATAAGTCAACGTGAATACGATGAATATAAACAATGTTTAGCTTGGTTATTTTATTTTAATTTTTATGCATATGTATAGATTATGGGCTATTAATTTGTAGTCTCTTAACTTAGTTTCTTAGAGGTGAAGAAATCAAAAAATTTGAGATGGAGCAGAAGAAAATCATAGAAACTTTTTACATCTATTATACCATAATACAATGTGATTATGGTGAATACAATTAAAATTCAGATTGAATATTTAATTTTAGTGATTACCCATGTAGATATAATCTATTTGCAATTCCTTTATAGTTTTTTAACTATCTGACTTAGTGACGAAGAAAGATGAAAATTCGTGATTTAGAAGAAACATATGGAATATATTTACATCTAATTTACCTTAATACAACGTGAAAAAGGCAAATATAAATACATTAGAGCTTGATTATTTAATTTATTTAATATCAATTTTATAAAAAATATATGTCATGGATTATAGTCTTTTAACTTTGTTTTTTATTGGGGAAAAGCCTAAAATTTTGTGATGGAGTAGAAAAATAAAATATAATTAATTTTTTACATCTTCTATAGTCTATTATGTTTTTTTTAGCGATAAAAAAACCTAACACTTTGGGATGGTGAAAAAAATATTGAATATTTTGAGGTGTAATATACAATAAGTCAACGTGAATACGATGAATATAAACAATGTTTAGCTTGGTTATTTTATTTTAATTTTTATGCATATGTATAGATTATGGGCTATTAATTTGTAGTCTCTTAACTTAGTTTCTTAGAGGTGAAGAAATCAAAAAATTTGTGATGGAGCAGAAGAAAATCATAGAAACTTTTTACATCTATTATACCATAATACAATGTGATTATGGTGAATACAATTAAAATTCAGATTGAATATTTAATTTTAGTGATTACCCATGTAGATATAATCTATTTGCAATTCCTTTATAGTTTTTTAACTATCTGACTTAGTGACGAAGAAAGATGAAAATTCGTGATTTAGAAGAAACATATGGAATATATTTACATCTAATTTACCTTAATACAACGTGAAAAAGGCAAATATAAATACATTAGAGCTTGATTATTTAATTGAATTAATATCAAATTTATAAAAAATATATGTCATGGATTATAGTCTTTTAACTTTGTTTTTTAGTGGGGAAAAACCAAAAATTTTGTGATGGAGTAGAAAAATAAAATATAATTAATGTTTTACATCGGCTATAGTCTATTATGTTTTTTTTAGCGATAAAAAACCTAAAACTTTGGGATGGTGAAAAAAAAATATTGAATATTTTTAGGTGTAATATACAATAAGTCAATGTGAGAACGATGAATATAAACAATGTTGATCTTGGTTAATTTATTTTAATTGTTATGCATATGTATAGATTACGGGCCATTCATTTGTAGTCTCTTAACTTAGTTTCTTAGAGGTGAAGAAATAAAAAAAATCGTGATGGAGCCGAAGAAAATCATAGAAACTTTTTACATCTATTATACAATAATACAATGTGATTATGGTGAATATAATTAAAATTTACATTGAATATTTAATTTTAGTGATTACCCATGTAGATATAATCTATTTGCAATTCATTTATAGTTTTTAACTATCTGACTTAGTGACGAAGAAAGATGAAAATTCGTGATGGAGAAGAAACATATTGAATATATTTACATCTAATTTACCTTAAGTCAATGTGAAAAAAGGCAAATATAAATACATTAGAGCTTGATTATTTAATTGAATTAATATCAATTTTATAAAAAATATATGTCATGGATTATAGTCTTTTAGCTTTGTTTTTTATTGGGGAAAAGCCCAAAATTTTGTGATGGAGTAGAAAAATAAAATATAATTAATTTTTTACATCTTCTATAGTCTATTATGTTTTTTTTAGCGATAAAAAAACCTAACACTTTGGGATGGTGAAAAAAATATTGAATATTTTGAGGTGTAATATACAATAAGTCAACGTGAATACGATGAATATAAACAATGTTTAGCTTGGTTATTTTATTTTAATTTTTATGCATATGTATAGATTATGGGCTATTAATTTGTAGTCTCTTAACTTAGTTTCTTAGAGGTGAAGAAATCAAAAAATTTGTGATGGAGCAGAAGAAAATCATAGAAACTTTTTACATCTATTATACCATAATACAATGTGATTATGGTGAATACAATTAAAATTCAGATTGAATATTTAATTTTAGTGATTACCCATGTAGATATAATCTATTTGCAATTCCTTTATAGTTTTTTAACTATCTGACTTAGTGACGAAGAAAGATGAAAATTCGTGATTTAGAAGAAACATATGGAATATATTTACATCTAATTTACCTTAATACAACGTGAAAAAGGCAAATATAAATACATTAGAGCTTGATTATTTAATTTATTTAATATCAATTTTATAAAAAATATATGTCATGGATTATAGTCTTTTAACTTTGTTTTTTATTGGGGAAAAGCCTAAAATTTTGTGATGGAGTAGAAAAATAAAATATAATTAATTTTTTACATCTTCTATAGTCTATTATGTTTTTTTTAGCGATAAAAAAACCTAACACTTTGGGATGGTGAAAAAAATATTGAATATTTTGAGGTGTAATATACAATAAGTCAACGTGAATACGATGAATATAAACAATGTTTAGCTTGGTTATTTTATTTTAATTTTTATGCATATGTATAGATTATGGGCTATTAATTTGTAGTCTCTTAACTTAGTTTCTTAGAGGTGAAGAAATCAAAAAATTTGTGATGGAGCAGAAGAAAATCATAGAAACTTTTTACATCTATTATACCATAATACAATGTGATTATGGTGAATACAATTAAAATTCAGATTGAATATTTAATTTTAGTGATTACCCATGTAGATATAATCTATTTGCAATTCATTTATAGTTTTTTAACTATCTAACTTAGTGACGAAGAAAGATGAAAATTTGTGATTTAGAGGAAACATATGGAATATATTTACATCTAATTTACCTTAAGTCAATGTGAAAAAGGCAAATATAAATACATTAGAGCTTGATTATTTAATTTATTTAATATCAAATTTATAAAAATAATATGTCATGGATTATAGTCTTTTAACTTTGTTTTTTAGTGGGGAAAAACCAAAAATTTTGTGATGGAGTAGAAAAATAAAATATAATTAATGTTTTACATCACCTATAGTCTATTATGTTTTTTTTAGCGATAAAAAAACCTAAAACTTTGGGATGGTGGAAAAAAATATTGAATATTTTTAGGTGTAATATACAATAAGTCAATGTGAGAACGATGAATATAAACAATGTTGATCTTGGTTAATTTATTTTAATTGTTATGCATATATATAGATTACGGGCCATTCATTTGTAGTCTCTTAACTTAGTTTCTTAGAGGTGAAGAAATAAAAAAAATCGTGATGGAGCAGAAGAAAATCATAGAAACTTTTTACATCTATTATACAATAATACAATGTGATTATGGTGAATATAATTAAAATTTACATTGAATATTTAATTTTAGTGATTACCCATGTAGATATAATCTATTTGCAATTCATTTATAGTTTTTAACTATCTGACTTAGTGACGAAGAAAGATGAAAATTCGTGATGGAGAAGAAACATATTGAATATATTTACATCTAATTTACCTTAAGTCAATGTGAAAAAAGGAAAATATAAATACATCAGAGCTTGATTATTTAATTGAGTTAATATCAATTTTATATAAAATATATGTCATGGATTATAGTCTTTTAACTTTGTTTTTTAGTGGTGAAAAAACTAAAATTTTGTGATGGAGTAGAAAAATAAAATATAATTAATTTTTTACATCTGCTTTAGTCTATTATGTTTTTTTTAGCGATAAAAAAATCTAAAACTTTGGGATGGTGGAAAAAAATATTGAATACTTTTAGGTGTAATATACAATAAGTCAATGTGAATACGATGAATATAAACAATGTTGAGTTTGGTTAATTTATTTTAATTGTTATGCATATGTACAAACTATGGGCTATTAATTTGTAGTCTCTTAACTTGGTTTCTTAGAGGTGAAGAAATCAAAAAAAACTTGTGATGGAGCAGAAGAAAATCATAGAAACTTTTTACATCTATTATACCATAATACAATGTGATTATGGTGAATACAATTAAAATTCAGATTGAATATTTAATTTTAGTGATTACCCATGTAGATATAATCTATTTGCAATTCCTTTATAGTTTTTTAACTATCTGACTTAGTGACGAAGAAAGATGAAAATTCGTGATTTAGAAGAAACATATGGAATATATTTACATCTAATTTACCTTAATTCAACGTGAAAAAGGCAAATATAAATACATTAGAGCTTGATTATTTAATTGAATTAATATCAATTTTATAAAAAATATATGTCATGGATTATAGTCTTTTAACTTTGTTTTTTATTGGGGAAAAGCCTAAAATTTTGTGATGGAGTAGAAAAATAAAATATAATTAATTTTTTACATCTTCTATAGTCTATTATGTTTTTTTTAGCGATAAAAAAACCTAACACTTTGGGATGGTGAAAAAGATATTGAATATTTTGAGGTGTAATATACAATAAGTCAACGTGAATACGATGAATATAAACAATGTTTAGCTTGGTTATTTTATTTTAATTTTTATGCATATGTATAGATTATGGGCTATTAATTTGTAGTCTCTTAACTTAGTTTCTTAGAGGTGAAGAAATCAAAAAATTTGTGATGGAGCAGAAGAAAATCATAGAAACTTTTTACATCTATTATACCATAATACAATGTGATTATGGTGAATACAATTAAAATTCAGATTGAATATTTAATTTTAGTGATTACCCATGTAGATATAATCTATTTGCAATTCATTTATAGTTTTTTAACTATCTAACTTAGTGACGAAGAAAGATGAAAATTTGTGATTTAGAGGAAACATATGGAATATATTTACATCTAATTTACCTTAAGTCAATGTGAAAAAGGCAAATATAAATACATTAGAGCTTGATTATTTAATTTATTTAATATCAAATTTATAAAAATAATATGTCATGGATTATAGTCTTTTAACTTTGTTTTTTAGTGGGGAAAAACCAAAAATTTTGTGATGGAGTAGAAAAATAAAATATAATTAATGTTTTACATCACCTATAGTCTATTATGTTTTTTTTAGCGATAAAAAAACCTAAAACTTTGGGATGGTGGAAAAAAATATTGAATATTTTTAGGTGTAATATACAATAAGTCAATGTGAGAACGATGAATATAAACAATGTTGATCTTGGTTAATTTATTTTAATTGTTATGCATATATATAGATTACGGGCCATTCATTTGTAGTCTCTTAACTTAGTTTCTTAGAGGTGAAGAAATAAAAAAAATCGTGATGGAGCAGAAGAAAATCATAGAAACTTTTTACATCTATTATACAATAATACAATGTGATTATGGTGAATATAATTAAAATTTACATTGAATATTTAATTTTAGTGATTACCCATGTAGATATAATCTATTTGCAATTCATTTATAGTTTTTAACTATCTGACTTAGTGACGAAGAAAGATGAAAATTCGTGATGGAGAAGAAACATATTGAATATATTTACATCTAATTTACCTTAAGTCAATGTGAAAAAAGGAAAATATAAATACATCAGAGCTTGATTATTTAATTGAGTTAATATCAATTTTATATAAAATATATGTCATGGATTATAGTCTTTTAACTTTGTTTTTTAGTGGTGAAAAAACTAAAATTTTGTGATGGAGTAGAAAAATAAAATATAATTAATTTTTTACATCTGCTTTAGTCTATTATGTTTTTTTTAGCGATAAAAAAATCTAAAACTTTGGGATGGTGGAAAAAAATATTGAATACTTTTAGGTGTAATATACAATAAGTCAATGTGAATACGATGAATATAAACAATGTTGAGTTTGGTTAATTTATTTTAATTGTTATGCATATGTACAAACTATGGGCTATTAATTTGTAGTCTCTTAACTTGGTTTCTTAGAGGTGAAGAAATCAAAAAAAACTTGTGATGGAGCAGAAGAAAATCATAGAAACTTTTTACATCTATTATACCATAATACAATGTGATTATGGTGAATACAATTAAAATTCAGATTGAATATTTAATTTTAGTGATTACCCATGTAGATATAATCTATTTGCAATTCCTTTATAGTTTTTTAACTATCTGACTTAGTGACGAAGAAAGATGAAAATTCGTGATTTAGAAGAAACATATGGAATATATTTACATCTAATTTACCTTAATTCAACGTGAAAAAGGCAAATATAAATACATTAGAGCTTGATTATTTAATTGAATTAATATCAATTTTATAAAAAATATATGTCATGGATTATAGTCTTTTAACTTTGTTTTTTATTGGGGAAAAGCCTAAAATTTTGTGATGGAGTAGAAAAATAAAATATAATTAATTTTTTACATCTTCTATAGTCTATTATGTTTTTTTTAGCGATAAAAAAACCTAACACTTTGGGATGGTGAAAAAGATATTGAATATTTTGAGGTGTAATATACAATAAGTCAACGTGAATACGATGAATATAAACAATGTTTAGCTTGGTTATTTTATTTTAATTTTTATGCATATGTATAGATTATGGGCTATTAATTTGTAGTCTCTTAACTTAGTTTCTTAGAGGTGAAGAAATCAAAAAATTTGTGATGGAGCAGAAGAAAATCATAGAAACTTTTTACATCTATTATACCATAATACAATGTGATTATGGTGAATACAATTAAAATTCAGATTGAATATTTAATTTTAGTGATTACCCATGTAGATATAATCTATTTGCAATTCCTTTATAGTTTTTTAACTATCTGACTTAGTGACGAAGAAAGATGAAAATTCGTGATTTAGAAGAAACATATGGAATATATTTACATCTAATTTACCTTAATACAACGTGAAAAAGGCAAATATAAATACATTAGAGCTTGATTATTTAATTTATTTAATATCAATTTTATAAAAAATATATGTCATGGATTATAGTCTTTTAACTTTGTTTTTTATTGGGGAAAAGCCTAAAATTTTGTGATGGAGTAGAAAAATAAAATATAATTAATTTTTTACATCTTCTATAGTCTATTATGTTTTTTTTAGCGATAAAAACACCTAACACTTTGGGATGGTGAAAAAAATATTGAATATTTTGAGGTGTAATATACAATAAGTCAACGTGAATACGATGAATATAAACAATGTTTAGCTTGGTTATTTTATTTTAATTTTTATGCATATGTATAGATTATGGGCTATTAATTTGTAGTCTCTTAACTTAGTTTCTTAGAGGTGAAGAAATCAAAAAATTTGTGATGGAGCAGAAGAAAATCATAGAAACTTTTTACATCTATTATACCATAATACAATGTGATTATGGTGAATACAATTAAAATTCAGATTGAATATTTAATTTTAGTGATTACCCATGTAGATATAATCTATTTGCAATTCATTTATAGTTTTTTAACTATCTAACTTAGTGACGAAGAAAGATGAAAATTTATGATTTAGAGGAAACATATGGAATATATTTACATCTAATTTACCTTAAGTCAATGTGAAAAAGGCAAATATAAATACATTAGAGCTTGATTATTTAATTTATTTAATATCAAATTTATAAAAATAATATGTCATGGATTATAGTCTTTTAACTTTGTTTTTTAGTGGGGAAAAACCAAAAATTTTGTGATGGAGTAGAAAAATAAAATATAATTAATGTTTTACATCACCTATAGTCTATTATGTTTTTTTTAGCGATAAAAAAACCTAAAACTTTGGGATGGTGGAAAAAAATATTGAATATTTTTAGGTGTAATATACAATAAGTCAATGTGAGAACGATGAATATAAACAATGTTGATCTTGGTTAATTTATTTTAATTGTTATGCATATGTATAGATTACGGGCCATTCATTTGTAGTCTCTTAACTTAGTTTCTTAGAGGTGAAGAAATAAAAAAAATCGTGATGGAGCAGAAGAAAATCATAGAAACTTTTTACATCTATTATACAATAATACAATGTGATTATGGTGAATATAATTAAAATTTACATTGAATATTTAATTTTAGTGATTACCCATGTAGATATAATCTATTTGCAATTCATTTATAGTTTTTAACTATCTGACTTAGTGACGAAGAAAGATGAAAATTCGTGATGGAGAAGAAACATATTGAATATATTTACATCTAATTTACCTTAAGTCAATGTGAAAAAAGGAAAATATAAATACATCAGAGCTTGATTATTTAATTGAGTTAATATCAATTTTATATAAAATATATGTCATGGATTATAGTCTTTTAACTTTGTTTTTTAGTGGTGAAAAAACTAAAATTTTGTGATGGAGTAGAAAAATAAAATATAATTAATTTTTTACATCTGCTTTAGTCTATTATGTTTTTTTTAGCGATAAAAAAATCTAAAACTTTGGGATGGTGAAAAAAAATATTGAATACTTTTAGGTGTAATATACAATAAGTCAATTAGAATACGATGAATATAAACAATGTTGAGTTTGGATAATTTATTTTAATTGTTATGCATATGTACAAACTATGGGCTATTAATTTGTAGTCTCTTAACTTGGTTTCTTAGAGGTGAAGAAATCAAAAAAATTGTGATGTTGCAGAAGAAAATCATAGAAACTTTTTACATCTATTATACCATAATACAATGTGATTATGGTGAATACAATTAAAATTCAGATTGAATATTTAATTTTAGTGATTACCCATGTAGATATAATCTATTTGCAATTCCTTTATAGTTTTTTAACTATCTGACTTAGTGACGAAGAAAGATGAAAATTCGTGATTTAGAAGAAACATATGGAATATATTTACATCTAATTTACCTTAATTCAACGTGAAAAAGGCAAATATAAATACATTAGAGCTTGATTATTTAATTGAATTAATATCAATTTTATAAAAAATATATGTCATGGATTATAGTCTTTTAGCTTTGTTTTTTATTGGGGAAAAGCCTAAAATTTTGTGATGGAATAGAAAAATAAAATATAATTAATTTTTTACATCTTCTATAGTCTATTATGTTTTTTTTAGCGATAAAAAAACCTAACACTTTGGGATGGTGAAAAAAATATTGAATATTTTGAGGTGTAATATACAATAAGTCAACGTGAATACGATGAATATAAACAATGTTTAGCTTGGTTATTTTATTTTAATTTTTATGCATATGTATAGATTATGGGCTATTAATTTGTAGTCTCTTAACTTAGTTTCTTAGAGGTGAAGAAATCAAAAAATTTGTGATGGAGCAGAAGAAAATCATAGAAACTTTTTACATCTATTATACCATAATACAATGTGATTATGGTGAATACAATTAAAATTCAGATTGAATATTTAATTTTAGTGATTACCCATGTAGATATAATCTATTTGCAATTCCTTTATAGTTTTTTAACTATCTGACTTAGTGACGAAGAAAGATGAAAATTCGTGATTTAGAAGAAACATATGGAATATATTTACATCTAATTTACCTTAATACAACGTGAAAAAGGCAAATATAAATACATTAGAGCTTGATTATTTAATTTATTTAATATCAATTTTATAAAAAATATATGTCATGGATTATAGTCTTTTAACTTTGTTTTTTATTGGGGAAAAGCCTAAAATTTTGTGATGGAGTAGAAAAATAAAATATAATTAATTTTTTACATCTTCTATAGTCTATTATGTTTTTTTTAGCGATAAAAACACCTAACACTTTGGGATGGTGAAAAAAATATTGAATATGTTGAGGTGTAATATACAATAAGTCAACGTGAATACGATGAATATAAACAATGTTTAGCTTGGTTATTTTATTTTAATTTTTATGCATATGTATAGATTATGGGCTATTAATTTGTAGTCTCTTAACTTAGTTTCTTAGAGGTGAAGAAATCAAAAAATTTGTGATGGAGCAGAAGAAAATCATAGAAACTTTTTACATCTATTATACCATAATACAATGTGATTATGGTGAATACAATTAAAATTCAGATTGAATATTTAATTTTAGTGATTACCCATGTAGATATAATCTATTTGCAATTCATTTATAGTTTTTTAACTATCTAACTTAGTGACGAAGAAAGATGAAAATTTGTGATTTAGAGGAAACATATGGAATATATTTACATCTAATTTACCTTAAGTCAATGTGAAAAAGGCAAATATAAATACATTAGAGCTTGATTATTTAATTTATTTAATATCAAATTTATAAAAATAATATGTCATGGATTATAGTCTTTTAACTTTGTTTTTTAGTGGGGAAAAACCAAAAATTTTGTGATGGAGTAGAAAAATAAAATATAATTAATGTTTTACATCACCTATAGTCTATTATGTTTTTTTTAGCGATAAAAAAACCTAAAACTTTGGGATGGTGGAAAAAAATATTGAATATTTTTAGGTGTAATATACAATAAGTCAATGTGAGAACGATGAATATAAACAATGTTGATCTTGGTTAATTTATTTTAATTGTTATGCATATGTATAGATTACGGGCCATTCATTTGTAGTCTCTTAACTTAGTTTCTTAGAGGTGAAGAAATAAAAAAAATCGTGATGGAGCAGAAGAAAATCATAGAAACTTTTTACATCTATTATACAATAATACAATGTGATTATGGTGAATATAATTAAAATTTACATTGAATATTTAATTTTAGTGATTACCCATGTAGATATAATCTATTTGCAATTCATTTATAGTTTTTAACTATCTGACTTAGTGACGAAGAAAGATGAAAATTCGTGATGGAGAAGAAACATATTGAATATATTTACATCTAATTTACCTTAAGTCAATGTGAAAAAAGGAAAATATAAATACATCAGAGCTTGATTATTTAATTGAGTTAATATCAATTTTATATAAAATATATGTCATGGATTATAGTCTTTTAACTTTGTTTTTTAGTGGTGAAAAAACTAAAATTTTGTGATGGAGTAGAAAAATAAAATATAATTAATTTTTTACATCTGCTTTAGTCTATTATGTTTTTTTTAGCGATAAAAAAATCTAAAACTTTGGGATGGTGAAAAAAAATATTGAATACTTTTAGGTGTAATATACAATAAGTCAATGTGAATACGATGAATATAAACAATGTTGAGTTTGGATAATTTATTTTAATTGTTATGCATATGTACAAACTATGGGCTATTAATTTGTAGTCTCTTAACTTGGTTTCTTAGAGGTGAAGAAATCAAAAAAATTGTGATGTTGCAGAAGAAAATCATAGAAACTTTTTACATCTATTATACCATAATACAATGTGATTATGGTGAATACAATTAAAATTCAGATTGAATATTTAATTTTAGTGATTACCCATGTAGATATAATCTATTTGCAATTCCTTTATAGTTTTTTAACTATCTGACTTAGTGACGAAGAAAGATGAAAATTCCTGATTTAGAAGAAACATATGGAATATATTTACATCTAATTTACCTTAATTCAACGTGAAAAAGGCAAATATAAATACATTAGAGCTTGATTATTTAATTGAATTAATATCAATTTTATAAAAAATATATGTCATGGATTATAGTCTTTTAGCTTTGTTTTTTATTGGGGAAAAGCCTAAAATTTTGTGATGGAGTAGAAAAATAAAATATAATTAATTTTTTACATCTTCTATAGTCTATTATGTTTTTTTTAGCGATAAAAAAACCTAACACTTTGGGATGGTGAAAAAAATATTGAATATTTTGAGGTGTAATATACAATAAGTCAACGTGAATACGATGAATATAAACAATGTTTAGCTTGGTTATTTTATTTTAATTTTTATGCATATGTATAGATTATGGGCTATTAATTTGTAGTCTCTTAACTTAGTTTCTTAGAGGTGAAGAAATCAAAAAATTTGTGATGGAGCAGAAGAAAATCATAGAAACTTTTTACATCTATTATACCATAATACAATGTGATTATGGTGAATACAATTAAAATTCAGATTGAATATTTAATTTTAGTGATTACCCATGTAGATATAATCTATTTGCAATTCCTTTATAGTTTTTTAACTATCTGACTTAGTGACGAAGAAAGATGAAAATTCGTGATTTAGAAGAAACATATGGAATATATTTACATCTAATTTACCTTAATACAACGTGAAAAAGGCAAATATAAATACATTAGAGCTTGATTATTTAATTTATTTAATATCAATTTTATAAAAAATATATGTCATGGATTATAGTCTTTTAACTTTGTTTTTTATTGGGGAAAAGCCTAAAATTTTGTGATGGAGTAGAAAAATAAAATATAATTAATTTTTTACATCTTCTATAGTCTATTATGTTTTTTTTAGCGATAAAAAAACCTAACACTTTGGGATGGTGAAAAAAATATTGAATATTTTGAGGTGTAATATACAATAAGTCAACGTGAATACGATGAATATAAACAATGTTTAGCTTGGTTATTTTATTTTAATTTTTATGCATATGTATAGATTATGGGCTATTAATTTGTAGTCTCTTAACTTAGTTTCTTAGAGGTGAAGAAATCAAAAAATTTGTGATGGAGCAGAAGAAAATCATAGAAACTTTTTACATCTATTATACCATAATACAATGTGATTATGGTGAATACAATTAAAATTCAGATTGAATATTTAATTTTAGTGATTACCCATGTAGATATAATCTATTTGCAATTCATTTATAGTTTTTTAACTATCTAACTTAGTGACGAAGAAAGATGAAAATTTGTGATTTAGAGGAAACATATGGAATATATTTACATCTAATTTACCTTAAGTCAATGTGAAAAAGGCAAATATAAATACATTAGAGCTTGATTATTTAATTTATTTAATATCAAATTTATAAAAATAATATGTCATGGATTATAGTCTTTTAACTTTGTTTTTTAGTGGGGAAAAACCAAAAATTTTGTGATGGAGTAGAAAAATAAAATATAATTAATGTTTTACATCACCTATAGTCTATTATGTTTTTTTTAGCGATAAAAAAACCTAAAACTTTGGGATGGTGGAAAAAAATATTGAATATTTTTAGGTGTAATATACAATAAGTCAATGTGAGAACGATGAATATAAACAATGTTGATCTTGGTTAATTTATTTTAATTGTTATGCATATGTATAGATTACGGGCCATTCATTTGTAGTCTCTTAACTTAGTTTCTTAGAGGTGAAGAAATAAAAAAAATCGTGATGGAGCAGAAGAAAATCATAGAAACTTTTTACATCTATTATACAATAATACAATGTGATTATGGTGAATATAATTAAAATTTACATTGAATATTTAATTTTAGTGATTACCCATGTAGATATAATCTATTTGCAATTCATTTATAGTTTTTAACTATCTGACTTAGTGACGAAGAAAGATGAAAATTCGTGATGGAGAAGAAACATATTGAATATATTTACATCTAATTTACCTTAAGTCAATGTGAAAAAAGGAAAATATAAATACATCAGAGCTTGATTATTTAATTGAGTTAATATCAATTTTATATAAAATATATGTCATGGATTATAGTCTTTTAACTTTGTTTTTTAGTGGTGAAAAAACTAAAATTTTGTGATGGAGTAGAAAAATAAAATATAATTAATTTTTTACATCTGCTTTAGTCTATTATGTTTTTTTTAGCGATAAAAAAATCTAAAACTTTGGGATGGTGAAAAAAAATATTGAATACTTTTAGGTGTAATATACAATAAGTCAATGTGAATACGATGAATATAAACAATGTTGAGTTTGGATAATTTATTTTAATTGTTATGCATATGTACAAACTATGGGCTATTAATTTGTAGTCTCTTAACTTGGTTTCTTAGAGGTGAAGAAATCAAAAAAATTGTGATGTTGCAGAAGAAAATCATAGAAACTTTTTACATCTATTATACCATAATACAATGTGATTATGGTGAATACAATTAAAATTCAGATTGAATATTTAATTTTAGTGATTACCCATGTAGATATAATCTATTTGCAATTCCTTTATAGTTTTTTAACTATCTGACTTAGTGACGAAGAAAGATGAAAATTCCTGATTTAGAAGAAACATATGGAATATATTTACATCCAATTTACCTTAATTCAACGTGAAAAAGGCAAATATAAATACATTAGAGCTTAATTATTTAATTGAATTAATATCAATTTTATAAAAAATATATGTCATGGATTATAGTCTTTTAGCTTTGTTTTTTATTGGGGAAAAGCCTAAAATTTTGTGATGGAGTAGAAAAATAAAATATAATTAATTTTTTACATCTTCTATAGTCTATTATGTTTTTTTTAGCGATAAAAAAACCTAACACTTTGGGATGGTGAAAAAAATATTGAATATTTTGAGGTGTAATATACAATAAGTCAACGTGAATACGATGAATATAAACAATGTTTAGCTTGGTTATTTTATTTTAATTTTTATGCATATGTATAGATTATGGGCTATTAATTTGTAGTCTCTTAACTTAGTTTCTTAGAGGTGAAGAAATCAAAAAAATTGTGATGGAGCAGAAGAAAATCATAGAAACTTTTTACATCTATTATACCATAATACAATGTGATTATGGTGAATACAATTAAAATTCAGATTGAATATTTAATTTTAGTGATTACCCATGTAGATATAATCTATTTGCAATTCCTTTATAGTTTTTTAACTATCTGACTTAGTGACGAAGAAAGATGAAAATTCGTGATTTAGAAGAAACATATGGAATATATTTACATCTAATTTACCTTAATACAACGTGAAAAAGGCAAATATAAATACATTAGAGCTTGATTATTTAATTGAATTAATATCAAATTTATAAAAAATATATGTCATGGATTATAGTCTTTTAACTTTGTTTTTTAGTGGGGAAAAACCAAAAATTTTGTGATGGAGTAGAAAAATAAAATATAATTAATGTTTTACATCGGCTATAGTCTATTATGTTTTTTTAGCGATAAAAAACCTAAAACTTTGGGATGGTGAAAAAAAATATTGAATATTTTTAGGTGTAATATACAATAAGTCAATGTGAGAACGATGAATATAAACAATGTTGATCTTGGTTAATTTATTTTAATTGTTATGCATATGTATAGATTACGGGCCATTCATTTGTAGTCTCTTAACTTAGTTTCTTAGAGGTGAAGAAATAAAAAAAATCGTGATGGAGCAGAAGAAAATCATAGAAACTTTTTACATCTATTATACAATAATACAATGTGATTATGGTGAATATAATTAAAATTTACATTGAATATTTAATTTTAGTGATTACCCATGTAGATATGATCTATTTGCAATTCATTTATAGTTTTTAACTATCTGACTTAGTGACGAAGAAAGATGAAAATTCGTGATGGAGAAGAAACATATTGAATATATTTACATCTAATTTACCTTAAGTCAATGTGAAAAAAGGCAAATATAAATACATCCGAGCTTGATTATTTAATTGAGTTAATATCAATTTTATATAAAATATATGTCATGGATTATAGTCTTTTAACTTTGTTTTTTAGTGGTGAAAAAACTAAATTTTTGTGATGGAGTAGAAAAATAAAATATAATTAATTTTTTACATCTGCTTTAGTCTATTATGTTTTTTTTAGCGATACAAAAATCTAAAACTTTAGGATGGTGAAACAAAATATTGAATACTTTTAGGTGTAATATACAATAAGTCAATGTGAATAGGATGAATATAAACAATGTTGAGTTTGGTTAATTTATTTTAATTGTTATGCATATGTATAAACTATGGGCTATTAATTTGTAGTCTCTTAACTTGGTTTCTTAGAGGTGAAGAAATCAAAAAAAACTTGTGATGGAGCAGAAGAAAATCATAGAAACTTTTTACATCTATTATACCATAATACAATGTGATTATGGTGAATACAATTAAAATTCAGATTGAATATTTAATTTTAGTGATTACCCATGTAGATATAATCTATTTGCAATTCCTTTATAGTTTTTTAACTATCTGACTTAGTGACGAAGAAAGATGAAAATTCGTGATTTAGAAGAAACATATGGAATATATTTACATCTAATTTACCTTAATTCAACGTGAAAAAGGCAAATATAAATACATTAGAGCTTGATTATTTAATTGAATTAATATCAATTTTATAAAAAATATATGTCATGGATTATAGTCTTTTAACTTTGTTTTTTATTGGGGAAAAGCCTAAAATTTTGTGATGGAGTAGAAAAATAAAATATAATTAATTTTTTACATCTTCTATAGTCTATTATGTTTTTTTTAGCAAAAAAAAACCTAACACTTTGGGATGGTGAAAAAAATATTGAATATTTTGAGGTGTAATATACAATAAGTCAATGTGAATACGATGAATATAAACAATGTTTAGCTTGGTTATTTTATTTTAATTTTTATGCATATGTATAGATTATGGGCTATTAATTTGTAGTCTCTTAACTTAGTTTCTTAGAGGTGAAGAAATCAAAAAATTTGTGATGGAGCAGAAGAAAATCATAGAAACTTTTTACATCTATTATACCATAATACAATGTGATTATGGTGAATACAATTAAAATTCAGATTGAATATTTAATTTTAGTGATTACCCATGTAGATATAATCTATTTGCAATTCCTTTATAGTTTTTTAACTATCTGACTTAGTGACGAAGAAAGATGAAAATTCATGATTTAGAAGAAACATATGGAATATATTTACGTCTAATTTACCTTAATTCAACGTGAAAAAGGCAAATATAAATACATTAGACCTTGATTATTTAATTGAATTAATATCAATTTTATAAAAAATATATGTCATGGATTATAGTCTTTTAACTTTGTTTTTTATTGGGGAAAAGCCTAAAATTTTGTGATGGAGTAGAAAAATAAAATATAATTAATTTTTTACATCTTCTATAGTCTATTATGTTTTTTTTAGCGATAAAAAAACCTAACACTTTGGGATGGTGAAAAAAATATTGAATATTTTGAGGTGTAATATACAATAAGTCAACGTGAATACGATGAATATAAACAATGTTTAGCTTGGTTATTTTATTTTAATTTTTATGCATATGTATAGATTATGGGCTATTAATTTGTAGTCTCTTAACTTAGTTTCTTAGAGGTGAAGAAATCAAAAAATTTGTGATGGAGCAGAAGAAAATCATAGAAACTTTTTACATCTATTATACCATAATACAATGTGATTATGGTGAATACAATTAAAATTCAGATTGAATATTTAATTTTAGTGATTACCCATGTAGATATAATCTATTTGCAATTCATTTATAGTTTTTTAACTATCTAACTTAGTGACGAAGAAAGATGAAAATTTGTGATTTAGAGGAAACATATGGAATATATTTACATCTAATTTACCTTAAGTCAATGTGAAAAAGGCAAATATAAATACATTAGAGCTTGATTATTTAATTTATTTAATATCAAATTTATAAAAATAATATGTCATGGATTATAGTCTTTTAACTTTGTTTTTTAGTGGGGAAAAACCAAAAATTTTGTGATGGAGTAGAAAAATAAAATATAATTAATGTTTTACATCGCCTATAGTCTATTATGTTTTTTTTAGCGATAAAAAAACCTAAAACTTTGGGATGGTGAAAAAAAATATTGAATATTTTTAGGTGTAATATACAATAAGTCAATGTGAGAACGATGAATATAAACAATGTTGATCTTGGTTAATTTATTTTAATTGTTATGCATATGTATAGATTACGGGCCATTCATTTGTAGTCTCTTAACTTAGTTTCTTAGAGGTGAAGAAATAAAAAAAATCGTGATGGAGCAGAAGAAAATCATAGAAACTTTTTACATCTATTATACAATAATACAATGTGATTATGGTGAATATAATTAAAATTTACATTGAATATTTAATTTTAGTGATTACCCATGTAGATATAATCTATTTGCAATTCATTTATAGTTTTTAACTATCTGACTTAGTGACGAAGAAAGATGAAAATTCGTGATGGAGAAGAAACGTATTGAATATATTTACATCTAATTTACCTTAAGTCAATGTGAAAAAAGGAAAATATAAATACATCAGAGCTTGATTATTTAATTGAGTTAATATCAATTTTATATAAAATATATGTCATGTATTATAGTCTTTTAACTTTGTTTTTTAGTGGTGAAAAAACTAAAATTTTGTGATGGAGTAGAAAAATAAAATATAATTAATTTTTTACATCTGCTTTAGTCTATTATGTTTTTTTTTAGCGATAAAAAAATCTAAAACTTTGGGATGGTGAAAAAAAATATTGAATACTTTTAGGTGTAATATACAATAAGTCAATGTGAATACGATGAATATAAACAATGTTGAGTTTGGTTAATTTATTTTAATTGTTATGCATATGTACAAACTATGGGCTATTAATTTGTAGTCTCTTAACTTGGTTTCTTAGAGGTGAAGAAATCAAAAAAATTGTGATGGAGCAGAAGAAAATCATAGAAACTTTTTACATCTATTATACCATAATACAATGTGATTATGGTGAATACAATTAAAATTCAGATTGAATATTTAATTTTAGTGATTACCCATGTAGATATATTCTATTTGCAATTCCTTTATAATTTTTTAACTATCTAACTTAGTGACGAAGAAAGATGAAAATTTGTGATTTAGAGGAAACATATGGAATATATTTACATCTAACTTACCTTAAGTCAATGTGAAAAAGGCAAATATAAATACATTAGAGCTTGATTATTTAATTGATTTAATATCAAATTTATAAAAATAATATGTCATGGATTATAGTCTTTTAACTTTGTTTTTTAGTGGGGAAAAACCAAAAATTTTGTGATGGAGTAGAAAAATAAAATATAATTAATGTTTTACATCGGCTATAGTCTATTATGTTTTTTTTAGCGATAAAAAAACCTAAAACTTTGGGATGGTGAAAAAAAATATTGAATATTTTTAGGTGTAATATACAATAAGTCAATGTGAGAACGATGAATATAAACAATGTTGAGCTTGGTTATTTTATTTTAATTTTTATGCATATGTATAGATTATGGGCTATTAATTTGTAGTCTCTTAACTTAGTTTCTTAGAGGTGAAGAAATCAAAAAATTTGTGATGGAGCAGAAGAAAATCATAGAAACTTTTTACATCTATTATACCATAATACAATGTGATTATGGTGAATACAATTAAAATTCAGATTGAATATTTAATTTTACTGATTACCCATGTAGATATAATCTATTTGCAATTCATTTATAGTTTTTAACTATCTGACTTAGTGACGAAGAAAGATGAAAATTCGTGATGGAGAAGAAACATATTGAATATATTTACATCTAATTTACCTTAAGTCAATGTGAAAAAAGGCAAATATAAATTCATCAGAGCTTGATTATTTAATTGAGTTAATATCAATTTTATATAAAATATATGTCATGGATTATAGTCTTTTAACTTTGTTTTTTAGTGGTGAAAAAACTAAAATTTTGTGATGGAGTAGAAAAATAAAATATAATTAATTTTTTACATCTGCTTTAGTCTATTATGTTTTTTTTAGCGATAAAAAAATCTAAAACTTTGGGATGGTGAAAAAAAATATTGAATACTTTTAGGTGTAATATACAATAAGTCAATGTGAATACGATGAATATAAACAATGTTGAGCTTGGTTAATTTATTTTAATTGTTATGCATATGTATAGATTACGGGCCATTCATTTGTAGTCTCTTAACTTGGTTTCTTAGAGGTGAAGAAATCAAAAAAATTGTGATGGAGCAGAAGAAAATCATAGAAACTTTTTACATCTATTATACCATAATACAATGTGATTATGGTGAATACAATTAAAATTCAGATTGAATATTTAATTTTAGTGATTACCCATTTAGATATAATCTATTTGCAATTCCTTTATAGTTTTTTAACTATCTGACTTAGTGACGAAGAAAGATGAAAATTCGTGATTTAGAAGAAACATATGGAATATATTTACATCTAATTTACCTTAATTCAACGTGAAAAAGGCAAATATAAATACATTAGAGCTTGATTATTTAATTGAATTAATATCAATTTTATAAAAAATATATGTCATGGAGTATAGTCTTTTAACTTTGTTTTTTAGTGGGGAAAAGCCTAAAATTTTGTGATGGAGTAGAAAAATAAAATATAATTAATTTTTTACATCTTCTATAGTCTATTATGTTTTTTTTAGCGATAAAAAAACCTAACACTTTGGGATGGTGAAAAAAATATTGAATATTTTGAGGTGTAATATACAATAAGTCAACGTGAATATGATGAATATAAATAATGTTTAGCTTGGTTATTTTATTTTAATTTTTATGTATATGTATAGATTATGGGCTATTAATTTGTAGTCTCTTAACTTAGTTTCTTAGAGGTGAAGAAATCAAAAAATTTGTGATGGAGCAGAAGAAAATCATAGAAACGTTTTACATCTATTATACCATAATACAATGTGATTATGGTGAATACAATTAAAATTCAGATTGAATATTTAATTTTAGTGATTACCCATGTATATATAATCTATTTGCAATTCATTTATAGTTTTTTAACTATCTAACTTAGTGACGAAGAAAGATGAAAATTTGTGATTTAGAGGAAACATATGGAATATATTTACATCTAATTTACCTTAAGTCAATGTGAAAAAGGAAAATATAAATACATTAGAGCTTGATTATTTAATTGATTTAATATCAAATTTATAAAAATAATATGTCATGGATTATAGTCTTTTAACTTTGTTTTTTAGTGGGGAAAAACCAAAAATTTTGTGATGAAGTAGAAAAATAAAATATAATTAATTTTTACATCGGCTATAGTCTATTATGTTTTTTTTAGCGATAAAAAAACCTAAAACTTTGGGATGGTGAAAAAAAATATTGAATATTTTTAGGTGTAATATACAATAAGTCAATGTGAGATCGATGAATATAAACAATGTTGATCTTGGTTAATTTATTTTAATTGTTATGCATATGTATAGATTACGGGCCATTCATTTGTAGTCTCTTAACTTAGTTTCTTAGAGGTGAAGAAATAAAAAAAATCGTGATGGAGCAGAAGAAAATCATAGAAACTTTTTACATCTATTATACAATAATACAATGTGATTATGGTGAATATAATTAAAATTTACATTGAATATTTAATTTTAGTGATTACCCATGTAGATATAATCTATTTGCAATTCATTTATAGTTTTTAACTATCTGACTTAGTGACGAAGAAAGATGAAAATTCGTGATGGAGAAGAAACATATTGAATATATTTACATCTAATTTACCTTAAGTCAATGTGAAAAAAGGCAAATATAAATACATCAGAGCTTGATAATTTAATTGAGTTAATATCAATTTTATATAAAATATATGTCATGGATTATAGTCTTTTAACTTTGTTTTTTAGTTGTGAAAAAACTAAAATTTTGTGATGGAGTAGAAAAATAAAATATAATTAATTTTTTACATCTGCTTTAGTCTATTATGTTTTTTTTAGCGATAAAAAAATCTAAAACTTTGGGATGGTGAAAAAAAATATTGAATACTTTTAGGTGTAATATACAATAAGTCAATGTGAATACGATGAATATAAACAATGTTGAGCTTGGTTAATTTATTTTAATTGTTATGCATATGTATAGATTACGGGCCATTCATTTGTAGTCTCTTAACTTGGTTTCTTAGAGGTGAAGAAATCAAAAAAATTGTGATGGAGCAGAAGAAAATCATAGAAACTTTTTACATCTATTATACCATAATACAATGTGATTATGGTGAATACAATTAAAATTCAGATTGAATATTTAATTTTAGTGATTACCCATTTAGATATAATCTATTTGCAATTCCTTTATAGTTTTTTAACTATCTGACTTAGTGACGAAGAAAGATGAAAATTCGTGATTTAGAAGAAACATATGGAATATATTTACATCTAATTTACCTTAATTCAACGTGAAAAAGGCAAATATAAATACATTAGAGCTTGATTATTTAATTGAATTAATATCAATTTTATAAAAAATATATGTCATGGAGTATAGTCTTTTAACTTTGTTTTTTAGTGGGGAAAAGCCTAAAATTTTGTGATGGAGTAGAAAAATAAAATATAATTAATTTTTTACATCTTCTATAGTCTATTATGTTTTTTTTAGCGATAAAAAAACCTAACACTTTGGGATGGTGAAAAAAATATTGAATATTTTGAGGTGTAATATACAATAAGTCAACGTGAATATGATGAATATAAATAATGTTTAGCTTGGTTATTTTATTTTAATTTTTATGTATATGTATAGATTATGGGCTATTAATTTGTAGTCTCTTAACTTAGTTTCTTAGAGGTGAAGAAATCAAAAAATTTGTGATGGAGCAGAAGAAAATCATAGAAACGTTTTACATCTATTATACCATAATACAATGTGATTATGGTGAATACAATTAAAATTCAGATTGAATATTTAATTTTAGTGATTACCCATGTATATATAATCTATTTGCAATTCATTTATAGTTTTTTAACTATCTAACTTAGTGACGAAGAAAGATGAAAATTTGTGATTTAGAGGAAACATATGGAATATATTTACATCTAATTTACCTTAAGTCAATGTGAAAAAGGAAAATATAAATACATTAGAGCTTGATTATTTAATTGATTTAATATCAAATTTATAAAAATAATATGTCATGGATTATAGTCTTTTAACTTTGTTTTTTAGTGGGGAAAAACCAAAAATTTTGTGATGAAGTAGAAAAATAAAATATAATTAATTTTTACATCGGCTATAGTCTATTATGTTTTTTTTAGCGATAAAAAAACCTAAAACTTTGGGATGGTGAAAAAAAATATTGAATATTTTTAGGTGTAATATACAATAAGTCAATGTGAGATCGATGAATATAAACAATGTTGATCTTGGTTAATTTATTTTAATTGTTATGCATATGTATAGATTACGGGCCATTCATTTGTAGTCTCTTAACTTAGTTTCTTAGAGGTGAAGAAATAAAAAAAATCGTGATGGAGCAGAAGAAAATCATAGAAACTTTTTACATCTATTATACAATAATACAATGTGATTATGGTGAATATAATTAAAATTTACATTGAATATTTAATTTTAGTGATTACCCATGTAGATATAATCTATTTGCAATTCATTTATAGTTTTTAACTATCTGACTTAGTGACGAAGAAAGATGAAAATTCGTGATGGAGAAGAAACATATTGAATATATTTACATCTAATTTACCTTAAGTCAATGTGAAAAAAGGCAAATATAAATACATCAGAGCTTGATAATTTAATTGAGTTAATATCAATTTTATATAAAATATATGTCATGGATTATAGTCTTTTAACTTTGTTTTTTAGTTGTGAAAAAACTAAAATTTTGTGATGGAGTAGAAAAATAAAATATAATTAATTTTTTACATCTGCTTTAGTCTATTATGTTTTTTTTAGCGATAAAAAAATCTAAAACTTTGGGATGGTGAAAAAAAATATTGAATACTTTTAGGTGTAATATACAATAAGTCAATGTGAATACGATGAATATAAACAATGTTGAGTTTGGTTAATTTATTTTAATTGTTATGCATATGTATAAACTATGGGCTATTAATTTGTAGTCTCTTAACTTGGTTTCTTAGAGGTGAAGAAATCAAAAAAAATTGTGATGGAGCAGAAGAAAATCATAGAAACTTTTTACATCTATTATACCATAATACAATTTGATTATGGTGAATACAATTAAAATTCAGATTGAATATTTAATTTTAGTGATTACCCATGTAGATATAATCTATTTGCAATTCCTTTATAGTTTTTTAACTATCTGACTTAGTGACGAAGAAAGATGAAAATTCCTGATTTAGAAGAAACATATGGAATATATTTACATCTAATTTACCTTAATTCAACGTGAAAAAGGCAAATATAAATACATTAGAGCTTGATTATTTAATTGAATTAATATCAATTTTATAAAAAATATATGTCATGGATTATAGTCTTTTAACTTTGTTTTTTTGTGGGGAAAAGCCTAAAATCTTGTGATGGAGTAGAAAAATAAAATATAATTAATTTTTTACATCTTCTATAGTCTATTATGTTTTTTTTAGCGATAAAAAAACCTAACACTTTGGGATTGTGAAAAAAATATTGAATATTTTGAGGTGTAATATACAATAAGTCAACGTGAATACGATGAATATAAACAATGTTGAGCTTGGTTATTTTATTTTAATTTTTATGCATATGTATAGATTATGGGCTATTAATTTGTAGTCTCTTAACTTAGTTTCTTAGAGGAGAAGAAATCAAAAAATTTGTGATGGAGCAGAAGAAAATCATAGAAACTTTTTACATCTATTATACCATAATACAATGTGATTATGGTGAATACAATTAAAATTCAGATTGAATATTTAATTTTAGTGATTACCCATGTAGATATAATCTATTTGCAATTCATTTATAGTTTTTTAACTATCTAACTTAGTGACGAAGAAAGATGAAAATTTGTGATTTAGAGGAAACATATGGAATATATTTACATCTAATTTACCTTAACTCAATGTGAAAAAGGCAAATATAAATACATTAGAGCTTGATTATTTAATTGAATTAATATCAAATTTATAAAAATAATATGTCATGGATTATAGTCTTTTAACTTTGTTTTTTAGTGGGGAAAAACAAAAAATTTTGTGATGGAGTAGAAAAATAAAATATAATTAATGTTTTACATCTACTATAGTCTATTATGTTTTTTTTAGCGATAAAAAAACCTAAAACTTTGGGATGGTGAAAAACAATATTGAATATTTTTAGGTGTAATATACAATAAGTCAATGTGAGAACGATGAATATAAACAATGTTGAGCTTGGTTAATTTATTTTAATTGTTATGCATATGTATAGATTACGGGCCATTCATTTGTAGTCTCTTAACTTAGTTTCTTAGAGGTGAAGAAATAAAAAAAATCGTGATGGAGCAGAAGAAAATCATAGAAACTTTTTACATCTATTATACAATAATACAATGTGATTATGGTGAATATAATTAAAATTTACATTGAATATTTAATTTTAGTGATTACCCATGTAGATATAATCTATTTGCAATTCATTTATAGTTTTTAACTATCTGACTTAGTGACGAAGAAAGATGAAAATTCGTGATGGAGAAGAAACATATTGAATATATTTACATCTAATTTACCTTAAGTCAATGTTAAAAAAGGCAAATATAAATACATCAGAGCTTGATTATTTAATTGAATTAATATCAATTTTATATAAAATATATGTCATGGGTTATAGTCTTTTAACTTTGTTTTTTAGTGGTGAAAAAACTAAAATTTTGTGATGGAGTAGAAAAATAAAATAGAATTAATTTTTTACATCTGCTTTAGTCTATTATGTTTTTTTTAGCGATAAAAAAATCTAAAACTTTGGGATGGTGGAAAAAAATATTGAATACTTTTAAGTGTAATATACAATAATTCAATGTGAATACGATGAATATAAACAATGTTGAGTTTGGTTAATTTATTTTAATTGTTAAGCATATGTATAAACTATGGGCTATTAATTTGTAGTCTCAACTTGGTTTCTTAGAGGTGAAGAAATCAAAAAAATTGTGATGGAGCAGAAGAAAATCATAGAAACTTTTTACATCTATTATACCATAATACAATGTGATTATGGTGAATACAATTAAAATTCAGATTGAATATTTAATTTTAGTGATTACCCATGTAGATATAATCTATTTGCAATTCATTTATAGTTTTTTAACTATCTAACTTAGTGACGAAGAAAGATGAAAATTTGTGATTTAGAGGAAACATATGGAATATATTTACATCTAATTTACCTTAACTCAATGTGAAAAAGGCAAATATAAATACATTAGAGCTTGATTATTTAATTGAATTAATATCAAATTTATAAAAATAATATGTCATGGATTATAGTCTTTTAACTTTGTTTTTTAGTGGGGAAAAACCAAAAATTTTGTGATGGAGTAGAAAAATAAAATATAATTAATGTTTTACATCTGCTATAGTCTATTATGTTTTTTTTAGCGATAAAAAAACCTAAAACTTTGGGATGGTGAAAAAAATATTGAATATTTTTAGGTGTAATATACAATAAGTCAATGTGAAAACGATGAATATAAACAATGTTGAGCTTGGTTAATTTATTTTAATTGTTATGCATATGTATAGATTACAGGCCATTCATTTGTAGTCTCTTAACTTAGTTTCTTAGAGGTGAAGAAATAAAAAAAATCGTGATGTAGCAGAAGAAAATCATAGAAACTTTTTACATCTATTATAAAATAATACAATGTGATTATGGTGAATATAATTAAAATTTACATTGAATATTTAATTTTAGTGATTACCCATGTAGATATAATCTATTTGCAATTCATTTATATTTTTTAACTATCTGACTTAGTGACGAAGAAAGATGAAAATTCGTGATGGAGAAGAAACATATTGAATATATTTACATCTAATTTACCTCAAGTCAATGTGAAAAAAGGCAGCTTGATTATTTAATTGAGTTAATATCAATTTTATATAAAATATATGTCATGGATTATAGTCTTTTAACTTTGTTTTTTAGTGGTGAAAAAACTAAAACTTTGTGATGGAGTAGAAAAATAAAATATAATTAATTTTTTACATCTTCTATAGTCTATTATGTTTTTTTTAGCGATAAAAAAACCTAACACTTTGGGATGGTGAAAAAAATATGGAATATTTTGAGGTGTAATATACAATAAGTCAACGTGAATACGATGAATATAAACAATGTTGAGCTTGGTTATTTTATTTTAATTTTTATGCATATGTATAGATTATGGGCTATTAATTTGTAGTCTCTTAACTTAGTTTCTTAGAGGTGAAGAAATCAAAAAATTTGTGATGGAGCAGAAGAAAATCATAGAAACTTTTTACATCTATTATACCATAATACAATGTGATTATGGTGAATACAATTAAAATTCAGATTGAATATTTAATTTTAGTGATTACCCATGTAGATATAATCTATTTGCAATTCATTTATAGTTTCTTAACTATCTAACTTAGTGACGAAGAAAGATGAAAATTTGTGATTTAGAGGAAACATATGGAATATATTTACATCTAATTTACCTTAACTCAATGTGAAAAAGGCAAATATAAATACATTAGAGCTTGATTATTTAATTGAATTAATATCAAATTTATAAAAATAATATGTCATAGATTATAGTCTTTTAACTTTGTTTTTTAGTGGGGAAAAACCAAAAATTTTGTGATGGAGTAGAAAAACAAAATATAATTAATGTTTTACATCTGCTATAGTCTATTATGTTTTTTTTAGCGATAAAAAAACCTAAAACTTTGGGATGGTGAAAAAAAATATTGAATATTTTTAGGTGTAATATACAATAAGTCAATGTGAGAACGATGAATATAAACAATGTTGAGCTTGGTTAATTTATTTTAATTGTTATGCATATGTATAGATTACGGGCCATTCATTTGTAGCCTCTTAACTTAGTTTCTTAGAGGTGAAGAAATAAAAAAAATCGTGATGGAGCAGAAGAAAATCATAGAAACTTTTTACATCTATTATACAATAATACAATGTGATTATGGTGAATATAATTAAAATTTACATTGAATATTTAATTTTAGTGATTACCCATGTAGATATAATCTATTTGCAATTCATTTATATTTTTTAACTATCTGACTTAGTGACGAAGAAAGATGAAAATTCGTGATGGAGAAGAAACATATTGAATATATTTACATCTAATTTACCTCAAGTCAATGTGAAAAAAGGCAAATATAAATACATCAGAGCTTGATTATTTAATTGAGTTAATATCAATTTTATATAAAATATATGTCATGGATTATAGTCTTTTAACTTTGTTTTTTAGTGGTGAAAAAACTAAAATTTTTTGATGGAGTAGAAAAATAAAATATAATTAATTTTTTACATCTGCTTTAGTCTATTATGTTTTTTTTAGCGATAAAAAAATCTAAAACTTTGGGATGGTGAAAAAAAATATTGAATACTTTTAGGTGTAATATACAATAAGTCAATGTGAATAAAATGAATATAAACAATGTTGAGTTTGGTTAATTTACTTTAATTGTTATGCATATGTATAAACTATGGGCTATTAATTTGTAGTCTCTTAACTTGGTTTCTTAGAGGTGAAGAAATCAAAAAAGTTGTGATGGAGCAGAAGAAAATCATAGAAACTTTTTACATCTATTATACCATAATACAATGTGATTATGGTGAATACAATTAAAATTCAGATTGCATATTTAATTTTAGTGATTACCCATGTAGATATAATCTATTTGCAATTCCTTTATAGTTTTTTAACTATCTGACTTAGTGACGAAGAAAGATGAAAATTCGTGATTTAGAAGAAACATATGGAATATATTTACATCTAATTTACCTTAATTCAACGTGAAAAAGGCAAATATAAATACATTAGAGCTTGATTATTTAATTGAATTAATATCAATTTTATAAAAAATATATGTCATGGATTATAGTCTTTTAACTTTGTTTTTTAGTGTGGAAAAGCCTAAAACTTTGTGATGGAGTAGAAAAATAAAATATAATTAATTTTTTACATCTTCTATAGTCTATTATGTTTTTTTTAGCGATAAAAAAACCTAACACTTTGGGATGGTGAAAAAAATATTGAATATTTTGAGGTGTAATATACAATAAGTCAACGTGAATACGATGAATATAAACAATGTTGAGCTTGGTTATTTTATTTTAATTTTTATGCATATGTATAGATTATGGGCTATTAATTTGTAGTCTCTTAACTTAGTTTCTTAGAGGTGAAGAAATCAAAAAATTTGTGATGGAGCAGAAGAAAATCATAGAAACTTTTTACATCTATTATACCATAATACAATGTGATTATGGTGAATACAATTAAAATTCAGATTGAATATTTAATTTTAGTGATTACCCATGTAGATATAATCTATTTGCAATTCATTTATAGTTTTTTAACTATCTAACTTAGTGACGAAGAAAGATGAAAATTTGTGATTTAGAGGAAACATATGGAATATATTTACATCTAATTTACCTTAACTCAATGTGAAAAAGGCAAATATAAATACATTAGAGCTTGATTATTTAATTGAATTAATATCAAATTTATAAAAATAATATGTCATGGATTATAGTCTTTTAACTTTGTTTTTTAGTGGGGAAAAACCAAAAATTTTGTGATGGAGTAGAAAAATAAAATATAATTAATGTTTTACATCTGCTATAGTCTATTATGTTTTTTTTAGCGATAAAAAAACCTAAAACTTTGGGATGGTGAAAAAAAATATTGAATATTTTTAGGTGTAATATACAATAAGTCAATGTGAGAACGATGAATATAAACAATGTTGAGCTTGGTTAATTTATTTTAATTGTTATGCATATGTATAGATTACGGGTCATTCATTTGTAGTCTCTTAACTTAGTTTCTTAGAGGTGAAGAAATAAAAAAAATCGTGATGGAGCAGAAGAAAATCATAGAAACTTTTTACATCTATTATACAATAATACAATGTGATTATGGTGAATATAATTAAAATTTACATTGAATATTTAATTTTAGTGATTACCCATGTAGATATAATCTATTTGCCATTCATTTATAGTTTTTTAACTATATGACTTAGTGACGAAGAAAGATGAAAATTCGTGATGGAGAAGAAACATATTGAATATATTTACATCTAATTTACCTTAATTCAATGTGATAAAGGAAAATATAAATACATTAGAGCTTGATTATTTAATTGAGTTAATATCAATTTTATACAAAATATATATCATGGATTATAGTCTTTTAACTTTGTTTTTTTGTGGGGAAAAATCTAAAAATTTTGTGATGGAGTAGAAAAATAAAATATAATTAATTTTTTACATCTGCTATAGTCTATTATGTTTTTTTTAGCGATTAAAAAACCTAAAACTTTGGGATGGTGAAAAAAAATATTGAATACTTTTAAGTGTAATATACAATAAGTCAGCGTGAATACGATGAATATAAACAATGTTGAGCTTGGTTAATTGATTTTAATTGTTATGCATATGTATAGATTACAGCCCATTCATTTGTATTCTCTCTACTTAGTTTTTTAGAGGTGAAGAAATCAAAAAAATTGTGATGGAGCAGAAGAAAATCATAGAAACTTTTTACATCATTATACCATAATACAATGTGATTATGGTGAATACAATTAAAAATCAGATTGAATATTTAATTTTAGTGATTACCCATGTAGATATAATCTATTTGCAATTCATTTATAGTTTTTAACTATCTGACTTAGTGACGAAGAAAGATGAAAATTCGTGATGGAGAAGAAACATATTGAATATATTTACATCTAATTTACCTTAAGTCAATATGAAAAAGGCAAATATAAATACATCAGAGCTTGATTATTTAATTGAGTTAATATCAATTTTATATAAAATATATGTCATGGATTATAGTCCTTTAACTTTGTTTTTTAGTGGTTAAAAAACTAAAATTTTGTGATGGAGTAGAAAAATAATATATAATTAATTTTTTACATCTGCTTTAGTCTATTATGTTTTTTTTTAGCGATAAAAAAATCTAAAACTTTGGGATGGTGAAAAAAAATATTGAATACTTTTAGGTGTAATATACAATAAGTCAATGTGAATACAATGAATATAAACAATGTTGAGTTTGGTTAATTTATTTTAATTGTTATGCATATGTATAAACTATGGGCTATTAATTTGTAGTCTCTTAACTTGGTTTCTTAGAGGTGAAGAAATCAAAAAAATTGTGATGGAGCAGAAGAAAATCATAGAAACTTTTTACATCTATTATACCATAATACAATGTAATTATGGTGAATACAATTAAAATTCATATTGAATATTTAATTTTAGTGATTACACATGTAGATATAATCTATTTGCAATTCCTTTATAGTTTTTTAACTATCTGACTTAGTGACGAAGAAAGATGAAAATTCGTGATTTAGAAGAAACATATGGAATATATTTACATCTAATTTACCTTAATTCAACGTGAAAAAGGCAAATATAAATACATTAGAGCTTGATTATTTAATTGAATTAATATCAATTTTATAAAAAAATATATGTCATGGATTATACTCTTTTAACTTTGTTTTTTAGTGTGGAAAAGCCTAAAACTTTGTGATGGAGTAGAAAAATAAAATATAATTAATTTTTTACATCTTCTATAGTCTATTATGTTTTTTTTAGCGATAAAAAAACCTAACACTTTGGGATGGTGAAAAAAATATTGTATATTTTGAGGTGTAATATACAATAAGTCAACGTGAATACGATGAATATAAACAATGTTGAGCTTGGTTATTTTATTTTAATTTTTATGCATATGTATAGATTATGGGCTATTAATTTGTAGTCTCTTAACTTAGTTTCTTAGAGGTGAAGAAATCAAAAAATTTGTGATGGAGCAGAAGAAAATCATAGAAACTTTTTACATCTATTATACCATAATACAATGTGATTATGGTGAATACAATTAAAATTCAGATTGAATATTTAATTTTAGTGATTACCCATGTAGATATAATCTATTTGCAATTCATTTATAGTTTTTTAACTATCTAACTTAGTGACGAAGAAAGATGAAAATTTGTGATTTAGAGGAAACATATGGAATATATTTACATCTAATTTACCTTAACTCAATGTGAAAAAGGCAAATATAAATACATTAGAGCTTGATTATTTAATTGAATTAATATCAAATTTATAAAAATAATATGTCATGGATTATAGTCTTTTAACTTTGTTTTTTAGTGGGGAAAAACCAAAAATTTTGTGAAGGAGTAGAAAAATAAAATATAATTAATGTTTTACATCTGCTATAGTCTATTATGTTTTTTTTAGCGATAAAAAAACCTAAAACTTTGGGATGGTGAAAAAAAATATTGAATATTTTTAGGTGTAATATACAATAAGTCAATGTGAGAACGATGAATATAAACAATGTTGAGCTTGGTTAATTTATTTTAATTGTTATGCATATGTATAGATTACGAGTCATTCATTTGTAGTCTCTTAACTTAGTTTCTTAGAGGTGAAGAAATAAAAAAAATCGTGATGGAGCAGAAGAAAATCATAGAAACTTTTTACATCTATTATACAATAATACAATGTGATTATGGTGAATATAATTAAAATTTACATTGAATATTTAATTTTAGTGATTACCCATGTAGATATAATCTATTTGCCATTCATTTATAGTTTTTTAACTATATGACTTAGTGACGAAGAAAGATGAAAATTCGTGATGGAGAAGAAACATATTGAATATATTTACATCTAATTTACCTTAAGTCAATGTGAAAAAGGCAAATATAAATACATCAGAGCTTGATTATTTAATTGAGTTAATATCAATTTTATATAAAATCTATGTCATGGATTATAGTCTTTTAACTTTGTTTTTTAGTGGTAAAAAAACTAAAATTTTGTGATGGAGTAGAAAAATAATATATAATTAATTTTTTACATCTGCTTTAGTCTATTATGTTTTTTTTAGCGATAAAAAAATCTAAAACTTTGGGATGGTGAAAAAAAATATTGAATACTTTTAGGTGTAATACACAATAAGTCAATGTGAATACGATGAATATAAACAATGTTGAGCTTGGTTAATTTATTTTAATTGTTATGCATATGTATAAACTATGGGCTATTAATTTGTAGTCTCTTAACTTGGTTTCTTAGAGGTGAAGAAATCAAAAAAATTGTGATGGAGCAGAAGAAAATCATAGAAACTTTTTACATCTATTATACCATAATACAATGTGATTATATTAAAATTCAGATTGAATATTTAATTTTAGTGATTACCCATGTAGATATAATCTATTTGCAATTCCTTTATAGTTTTTTAACTATCTGACTTAGTGACGAAGAAAGATGAAAATTCGTGATTTAGAAGAAACATATGGAATATATTTACATCTAATTTACCTTAATTCAACGTGAAAAAGGCAAATATAAATACATTAGAGCTTGATTATTTAATTGAATTAATATCAATTTTATAAAAAAATATATGTCATGGATTATAGTCTTTTAACTTTGTTTTTTAGTGTGGAAAAGCCTAAAACTTTGTGATGGAGTAGAAAAATAAAATATAATTAATTTTTTACATCTTCTATAGTCTATTATGTTTTTTTTAGCGATAAAAAAACCTAACACTTTGGGATGGTGAAAAAAATATGGAATATTTTGAGGTGTAATATACAATAAGTCAACGTGAATACGATGAATATAAACAATGTTGAGCTTGGTTATTTTATTTTAATTTTTATGCATATGTATAGATTATGGGCTATTAATTTGTAGTCTCTTAACTTAGTTTCTTAGAGGTGAAGAAATCAAAAAATTTGTGATGGAGCAGAAGAAAATCATAGAAACTTTTTACATCTATTATACCATAATACAATGTGATTATGGTGAATACAATTAAAATTCAGACTGAATATTTAATTTTAGTGATTACCCATGTAGATATAATCTATTTGCAATTCATTTATAGTTTTTTAACTATCTAACTTAGTGACGAAGAAAGATGAAAATTTGTGATTTAGAGGAAACATATGGAATATATTTACATCTAATTTACCTTAACTCAATGTGAAAAAGGCAAATATAAATACATTAGTGCTTGATTATTTAATTGAATTAATATCAAATTTATAAAAATAATATGTCATGGATTATAGTCTTTTAACTTTGTTTTTTAGTGGGGAAAAACCAAAAATTTTGTGATGGAGTAGAAAAACAAAATATAATTAATGTTTTACATCTGCTATAGTCTATTATGTTTTTTTTAGCGATAAAAAAACCTAAAACTTTGGGATGGTGAAAAAAAATATTGAATATTTTTAGGTGTAATATACAATAAGTCAATGTGAGAACGATGAATATAAACAATGTTGAGCTTGGTTAATTTATTTTAATTGTTATGCATATGTATAGATTACGGGCCATTCATTTGTAGCCTCTTAACTTAGTTTCTTAGAGGTGAAGAAATAAAAAAAATCGTGATGGAGCAGAAGAAAATCATAGAAACTTTTTACATCTATTATACAATAATACAATGTGATTATGGTGAATATAATTAAAATTTACATTGAATATTTAATTTTAGTGATTAACCATGTAGATATAATCTATTTGCAATTCATTTATATTTTTTAACTATCTGACTTAGTGACGAAGAAAGATGAAAATTCGTGATGGAGAAGAAACATATTGAATATATTTACATCTAATTTACCTCAAGTCAATGTGAAAAAAGGCAAATATAAATACATCAGAGCTTGATTATTTAATTGAGTTAATATCAATTTTATATAAAATATATGTCATGGATTATAGTCTTTTAACTTTGTTTTTTAGTCGTGAAAAAACTAAAATTTTTTGATGGAGTAGAAAAATAAAATATAATTAATTTTTTACATCTGCTTTAGTCTATTATGTTTTTTTTAGCGATAAAAAAATCTAAAACTTTGGGATGGTGAAAAAAAATATTGAATACTTTTAGGTGTAATATACAATAAGTCAATGTGAATAAAATGAATATAAACAATGTTGAGTTTGGTTAATTTACTTTAATTGTTATGCATATGTATAAACTATGGGCTATTAATTTGTAGTCTCTTAACTTGGTTTCTTAGAGGTGAAGAAATCAAAAAAGTTGTGATGGAGCAGAAGCAAATCATAGAAACTTTTTACATCTATTATACCATAATACAATGTGATTATGGTGAATAAAATTAAAATTCAGATTGAATATTTAATTTTAGTGATTACCCATGTAGATATAATCTATTTGCAATTCCTTTATAGTTTTTTAACTATCTGACTTAGTGACGAAGAAAGATGAAAATTCGTGATTTAGAAGAAACATATGGAATATATTTACATCTAATTTACCTTAATTCAACGTGAAAAAGGCAAATATAAATACATTAGAGCTTGATTATTTAATTGAATTAATATCAATTTTATAAAAAATATATGTCATGGATTATAGTCTTTTAACTTTGTTTTTTATTGGGGAAAAGCCTAAAATTTTGTGATGTAGTAGAAAAATAAAATATAATTAATTTTTTACATCTTCTATAGTCTATTATGTTTTTTTTAGCGATAAAAAAACCTAACACTTTGGGATGGTGAAAAAAATATGGAATATTTTGAGGTGTAATATACAATAAGTCAACGTGAATACGATGAATATAAACAATGTTGAGCTTGGTTATTTTATTTTAATTTTTATGCATATGTATAGATTATGGGCTATTAATTTGTAGTCTCTTAACTTAGTTTCTTAGAGGTGAAGAAATCAAAAAATTTGTGATGGAGCAGAAGAAAATCATAGAAACTTTTTACATCTATTATACCATAATACAATGTGATTATGGTGAATACAATTAAAATTCAGACTGAATATTTAATTTTAGTGATTACCCATGTAGATATAATCTATTTGCAATTCATTTATAGTTTTTTAACTATCTAACTTAGTGACGAAGAAAGATGAAAATTTGTGATTTAGAGGAAACATATGGAATATATTTACATCTAATTTACCTTAACTCAATGTGAAAAAGGCAAATATAAATACATTAGAGCTTGATTATTTAATTGAATTAATATCAAATTTATAAAAATAATATGTCATGGATTATAGTCTTTTAACTTTGTTTTTTAGTGGGGAAAAACCAAAAATTTTGTGATGGAGTAGAAAAACAAAATATAATTAATGTTTTACATCTGCTATAGTCTATTATGTTTTTTTTAGCGATAAAAAAACCTAAAACTTTGGGATGGTGAAAAAAAATATTGAATATTTTTAGGTGTAATATACAATAAGTCAATGTGAGAACGATGAATATAAACAATGTTGAGCTTGGTTAATTTATTTTAATTGTTATGCATATGTATAGATTACGGGCCATTCATTTGTAGCCTCTTAACTTAGTTTCTTAGAGGTGAAGAAATAAAAAAAATCGTGATGGAGCAGAAGAAAATCATAGAAACTTTTTACATCTATTATACAATAATACAATGTGATTATGGTGAATATAATTAAAATTTACATTGAATATTTAATTTTAGTGATTACCCATGTAGATATAATCTATTTGCAATTCATTTATATTTTTTAACTATCTGACTTAGTGACGAAGAAAGATGAAAATTCGTGATGGAGAAGAAACATATTGAATATATTTACATCTAATTTACCTCAAGTCAATGTGAAAAAAGGCAAATATAAATACATCAGAGCTTGATTATTTAATTGAGTTAATATCAATTTTATATAAAATATATGTCATGGATTATAGTCTTTTAACTTTGTTTTTTAGTGGTGAAAAAACTAAAATTTTTTGATGGAGTAGAAAAATAAAATATAATTAATTTTTTACATCTGCTTTAGTCTATTATGTTTTTTTTAGCGATAAAAAAATCTAAAACTTTGGGATGGTGAAAAAAAATATTGAATACTTTTAGGTGTAATATACAATAAGTCAATGTGAATAAAATGAATATAAACAATGTTGAGTTTGGTTAATTTACTTTAATTGTTATGCATATGTATAAACTATGGGCTATTAATTTGTAGTCTCTTAACTTGGTTTCTTAGAGGTGAAGAAATCAAAAAAGTTGTGATGGAGCAGAAGCAAATCATAGAAACTTTTTACATCTATTATACCATAATACAATGTGATTATGGTGAATAAAATTAAAATTCAGATTGAATATTTAATTTTAGTGATTACCCATGTAGATATAATCTATTTGCAATTCCTTTATAGTTTTTTAACTATCTGACTTAGTGACGAAGAAAGATGAAAATTCGTGATTTAGAAGAAACATATGGAATATATTTACATCTAATTTACCTTAATTCAACGTGAAAAAGGCAAATATAAATACATTAGAGCTTGATTATTTAATTGAATTAATATCAATTTTATAAAAAATATATGTCATGGATTATAGTCTTTTAACTTTGTTTTTTATTGGGGAAAAGCCTAAAATTTTGTGATGTAGTAGAAAAATAAAATATAATTAATTTTTTACATCTTCTATAGTCTATTATGTTTTTTTTAGCGATAAAAAAACCTAACACTTTGGGATGGTGAAAAAAATATGGAATATTTTGAGGTGTAATATACAATAAGTCAACGTGAATACGATGAATATAAACAATGTTGAGCTTGGTTATTTTATTTTAATTTTTATGCATATGTATAGATTATGGGCTATTAATTTGTAGTCTCTTAACTTAGTTTCTTAGAGGTGAAGAAATCAAAAAATTTGTGATGGAGCAGAAGAAAATCATAGAAACTTTTTACATCTATTATACCATAATACAATGTGATTATGGTGAATACAATTAAAATTCAGACTGAATATTTAATTTTAGTGATTACCCATGTAGATATAATCTATTTGCAATTCATTTATAGTTTTTTAACTATCTAACTTAGTGACGAAGAAAGATGAAAATTTGTGATTTAGAGGAAACATATGGAATATATTTACATCTAATTTACCTTAACTCAATGTGAAAAAGGCAAATATAAATACATTAGAGCTTGATTATTTAATTGAATTAATATCAAATTTATAAAAATAATATGTCATGGATTATAGTCTTTTAACTTTGTTTTTTAGTGGGGAAAAACCAAAAATTTTGTGATGGAGTAGAAAAACAAAATATAATTAATGTTTTACATCTGCTATAGTCTATTATGTTTTTTTTAGCGATAAAAAAACCTAAAACTTTGGGATGGTGAAAAAAAATATTGAATATTTTTAGGTGTAATATACAATAAGTCAATGTGAGAACGATGAATATAAACAATGTTGAGCTTGGTTAATTTATTTTAATTGTTATGCATATGTATAGATTACGGGCCATTCATTTGTAGCCTCTTAACTTAGTTTCTTAGAGGTGAAGAAATAAAAAAAATCGTGATGGAGCAGAAGAAAATCATAGAAACTTTTTACATCTATTATACAATAATACAATGTGATTATGGTGAATATAATTAAAATTTACATTGAATATTTAATTTTAGTGATTACCCATGTAGATATAATCTATTTGCAATTCATTTATATTTTTTAACTATCTGACTTAGTGACGAAGAAAGATGAAAATTCGTGATGGAGAAGAAACATATTGAATATATTTACATCTAATTTACCTCAAGTCAATGTGAAAAAAGGCAAATATAAATACATCAGAGCTTGATTATTTAATTGAGTTAATATCAATTTTATATAAAATATATGTCATGGATTATAGTCTTTTAACTTTGTTTTTTAGTGGTGAAAAAACTAAAATTTTTTGATGGAGTAGAAAAATAAAATATAATTAATTTTTTACATCTGCTTTAGTCTATTATGTTTTTTTTAGCGATAAAAAAATCTAAAACTTTGGGATGGTGAAAAAAAATATTGAATACTTTTAGGTGTAATATACAATAAGTCAATGTGAATAAAATGAATATAAACAATGTTGAGTTTGGTTAATTTACTTTAATTGTTATGCATATGTATAAACTATGGGCTATTAATTTGTAGTCTCTTAACTTGGTTTCTTAGAGGTGAAGAAATCAAAAAAGTTGTGATGGAGCAGAAGCAAATCATAGAAACTTTTTACATCTATTATACCATAATACAATGTGATTATGGTGAATAAAATTAAAATTCAGATTGAATATTTAATTTTAGTGATTACCCATGTAGATATAATCTATTTGCAATTCCTTTATAGTTTTTTAACTATCTGACTTAGTGACGAAGAAAGATGAAAATTCGTGATTTAGAAGAAACATATGGAATATATTTACATCTAATTTACCTTAATTCAACGTGAAAAAGGCAAATATAAATACATTAGAGCTTGATTATTTAATTGAATTAATATCAATTTTATAAAAAAATATATGTCATGGATTATAGTCTTTTAACTTTGTTTTTTATTGGGGAAAAGCCTAAAATTTTGTGATGGAGTAGAAAAATAAAATATAATTAATTTTTTACATCTTCTATAGTCTATTATGTTTTTTTTAGCGATAAAAAAACCTAACACTTTCGGATGGTGAAAAAAATATGGAATATTTTGAGGTGTAATATACAATAAGTCAACGTGAATACGATGAATATAAACAATGTTGAGCTTGGTTATTTTATTTTAATTTTTATGCATATGTATAGATTATGGGCTATTAATTTGTAGTCTCTTAACTTAGTTTCTTAGAGGTGAAGAAATCAAAAAATTTGTGATGGAGCAGAAGAAAATCATAGAAACTTTTTACATCTATTATGCCATAATACAATGTGATTATGGTGAATACAATTAAAATTCAGACTGAATATTTAATTTTAGTGATTACCCATGTAGATATAATCTATTTGCAATTCATTTATAGTTTTTTAACTATCTAACTTAGTGACGAAGAAAGATGAAAATTTGTGATTTAGAGGAAACATATGGAATATATTTACATCTAATTTACCTTAACTCAATGTGAAAAAGGCAAATATAAATACATTAGAGCTTGATTATTTAATTGAATTAATATCAAATTTATAAAAATAATATGTCATGGATTATAGTCTTTTAACTTTGTTTTTTAGTGGGGAAAAACCAAAAATTTTGTGATGGAGTAGAAAAACAAAATATAATTAATGTTTTACATCTGCTATAGTCTATTATGTTTTTTTTAGCGATAAAAAAACCTAAAACTTTGGGATGGTGAAAAAAAATATTGAATATTTTTAGGTGTAATATACAATAAGTCAATGTGAGAACGATGAATATAAACAATGTTGAGCTTGGTTAATTTATTTTAATTGTTATGCATATGTATAGATTACGGGCCATTCATTTGTAGCCTCTTAACTTAGTTTCTTAGAGGTGAAGAAATAAAAAAAATCGTGATGGAGCAGAAGAAAATCATAGAAACTTTTTACATCTATTATACAATAATACAATGTGATTATGGTGAATATAATTAAAATTTACATTGAATATTTAATTTTAGTGATTACCCATGTAGATATAATCTATTTGCCATTCATTTATATTTTTTAACTATCTGACTTAGTGACGAAGAAAGATGAAAATTCGTGATGGAGAAGAAACATATTGAATATATTTACATCTAATTTACCTTAAGTCAATGTGAAAAAGGCAAATATAAATACATCAGAGCTTGATTATTTAATTGAGTTAATATCAATTTTATATAAAATATATGTCATGGATTATAGTCTTTTAACTTTGTTTTTTAGTGGTGAAAAAACTAAAATTTTTTGATGGAGTAGAAAAATAAAATATAATTAATTTTTTACATCTGCTTTAGTCTATTATGTTTTTTTAGCGATAAAAAAATCTAAAACTTTGGGATGGTGGAAAAAAATATTGAATACTTTTAGGTGTAATATACAATAAGTCAATGTGAATAAAATGAATATAAACAATGTTGAGTTTGGTTAATTTACTTTAATTGTTATGCATATGTATAAACTATGGGCTATTAATTTGTAGTCTCTTAACTTGGTTTCTTAGAGGTGAAGAAATCAAAAAAGTTGTGATGGAGCAGAAGCAAATCATAGAAACTTTTTACATCTATTATACCATAATACAATGTGATTATGGTGAATAAAATTAAAATTCAGATTGAATATTTAATTTTAGTGATTACCCATGTAGATATAATCTATTTGCAATTCCTTTATAGTTTTTTAACTATCTGACTTAGTGACGAAGAAAGATGAAAATTCGTGATTTAGAAGAAACATATGGAATATATTTACATCTAATTTACCTTAATTCAACGTGAAAAAGGCAAATATAAATACATTAGAGCTTGATTATTTAATTGAATTAATATCAATTTTATAAAAAATATATGTCATGGATTATAGTCTTTTAACTTTGTTTTTTATTGGGGAAAAGCCTAAAATTTTGTGATGGAGTAGAAAAATAAAATATAATTAATTTTTTACATCTTCTATAGTCTATTATGTTTTTTTTAGCGATAAAAAAACCTAACACTTTCGGATGGTGAAAAAAATATTGAATATTTTGAGGTGTAATATACAATAAGTCAACGTGAATACGATGAATATAAATAATGTTGAGCTTGGTTATTTTATTTTAATTTTTATGCATATGTATAGATTATGGGCTATTAATTTGTAGTCTCTTAACTTAGTTTCTTAGAGGTGAAGAAATCAAAAAAATTGTGATGGAGCAGAAGAAAATCATTGAAACTTTTTACATCTATTATGCCATAATACAATGTGATTATGGTGAATACAATTAAAATTCAGATTGAATATTTAATTTTTTTGATTACCCATGTAGATATAATCTATTTGCAATTCATTTATAGTTTTTTAACTATCTAACTTAGTGACGAAGAAAGATGAAAATATGTGATTTAGAGGAATCATATGGAATATATTTACATCTAATTTACCTTAACTCAATGTGAAAAAGGCAAATATAAATACATTAGAGCTTGATTATTTAATTGAATTAATATCAAATTAATAAAAATAATATGTCATGGATTATAGTCTTTTAACTTTGTTTTTTAGTGGGGAAAAACCAAAAATTTTGTGATGGAGTAGAAAAATAAAATATAATTAATGTTTTACATCTGCTATAGTCTATTATGTGTTTTTTAGAGATAAAAAAACCTAAATCTTTGGGATGGTGAAAAAAAATATTGAATATTTTTAGGTGTAATATACAATAAGTCAATGTGAGAACACGATGAATATAAACAATGTTGAGCTTGGTTAATTTATTTTAATTGTTATGCATATGTATAGATTACGGGCCATTCATTTGTAGTCTCTTAACTTAGTTTCTTAGAGGTGATGGGAAAAAAAATCGTGATGGAGCAGAAGAAAATCATAGAAACTTTTTACATCTATTATACAATAATACAATGTGATTATGGTGAATATAATTAAAATTTACATTGAATATTTAATTTTAGTGATTACCCATGTAGATATAATCTATTTGCAATTCATTTATAGTTTTGAACTATCTGACTTAGTGACGAAGAAAGATGAAAATTCGTGATGGAGAAGAAACATATTGAATATATTTACATCTAATTTACCTTAAGTCAATGTGAAAAAAGGCAAATATAAATACATCAGAGCTTGATTATTTAATTGAGTTAATATCAATTTTATATAAAATATATGTCATGGATTATAGTCTTTTAACTTTGTTTTTTAGTGGTGAAAAAACTAAATTTTTTTGATGGAGTAGAAAAATAATATATAATTAATTTTTTACATCTGCTTTAGTCTTTTATGTTTTTTTTAGCGATAAAAAAATCTAAAACTTTGGGATGGTGAAAAAAAATATTGAATACTTTTAGGTGTAATATACAATAAGTCAATGTGAATACGATGAATATAAACAATGTTGAGTTTGGTTAATTTATTTTAATTGTTATGCATATGTATAAACTATGGGCTATTAATTTGTAGTCTCGTAACTTGGTTTCTTAGAGGTGAAGAAATCAAAAAAATTGTGATGGAGCAGAAGAAAATCATAGAAACTTTTTACATCTATTATACCATAATACAATGTGATTATGGTGAATACAATTAAAATTCAGATTGCATATTTAATTTTAGTGATTACCCATGTAGATATAATCTATTTGCAATTCCTTTATAGTTTTTTAACTATCTGACTTAGTGACGAAGAAAGATGAAAATTCGTGATTTAGAAGAAACATATGGAATATATTTACATCTAATTTACCTTAATTCAACGTGAAAAAGGCAAATATAAATACATTAGAGCTTGATTATTTAATTGAATTAATATCAATTTCATAAAAAAATATATGTCATGGATTATAGTCTTTTAACTTTGTTTTTTAGTGTGGAAAAGCCTAAAACTTTGTGATGGAGTAGAAAAATAAAATATAATTAATTTTTTACATCTTCTATAGTCTATTATGTTTTTTTTAGCGATAAAAAAACCTAACACTTTGGGATGGTGAAAAAAATATGGAATATTTTGAGGTGTAATATACAATAAGTCAACGTGAATACGATGAATATAAACAATGTTGAGCTTGGTTATTTTATTTTAATTTTTATGCATATGTATAGATTATGGGCTATTAATTTGTAGTCTCTTAACTTAGTTTCTTAGAGGTGAAGAAATCAAAAAATTTGTGATGGAGCAGAAAAAAATCATAGAAACTTTTTACATCTATTATACCATAATACAATGTGATTATGGTGAATACAATTAAAATTCAGACTGAATATTTAATTTTAGTGATTACCCATGTAGATATAATCTATTTGCAATTCATTTATAGTTTTTTAACTATCTAACTTAGTGACGAAGAAAGATGAAAATTTGTGATTTAGAGGAAACATATGGAATATATTTACATCTAATTTACCTTAACTCAATGTGAAAAAGGCAAATATAAATACATTAGAGCTTGATTATTTAATTGAATTAATATCAAATTTATAAAAATAATATGTCATGGATTATAGTCTTTTAACTTTGTTTTTTAGTGGGGAAAAACCAAAAATTTTGTGATGGAGTAGAAAAACAAAATATAATTAATGTTTTACATCTGCTATAGTCTATTATGTGTTTTTTAGCGATAAAAAAACCTAAAACTTTGGGATGGTGAAAAAAAATATTGAATATTTTTTGGTGTAATATACAATAAGTCAATGTGAGAACGATGAATATAAACAATGTTGAGCTTGGTTAATTTATTTTAATTGTTATGCATATGTATAGATTACGGGCCATTCATTTGTAGCCTCTTAACTTAGTTTCTTAGAGGTGAAGAAATAAAAAAAATCGTGATGGAGCAGAAGAAAATCATAGAAACTTTTTACATCTATTATACAATAATACAATGTGATTATGGTGAATATAATTAAAATTTACATTGAATATTTAATTTTAGTGATTACCCATGTAGATATAATCTATTTGCAATTCATTTATATTTTTTAACTATCTGACTTAGTGACGAAGAAAGATGAAAATTCGTGATGGAGAAGAAACATATTGAATATATTTACATCTAATTTACCTCAAGTCAATGTGAAAAAAGGCAAATATAAATACATCAGAACTTGATTATTTAATTGAGTTAATATCAATTTTATATAAAATATATGTCATGGATTATAGTCTTTTAACTTTGTTTTTTAGTGGTGAAAAAACTAAAAATTTTTGATGGAGTAGAAAAATAAAATATAATTAATTTTTTACATCTGCTTTAGTCTATTATGTTTTTTTTAGCGATAAAAAAATCTAAAACTTTGGGATGGTGAAAAAAAATATTGAATACTTTTAGGTGTAATATACAATAAGTCAATGTGAATAAAATGAATATAAACAATGTTGAGTTTGGTTAATTTACTTTAATTGTTATGCATATGTATAAACTATGGGCTATTAATTTGTAGTCTCTTAACTTGGTTTCTTAGAGGTGAAGAAATCAAAAAAGTTGTGATGGAGCAGAAGCAAATCATAGAAACTTTTTACATCTATTATACCATAATACAATGTGATTATGGTGAATAAAATTAAAATTCAGATTGAATATTTAATTTTAGTGATTACCCATGTAGATATAATCTATTTGCAATTCCTTTATAGTTTTTTAACTATCTGACTTAGTGACGAAGAAAGATGAAAATTCGTGATTTAGAAGAAACATATGGAATATATTTACATCTAATTTACCTTAATTCAACGTGAAAAAGGCAAATATAAATACATTAGAGCTTGATTATTTAATTGAATTAATATCAATTTTATAAAAAATATATGTCATGGATTATAGTCTTTTAACTTTGTTTTTTATTGGGGAAAAGCCTAAAATTTTGTGATGTAGTAGAAAAATAAAATATAATTAATTTTTTACATCTTCTATAGTCTATTATGTTTTTTTTAGCGATAAAAAAACCTAACACTTTCGGATGGTGAAAAAAATATTGAATATTTTGAGGTGTAATATACAATAAGTCAACGTGAATACGATGAATATAAATAATGTTGAGCTTGGTTATTTTATTTTAATTTTTATGCATATGTATAGATTATGGGCTATTAATTTGTAGTCTCTTAACTTAGTTTCTTAGAGGTGAAGAAATCAAAAAAATTGTGATGGAGCAGAAAAAAATCATTGAAACTTTTTACATCTATTATGCCATAATACAATGTGATTATGGTGAATACAATTAAAATTCAGATTGAATATTTAATTTTTTTGATTACCCATGTAGATATAATCTATTTGCAATTCATTTATAGTTTTTTAACTATCTAACTTAGTGACGAAGAAAGATGAAAATATGTGATTTAGAGGAATCATATGGAATATATTTACATCTAATTTACCTTAACTCAATGTGAAAAAGGCAAATATAAATACATTAGAGCTTGATTATTTAATTGAATTAATATCAAATTAATAAAAATAATATGTCATGGATTATAGTCTTTTAACTTTGTTTTTTAGTGGGGAAAAACCAAAAATTTTGTGATGGAGTAGAAAAATAAAATATAATTAATGTTTTACATCTGCTATAGTCTATTATGTGTTTTTTAGCAATAAAAAAACCTAAATCTTTGGGATGGTGAAAAAAAATATTGAATATTTTTAGGTGTAATATACAATAAGTCAATGTGAGAACACGATGAATATAAACAATGTTGAGCTTGGTTAATTTATTTTAATTGTTATGCATATGTATAGATTACGGGCCATTCATTTGTAGTCTCTTAACTTAGTTTCTTAGAGGTGATGGAAAAAAAATCGTGATGGAGCAGAAGAAAATCATAGAAACTTTTTACATCTATTATACAATAATACAATGTGATTATGGTGAATATAATTAAAATTTACATTGAATATTTAATTTTAGTGATTACCCATGTAGATATAATCTATTTGCAATTCATTTATAGTTTTGAACTATCTGACTTAGTGACGAAGAAAGATGAAAATTCGTGATGGAGAAGAAACATATTGAATATATTTACATCTAATTTACCTTAAGTCAATGTGAAAAAAGGCAAATATAAATACATCAGAGCTTGATTATTTAATTGAGTTAATATCAATTTTATATAAAATATATGTCATGGATTATAGTCTTTTAACTTTGTTTTTTAGTGGTGAAAAAACTAAATTTTTTTGATGGAGTAGAAAAATAATATATAATTAATTTTTTACATCTGCTTTAGTCTTTTATGTTTTTTTTAGCGATAAAAAAATCTAAAACTTTGGGATGGTGAAAAAAAATATTGAATACTTTTAGGTGTAATATACAATAAGTCAATGTGAATACGATGAATATAAACAATGTTGAGTTTGGTTAATTTATTTTAATTGTTATGCATATGTATAAACTATGGGCTATTAATTTGTAGTCTCGTAACTTGGTTTCTTAGAGGTGAAGAAATCAAAAAAATTGTGATGGAGCAGAAGAAAATCATAGAAACTTTTTACATCTATTATACCATAATACAATGTGATTATGGTGAATACAATTAAAATTCAGATTGCATATTTAATTTTAGTGATTACCCATGTAGATATAATCTATTTGCAATTCCTTTATAGTTTTTTAACTATCTGACTTAGTGACGAAGAAAGGTGAAAATTCGTGATTTAGAAGAAACATATGGAATATATTTACATCTAATTTACCTTAATTCAACGTGAAAAAGGCAAATATAAATACATTAGAGCTTGATTATTTAATTGAATTAATATCAATTTTATAAAAAAATATATGTCATGGATTATAGTCTTTTAACTTTGTTTTTTAGTGTGGAAAAGCCTAAAACTTTGTGATGGAGTAGAAAAATAAAATATAATTAATTTTTTACATCTTCTATAGTCTATTATGTTTTTTTTAGCGATAAAAAAACCTAACACTTTGGGATGGTGAAAAAAATATGGAATATTTTGAGGTGTAATATACAATAAGTCAACGTGAATACGATGAATATAAACAATGTTGAGCTTGGTTATTTTATTTTAATTTTTATGCATATGTATAGATTATGGGCTATTAATTTGTAGTCTCTTAACTTAGTTTCTTAGAGGTGAAGAAATCAAAAAATTTGTGATGGAGCAGAAGAAAATCATAGAAACTTTTTACATCTATTATACCATAATACAATGTGATTATGGTGAATACAATTAAAATTCAGACTGAATATTTAATTTTAGTGATTACCCATGTAGATATAATCTATTTGCAATTCATTTATAGTTTTTTAACTATCTAACTTAGTGACGAAGAAAGATGAAAATTTGTGATTTAGAGGAAACATATGGAATATATTTACATCTAATTTACCTTAACTCAATGTGAAAAAGGCAAATATAAATACATTAGAGCTTGATTATTTAATTGAATTAATATCAAATTTATAAAAATAATATGTCATGGATTATAGTCTTTTAACTTTGTTTTTTAGTGGGGAAAAACCAAAAATTTTGTGATGGAGTAGAAAAACAAAATATAATTAATGTTTTACATCTGCTATAGTCTATTATGTTTTTTTTAGCGATAAAAAAACCTAAAACTTTGGGATGGTGAAAAAAAATATTGAATATTTTTAGGTGTAATATACAATAAGTCAATGTGAGAACGATGAATATAAACAATGTTGAGCTTGGTTAATTTATTTTAATTGTTATGCATATGTATAGATTACGGGCCATTCATTTGTAGCCTCTTAACTTAGTTTCTTAGAGGTGAAGAAATAAAAAAAATCGTGATGGAGCAGAAGAAAATCATAGAAACTTTTTACATCTATTATACAATAATACAATGTGATTATGGTGAATATAATTAAAATTTACATTGAATATTTAATTTTAGTGATTACCCATGTAGATATAATCTATTTGCAATTCATTTATATTTTTTAACTATCTGACTTAGTGACGAAGAAAGATGAAAATTCGTGATGGAGAAGAAACATATTGAATATATTTACATCTAATTTACCTCAAGTCAATGTGAAAAAAGGCAAATATAAATACATCAGAGCTTGATTATTTAATTGAGTTAATATCAATTTTATATAAAATATATGTCATGGATTATAGTCTTTTAACTTTGTTTTTTAGTGGTGAAAAAACTAAAATTTTTTGATGGAGTAGAAAAATAAAATATAATTAATTTTTTACATCTGCTTTAGTCTATTATGTTTTTTTTAGCGATAAAAAAATCTAAAACTTTGGGATGGTGAAAAAAAATATTGAATACTTTTAGGTGTAATATACAATAAGTCAATGTGAATAAAATGAATATAAACAATGTTGAGTTTGGTTAATTTACTTTAATTGTTATGCATATGTATAAACTATGGGCTATTAATTTGTAGTCTCTTAACTTGGTTTCTTAGAGGTGAAGAAATCAAAAAAGTTGTGATGGAGCAGAAGCAAATCATAGAAACTTTTTACATCTATTATACCATAATACAATGTGATTATGGTGAATAAAATTAAAATTCAGATTGAATATTTAATTTTAGTGATTACCCATGTAGATATAATCTATTTGCAATTCCTTTATAGTTTTTTAACTATCTGACTTAGTGACGAAGAAAGATGAAAATTCGTGATTTAGAAGAAACATATGGAATATATTTACATCTAATTTACCTTAATTCAACGTGAAAAAGGCAAATATAAATACATTAGAGCTTGATTATTTAATTGAATTAATATCAATTTTATAAAAAATATATGTCATGGATTATAGTCTTTTAACTTTGTTTTTTATTGGTGAAAAAACTAAATTTTTTTGATGGAGTAGAAAAATAATATATAATTAATTTTTTACATCTGCTTTAGTCTTTTATGTTTTTTTTAGCGATAAAAAAATCTAAAACTTTGGGATGGTGAAAAAAATATTGAATACTTTTAGGTGTAATATACAATAAGTCAATGTGAATACGATGAATATAAACAATGTTGAGTTTGGTTATTTTATTTTAATTTTTATGCATATGTATAGATTATGGGCTATTAATTTGTAGTCTCTTAACTTAGCTTCTTAGAGGTGAAGAAATCAAAAAAATTGTGATGGAGCAGAAGAAAATCATAGAAACATTTTACATCTATTATACCATAATACAATGTGATTATGGTGAATACAATTAAAATTCAGATTGAATATTTAATTTTATTGATTACCCATGTAGATATAATCTATTTGCAATTCATTTATAGTTTTTTAACTATCTAACTTAGTGACGAAGAAAGATGAAAATTTGTGATTTAGAGGAAACATATGGAATATATTTACATCTAATTTACCTTAACTCAATGTGAAAAAGGCAAATATAAATACATTAGAGCTTGATTATTTAATTGAATTAATATCAAATTTATAAAATTAATATGTCATGGATTATAGTCTTTTAACTTTGTTTTTTCGTGGGGAAAAACCAAAAATTTTGTGATGGAGTAGAAAAATAAAATATAATTAATGTTTTACATCTGCTATAGTCTTTTATGTTTTTTTTTAGCGATAAAAAAACCTAAAACTTTGGGATGGTGAAAAAAAATATTGAATATTTTTAGGTGTAATATACAATAAGTCAATGTGAGAACGATGAAAATAAACAATGTTGAGCTTGGTTAATTTATTTTAATTGTTATGCATATGTATAGATTACGGGCCATTCATTTGTAGTCTCTTAACTTAGTTTCTTAGAGGTGAAGAAATAAAAAAAATTGTGATGGAGCAGAAGAAAATCATAGAAACTTTTTACATCTATTATACAATAATACAATGTGATTATGGTGAATATAATTAAAATTTACATTGAATATTTAATTTTAGTGATTACCCATGTAGATATAATCTATTTGCCATTCATTTATAGTTTTTTAACTATATGACTTAGTGACGAAGAAAGATTAAAATTTGTGATGGAGAAGAAACATATTGAATATACTTACATCTAATTTACGTTAATTCAATGTGATAAAGGAAAATATAAATACATTAGAGCTTGATTATTTAATTGAGTTAATATCAATTTTATATAAAATATATATCATGGATTATAGTCTTTTAACTTTGTTTTTTAGTGGGGAAAAATCTAAAAATTTTGTGATGGAGTAGAAAAATAAAATATAATTAATTTTTTACATCTGCTATAGTCTATTATGTTTTTTTTAGCGATAAAAAAACCTAAAACTTTGGGATGGTGAAAAAAATATTGAATACTTTTAAGTGTAATATACAATAAGTCAACGTGAATACGATGAATATAAACAATGTTGAGCTTGGTTAATTTATTTTAATTGTTATGCATATGTATAGATTACAGCCCATTCATTTGTATTCTCTCTACTTAGTTTTTTAGAGGTGAAGAAATCAAAAAAATTATGATGGAGCAGAAGAAAATCATAGAAACTTTTTACATCATTATACCATAATACAATGTGATTATGGTGAATACAATTAAAAATCAGATTGAATATTTAATTTTAGTGATTACCCATGTAGATATAATCTATTTGCAATTCATTTATAGTTTTTAACTATCTGACTTAGTGACGAAGAAAGATGAAAATTCGTGATGGAGAAGAAACATATTGAATATATTTACATCTAATTTACCTTAAGTCAATGTGAAAAAGGCAAATATAAATACATCAGAGCTTGATTATTTAATTGAGTTAATATCAATTTTATATAAAATATATGTCATGGATTATAGTCTTTTAACTTTGTTTTTTAGTGGTGAAAAAACTAAAATTTTGTGATGGAGTAGAAAAATAATATATAATTAATTTTTTACATTTGGTTTAGTCTATTATGTTTTTTTTAGCAATAAAAAAATCTAAAACTTTGGGATGGTGAAAAAAAATATTGAATACTTTTAGGTGTAATATACAATAAGTCAATGTGAATACGATGAATATAAACAATGCTGAGTTTGGTTAATTTATCTTAACTTGGTTTCTTAGAGGTGAAGAAATCAAAAAAATTGTGATGGAGCAGAAGAAAATCATAGAAACTTTTTACATCTATTATACCATAATACAATGTAATTATGGTGAATACAATTAAAATTCAGATTGAATATTTAATTTTAGTACACATGTAGATATAATATATTTGCAATTCCTTTATAGTTTTTTAACTATCTGACTTAGTGACGAAGAAAGATGAAAATTCGTGATTTAGAAGAAACATATGGAATATATTTACATCTAATTTACCTTAATTCAACGTGAAAAAGGCAAATATAAATACATTAGAGCTTGATTATTTAATTGAATTAATATCAATTTTATAAAAAAATATATGTCATGGATTATATGTCATGGATTATAGTCTTTTACCCTTTATATTTAGTCAGTCATTTCGCATAGCATCTCATCTGTGCATCTGCTAACCACTATCAAGTCATGGAGGTGTTTGTTTTGCAGGATTGGTTTCAGGGGTATTTTGGTCATTTTACGTGGATTCCGCTAATTCTTTGAAGACAGGTTGTTACTAAGCTTTGAGACATTTGAGACACTATTTCTGAGGCATTTATTTATCACATGGTTTGATTATATCAAGGCGTCAATCCGATGTGTTCGGTATTGAAATTTGTCGGGCACAACTGGATTTAAGATCCATTTCATCGCTCATGCTTTATTTCCAGAGCACTTCCGTTTCTGTTAATAAGGCGCAGTTTAATTGGGTATTATTGGATTGTTGCTCATAGCATTTGGTCAGTGGAATTCAATTACGGGCAATGTCATCGTTGATACTGAATCTGTTGTGATTATGGCGCACATCCGCGTTTGGTTATAAAATTGTTGGCTAGAATTTAAGTTGGAATGCAAGTGAATGTAGTCAGGTGATGAGATTAGGACTATAAACGAGACAAGTACATGAACAAGAATATCATTCGTGAATATTTATGGTTTATGACTAGAATAATGAATTTAAATATTTATGGATTTATTCACAAATGTTTATAATTTATAACTAGAAATAAATATAAATAGATTCAAAGTTGAATGATCATGATTATAAATGAAAATTTTGGAATTTTTATTTCATAAGAATATCATTGTACAAAAGGAAGTGAATCACTTCACATTTGAATTGCTGTAAGATTACATGTACAGATGTTACTTCTATCCTAAAAGTCCTAAGATCCCTAAGCTTCAAAGTGGTCTTCATGTTATTCCCTTTGAGTTCTTCATACATCTCAATTACCTGAAAAAATTAGGAAAGCAAAACAGAAGCAAGAAAGGGTTAGAAGTTATCTTCGACACTCTCAGAACAGCGTCATCATTGAGTGCCGGGAGTGGCACGACCGAAGCCGCATCCTACCCCCGTTACCGATCCGTTCCATTGGCGTCAGATCAAGAAATTTCCGTTCTTATCAATGCGGGACAACCGAGAGATGAAGAAGTAAAAGAAGTTCGGGCCGATAAATGATTAACTGAAAAGGGTCTATGCCATCATCGAGTAAATCCCATTTGGTTTCCAAACAGATACAAGGGTAAAACAGCACAGCAAATTCGGACTCAGACCCGGATGCCGGCAGGTCTGAATCGCTTTGTTTTCGAAGATTTCCAACACCTGAAATTCGCCAACAGCATCAGTACAAAGTTTATAACAGAACTCAAAACCAAAACAGTTCATAAGCTACACCTAAATTGCATAAACAAAACAACTCACAGGATGCTCAAAGGAATAAAAAACAATTCACAAGCCGCTGAACCAGCTCGAAAAATAGAATGGCAAGTACATCAAAAGAATCAAGTTCAAGAACAATATCAGTTATAGGCTGTCTAAAAATTGAATGCAAATCATTATTCACAGCCACAGAACACAGAACAGTCCCGGAAACAAGTCCAGTTCCTACCACATAAGGAATACTCAACAACATCGAAAAGCATACGGCATCAATTCGAAGAACCAGTTCGGCAGAAAAAACCAGAAACATGGCACGGTTCAACAAACATCAAACCTAGGTTAAGATTCAAAAGTTCAGATCATACCAGTCACAACCAAACCCGTAGAGCACAACAGAAAGAGTCAAAGAAGGTAGAGTCAAATGGCATCAGAAAGAGAATAAATCCATACCATAAGAAGCATATCAGTTCACCAGGACAATTCATGCCCTCAAATGTCCAAAGCATGAAGGGCTCAGTCTGAACATCATTTCCCCAAGCTATAATGGAATCAATTGAGACAAACCATCTGCAAGCAGAGGAGATACCAGAAAACTGAGTCCAATGGCGAATTAGACACCATAACAAGAACTCATGAAACATCAGCACACAAAGCTCCAACGCAGGTTCAGACAAGTATCATCACTACCAACGACCTCCCTCGGCAACATTCGATCCGACCGGGACTTTAGCACCTGTTCTGAAAGAAAAAGAGGAAAATAAGTGAATCCCAATCAATGGTTAAACTAAATGAAGCAAGTTCGCGAAGAACCATAATGCGAGTAAATTCACAAACTATTCAAATAGATATCGATTCATCAAGTCTCGACAAGTGGATATCCACATTGGAAACTAATTCAGTCAATCCAAAGGAATCAAAAATAAGGGCCAGCCAAATTGAATGTGAACACGGATAACCAAATCAGAGAGGAATCAATCAATCTCACAAAGCCCCTTCGAGCAGACCTGGAAAAGGAAAGAAAAGATCTAAGTAAATCTGAAAATAAAATCAAATCAACCGAATCCAATCGTTTCATGAAAAAAAATCCAATCATCGCAAATCACATTGTATCAGGAAAAGTAACGGAAGTCCAAAGGCCCAAAAAGGGAGAAATCAAGAGTGTATAAAAGAGAGATACAACCTGTGTGAAGAGACTAGACAAAAGCGCGAACAAAACCCTAGCGGGAGAGCGGCCGCGAGATCGAAGAGGAGAAGAGGGACAACGAAACCCTCGCGCGAAGCTCCCGTGACCACCGTGACTGCCTTCACCGACGACGGGTAATCAACGGCTCTAGCCTCAGCTATCAATCCATCACAGGCCGCCGCGAGTCTCAGAAAGATATCATCATCGACGGTCAAAAGGAACAACAAAGCCGACATCACTCTAAACCCTCAACGAAGGTTGAGCTTGTTTTTTACTCTGTATTTTCATTTGTTCTGTTTCAGAGATGATAGGTGGAAGACGAGAAGGGAAGTTACGAAAGGGTGACGAGCTTCACGGTCGCGGAAGAAGAAGAGGACTAGAGTACGAGAGATGAGGAAGACGAAGGCACAACGGCGCCGCGGGGATAATAGGGTTCTGAAACCCTAAATTTGTTTTTTGATACATCCTCACCAACCGGGTTGGGTTCGGAGGTGATTACCGGCCCAACCCCTTTTATTTTTCTTTTTTTTGTTTTCTATAATTAGTTATTAAATTTTATTAAAACCTTTTTTAAGTAAATATAAAAATTGTTTTTTAAAATAATAACTCTAAATCCTAACTAAAGCCATTTTTAAGATAAACATTAAAAGTAAAACCCTTTTTTAAAATAATTAAATTAAAACTATTTTTTTGAAAATTAAACTTAATCTTTTTATGTTTAAACTTCTTTTTTTTAACTTAATCAAATTTCTTTCTTTCTAAACAACAAAAATCTCCAATATTGCACTTTTGTCTAATGACCCGTCCAATTATCGTCTGACTTTGCCTACTAACACGTGTGTTCATTTTTGCAGCTCATTACGTTGTGTTTTTATTCAAATTTCATTATCATATTGTATTTGCTCCTCTCATGTAACCTCGCGAATCCTAACAATCGCGCTTTAGTCTCTGTCTTTAAGTTTCTGCTTGTATGCCTTACTGTCTGCATTTTTATTTCTGTTTGCATGATTTAAATCTCACACTTTCATCAATTACTCTGTCACATTACACACATCCGAAGGGTAGGCCTAGCTGTTTGACCGCCGTGTCAATAGTCCTCAACTTCAAACCCTTACAACCTTACAAACCCTAATTTTCACAAATGCCTCGCCGCAGGCAAGATTACAATTTTACCCCTAGCATTAGGTCAAAAAGCCGCCGCGCTCATTTTAGGGTTTCCCTCCGTGGAATCCCTAATTTAACCCTAATTCACTTAACAATTCAACGTAGAGATTTGGAGTTTCTACACTCCATGTAAGCGTGTCCTTAAGATGCGTTTATTCCCCTTGAGACCTTGACCACAGTCAAGAAGTCTCTAACCTCCCTTTTGAGGGGAACTACGATTACTCTGATTCCACTCCCGTAAGGATACGTAGGCACAAGATGCGATGTTTTGCCGAGTAAACTTAGAATTAACCCCTTAGGTCTCCTTTCTCACTTTTAATCCCTTTGTACATGTACCTTAAGCAAATAAATAAAGCAAATAGTAAACATTTGAACAAAAGGTTCCTGTAGAGTACTACAGAAGTTTAGGGTGCTAATACCTTCCCTGATCTTAACCAACCCCCGAATCCTAGATCTTTCCCCGCATTGTGTTTACGATGCAAAATAGGTTTTCCCTCTTTTGACCTTTTCCTTCGGATAAATCAAAGAGCGGTTGTGAATTGAATTGCGATTCAAACTCATTAATAGTTTGTGATCCTATTTCCACCACAACAGAAAATGGCGACTTCACTGGGGATGTCTTAACTTTTGAGGGTTATCCCTAATTTGTTCATATTTATTATTATTTGTTTTACTATTCATTTGCATGTATATATTTGTGCTCTGATTTGGGACTGTTCCTCGTGTTGTGAGATAAGTCCTACGCCCGGACTAGTGACATTATTATAGGATGGGGATATATTCGATGAGGCTTATAGGGAGTTGAATCCCGACCAAGCCGATTCGAGAATCACCGCTCAGTTGAGACCTTTTCGAAAATGGTTCGGTTGAACGAGTAATCGTGAAAACTTTTTCCATGGTCGATTGGAGTCTGTGATATTGGGAACCGTAGTACCTTAACACCACCTTGGCCTTATTTAGGACGTAGTGCGGGAACTATGTGGGAGTAGTCCTACAATGGTTGCTACGTGATGCTACACTCAAAAGAGGTTCTCTTGAGAATATTATTAACCCCCGAGTCAATCGGAAGGTTGATAATATCCGAAAGATGGGCTGATGACTTTGGGCACTTTTTAGAACCTTGTTCTGCAGGTACAACTAACCTATAGTACACTCCTCTCGGGGATGGGTAGACCTTAACTCCGCTCACGTACCTTTAACCTAGGACTTTATGTATTCATGTGCATTGCATCCATAAAGCATCCCATTGCATTTTATTTCACGGAATTCAAACATCATTTATGGATATCGCGGGATACCATAAATAAAAAAAATAAAAATAAAAATAAAAAAGAGAAAAATAAAAAAGAAAAAGATTTCCTTGGTACCCCGCAATGTCCGTAAATAGTTGAATTCCATGAAATCTTCATTTGCATTTGCATCATAGCATCATATGTTTTCTTGCATTGCATGCGTCTTCCGTTTTCTCATACTCGGTTTTCTCACCTTCCAGTTTTGTCACCCTGAGTTCTCTGCATCAATACGACCCTTCAAAAGGATGGAAGATCGAAACCAAGAGATCAACCGTGTCGGCCATGAACTCGAAGATCTTCGAGGAGGTGTGGGGCAGATTTTGGAGATGTTACGAGCTCTTAGTGTGAAGGTGGATGCTCATTCTACTGTTGTTTCTGAGACTACTAATACCGTTATGGAATCTCAACCAGCTGTTACTGTCGAGAATGTACTTCCTCACGGTCTTCAATCCGGTTTGGTGCCTCCTAGTGCTCAGCCAGTTCGACGAACTACCCTTCCAAAGTGCAAAACTCCTAACTCCGACCATGGTAAAGGACCTGCACGTTCGAGGAACTGCAAAAAGGCTACTCCTCAACCTTGGCAACATCAGCAGAGTTATGTTCAAGGTTATCCGTGCCCATATGTAGCTACGGTCGCACCTCCTTTCGATCAGCAGTTTCCTACATACCAGCCTGTGCAGTCAGCTCTGGTATATCAAGCATCGATTTATCAACAGCCTTTCGGTTATCCGCCCATGCAGGTTCCTGTCAACAGTCAACGAGTGCCCAACGCTCCTGTTCATCAACAGTCACAGGATCAGGTTCCTTATCTCCGTAAGAGTCAGTATAAGCCTTGTCCTCCAATTCCGATGACTTTCACTGAGTTATACCCCCATTTGGTACAACAAGGTCTGATTACCACCCGTGCTTTGGGTCCTCCGCCTAATCCATTACCTGCAGGTTACAACGCTGCCTCTCATTGTTTATTTCATGAGGGTGCGCCCGACCATGATCTAGAGAATTGCTACGCTCTTAAGAAATTTGTCAGAAATTTGCTAGAAATAAAGAAGTTGTCTTTTAGCGATGCTCAGCCGAAGATCGAAACTCCTCTCAGGGTTCCCCGCTCGTCAAGCTTAAATTCTGCAAAGCATGCTACTCCTGTGGCAAATCAGTCGAATCCAGTAATTATTCAAAGGCCTAGCTCGCTTCATTTCAGTAACCCTCAAGATGATATGACCGGGATCAACAAAGAATTTGGGAAAGTTATTTTGAAGCAACGACTGAAAACTGTTGAAGATGTGACCAGCATAACTGGGGCAAGCCATGACGACTCGCAGTGACCATAAACCAGACGTCCTTTCCATTGAGGCTCCGCCAAAGGAAACTGTTGCTCTTGAATGCAAGATTTCATAAACATTTAGAAGGATTTTTTCCGACAGTTCATTTGTTTATTTATATGTATTTCTCTTCGATTAAGCATATTTAGCATGTACGAACTTGTTTATCTTTGATTAATTAATGCAACGCATATGTTTGTCTTGAATAAATCCATTCGTTTCACTCATTCAAAAAACGTTTTCATAAATCATAATGCCAACTTTACCCGATCTCTTGTTCTGATGGAGAATTGGGGGGAGGATGACGAACCTAAAACGTCAGATCTCTGGTCGTATGCCTTCAATTAAAACCCGCTGATGATGTAAGGCATTGTTTCAAATCCCAAACACTGGAGATATAAGGATGTTAATCCCTCGTTAACCTCTTTAAGCCTTGAAGTAGGAGTTTTTTTTTTAAGAACCTTCATCCTAACCTGGGGCAGGGTAGGTTTCAGTTAAACCGATCGAGCGCTTAGATCCTCAAAAAGGAAGAGCAAACCTTCGAGAATTTATCCTTAGCATCTTAAGAAGTCCAATACAATGACTATCCCTCGGTTACCTAAGGAGTGGGGCAGTCACGAGCCTTTCAAAAGATTTACACGACTTGTGCATAAAAGAATATTCAAAAAGATCAGAGCCCGCTAAGTTAAAACCTACGAAGGAGACTTAGGCAAAACTGGGGCATCCCGCTGGACTCCAAAGTCAGATCAAAAAACGTTGTCCAGGCAAAAGTTAGGGAATAAGAACAACAACCCAGTAGTTTTTTTTAGAATCCCTAATAAAGAACAAAATTGTGTGGCCAATTGCCATAGGTGAGTGACTGCCATGTCCAAAGCCTTGATAAGTTCTCGACCATAGCAAATCCGCTTGAGATATGAGTGTTCGTATCCGATTAACTGAATTAGGATTGGAGAACATCACGAAGAAGGGGTGGGTACAAATATAACTTTGAGCCTATATCTTTTTGTTTCTTAAACCGTGAGCCGAGCCACAATACAACCTTTAAAAGACCTAATTGAAGTAGGACTTCGGTTGAAAGCATACTCGACAAGACCGCGTTTCCTGACTCCTACGAGCTATGCTCAGAAAAATTTCATGTTGGCATTATAATTAAAACTTATATCCTGACTAGTGATTTCGGTCACAAGTTATGGCGATATCTTTTTCAAAACAAAAATTCAAGACAAATATATGTGTGCATTGACAAGCTCAGGATAGGCATTTCAGGCATGACGACTTTGCCTGATATCTTAGAGATTTATATATGGAGATAACCCTTGGAACTTGAAGATCCTGCTAAACAGGGGCAGGCAGTTTCTAGTTCGCTTACCAACGCGAGTCTGACGTTCTTAAGAGCTATTTCTCAAAGATTTCGTCGTAACACGATTAATTTGTGCCAGTTACGTCGATACCTGACGCATCTTTCAAAGAGTTTGAAAACAGTGGGGCAACCAAACTCCGTGTTCTCTATAAAATCCTCTTGAGATGACCCTACCTCACAACGCAAGTATCCTGGGGCACCGTGTGTTTTTAAAAGAAACAAATGGCGACTACTATAAGGTCCTTCAAGATCAAAACCATGTGGTTTCACAACTTTTCTTCATGCACCCGAGGGATTTTACTCACAGCGGCCTTCATTCCCCAGTAAATCTCAGTGTTGCAACAGGCTCCTAAACTATTGCCTCATCACAGTCCCCAGAGAGACTATAAGCTGACAACTTTTTCTGGGGTAACTCGAAAGTGTCCCTCAGGTTTTCTTCTCCCCATGTGAAGACGTGATACTGTGCACCCAAGCAGACTACCTTCTCCGTCAAGAGAATTCAAAATTTTAAAACCAGACTTGGTTCTACCATTGATCTTTCTTACCCATGATTGACGTATTGGTTGCAGAGAACGCAGGGTATCTCCATCGAGATGTTTATTTCATCTCTCGTCCTGTCTCTAGTCTGTTTCGTCAGCATACGCAGGGGCATAAGCATCACATGCCTATTTCATACACATACTCATTACATACTCATTTCATAACATCTTGCATATTTAACTACATAAGACATTAACATACATTCATTAGCATACATTCACATTAACACATGCGTTAGCATTCACAGGTTCATTATGTCTCACCATCATTGGTTGTTACCGCCGAGTAACTGGGTTAGTCCATTCCCTCCAAATAGATTGTCAGCCCTAAGCATAAAATACATATGTACTTCGAGTTTCCCCACAGAGCTTGATCCTCGTGGATGACGGTTACTTCAGCTATCTTTCCTCGCCAGGATAAGATGTTTACCCTTCGAGATCATTCCCTCGATGGAGTCTTGATTACCAGTTTTCTTTCTAGTTCGATCCTAGATTGAATTTCAGTCTTGTCGGTCTTCGAGCCCAACCAGACGTGCATTTATTTTGCACCGTCTAAAAATTTTCACCATGCCTTAGCAGATACGCGACTGTTCTCGCCTGAGAAGCTTATCACTGTACCCGGATGTGCATTTATTCTGCACTATCTTTCAAGAAAATCAATCGCAATCCTTTACAGATACACACCGGTTCACGCCTGGAAAATCTATCAGTACATCTTACAGCATCGGTATGCGACGGTTCTCGCCTGGGAAGCCTATCGATATAACAATCCTACATCTTACAGCATCGGTATGCGACATTTCTCGCCTGAGAAGCCTATCGATATAACAACCTTACACAACAAGATACGCACCTGTTCTCACCTGAGAAGCTTATCATCGATCAGCGACATTTCTCGTCTGAGAAGCTTATCATCGATCAGCACCTGTTCTCACCTGAGAAGCTTATCATCGATCAGCACCAGTTCTCGGCCGAGAAGCTTATCATCATCTGTTATCACCTCTACAAGCAGTTCTTACATGAGAAGCTTATTATTGCCACTCTTGCAAAATAAGCAACATTTCTCGCCTGAGAAGCTGATCCTATCTTCGTTATGACTCGCAGCAAATGGCCATCTCCATTGAGCAGTTGGGCTTCCATTTTCCTTGTCGTCTTGAAGTACGGGGAGGTGTGAACCGAATCGTATTCAGGAGAGCACAGATCTTGAAGTATGAAGAAGTTCATTTACCCTTTAGTAAAAGAAGGAGCGGAATCATATTCAGGAGAGCACAGATCTTGAAGTATGAAGAATTTCATTTACCCTTTAGTAAAAGAAGGAGCGGAATCATATTCAGGAGAGCACAGATCTTGAAGTATGAAGAAGTTCATTTACCCTTTAGTAAAAGAAGGAGCGGAATCATATTCGGGAGAGCACAGATCTTGAAGTATGAAGAAGTTCATTTACCCTTTAGTAAAAGAAGGAGCGGAATCATATTCAGGAGAGCACAGATCTTGAAGTATGAAGAAGTTCATTTACCCTTTAGTAAAAGAAGAATCAGAATCGTATTCCAGGCGCCGACCTTAAATATGAGAAGATTTATATATCAGATAAGCAGCAGCCTCTTTATTTGAGTGCTTATCCATTTTGGCATGTAAGTCCCTTCCAACGATAAGTGACAGTGCTCCCTCGAGAAGCTTATTAGGGCATTTCCCATCAAAGTCCATTTATTTTGGCATACAGCCGGTTTTTTTTACCCTGTATATTTGATACGGATTTCCGAAAAGTCCGTCCGATCCCATCACGAAGGATAGTTTATAGAAGCTTGGATGTTATTCTTTGCTCAATGCTCCAGCATTCTGTAATCGATCTTGCAATCGTGTAGATCCAGTTTTTATTATTAGACATTCCCAAGTGGAGGTCATCTCATAGGTGCCATCTCCATTTAAGGATCTTATTCTTAAAGTCCATTTATTTTGGCATACAGCCGGTTTTTACCCTGTATATTTGCTACGGATTCCCGAAAAGTCCGTTTGATCCCGTCACGAGGGATAGGTTACAGAAGCTTGGATGTTATTCTTTGCTCAATGCTCCATGCATTTTGTGATTGATCTTGCAATCGTACGTGATCCAGTTTTATTTTTAGATTCCCTAGTGGAGGCCGTCTCATAGGTGCCATCTCCATTTGAGAATCTCGTTCCTTTTCTAAAAATGACAATTGGTCGTGTTCGCACCAGTTGACCATCATTTTAGAATTCCCCAGTGTTGTACTGTATCCCAGCGCGTCGTTTTCCCCAGTGTGTTCCTCTCGTAGCATTTGTCCTTGCGTCGTCATATTCATCAACATTTTTGCATTCATCATTCCAGCATACGCATCATATCATATTCATGACATCGTCTGCATTAGTCTGTTCTCGTTTGGTCCATAGCATTGCATATCGCCACATATAAGGGCAAAATTTTTGGTTATCTATATTTAAATCCCTCCACCATGATTCCTCGAGTCTCCATCACTCAAATCATCCGGTGTAGCTATTTAAATAGGGGCAACTGTAATACCCCAAATTTTACCCTTTATATTTAGTCAGTCATTTCGCATAGCATCTCATCTGTGCATCTGCTAACCACTATCAAGTCATGGAGGTGTTTGTTTTGCAGGATTGGTTCCAGGGGTATTTTGGTCATTTTACGTGGATTCCGCTAATTCTTTGAAGACGGGTTGTTACTAAGCTTTGAGACATTTGAGACACTATTTCTGAGGCATTTATTTATCACATGGTTTGATTATATCAAGGCGTCAATCCGATGTGTTCGATATTGAAATTTGTCGGGCACAACTGGATTTAAGATCCATTTCATCGCTCATGGTTTTTTTCCAGAGCACTTCCATTTCTGTTAATAAGGCGCAGTTTAATTGGGTATTATTGGATTGTTGCTCATAGCATTTGGTCAGTGGAATTCAATTACGGGCAATGTCATCGTTGATACTGAATCTGTTGTGATTACGGCGCACATCCGCGTTTGGTTATAAAATTGTTGGCTAGAATTTAAGTTGGAATGCAAGTGAATGTAGTCAGGTGATGAGATTAGGACTATAAACGAGACAAGTACATGAACAAGAATATCATTCGTGAATATTTATGGTTTATGACTAGAATAATGAATTTAAATATTTGTGGATTTATTCACAAATGTTTATAATTTATAACTAGAAATAAATATAAATAGATTCAAAGTTGAATGATCATGATTATAAATGAAAATTTTGGAATTTTTATTTCATAAGAATATCATTGTACAAAAGGAAGTGAATCACTTCACATTTGAATTGTTGTAAGATTACATGTACAGATGTTACTTCTATCCTAAAAGTCCTAAGATCCCTAAGCTTCAAAGTGGTCTTCATGTTATTCCCTTTGAGTTCTTCATACATCTCAATTACCTGAAAAAAATAGGAAAGCAAAACAGAAGCAAGAAAGGGTTAGAAGTTATCTTCGACACTCTCAGAACAGCGTCATCATTGAGTGCCGGGAGTGGCACGACCGAAGCCGCATCCTACCCCCGTTACCGATTCGTGCCATTGGCGTCAGATCAAGAAATTTTCGTTCTTATCAATGCAGGACAACCGAGAGATGAAGAAGTAAAAGAAGTTCGGGCCGATAAATGATTAACTGAAAAGGGTCTATGCCATCATCGAGTAAATCCCATTTGGTTTCCAAACTGATACAAGGGTAAAACAGCACAGCAAATTCGGACTCAGACCCGGATGCCGGCAGGTCTGAATCGCTTTGTTTTCGAAGATTTCCAACACCTGAAATTCGCCAACAGCATCAGTACAAAGTTTATAACAGAACTCAAAACCAAAACAGTTCATAAGCTGCACCTAAATTGCATAAACAAAACAACTCACAGGATGCTCAAAGGAATAAAAAACAATTCACAAGCCGCTGAACCAGCTCGAAAAATAGAATGGCAAGTACATCAAAAGAATCAAGTTCAAGAACAATATCAGTTATAGGCTGTCTAAAAATTGAATGCAAATCATTATTCACAGCCACAGAACACAGAACAGTCCCGGAAACAAGTCCAGTTCCTACCACAGAAGGAATACTCAACAACATCGAAAAGCATACGGCATCAATTCGAAGAACCAGTTCAGCAGAAAAAACCAGAAACATGGCACGGTTCAACAAACATCAAACCTAGGTTAAGATTCAAAAGTTCAGATCATACCAGTCACAACCAAACCCGTAAAGCACAAGAGAAAGAGTCAAAGAAGGTAGAGTCAAATGGCATCAGAAAGAGAATAAATCCATACCATAAGAAGCATATCAGTTCACCAGGACAATTCATGCCCTCAAATGTCCAAAGCATGAAGGGCTCAGTCTGAACATCATTGCCCCAAGCTATAATGGAATCAATTGAGACAAACCATCTGCAAGCAGAGGAGATACCAGAAAACTGAGTCCAATGGCGAATTAGACACCATAACAAGAACTCATGAAACATCAGCACACAAAGGCTCCAACGCAGGTTCAGACAAGTATCATCACTACCAACGACCTCCCTCGGCAACATTCGATCCGACCGGGACTTTAGCACCTGTTCTGAAAGAAAAAGAGGAAAATAAGTGAATCCCAATCAATGGTTAAACTAAATGAAGCAAGTTCGCGAAGAACCATAATGCGAGTAAATTCACAAACTATTCAAATAGATATCGATTCATCAAGTCTCGACAAGTGGATATCCACATTGGAAACTAATTCAGTCAATCCAAAGGAATAAAAAATAAGGGCCAGCCAAATTGAATGTGAACACGGATAACCAAATCAGAGAGGAATCAATCAATCTCACAAAGCCCCTTCGAGCAGACCTGGAAAAGGAAAGAAAAGATCTAAGTAAATCTGAAAATAAAATCAAATCAACCGAATCCAATCGTTTCATGAAAAAAATCCAATCATCGCAAATCACATTGTATCAGGAAAAGTAACGGAAGTCCAAAGGCCCAAAAAGGGAGAAATCAAGAGTGTATAAAAGAGAGATACAACCTGTGTGAAGAGACTAGACAAAAGCGCGAACAAAACCCTAGCGGGAGAGCGGCCGCGAGATCGAAGAGGAGAAGAGGGACAACGAAACCCTCGCGCGAAGCTCCCGTGACCACCGTGACTGCCTTCACCGACGACGGGTAATCAACGGCTCTAGCCTCAGCTATCAATCCATCACAGGCCGCCGCGAGTCTCAGAAAGATATCATCATCGACGGTCAAAAGGAACAACAAAGCCGACATCACTCTAAACCCTCAACTAAGGTTGAGCTTGTTTTTTACTCTGTATTTTCATTTGTTCTGTTTCAGAGATGATAGGTGGAAGACGAGAAGGGAAGTTACGAAAGGGTGACGAGCTTCACGGTCGCGGATGAAGAAGAGGACTAGAGTACGAGAGATGAGGAAGACGAAGGCACAACGGCGCCGCGGGGATAATAGGGTTCTGAAACCCTAAATTTGTTTTTTGATACATCCTCACCAACCGGGTTGGGTCCGGAGGTGATTACCGGCCCAACCCCTTTTATTTTTCTTTTTTTTGTTTTCTATAATTAGTTATTAAATTTTATTAAAACCTTTTTTAAGTAAATATAAAAATTGTTTTTTAAAATAATAACTCTAAATCCTAACTAAAGCCATTTTTAAGATAAACATTAAAAGTAAAACCCTTTTTTAAAATAATTAAATTAAAACTATTTTTTTGAAAATTAAACTTAATCTTTTTATGTTTAAACTTCTTTTTTTTAACTTAATCAAATTTCTTTCTTTCTAAACAACAAAAATCTCCAATATTGCACTTTTGTCTAATGACCCGTCCAATTATCGTCTGACTTTGCCTACTAACACGTGTGTTCATTTTTGCAGCTCATTACGTTGTGTTTTTATTCAAATTTCATTATCATATTGTATTTGCTCCTCTCATGTAACCTCGCGAATCCTAACAATCGCGCTTTAGTCTCTGTCTTTAAGTTTCTGCTTGTATGCCTTACTGTCTGCATTTTTATTTCTGTTTGCATGATTTAAATCTCACACTTTCATCAATTACTCTGTCACATTACACACATCCGAAGGGTAGGCCTAGCCGTTTGACCGCCGTGTCAATAGTCCTCAACTTCAAACCCTTACAACCTTACAAACCCTAATTTTCACAAATGCCTCGCCGCAGGCAAGATTACAATTTTACCCCTAGCATTAGGTCAAAAAGCCGCCGCGCTCATTTTAGGGTTTCCCGCCGTGGAATCCCTAATTTAACCCTAATTCACTTAACAATTCAACGTAGAGATTGGGAGTTTCTACACTCCATGTAAGCGTGTCCTTAAGATGCGTTTATTCCCCTTGAGACCTTGACCACAGTCAAGAAGTCTCTAACCTCCCTTTTGAGGGGAACTACGATTACTCTGATTCCACTCCCGTAAGGATACGTAGGCACAAGATGCGATGTCTTGCCGAGTAAACTTAGAATTAACCCCTTAGGTCTCCTTTCTCACTTTTAATCCCTTTGTACATATACCTTAAGCAAATAAATAAAGCAAATAGTAAACATTTGAACAAAAGGTTCCTGTAGAGTACTACAGAAGTTTAGGGTGCTAATACCTTCCTTGATCTTAACCAACCCCCGAATCCTAGATCTTTCCCCGCATTGTGTTTACGATGCAAAATAGGTTTTCCCTCTTTTGACCTTTTCCTTCGGATAAATCAAAGAGCGGTTGTGAATTGAATTGCGATTCAAACTCATTAATAGTTTGTGATCCTATTTCCACCGCAACAAGTAGAAAAATAAAAATATAATTAATTTTTTACATCTTCTATAGTCTATTATGTTTTTTTTAGCGATAAAAAAACCTAACACTTTGGGATGGTGAAAAAAATATTGAATATTTTGAGGTGTAATATACAATAAGTCAACGTGAATACGATGAATATAAACAATGTTGAGCTTGGTTATTTTATTTTAATTTTTATGCATATGTATAGATTATGGGCTATTAATTTGTAGTCTCTTAACTTAGTTTCTTAGAGGTGAAGAAATCAAAAAATTTGTGATGGAGCAGAAGAAAATCATAGAAACTTTTTACATCTATTATACCATAATACAATGTGATTATGGTGAATACAATTAAAATTCAGATTGAATATTTAATTTTAGTGATTACCCATGTAGATATAATCTATTTGCAATTCATTTATAGTTTTTTAACTATCTAACTTAGTGACGAAGAAAGATGAAAATTTGTGATTTAGAGGAAACATATGGAATATATTTACATCTAATTTACCTTAACTCAATGTGAAAAAGGCAAATATAAATACATTAGAGCTTGATTATTTAATTGAATTAATATCAAATTTATAAAAATAATATGTCATGGATTATAGTCTTTTAACTTTATTTTTTAGTGGGGAAAAACCAAAAATTTTGTGATGGAGTAGAAAAATAAAATATAATTAATGTTTTACATCTGCTATAGTCTATTATGTTTTTTTTAGCGATAAAAAAACCTAAAACTTTGGGATGGTGAAAAAAAATATTGAATATTTTTAGGTGTAATATACAATAAGTCAAATTAAGAACGATGAATATAAACAATGTTGAGCTTGGTTAATTTATTTTAATTGTTATGCATATGTATAGATTACGTGCCATTCATTTGTAGTCTCTTAACTTAGTTTCTTAGAGGTGAAGAAATAAAAAAAATCGTGATGGAGCAGAAGAAAATCATAGAAACTTTTTACATCTATTATACAATAATACAATGTGATTATGGTGAATACAATTAAAATTCAGATTGAATATTTAATTTTAGTGATTACCCATGTAGATATAATCTATTTGCAATTCCTTTATAGTTTTTTAACTATCTGACTTAGTGACGAAGAAAGATGAAAATTCGTGATTTAGAAGAAGCATATGGAATATATTTACATCTAATTTACCTTAATTCAACGTGAAAAAGGCAAATATAAATACATTAGAGCTTGATTATTTAATTGAATTAATATCAATTTTATAAAAAAATATATGTCATGGATTATAGTCCTTTAACTTTGTTTTTTAGTGGGGAAAAGCCTAAACTTTTGTGATGGAGTAGAAAAATAAAATATAATTTATTTTTTACATCTTCTATAGTCTATTATGTTTTTTTTAGCGATAAAAAACCCTAACACTTTGGGATGGTGAAAAAAATATTGAATATTTTGAGGTGTAATATACAATAAGTCAACGTGAATACGATGAATATAAACAATGTTGAGCTTGGTTATTTTATTTTAATTGTTATGCATATGTATAGATTATGGGCTATTAGCTTGTAGTCTCTTAACTTAGTTTCTTAGAGGTGAAGAAATCAAAAAAATTGTGATGGAGCAGAAGAAAATCATAGAAACTTTTTACATCAATTATACCATAATACAATGTGATTATGGTGAATACAATTAAAATTCAGATTGAATATTTAATTTTAGTGATTACCCATGTAGATATAATCTATTTGCAATTCATTTATAGTTTTTTAACTATATAACTTAGTGACGAAGAAAGATGAAAATTTGTGATTTAGAGGAAACATATGGAATATATTTACATCTAATTTACCTTAACTCAATGTGAAAAAGGAAAATATAAATACATTAGAGCTTGATTATTTAATTGAATTAATATCAAATTTATAAAAATAATATGTCATGGATTATAGTCTTTTAACTTTGTTTTTTAGTGGGGAAAAACCAAAAATTTTGTGATGGAGTAGAAAAATAAAATATAATTAATGTTTTACATCTGCTATAGTCTATTATGTTTTTTTTAGCGATAAAAAAACCTAAAACTTTGGGATGGTGAAAAAAAATATTGAATATTTTTAGGTGTAATATACAATAAGTCAATGTGAGAACGATGAATATAAACAATGTTGAGCTTGGTTAATTTATTTTAATTGTTATGCATATGTATAGATTTTGGGCCATTCATTTGTAGTCTCTTAACTTAGTTTCTTAGAGGTGAAGAAATAAAAAAAAATCGTGATGGAGCAGAAGAAAATCATAGAAACTTTTTACATCTATTATACAATAATACAATGTGATTATGGTGAATATAATTAAAATTTAGATTGAATATTTAATTTTAGTGATTACCCATGTAGATATAATCTATTGTCATTCATTTATAGTCTTTTAACTATCTGACTTAGTGACGAAGAAAGATGAAAATTCGTGATGGAGAAGAAACATATTGAATATATTTACATCTAATTTACCTTAATTCAATGTGAAAAAGGCAAATATAAATACATTAGAGCTTGATTATTTAATTTAGTTAATATCAATTTTATATAAAATATATATCATGGATTATAGTCTTTTAACTTTGTTTTTTCATGGGGAAAAATCTAAAAATTTTGTGATGGAGTAGAAAAATAAAATATAATTAACTTTTTACATCTGCTATAGTCTATTATGTTTTTTTTTAGCGATAAAAAAACCTAAAACTTTGGGATGGTGAAAAAAGATATTGAATACTTTTAAGTGTAATATACAATAAGTCAACGTGAATACGATGAATATAAACAATGTTGAGCTTGGTTAATTTATTTTAATTGTTATGCATATATATAGCTTATGGGCCATTCATTTGTAGTCTCTTAACTTAGTTTCTTAGAGGTAAAAAAATCAAAAAATTAGTGATGGAGCAGAAGAAAATCATTAAAAGCTTTTACATCTATTATACCATAATACAATGTGATTATGGTGAATACAATTAAAATTCAGATTGAATATTTAATTTTAGTGATTACCCATGTAGATATAATCTATTTGCAATTCCTTTATAGTTTTTTAACTATCTGACTTAGTGACGAAGAAAGATGAAAATTTGTGATGGAGAAGAAACATATTGAATATATTTACAACTAATTTACCTTAATTCAATGTGAAAAAGGAAAATATAAATACATTAGAGCTTGATTAGTTAATTGAGTTAATATCAATTTTATATAAAATATATGTCAATGGTTATAGTCTTTTAACTTTGTTTTTTAGTGGGGAAAACCTAAAATTTTGTGATGGAGTAGAAAAATAAAATATAATTAAATTTTTACGTCTGCTAGAGGTTATTATGTTTCTTTTTAGCGATAAAAAAACCTAAAACTTTGGGATGGTGAAAAAAATATTGAATATTTTTAAGTGTCATATACAATAAGTCAATGTGAGTACGATTAATATAAACAATGTTGAGCTTGGTTAATTTATTTTAATTGTTATTCATATTTATAGATTACGGGCCATTTATTTGTAGTCTCTTAACTTAGTTTCTTAGAGGTGAAGAAATCAAAAAAATTGTGATGGAGCAGAAGAAAATCATAGAAACTTTTTACATCTATTATACAATAATACAATGTAATAATGGTGAATATAATCAAAATAAAGATTGAATATTTAATTTTAGTCATTACCCATGTAGATATAATCTATTTGTCATTCATTTATAGTCTTTTAACTATCTAACTTAGTGACGAAGAAAGATGAAAATTCGTGATGGAGAAGAAACATATTGAATATATTTACATCTAATTTACCATAATTCAATGTCAAAAGGGAAATATAAATACATTAGAGCTTGATTATTTAATTCAATTAATATCAATTTTATAAAAAATATATGTCATGGATTATAGTATTTTATCTTTCATTTTTAGTGGGGAAAAACCTTAAATTTTGTGATGGAGTATAAAATAATAAAATATGATTAATTTTTTACATCTATTATAGTCTATTATGTTTTTTTTAGCGATAAAAAAACCTAAAACTTTGGGATGGTGAAAAAAAATATTGAATACTTTTAGGTGTAATATACAATAATTCAATGTGAGTACGATGAATATAAACAATGTTGAGCTTGGTTAATTTATTTTAATTGTTATGCATATGTATAAACTATGGGCTATTAATTTGTAGTCTCTTAACTTAGTTTCTTAGAGGTGAAGAAATCAAAAAAATTATGATGGAGCAGAAGAAAATCATAGAAACTTTTTACATCTATTATACCATAATACAATGTGATTATGGTGAATACAATTAAAATTCAGATTGAATATTTAATTTTAGTGATTACCCATGTAGATATAATCTATTTGCAATTCCTTTATAGTTTTTTAACTATCTGACTTAGTGACGAAGAAAGATGAAAATTCGTGATTTAGAAGAAACATATGGAATATATTTACATCTAATTTACCTTAATTCAACGTGAAAAAGGTAAATACAAATACATTAGAGCTTGATTATTTAATTGAATTAATATCAATTTTATAAAAAATATATGTCATGGATTATAGTCTCTTAACTTTGTTTTTTAGTGGGGAAAAGCCTAAAATTTTGTGATGGAGTAGAAAAATAAAATATAATTAATTTTTTACATCTTCTATAGTCTATTATGTTTTTTTAGCGATAAAAAAACCTAACACTTTGGGATGGTGAAAAAAAATATTGAATACTTTTAGGTGTAATATACAATAATTCAATGTGTGTACGATGAATATAAACAATGTTGAGCTTGGTTAATTTATTTTAATTGTTATGCATATGTATAAACTATGGGCTATTAATTTGTAGTCTCTTAACTTAGTTTCTTAGAGGTGAAGAAATCAAAAAAATTGTGATGGAGCAGAAGAAAATCATAGAAACTTTTTACATCTATTATACCATAATACAATGTGATTATGGTGAATACAATTAAAATTCAGATTGAATATTTAATTTTAGTGATTACCCATGTAGATATAATCTATTTGCAATTCCTTTATAGTTTTTTAACTGTCTGACTTAGTGACGAAGAAAGATGAAAATTCGTGATTTAGAAGAAACATATGGAATATATTTACATCTAATTTACCTTAATTCAACGTGAAAAAGGTAAATACAAATACATTAGAGCTTGATTATTTAATTGAATTAATATCAATTTTATAAAAAATATATGTCATGGATTATAGTCTTTTAACTTTGTTTTTTAGTGGGGAAAAACCAAAAATTTTGTGATGGAGTAGAAAAATAAAATATAATTAATGTTTTACATCTGCAATAGTCTATTATGTTTTTTTTAGCGATAAAAAAACCTAAAACTTTGGGATGGTGAAAAAAATATTGAATATTTTTAGGTGTAATATACAATAAGTCAAAGTGGGAGCGATGAATATAAACAATGTTGAGCTTGGTTAATTTATTTTAATTTTTATGCATATGTATAGATTTTGAGCCATTCATTTGTAGTCTCTTAACTTAGTTTCTTAGAGGTGAAGAAATAAAAAAATCTGTGATGGAGCAGAAGAAAATCATAGAAACTTTTTACATCTATTATACAATAATACAATGTGATTATGGTGAATATAAATAACATTTAGATTGAATATTTAATTTTAGTGATTACCCATGTAGATATAATCTATTTGCCATTCATTTATAGTTTTTTAACTATATGACTTAGTGACGAAGAAAGATGAAAATTCGTGACGGAGAAGAAACATATTGAATATATTTACATCTAATTTACCTTAATTCAATGTGAAAAAGGCAAATATAAATACATTAGAGCTTGATTATTTAATTAGGTTAACATCAATTTTATATAAAATATATATCATGGATTATAGTCTTTTAACTTTGTTTTTTAGTGGGGAAAAATCTAAAAATTTTGTGATGGAGTAGAAAAATAAAATATAATTAATTTTTTACATCTGCTATAGTCTATTATGTTTTTTTTAGCGATAAAAAAACCTAAAACTTTGGGATGGTGAAAAAAATATTGAATATTTTTAGGTGTAATATACAATAAATCAATGTGAGAACGATGAATATAAACATTGTTGAGCTTGGTTAATTTATTTTAATTGTTATGCATATGTATAGATTTTGGGCCATTCATTTGTAGTCTCTTAACTTAGTTTCATAGAGGTGAAGAAATAAAAAAATTTGTGATGGAGCAGAAGAAAATCATAGAAACTTTTTACATCTATTATACAATAATACAATGTGATTATGGTGAATATAATTAAAATTTAGATTGAATATTTAATTTTAGTGATTACCCATGTAGATATAATCTATTTGCCATTCATTTATAGTTTTTTAACTATATGACTTAGTGACGAAGAAAGATGAAAATTCGTGATGGAGAAGAAACATATTGAATATATTTACATCTAATTTACCTTAATCCAACGTGAAAAAGGCAAATATAAATACATTAGAGCTTGATTATTTAATTAGGTTAATATCAATTTTATATAAAATATATGTCATGGATTATAGTCTTTTAACTTTGTTTTTTAGTAGTGAAAAAACTAAAATTTTGTGATGGAGTAGAAAAATAAAATATAATTAATTTTTTACATCTGCTTTAGTCTATTATGCTTTTTTTAGCGATAAAAAAATCTAAAACTTTGGGATGGTGAAAAAAAATATTGAATACTTTTAGGTGTAATATACAATAAGTCAATGTGAATACGACGAATATAAACAATGTTGAGCTTGGTTAATTTATTTTAATTGTTATGCATATGTATAAACTATGGGCTATTAATTTGTAGTCTCTTAACTTAGTTTCTTAGAGGTGAAGAAATCAAAAAAATTGTGATGGAGCAGAAGAAAATCATAGAAACTTTTTACATCTATTATACCATAATACAATGTGATTATGGTGAATACCATTAAAATTCAGATTGAATATTTAATTTTAGTGATTACTCATGAAGATATAATCTATTTGTAATTCCTTTATAGTTTTTTAACTGTCTGACTTAGTGACGAAGAAAGATGAAAATTCGTGATTTAGAAGAAACATATGGAATATATTTACATCTAATTTACCTTAATTCAACGTGAAAAAGATAAATATAAATACATTAGAGCTTGATTATTTAATTGAATTAATATCAATTTTATAAAAAATATATGTCATGGATTATAGTCTTTTAACTTTGTTTTTTAGTGGGGAAAAGCCTAAAGTTTTGTGATGGAGTAGAAAAATAAAATATAATCAATTTTTTACATCTTCTATAGTCTATTATGTGTTTTTTAGCGATAAAAAAACCTAACACTTCGGGATGGTGAAAAAAATATTGAATATTTTGAGGTGTAATATACAATAAGTCAACGTGAATACGATGAATATAAACAATGTTGAGCTTGGTTATTTTATTTTAATTGTTATGCATATGTATAGATTATGGGCTATTAATTTGTAGTCTCTTAACTTAGTTTCTTAGAGGTGAAGAAATCAAAAAATTTGTGATGGAGCAGAAGAAAATCATCGAAACGTTTTACATCTATTATACCATAATACAATGTGATTATGGTGAATACAATTAAAATTCAGATTGAATATTTAATTTTAGTGATTACCCATGTAGATATAATCTATTTGCAATACATTTATAGTTTTTTAACTATCTAACTTAGTGACGAAGAAAGATGAAAATTTGTGATTTAGAAGAAACATATGGAATATATTTACATCTAATTTACCTTAATTCAATGTGAAAAAGGCAAATATAAATACATTTGAGCTTGATTATTTAATTGGATTAATATTAAATTTATAAAAAATATATGTCATGGATTATAGTCTTTTAACTTTGTTTTTTAGTGGGGAAAAACCAAAAATTTTGTGATGGAGTAGAAAAATAAAATATAATTAATGTTTTACATCTGCTATAGTCTATTATGTTTTTTTTAGCGATAAAAAAACCTAAAACTTTGGGATGGTGAAAAAAATATTGAGTATTTTTAGGTGTAATATACAATAAGTCAAAGTGAGAGCGATGAATATAAAAAATGTTGAGTTTGGTTAATTTATTTTAATTTTTATGCATATGTATAGATTTTGGGCCATTCATTTGTAGACTCTTAACTTAGTTTCTTAGAGGTGAAGAAATAAAAAAATTTGTGATGGAGCAGAAGAAAATCATAGAAACTTTTTACATCTATTATACAATAATACAATGTGATTATGGTGAATATAAATAAAATTTAGATTGAATATTTAATTTTAGTGATTACCCATGTAGATATAATCTATTTGCCATTCATTTATAGTTTTTTAACTATATGACTTAGTGACGAAGAAAGATGAAAATTCGTGATGGAGAAGAAACATATTGAATATATTTACATCTAATTTACCTTAATTCAATGTGAAAAAGGCAAATATAAATACATTAGAGCTTGATTATTTAATTAGGTTAATATCAATTTTATATAAAATATATATCATGGATTATAGTCTTTTAACTTTGTTTTTTAGTGGGGAAAAATCTAAAAATTTTGTGATGGAGTAGAAAAATAAAATATAATTAATTTTTCACATCTGCTATAGTCTATTATGTTTTTTTTAGCGATAAAAAAACCTAAAACTTTGGGATGGTGAAAAAGATATTGAATATTTTTAGGTGTAATATACAATAAATCAATGTGAGAACGATGAATATAAACATTGTTGAGCTTGGTTAATTTATTTTAATTGTTATGCATATGTATAGATTTTGGGCCATTCATTTGTAGTCTCTTAACTTAGTTTCATAGAGGTGAAGAAATAAAAAAATTTGTGATGGAGCAGAAGAAAATCATAGAAACTTTTTACATCTATTATACAATAATACAATGTGATTATGGTGAATATAATTAAAATTTAGATTGAATATTTAATTTTAGTGACTACCCATGTAGATATAATCTATTTGCCATTCATTTATAGTTTTTTAACTATATGACTTAGTGACGAAGAAAGATGAAAATTCGTGATGGAGAAGAAACATATTGAATATATTTACATCTAATTTACCTTAATCCAACGTGAAAAAGGCAAATATAAATACATTAGAGCTTGATTATTTAATTAGGTTAATATCAATTTTATATAAAATATATGTCATGGATTATAGTCTTTTAACTTTGTTTTTTAGTGGTGAAAAAACTAAAATTTTGTGATGGAGTAGAAAAATAAAATATAATTAATTTTTTACATCTGCTTTAGTCTATTATGCTTTTTTTAGCGATAAAAAAATCTAAAACTTTGGGATGGTGAAAAAAAATATTGAATACTTTTAGGTGTAATATACAATAAGTCAATGTGAATACGACGAATATAAACAATGTTGAGCTTGGTTAATTTATTTTAATTGTTATGCATATGTATAAACTATGGGCTATTAATTTGTAGTCTCTTAACTTAGTTTCTTAGAGGTGAAGAAATCAAAAAAATTGTGATGGAGCAGAAGAAAATCGTAGAAACTTTTTACATCTATTATACCATAATACAATGTGATTATGGTGAATACCATTAAAATTCAGATTGAATAATTAATTTTAGTGATTACTCATGAAGATATAATCTATTTGTAATTCCTTTATAGTTTTTTAACTGTCTGACTTAGTGACGAAGAAAGATGAAAATTCGTGATTTAGAAGAAACATATGGAATATATTTACATCTAATTTACCTTAATTCAACGTGAAAAAGATAAATATAAATACATTAGAGCTTGATTATTTAATTGAATTAATATCAATTTTATAAAAAATATATGTCATGGATTATAGTCTTTTAACTTTGTTTTTTAGTGGGGAAAAGCCTAAAGTTTTGTGATGGAGTAGAAAAATAAAATATAATCAATTTTTTACATCTTCTATAGTCTATTATGTGTTTTTTAGCGATAAAAAAACCTAACACTTCGGGATGGTGAAAAAAATATTGAATATTTTGAGGTGTAATATACAATAAGTCAACGTGAATACGATGAATATAAACAATGTTGAGCTTGGTTATTTTATTTTAATTGTTATGCATATGTATAGATTATGGGCTATTAATTTGTAGTCTCTTAACTTAGTTTCTTAGAGGTGAAGAAATCAAAAAATTTGTGATGGAGCAGAAGAAAATCATCGAAACGTTTTACATCTATTATACCATAATACAATGTGATTATGGTGAATACAATTAAAATTCAGATTGAATATTTAATTTTAGTGATTACCCATGTAGATATAATCTATTTGCAATACATTTATAGTTTTTTAACTATCTAACTTAGTGACGAAGAAAGATGAAAATTTGTGATTTAGAAGAAACATATGGAATATATTTACATCTAATTTACCTTAATTCAATGTGAAAAAGGCAAATATAAATACATTTGAGCTTGATTATTTAATTGGATTAATATTAAATTTATAAAAAATATATGTCATGGATTATAGTCTTTTAACTTTGTTTTTTAGTGGGGAAAAACCAAAAATTTTGTGATGGAGTAGAAAAATAAAATATAATTAATGTTTTACATCTGCTATAGTCTATTATGTTTTTTTTAGCGATAAAAAAACCTAAAACTTTGGGATGGTGAAAAAAATATTGAGTATTTTTAGGTGTAATATACAATAAGTCAAAGTGAGAGCGATGAATATAAAAAATGTTGAGTTTGGTTAATTTATTTTAATTTTTATGCATATGTATAGATTTTGGGCCATTCATTTGTAGACTCTTAACTTAGTTTCTTAGAGGTGAAGAAATAAAAAAATTTGTGATGGAGCAGAAGAAAATCATAGAAACTTTTTACATCTATTATACAATAATACAATGTGATTGTGGTGAATATAAATAAAATTTAGATTGAATATTTAATTTTAGTGATTACCCATGTAGATATAATCTATTTGCCATTCATTTATAGTTTTTTAACTATATGACTTAGTGACGAAGAAAGATGAAAATTCGTGATGGAGAAGAAACATATTGAATATATTTACATCTAATTTACCTTAATTCAATGTGAAAAAGGCAAATATAAATACATTAGAGCTTGATTATTTAATTAGGTTAATATCAATTTTATATAAAATATATATCATGGATTATAGTCTTTTAACTTTGTTTTTTAGTGGGGAAAAATCTAAAAATTTTGTGATGGAGTAGAAAAATAAAATATAATTAATTTTTTACATCTGCTATAGTCTATTATGTTTTTTTTAGCGATAAAAAAACCTAAAACTTTGGGATGGTGAAAAAGATATTGAATATTTTTAGGTGTAATATACAATAAATCAATGTGAGAACGATGAATATAAACATTGTTGAGCTTGGTTAATTTATTTTAATTGTTATGCATATGTATAGATTTTGGGCCATTCATTTGTAGTCTCTTAACTTAGTTTCATAGAGGTGAAGAAATAAAAAAATTTGTGATGGAGCAGAAGAAAATCATAGAAACTTTTTACATCTATTATACAATAATACAATGTGATTATGGTGAATATAATTAAAATTTAGATTGAATATTTAATTTTAGTGACTACCCATGTAGATATAATCTATTTGCCATTCATTTATAGTTTTTTAACTATATGACTTAGTGACGAAGAAAGATGAAAATTCGTGATGGAGAAGAAACATATTGAATATATTTACATCTAATTTACCTTAATCCAACGTGAAAAAGGCAAATATAAATACATTAGAGCTTGATTATTTAATTAGGTTAATATCAATTTTATATAAAATATATGTCATGGATTATAGTCTTTTAACTTTGTTTTTTAGTGGTGAAAAAACTAAAATTTTGTGATGGAGTAGAAAAATAAAATATAATTAATTTTTTACATCTGCTTTAGTCTATTATGCTTTTTTTAGCGATAAAAAAATCTAAAACTTTGGGATGGTGAAAAAAAATATTGAATACTTTTAGGTGTAATATACAATAAGTCAATGTGAATACGACGAATATAAACAATGTTGAGCTTGGTTAATTTATTTTAATTGTTATGCATATGTATAAACTATGGGCTATTAATTTGTAGTCTCTTAACTTAGTTTCTTAGAGGTGAAGAAATCAAAAAAATTGTGATGGAGCAGAAGAAAATCGTAGAAACTTTTTACATCTATTATACCATAATACAATGTGATTATGGTGAATACCATTAAAATTCAGATTGAATATTTAATTTTAGTGATTACTCATGAAGATATAATCTATTTGTAATTCCTTTATAGTTTTTTAACTGTCTGACTTAGTGACGAAGAAAGATGAAAATTCGTGATTTAGAAGAAACATATGGAATATATTTACATCTAATTTACCTTAATTCAACGTGAAAAAGATAAATATAAATACATTAGAGCTTGATTATTTAATTGAATTAATATCAATTTTATAAAAAATATATGTCATGGATTATAGTCTTTTAACTTTGTTTTTTAGTGGGGAAAAAACTAAAATTTTGTGATGGAGTAGAAGAATAAAATATAATTAATTTTTTACATTTGCTTTAGTCTATTATGTTTTTTTTAGCGATAAAAAAATCTAAAACTTTGGGATGGTGAAAAAAAATATTGAATACTTTTAGGTGTAATATACAATAAGTCAATCAATGTGAATATGATGAATATAAACAATGTTGAGCTTGGTTAATTTATTTTAATTGTTATGCATATGTATAGATTTTGGGCCATTCATTTGTAGTCTCTTAAATTAGTTTCTTACAGGTGAAGAAATAAAAAAATTTGTGATGGAGCAGAAGAAAATCATAGAAACTTTTTACATCTATTATACAATAATACAATGTGCTTATGGTGAATATAATTAAAATTTAGATTGAATATTTAATTTTAGTGATTACCCATGTAGATATAATCTATTTGCCATTCATTTATAGTTTTTTAACTATCTGACTTAGTGACGAAGAAAGATGAAAATTCGTGATGGAGAAGAAACATATTGAATATATTTACATCTAATTTACCTTAATCCAACGTGAAAAAGGCAAATATAAATACATTAGAGCTTGATTATTTAATTAGGTTAATATCAATTTTATATAAAATATATGTCATGGATTATAGTCTTTTAACTTTGTTTTTTAGTGGTGAAAAAACTAAAATTTTGTGATGGAGTAGAAAAATAAAATATAATTAATTTTTTACATTTGCTTTAGTCTATTATGTTTTTTTTCGCGATAAAAAAATCTAAAACTTTGGGATGGTGAAAAAAAATATTGAATACTTTTAGGTGTAATATACAATAAGTCAATCAATGTGAATATGATGAATATAAACAATGTTGAGCTTGGTTAATTTATTTTAATTGTTATGCATATGTATAGATTTTGGGCCATTAATTTGTAGTCTCTTAAATTAGTTTCTTACAGGTGAAGAAATAAAAAAATTTGTGATGGATCAGAAGAAAATCATAGAAACTTTTTACATCTATTATACAATAATACAATGTGCTTATGGTGAATATAAATAAAATTTAGATTGAATATTTAATTTTAGTGATTACCCATGTAGATATAATCTATTTGCCATTCATTTATAGTTTTTTAACTATATGACTTAGTGACGAAGAAAGATGAAAATTCGTGATGGAGAAGAAACATATTGAATATATTTACATCTAATTTACCTTAATCCAACGTGAAAAAGGCAAATATAAATACATTAGAGCTTGATTATTTAATTAGGTTAATATCAATTTTATATAAAATATATGTCATGGATTATAGTCTTTTAACTTTGTTTTTTAGTGGTGAAAAAACTAAAATTTTGTGATGGAGTAGAAAAATAAAATATAATTAATTTTTTACATTTGCTTTAGTCTATTATGTTTTTTTTAGCGATAAAAAAATCTAAAACTTTGGGATGGTGAAAAAAAATATTGAATACTTTTAGGTGTAATATACAATAAGTCAATCAATGTGAATATGATGAATATAAACAATGTTGAGCTTGGTTAATTTATTTTAATTGTTATGCATATGTATAGATTTTGGGCCATTCATTTGTAGTCTCTTAAATTAGTTTCTTACAGGTGAAGAAATAAAAAAATTTGTGATGGAGCAGAAGAAAATCATAGGAACTTTTTACATCTATTATACAATAATACAATGTGATTATGGTGAAGATAATTAAAATTTAGATTGAATATTTAATTTTAGTGATTACCCATGTAGATATAATCTATTTGCCATTCATTTATAGTTTTTTAACTATATGACTTAGTGACGAAGAAAGATGAAAATTCGTGATGGAGAAGAAACATATTGAATGTATTTACATCTAATTTACCTTAATCCAACGTGAAAAAGGCAAATATAAATACATTAGAGCTTGATTATTTAATTAGGTTAATATCAATTTTATATAAAATATATGTCATGGATTATAGTCTTTTAACTTTGTTTTTTAGTGGTGAAAAAACTAAAATTTTGTGATGGAGTAGAAAAATAAAATATAATTAATTTTTTACATTTGCTTTAGTCTATTATGTTTTTTTTAGCGATAAAAAAATCTAAAACTTTGGGATGGTGAAAAAAAATATTGAATACTTTTAGGTGTAATATACAATAAGTCAATCAATGTGAATATGATGAATATAAACAATGTTGAGCTTGGTTAATTTATTTTAATTGTTATGCATATGTATAGATTTTGGGCCATTCATTTGTAGTCTCTTAAATTAGTTTCTTACAGGTGAAGAAATAAAAAAATTTGTGATGGAGCAGAAGAAAATCATAGGAACTTTTTACATCTATTATACAATAATACAATGTGATTATGGTGAAGATAATTAAAATTTAGATTGAATATTTAATTTTAGTGATTACCCATGTAGATATAATCTATTTGCCATTCATTTATAGTTTTTTAACTATATGACTTAGTGACGAAGAAAGATGAAAATTCGTGATGGAGAAGAAACATATTGAATATATTTACATCTAATTTACCTTAATCCAACGTGAAAAAGGCAAATATAAATACATTAGAGCTTGATTATTTAATTAGGTTAATATCAATTTTATATAAAATATATGTCATGGATTATAGTCTTTTAACTTTGTTTTTTAGTGGTGAAAAAACTAAAATTTTGTGGTGGAGTAGAAAAATAAAATATAATTAATTTTTTACATCTGCTTTAGTCTATTATGTTTTTTTTAGCGATAAAAAAATCTAAAACTTTGGGATGGTGAAAAAAAATATTGAATACTTTTAGGTGTAATATACAATAAGTCAATGTGAATACGACGAATATAAACAATGTTGAGCTTGGTTAATTTATTTTAATTGTTATGCATATGTATAAACTATGGGCTATTAATTTGTAGTCTCTTAACTTAGTTTCTTAGAGGTGAAGAAATCAAAAAAATTGTGATGGAGCAGAAGAAAATCATAGAAACTTTTTACATCTATTATACCATAATACAATGTGATTATGGTGAATACCATTAAAATTCAGATTGAATATTTAATTTTAGTGATTACTCATGAAGATATAATCTATTTGTAATTCCTTTATAGTTTTTTAACTATCTGACTTAGTGACGAAGAAAGATGAAAATTCGTGATTTAGAAGAAACATATGGAATATATTTACATCTAATTTACCTTAATTCAACGTGAAAAAGATAAATATAAATACATTAGAGCTTGATTATTTAATTGAATTAATATCAATTTTATAAAAAATATATGTCATGGATTATAGTCTTTTAACTTTGTTTTTTAGTGGGGAAAAAACTAAAATTTTGTGATGGAGTAGAAAAATAAAATATAATTAATTTTTTACATTTGCTTTAGTCTATTATGTTTTTTTTAGCGATGAAAAAATCTAAAACTTTGGGATGGTGAAAAAAAATATTGAATACTTTTAGGTGTAATATACAATAAGTCAATCAATGTGAATATGATGAATATAAACAATGTTGAGCTTGGTTAATTTATTTTAATTGTTATGCATATGTATAGATTTTGGGCCATTCATTTGTAGTCTCTTAAATTAGTTTCTTACAGGTGAAGAAATAAAAAAAATTGTGATGGAGCAGAAGAAAATCATAGAAACTTTTTACATCTATTATACAATAATACAATGTGCTTATGGTGAATATAATTAAAATTTAGATTGAATATTTAATTTTAGTGATTACCCATGTAGATATAATCTATTTGCCATTCATTTATAGTTTTTTAACTATCTGACTTAGTGACGAAGAAAGATGAAAATTCGTGATGGAGAAGAAACATATTGAATATATTTACATCTAATTTACCTTAATCCAACGTGAAAAAGGCAAATATAAATACATTAGAGCTTGATTATTTAATTAGGTTAATATCAATTTTATATAAAATATATGTCATGGATTATAGTCTTTTAACTTTGTTTTTTAGTGGTGAAAAAACTAAAATTTTGTGATGAAGTAGAAAAATAAAATATAATTAATTTTTTACATTTGCTTTAGTCTATTATGTTTTTTTTCGCGATAAAAAAATCTAAAACTTTGGGATAGTGAAAAAAAATATTGAATACTTTTAGGTGTAATATACAATAAGTCAATCAATGTGAATATGATGAATATAAACAATGTTGAGCTTGGTTAATTTATTTTAATTGTTATGCATATGTATAGATTTTGGGCCATTCATTTGTAGTCTCTTAAATTAGTTTCTTACAGGTGAAGAAATAAAAAAATTTGTGATGGATCAGAAGAAAATCATAGAAACTTTTTACATCTATTATACAATAATACAATGTGCTTATGGTGAATATAAATAAAATTTAGATTGAATATTTAATTTTAGTGATTACCCATGTAGATATAATCTATTTGCCATTCATTTATAGTTTTTTAACTATATGACTTAGTGACGAAGAAAGATGAAAATTCGTGATGGAGAAGAAACATATTGAATATATTTACATCTAATTTACCTTAATCCAACGTGAAAAAGGCAAATATAAATACATTAGAGCTTGATTATTTAATTAGGTTAATATCAATTTTATATAAAATATATGTCATGGATTATAGTCTTTTAACTTTGTTTTTTAGTGGTGAAAAAACTAAAATTTTGTGATGGAGTAGAAAAATAAAATATAATTAATTTTTTACATTTGCTTTAGTCTATTATGTTTTTTTTAGCGATAAAAAAATCTAAAACTTTGGGATGGTGAAAAAAAATATTGAATACTTTTAGGTGTAATATACAATAAGTCAATCAATGTGAATATGATGAATATAAACAATGTTGAGCTTGGTTAATTTATTTTAATTGTTATGCATAAGTATAGATTTTGGGCCATTCATTTGTAGTCTCTTAAATTAGTTTCTTACAGGTGAAGAAATAAAAAAATTTGTGATGGAGCAGAAGAAAATCATAGAAACTTTTTACATCTATTATACAATAATACAATGTGCTTATGGTGAATATAATTAAAATTTAGATTGAATATTTAATTTTAGTGATTACCCATGTAGATATAATCTATTTGCCATTCATTTATAGTTTTTTAACTATATGACTTAGTGACGAAGAAAGATGAAAATTCGTGATGGAGAAGAAACATATTGAATATATTTACATCTAATTTACCTTAATCCAACGTGAAAAAGGCAAATATAAATACATTAGAGCTTGATTATTTAATTAGGTTAATATCAATTTTATTTAAAATATATGTCATGGATTATAGTCTTTTAACTTTGTTTTTTAGTGGTGAAAAAACTAAAATTTTGTGATGGAGTAGAAAAATAAAATATAATTAATTTTTTACATCTGCTTTAGTCTATTATGTTTTTTCTAGCGATAAAAAAATCTAAAACTTTGGGATGGTGAAAAAAAATATTGAATACTTTTAGGTGTAATATACAATAAGTCAATGTGAATACGATGAATATAAACAATGTTGAGCTTGGTTAATTTATTTTAATTGTTATGCATATGTATAAACTATAGGCTATTAATTTGTAGTCTCTTAACTTAGTTTCTTAGAGGTGAAGAAATCAAAAAATTTGTGATGGAGCAGAAGAAAATCATAGGAACTTTTTACATCATTATACCATAATACAATGTGATTATGGTGAATACAATTAAAATTCAGATTGAATATTTAATTTTAGTGATTACCCATGTAGATATAATCTATTTGCAATTCATTTATAGTTTTTAACTATCTGACTTAGTGACGAAGAAAGATGAAAATTCGTGATGGAGAAGGAACATATTGAATATATTTACATCTAATTTACCTTAATTCAATGTGAAAAAGGCAAATATAAATACATTAGAGCTTGATTATTTAATTGAGTTAATATCAATTTTATAAAAAATATATGTCATGGATTATAGTCTTTTAACTTTGTTTTTTAGTGGTGAAAAAAATAAATTTTGTGATGGAGTAGAAAAATAAAATATAATTAATTTTTTACATTTGCTTTAGTCTATTATGTTTTTTTTAGCGATAAAAAAATCTAAAACATTGGCATGGTGAAAAAAAATATTGAATACTTTTAGGTGTAATATACAATAAGTCAATCAATGTGAATATGATGAATATAAACAATGTTGAGCTTGGTTAATTTATTTTAATTGTTATGCATATGTATAGATTTTGGGCCATTCATTTGTAGTCTCTTAAATTAGTTTCTTACAGGTGAAGAAATAAAAAAATTTGTGATGGATCAGAAGAAAATCATAGAAACTTTTTACATCTATTATACAATAATACAATGTGCTTATGGTGAATATAAATAAAATTTAGATTGAATATTTAATTTTAGTGATTACCCATGTAGATATAATCTATTTGCCATTCATTTATAGTTTTTTAACTATATGACTTAGTGACGAAGAAAGATGAAAATTCGTGATGGAGAAGAAACATATTGAATATATTTACATCTAATTTACCTTAATCCAACGTGAAAAAGGCAAATATAAATACATTAGAGCTTGATTATTTAATTAGGTTAATATCAATTTTATATAAAATATATGTCATGGATTATAGTCTTTTAACTTTGTTTTTTAGTGGTGAAAAAACTAAAATTTTGTGATGGAGTAGAAAAATAAAATATAATTAATTTTTTACATTTGCTTTAGTCTATTATGTTTTTTTTAGCGATAAAAAAATCTAAAACTTTGGGATGGTGAAAAAAAATATTGAATACTTTTAGGTGTAATATACAATAAGTCAATCAATGTGAATATGATGAATATAAACAATGTTGAGCTTGGTTAATTTATTTTAATTGTTATGCATAAGTATAGATTTTGGGCCATTCATTTGTAGTCTCTTAAATTAGTTTCTTACAGGTGAAGAAATAAAAAAATTTGTGATGGAGCAGAAGAAAATCATAGAAACTTTTTACATCTATTATACAATAATACAATGTGCTTATGGTGAATATAATTAAAATTTAGATTGAATATTTAATTTTAGTGATTACCCATGTAGATATAATCTATTTGCCATTCATTTATAGTTTTTTAACTATATGACTTAGTGACGAAGAAAGATGAAAATTCGTGATGGAGAAGAAACATATTGAATATATTTACATCTAATTTACCTTAATCCAACGTGAAAAAGGCAAATATAAATACATTAGAGCTTGATTATTTAATTAGGTTAATATCAATTTTATTTAAAATATATGTCATGGATTATAGTCTTTTAACTTTGTTTTTTAGTGGTGAAAAAACTAAAATTTTGTGATGGAGTAGAAAAATAAAATATAATTAATTTTTTACATCTGCTTTAGTCTATTATGTTTTTTCTAGCGATAAAAAAATCTAAAACTTTGGGATGGTGAAAAAAAATATTGAATACTTTTAGGTGTAATATACAATAAGTCAATGTGAATACGATGAATATAAACAATGTTGAGCTTGGTTAATTTATTTTAATTGTTATGCATATGTATAAACTATAGGCTATTAATTTGTAGTCTCTTAACTTAGTTTCTTAGAGGTGAAGAAATCAAAAAATTTGTGATGGAGCAGAAGAAAATCATAGGAACTTTTTACATCATTATACCATAATACAATGTGATTATGGTGAATACAATTAAAATTCAGATTGAATATTTAATTTTAGTGATTACCCATGTAGATATAATCTATTTGCAATTCATTTATAGTTTTTAACTATCTGACTTAGTGACGAAGAAAGATGAAAATTCGTGATGGAGAAGGAACATATTGAATATATTTACATCTAATTTACCTTAATTCAATGTGAAAAAGGCAAATATAAATACATTAGAGCTTGATTATTTAATTGAGTTAATATCAATTTTATAAAAAATATATGTCATGGATTATAGTCTTTTAACTTTGTTTTTTAGTGGTGAAAAAAATAAATTTTGTGATGGAGTAGAAAAATAAAATATAATTAATTTTTTACATTTGCTTTAGTCTATTATGTTTTTTTTAGCGATAAAAAAATCTAAAACATTGGCATGGTGAAAAAAAAATATTGAATACTTTTAGGTGTAATATACAATAAGTCAATTAATGTGAATATGATGAATATAAACAATGTTGAGCTTGGTTAATTTATTTTAATTGTTATGCATATGTATAGATTTTAGGCCATTCATTTGTAGTCTCTTAACTTAGTTTCTTACAGGTGAAGAAATAAAAAAAATTGTGATGGAGCAGAAGAAAATCATAGAAACTTTTTACATCTATTATACAATAATACAATGTGATTATGGTGAATATAATTAAAATTTAGATTGAATATTTAATTTTAGTGATTACCCATGTAGATATAATCTATTTGCCATTCATTTATAGTTTTTTAACTATATGACTTAGTGACGAAGAAAGATGAAAATTCGTGATGGAGAAGAAACATATTGAATATATTTACATCTAATTTACCTTAATCCAACGTGAAAAAGGCAAATATAAATACATTAGAGCTTGATTATTTAATTGAGTTAATATCAATTTTATATAAAATATATGTCATGGATTATAGTCTTTTAACTTTGTTTTTTAGTGGGGAAAAACCAAACATTTGGTAATGGAGTAGACAAATAAAATATAATTAATGTTTTACATCTGCTATAGTCTATTATGTTTTTTTAGCGATAAAAAAACCTAAAACTTTGGGATGGTGAAAAAAATATTGAATATTTTTAGGTGTAATATACAATAAGTCAATGTGAGTACGATGAATATAAACAATGTTGAGCTTGGTTAATTTATTTTAATTGTTATGCATATGTATAGATTACGGGCCATTCATTTGTAGTCTCTTAACTTAGTTTGTTAGAGGTGAAGAAATCAAAAAATTTGTGATGGAGCAGAAGAAAATCATAGGAACTTTTTACATCATTATACCATAATACAATGTGATTATGGTGAATACAATTAAAATTCAGATTGAATATTTAATTTTAGTGATTACCCATGTAGATATAATCTATTTGCAATTCATTTATAGTTTTTAACTATCTGACTTAGTGACGAAGAAAGATGAAAATTCGTGATGGAGAAGGAACATATTGAATATATTTACATCTAATTTACCTTAATTCAATGTGAAAAAGGCAAATATAAATACATATGAGCTTGATTATTTAATTGAGTTAATATCAATTTTATATAAAATATATGTCATGGATTATAGTCTTTTAACTTTGTTTTTTAGTGGTGAAAAAAATAAATTTTGTGATGGAGTAGAAAAATAAAATATAATTAATTTTTTACATTTGCTTTAGTCTATTATGTTTTTTTTAGCGATAAAAAAATCTAAAACATTGGCATGGTGAAAAAAAATATTGAATACTTTTAGGTGTAATATACAATAAGTCAATTAATGTGAATATGATGAATATAAACAATGTTGAGCTTGGTTAATTTATTTTAATTGTTATGCATATGTATAGATTTTGGGCCATTCATTTGTAGTCTCTTAACTTAGTTTCTTACAGGTGAAGAAATAAAAAAAATTGTGATGTAGCAGAAGAAAATCATAGAAACGTTTTACATCTATTATACAATAATACAATGTGATTATGGTGAATATAATTAAAATTTAGATTGAATATTTAATTTTAGTGATTACCCATGTAGATATAATCTATTTGCCATTCATTTATAGTTTTTTAACTATATGACTTAGTGACGAAGAAAGATGAAAATTCGTGATGGAGAAGAAACATATTGAATATATTTACATCTAATTTACCTTAATCCAACGTGAAAAAGGCAAATATAAATACATTAGAGCTTGATTATTTAATTGAGTTAATATCAATTTTATATAAAATATATGTCATGGATTATAGTCTTTTAACTTTGTTTTTTAGTGGGGAAAAACCAAACATTTGGTAATGGAGTAGACAAATAAAATATAATTAATGTTTTACATCTGCTATAGTCTATTATGTTTTTTTAGCGATAAAAAAACCTAAAACTTTGGGATGGTGAAAAAAATATTGAATATTTTTAGGTGTAATATACAATAAGTCAATGTGAGTACGATGAATATAAACAATGTTGAGCTTGGTTAATTTATTTTAATTGTTATGCATATGTATAGATTACGGGCCATTCATTTGTAGTCTCTTAACTTAGTTTCTTAGAGGTGAAGAAATCAAAAAATTTGTGATGGAGCAGAAGAAAATCATAGGAACTTTTTACATCATTATACCATAATACAATGTGATTATGGTGAATACAATTAAAATTCAGATTGAATATTTAATTTTAGTGATTACCCATGTAGATATAATCTATTTGCAATTCATTTATAGTTTTTAACTATCTGACTTAGTGACGAAGAAAGATGAAAATTCGTGATGGAGAAGAAACATATTGAATATATTTACATCTAATTTACCTTAATTCAATGTGAAAAAGGCAAATATAAATACATATGAGCTTGATTATTTAATTGAGTTAATATCAATTTTATATAAAATATATGTCATGGATTATAGTCTTTTAACTTTGTTTTTTAGTGGTGAAAAAAATAAATTCTGTGATGGAGTAGAAAAATAAAATATAATTAATTTTTTACATTTGCTTTAGTCTATTATGTTTTTTTTAGCGATAAAAAAATCTAAAACATTGGCATGGTGAAAAAAAATATTGAATACTTTTAGGTGTAATATACAATAAGTCAATTAATGTGAATATGATGAATATAAACAATGTTGAGCTTGGTTAATTTATTTTAATTGTTATGCATATGTATAGATTTTGGGCCATTCATTTGTAGTCTCTTAACTTAGTTTCTTACAGGTGAAGAAATAAAAAAATTTGTGATGGAGTAGAAGAAAATCATAGAAACTTTTTACATCTATTATACAATAATACAATGTGATTATGGTGAATATAATTAAAATTTAGATTGAATATTTAATTTTAGTGATTACCCATGTAGATATAATCTATTTGCCATTCATTTATAGTTTTTTAACTATATGACTTAGTGACGAAGAAAGATGAAAATTCGTGATGGAGAAGAAACATATTGAATATATTTACATCTAATTTACCTTAATCCAACGTGAAAAAGGCAAATATAAATACATTAGAGCTTGATTATTTAATTGAGTTAATATCAATTTTATATAAAATATATGTCATGGATTATAGTCTTTTAACTTTGTTTTTTAGTGGGGAAAAACCAAACATTTGGTAATGGAGTAGACAAATAAAATATAATTAATGTTTTACATCTGCTATAGTCTATTATGTTTTTTTAGCGATAAAAAAACCTAAAACTTTGGGATGGTGAAAAAAATATTGAATATTTTTAGGTGTAATATACAATAAGTCAATGTGAGTACGATGAATATAAACAATGTTGAGCTTGGTTAATTTATTTTAATTGTTATGCATATGTATAGATTACGGGCCATTCATTTGTAGTCTCTTAACTTAGTTTCTTAGAGGTGAAGAAATCAAAAAATTTGTGATGGAGCAGAAGAAAATCATAGGAACTTTTTACATCATTATACCATAATACAATGTGATTATGGTGAATACAAATAAAATTCAGATTGAATATTTAATTTTAGTGATTACCTATGTAGATATAATCTATTTGCAATTCATTTATAGTTTTTAACTATCTGACTTAGTGACGAAGAAAGATGAAAATTCGTGATGGAGAAGGAACATATTGAATATATTTACATCTAATTTACCTTAATTCAATGTGAAAAAGGCAAATATAAATACATATGAGCTTGATTATTTAATTGAGTTAATATGAATTTTATATAAAATATATGTCATGGATTATAGTCTTTTAACTTTGTTTTTTAGTGGTGAAAAAATTAAATTTTGTGATGGAGTAGAAAAATAAAATATAATTAATTTTTTACATTTGCTTTAGTCTATTATGTTTTTTTTAGCGATAAAAAAATCTAAAACATTGGCATGGTGAAAAAAAATATTGAATACTTTTAGGTGTAATATACAATAAGTCAATCAATGTGAATATGATGAATATAAACAATGTTGAGCTTGGTTAATTTATTTTAATTGTTATGCATATGTATAGATTTTGGGCCATTCATTTGTAGTCTCTTAACTTAGTTTCTTACAGGTGAAGAAATAAAAAAATTTGTGATGGAGTAGAAGAAAATCATAGAAACTTTTTACATCTATTATACAATAATACAATGTGATTATGGTGAATATAATTAAAATTTAGATTGAATATTTAATTTTAGTGATTACCCATGTAGATATAATCTATTTGCCATTCATTTATAGTTTTTTAACTATATGACTTAGTGACAAAGAAAGATGAATATTCATGATGGAGAAGAAACATATTGAATATATTTACATCTAATTTACCTTAATCCAACGTGAAAAAGGCAAATATAAATACATTAGAGCTTGATTATTTAATTGAGTTAATATCAATTTTATATAAAATATATGTCATGGATTATAGTCTTTTAACTTTGTTTTTTAGTGGGGAAAAACCAAACATTTGGTAATGGAGTAGACAAATAAAATATAATTAATGTTTTACATCTGCTATAGTCTATTATGTTTTTTTAGCGATAAAAAAACCTAAAACTTTGGGATGGTGAAAAAAATATTGAATATTTTTAGGTGTAATATACAATAAGTCAATGTGAGTACGATGAATATAAACAATGTTGAGCTTGGTTAATTTATTTTAATTGTTATGCATATGTATAGATTACGGGCCATTCATTTGTAGTCTCTTAACTTAATTTCTTAGAGGTGAAGAAATCAAAAAATTTGTGATGGAGCAGAAGAAAATCATAGGAACTTTTTACATCATTATACCATAATACAATGTGATTATGGTGAATACAATTAAAATTCAGATTGAATATTTAATTTTAGTGATTACCCATGTAGATATAATCTATTTGCAATTCATTTATAGTTTTTAACTATCTGACTTAGTGACGAAGAAAGATGAAAATTCGTGATGGAGAAGAAACATATTGAATATATTTACATCTAATTTACCTTAATTCAATGTGGAAAAGGCAAATATAAATACATATGAGCTTGATTATTTAATTGAGTTAATATCAATTTTATATAAAATATATGTCATGGATTTTAGTCTTTTAACTTTGTTTTTTAGTGGTGAAAAAATTAAATTTTGTGATGGAGTAGAAAAATAAAATATAATTAATTTTTTACATTTGCTTTAGTCTATTATGTTTTTTTTAGCGATAAAAAAATCTAAAACATTGGGATGGTGAAAAAAAATATTGAATACTTTTAGGTGTAATATACAATAAGTCAATCAATGTGAATATGATGAATATAAACAATGTTGAGCTTGGTTAATTTATTTTAATTGTTATGCATATGTATAGATTTTGGGCCATTCATTTGTAGTCTCTTAACTTAGTTTCTTACAGGTGAAGAAATAAAAAAATTTGTGATGGAGCAGAAGAAAATCTTAGAAAATTTTTACATCTATTATACAATAATACAATGTGATTATGGTGAATATAATTAAAATTTAGATTGAATATTTAATTTTAGTGATTACCCATGTAGATATAATCTATTTGCCATTAATTTATAGTTTTTTAACTATATGACTTAGTGACAAAGAAAGATGAATATTCATGATGGAGAAGAAACATATTGAATATATTTACATCTAATTTACCTTAATCCAACGTGAAAAAGGCAAATATAAATACATTAGAGCTTGATTATTGAATTGAGTTAATATCAATTTTATATAAAATATATGTCATGGATTATAGTCTTTTAACTTTGTTTTTTAGTGGGGAAAAACCAAAAAATTTGTGATGGAGTAGAAAAATAAAATATAATTAATGTTTTACATCTGCTATAGTCTATTATGTTTTTTTAGTGATAAAAAAACCTAAAACTTTGGGATGGTGAAAAAAATATTGAATATTTTTAGGTGTAATATACAATAAGTCAATGTAAGTACGATAAATATAAACAATGTTGAGCTTGGTTAATTTATTTTAATTGTTATGCATATGTATAGATTACGGGTCATTCATTTGTAGTCTCTTAACTTAGTTTCTTAGAGGTGAAGAAATCAAAAAATTTGTGATGGAGCAGAAGAAAATCATAGGAACTTTTTACATCATTATACCATAATACAATATGATTATGGTGAATACAATTAAAATTCAGATTGAATATTTAATTTTAGTGATTACCCATGTAGATATAATCTATTTGCAATTCATTTATAGTTTTTAACTATCTGACTTAGTGACGAAGAAAGATGAAAATTCGTGATGGAGAAGAAACATATTGAATATATTTACATCTAATTTACCTTAATTCAATGTGGAAAAGGCAAATATAAATACATATGAGCTTGATTATTTAATTAGGTTAATATTAATTTTATATAAAATATATGTCATGGATTATAGTCTTTTAACTTTGTTTTTTAGTGGGGAAAAATCTAATAATTTTGTGATGGAGTAGAAAAATAAAATATAATTAATTTTTTACATGTGCTATTGTCTATTATGTTTTTTTTAGCTATAAAAAAACCTAAAAGTTTGGGATGGTGAAAAAAAATATTGAATATTTTTAGGTGTAATATACAATAAGTCAATGTGAGAACGATGAATATAAACAATGTTGAGCTTGGTTAATTTATTTTAATTGTTATGCATATGTATAGATTTTGGGCCATTCATTTGTAGTCTCTTAACTTAGTTTCTTAGAGGTGAAGAAATAAAAAAATTTGTGATGGAGCAGAAGAAAATCATAGAAACTTTTTACATCTATTATACAATAATACAATGTGATTATGGTGAATATAATTAAAATTTAGATTGAATATTTAATTTTAGTGATTACCCATGTAGATATAATCTATTTGCCATTCATTTATAGTTTTTTAACTATATGACTTAGTGACGAAGAAAGATGAAAATTCGTGATGGAGAAGAAACATATTGAATATATTTACATCTAATTTACCTTAATTCAAGGTGAAAAAGGCAAATATAAATACATTAGAGCTTGATTATTTAATTGAATTAATATCAATTTTATAAAAAAAATATATGTCATGGATTATAGTCTTTTAACTTTCTCTTTTAGTGGGGAAAAGCCTAAAATTTTGTGATGGAGTAGAAAAATAAAATATAATTAATTTTTTACATCTTCTATAGTCTATTATATTTTTTTTAGCGATAAAAAAACCTAACACTTTGGGATGGTGAAAAAAATATTGAATATTTTGAGGTGTAATATACAATAAGTCAACGTGAATACGATGAATATAAACAATGTTGAGCTTGGTTTTTTTTTTAATTGCTATGCATATGTATAGATTAGGGGCTATTAATTTGTAGTCTCTTAACTTAGTTTCTTAGAGGTGAAGAATTCAAAAAAATTGTGATGGAGCAGAAGAAAATCATAGAAACTTTTTACATCTATTATACCATAATACAATGTGATTATGGTGAATACCATTAAAATTCGGATTGAATATTTAATTTAAGTGATTACTCATGTAGATATAATCTATTTGCAATTCCTTTATAGTTTTTAACTATTTGACTTAGTGACGAAGAAAGATGAAAATATGTGATGGAGAAGAAACATATTGAATATATTTACATCTAATTTACCTTAATTCAATGTGAAAAAGGCAAATATTAATACATTAGAGCTTGATTATTTAATTGAGTTAATATCAATTTTATATAAAATATATGTCATGGATTATAGTCTTTTAACTTTGTTATTTAGTGGTGAAAAAAATAAATTTTGTGATGGAGTAGAAAAATAAAATATAATTAATTTTTTACTTCTGCTTTAGTCTATTAAGTTTTTTTTAGAGATAAAAAAATCTAAAACTTTGGAATGGTGAAAAAAAATTGAATATTTTGAGGTGTAATATACAATAAGTCAACGTGAATACGATGAATATAAATAATGTTGAGCTTGGTTATTTTATTTTAATTGTTATGCATATGTATAGATTACGGGCCATTCATTTGTAGTCTCTTAACTTAGTATCTTAGAGGTGAAGAAATCAAAAAACTTGTGATGGAGCAGAAGAAAATCATTGAAACTTTGTAAATCTATTATACCACAATACAATGTGATTATGGTGAATTCAATTAAAATTTAGATTGAATATTTAATTTTACTGATTACCCATGTAGATATAATCTATTTGCCATTCATTTATAGTTTTTTAACTATATGACTTAGTGACGAAGAAAGGTGAAAATTCGTGATTTAGAAGAAACATATGGAATATATTTACATCTAATTTACCTTAATTCAACGTGAAAAAGGCAAATATAAATACATTAGAGCTTGATTATTTAATTGAATTAATTTCAATTTTTAAAAAAAATATATGTCATGGATTATAGTCTTTTAACTTTGTTTTTTAGTGGGGAAAAGCCTAAACTTTTGTGATGGAGTAGAAAAATAAAATATAATTAATTTTTTACATCTGCTATAGTCTATTATGTTTTTTTTTAGCGATAAAAAAACCTAAAACTTTGGGATGGTGAAAAAAAATATTGAATACTTTTAGGTGTAATATACAATAAGTCAACGTGAATACGATGAATATAAACAATGTTGAGCTTGGTTAATTTATTTTAATTGTTATGCATATGTATAGCTTAAGGGCCATTCATCTGTAGTCTCTTAACTTAGTTTCTTAGAGGTAAAGAAATCAAAAAATTAGTGATGGAGCAGAAGAAAATAACAAAAAGCTTTTACATCTATTATACCATAATACAATGTGATTATGGTGAATACAATTAAAATTCAGATTGAATATTTAATTTTAGTGATTACCCATGTAGATATAATCTATTTGTCATTCATTTATAGTTTTTTAACTATCTGACTTAGTGACGAAGAAAGATGGAAATTCGTGATGGAGAAGAAACATATTGAATATATTTACATCTAATTTGGCTTAATTCAATGTGAAAAAGGCAAATATAACTACATTAGAGCTTGATTATTTAATTGAATTAATATCAATATTATATAAAATATATGTCATGGATTATAGTCTTTTAACTTTGTTTTTTAGTGGGGAAAAACCAAAAATTTTGTGATGGAGTAGAAAAATAAAATATAATTAATGTTTTACATCTGCTATAGTCTATTATGTTTTTTTAGCGATAAAAAAACCTAAAACTTTGCGATGTTGAAAAAAAATATTGAATATTTTTAGGTGTAATATACAATAAGTCAATGTGAGAACGATGAATATAAACAATGTTGAGCTTGGTTAATTTATTTTAATTGTTATGCATATGTATAGATTTTGGGCCATTCATTTGTAGTCTCTTAACTTAGTTTCTTAGAGGTGAAGAAATAAAAAAAATTGTGATGGAGCAGAAGAAAATCATAGAAACTCTTTACATCTATTATACAATAATACAATGTGATTATGGTGAATATAATTAAAATTTAGATTGAATATTTAATTTTAGTGATTACCCATGTAGATATAATCTATTTTCCATTCATTTATAGTTTTTTAACTATATGACTTAGTGACGAAGAAAGATGAAAATTCGTGATGGAGAAGAAACATATTGAATATATTTACATCTAATTTACCTTAATTCAATGTGAAAAAGGCAAATATAAATACATATGAGCTTGATTATTTAATTGAATTAATATCAATTTTATAAAAAAATATATGTCATGGATTATAGTCTTTTAACTTTGTCTTTTAGTGGGGAAAAGCCTAAAATTTTGTGATGGAGTAGAAAAATAAAATATAATTAGTTTTTTACATCTTATATAGTCTATTATATTTTTTTTAGCGATAAAAAAACCTAACACTTTGGGATGGTGAAAAAAATATTGAATATTTTGAGGTGTAATATACAATAAGTCAACGTGAATATGATGAATATAAACAATGTTGAGCTTGGTTTTTTTTTAATTGCTATGCATATGTATAGATTATGGGCTATTAATTTGTAGTCTCTTAACTTAGTTTCTTAGAGGTGAAGAAATCAAAAAAATTGTGATGGAGCAGAAGAAAATCATAGAAACTTTTTACATCTATTATACCATAATACAATGTGATTATGGTGAATACATTTAAAATTCAGATTGAATATTTAATTTTAGTGATTACCCATGCAGATATAATCTATTTGTCATTCATTTATAGTTTTTTAATTATCTGACTTAGTGACGAAGAAAGATGGAAATTCGTGATGGAGAAGAAACATATTGAATATATTCACATCTAATTTAACTTAATTCAATGTGAAAAAGGCAAATATAAATACATTAGAGCTTGATTATTTAATTGAGTTAATATCAATTTTATATAAAATATATGTCATTGGTTATAGTCTTTTAACTTTGTTTTTTAGTGGGGAAAAGCCTAAAATTTTGTGATGGAGTAGAAAAATAAAATATAATTAATTTTTTACATCTTCTATAGTCTATTATGGTTTTTTTAGCGATAAAAAAACCTAACACTTTGGGATGGTGAAAAAATATTGAATATTTTGAGGTGTAATATACAATAAGTCAACGTGAATACGATGAATATAAACAATGTTGAGCTTGGTTATTTTATTTTAATTGTTATGCATATGTATATATTACAGGACATTCATTTGTAGTCTCTTAACTTAGTTTCTTAGAGGTGAAGAAATCAAAAAACTTGTGATGGAGCAGAAGAAAATCATAGTAACTTTTTACATCTATTATACCATAATACAATGTGATTATGGTGAATTCAATTAAAATTCAGATTGAATATTTAATTTTAGTGATTACCCATGTATATATAATCTATTTGCAATTCATTTATAGTGTTTTAACTATCTGACTTAGTGACGAAGAAAGATGAAAATTTGTGATTTAGAAAAAACATATGGAATATATTTACATCTAATTTACCTTAATTCAACGTGAAAAAGACAAATATAAATACATTTGAGCTTGATTATTTAATTGAGTTAATATCAATTTTATATAAAATATATGTCGTGGATTATAGTATTTTAACTTTGTTTTTTAGTGGTGAAAAAAATAAATTTTGTGATGGAGTAGAAAAATAAAATATAATTAATTTTTTACTTCTGCTTTAGTCTATTAAGTTTTTTTTAGCGATAAAAAAATCTAAAACTTTGGGATGGTGACAAAAAATATTGAATACTTTTAGGTGTAATATACAATAAGTCAATGTGAATACGATGAATATAAACAATGTTGAGCTTGGTTAATTTATTTTAATTGTTATGCATATGTATAAACTATAGGCTATTAATTTGTAGTCTCTTAACTTAGTTTCTTAGAGGTGAAGAAATCAAAAAAATTGTGATGGAGCAGAAGAAAATCATAGAAAATTTTTACATGTATTATACCATAATACAAGGTGATTATGGTGAATACAATTAAAATTGAGATTGAATATTTAATTTTAGTGATTACCCATGTAGATATAATCTATTTGCAATTCCTTTATAGTTTTTTAACTATCTGACTTAGTGATGAAGAAAGATGAAAATTCGTGATTTAGAAGAAACATATGGAATATATTTACATCTAATTTACCTTAATTCAACGTGAAAATGGCAAATATAAATACATTAGAGCTTGATTATTTAATTGAATTAATATCAATTTTATAAAAAATATATGTCATGAATTATAGTCTTTTAACTTTGTTTTTTAGTGGGGAAAAGCCTAAAATTTTGTGATGGAGTAGAAAAATAAAATATAATTAATTTTTTACATCTTCTATAGTCTATTATGTTTTTTTAGCAATAAAAAAACCTAACACTTTGGGATGGTGAAAAAAATATTGAATATTTTGAGGTGTAATATACAATAAGTCAACGTGAATACGATGAATATAAACAATGTTGAGCTTGGTTATTTTATTTTAATTGTTATGCATATGTATATATTACGGGCCATTCATTTGTAGTCTCTTAACTTAGTTTCTTAGAGGTGAAGAAATCAAAAAACTTGTGATGGAGCAGAAGAAAATAATAGTAACTTTTTACATCTATTATACCATAATACAATGTGATTATGGTGAATTCAATTAAAATTCAGATTGAATATTTAATTTTAGTGATTACCCATGTATATATAATCTATTTGCAATTCATTTATAGTGTTTTAACTATCTGACTTAGTGACAAAGAAAGATGAAAATTTGTGATTTAGAAAAAACATATGGAATATATTTACATCTAATTTACCTTAATTCAACGTGAAAAAGACAAATATAAATACATTAGAGCTTGATTATTTAATTGAATTAATATCAATTTTATAAAAAATATATGTCATGGATTATAGTCTTTTAACTTTGTTTTTTAGTGGGGAAAAGCCTAAAATTTTGTGATGGAGTAGAAAAATAAAATATAATTAATTTTTTACATCTTCTATAGTCTATTATGTTTTTTTTAGCGATAAAAAAACCTAACACTTTGGGATGGTGAAAAAAATATTGAATATTTTGAAGTGTAATATACAATAAGTCAACGTGAATACGATGAATATAAACAATGTTGAACTTGGTTATTTTATTTAATTGTTATGCATATGTATAGATTATGGGCTATTAATTTGTAGTCTCTTAACTTAGTTTCTTAGAGGTGAAGAAATCAAAAAATTTGTGATGGAGCAGAAGAAAATCATAGAAACGTTTTACATCTATTATACCATAATACAATGTGATTATGGTGAATACAATTAAAATTCAGATTGAATATTTAATTTTAGTGATTACCCATGTAGATATAATCTATTTGCAATTCATTTATAGTTTTTTAACTATCTAACTTAGTGACGAAGAAAGATGAAAATTTTTGATTTAGAAGAAACATATGGAATATATTTACATCTAATTTACCTTAATTCAATGTGAAAAAGGCAAATATAAATACATTAGAGCTTGATTATTTAATTGTATTAATATAAAATTTATTAAAAATATATGTCATGGATTATAATCTTTTAACTTTGTTTTTTAGTGGGGTAAAACCAAAGATTTTGTGATGGAGTAGAAAAATAAAATATAATTAATGTTTTACATCTGCTATAGTCTATTATGTTTTTTTAGCGATAAAAAAAATAAAACTTTGGGATGGTGAAAAAAATATTGAATATTTTTAGGTGTAATATACAATAAGTCAATGTGAGAACGATGAATATAAACAATGTTGAGCTTGGTTAATTTATTTTAATTGTTATGCATATGTATAGATTTTGGGCCATTCATTTGTAGTCTCTTAACTTAGTTTCTTAGAGGTGAAGAAATAAAAAAATTTGTGATGGAGCAGAAGAAAATCATAGAAACTTTTTACATCTATTATACAATAATACAATGTGATTATGGTGAATATAATTAAAATTCAGATTGAATATTTAATTTTAGTGATTACCCATGTAGATATAATCTATTTGCAATTCATTTATAGTTTTTAACTATCTGACTTAGTGACGAAGAAAGATGAAAATTCGTGATGGAGAAGAAACATTTTGAATATATTTACATCTAATTTACCTTAATTCAATGTGAAAAAGGCAAATATAAATACATTAGAGCTTGATTATTTAATTGAATTAATATCAATTTTATAAAAAATATATGTCATGGATTATAGTCTTTTAACTTTGTCTTTTAGTTGGGAAAAGCCTAAAATTTTGTGATGGAGTAGAAAAATAAAATATAATTAATTATTTACTTCTGCTTTAGTCTATTAAGTTTTTTTTAGCGATAAAAAAATCTAAAACTTTGGGATGGTGAAAAAAAATATTGAATACTTTTAGGTGTAATATACAATAAGTCAATGTGGATACGATGAATATAAACAATGTTGAGCTTGGTTAATTTATTTTAATTGTTATGCATATGTATAAACTATAGGCTATTAATTTGTAGTCTCTTAACTTAGTTTCTTAGAGGTGAAGAAATCAAAAAAATTGTGATGGAGCAGAAGAAAATCATAGAAACTTTTTACATGTATTATACCATAATACAATGTGATTATGGTGAATACAATTAAAATTGAGATTGAATATTTAATTTTAGTGATTACCCATGTAGATATAATCTATTTGCATTTCCTTTATAGTTTTTTAACTATCTGACTTAGTGATGAAGAAAGATGAAAATTCGTGATTTAGAAGAAACATATGGAATATATTTACATCTAATTTACCTTAATTCAACGTGAAAATGGCAAATATAAATACATTAGAGCTTGATTATTTAATTGAATTAATATCAATTTTATAAAAAATATATGTCATGAATTATAGTCTTTTAACTTTGTTTTTTAGTGGGGAAAAGCCTAAAATTTTGTGATGGAGTAGAAAAATAAAATATAATTAATTTTTTACATCTTCTATAGTCTATTATGTTTTTTTTAGCGATAAAAAAACCTAACACTTTAGGATGGTGAAAAAAATATTGAATATTTTGAGGTGTAATATACAATAAGTCAACGTGAATACGATGAATATAAACAATGTTGAGCTTGGTTATTTTATTTTAATTGTTATGCATATGTATATATTACAGGACATTCATTTGTAGTCTCTTAACTTAGTTTCTTAGAGGTGAAGAAATCAAAAAACTTGTGATGGAGCAGAAGAAAATCATAGTAACTTTTTACATCTATTATACCATAATACAATGTGATTATGGTGAATTCAATTAAAATTCAGATTGAATATTTAATTTTAGTGATTACCCATGTATATATAATCTATTTTCAATTCATTTATAGTGTTTTAACTATCTGACTTAGTGACGAAGAAAGATGAAAATTTGTGATTTAGAAAAAACATATGGAATATATTTACATCTAATTTACCTTAATTCAACGTGAAAAAGACAAATATAAATACATTAGAGCTTGACTATTTAATTGAGTTAATATCAATTTTATATAAAATATATGTCATGGATTATAGTATTTTAACTTTGTTTTTTAGTGGTGAAAAAAATAAATTTTGTGATGGAGTAGAAAAATAAAATATAATTAATTTTTTACTTCTGCTTTAGTCTATTAAGTTTTTTTAGAGATAAAAAAATCTAAAACTTTGGGATGGTGAAAAAAAATATTGAATACTTTTAGGTGTAATATACAATAAGTCAATGTGAATACGATGAATATAAACAATGTTGAGTTTGGTTAATTTATTTTAATTGTTATGCATATGTATAAACTATAGGCTATTAATTTGTAGTCTCTTAACTTAGTTTCTTAGAGGTGAAGAAATCAAAAAAATTGTGATGGAGCAGAAGAAAATCATAGAAACTTTTTACATGTATTATACCATAATACAATGTGATTATGGTGAATACAATTAAAATTGAGATTGAATATTTAATTTTAGTGATTACCCATGTAGATATAATCTATTTGCAATTCCTTTATAGTTTTTTAACTATCTGACTTAGTGATGAAGAAAGATGAAAATTCGTGATTTAGAAGAAACATATGGAATATATTTACATCTAATTTACCTTAATTCAACGTGAAAATGGCAAATATAAATACATTAGAGCTTGATTATTTAATTGAATTAATATCAATTTTATAAAAAAATATATGTCATGAATTATAGTCTTTTAACTTTGTTTTTTAGTGGGGAAAAGCCTAAAATTTTGTGATGGAGTAGAAAAATAAAATATAATTAATTTTTTACATCTTCTATAGTCTATTATGTTTTTTTAGCAATAAAAAAACCTAACACTTTGGGATGGTGAAAAAAATATTGAATATTTTGAGGTGTAATATACAATAAGTCAACGTGAATATGATGAATATAAACAATGTTGAGCTTGGTTATTTTATTTTAATTGTTATGCATATGTATAGATTATGGGCTATTAATTTGTAGTCTCTTAACTTAGTTTCTTAGAGGTGAAGAAATAAAAAAAAATTTGTGATGGAGCAGAAGAAAATCATAGAAACTTTTTACATCTATTATACAATAATACAATGTGATTATGGTGAATATAATTAAAATTTAGATTGAATATTTAATTTTACTGATTACCCATGTAGATATAATCTATTTTCCATTCATTTATAGTTTTTTAACTATATGACTTAGTGACGAAGAAAGATGAAAAATCGTGATGGAGAAGAAACATATTGAATATATTTACATCTAATTTACCTTAATTTAATGTGAAAAAGGCAAATATAAATACATTAGAGCTTGATTATTTAATTGAGTTAATATCAATTTTATATAAAATATATATCATGGATTATAGTCTTTTAATTTGTTTTTTAGGGGGGAAAAATCTTAAAAAAATTTGATGGAGTAGGAAAATAAAATATAATTAATTTTTTACATCTGCTATAGTCTATTATGTTTTTTTAGCGATAAAAAAACCTAAAACTTTGGGATGGTGAAAAAAATATTGAATACTTTTAGGTGTAATATACAATAAGTCAACGTGAATACGATGAATATAAACAATGTTGAGCTTGGTTAATTTATTTTAATTGTTATGCATATGTATAAATTATGGGTTATTAATTTGTAGTCTCTTGACTTAGTTTCTTAGAGGTGAAGAAATCAAAAAACTTGTGATGGAGCAGAAGAAAATCATAGAAACTTTTTTCATCTATTATACCATAATACAATGTGATTATGGTAAATTCAATTAAAATTCAGATTGAATATTTAATTTTAGTGATTACCCATGTAGATATAATCTATTTGCAATTCATTTATAGTTTTTAACTATCTGACTTAGTGACGAAGAAAGATGAAAATTCGTGATGGAGAAGAAACATATTGAATATATTTACATCTAATTTACCTTAATTCAATGTGAAAAAGGAAAATATAAATACATTAGAGCTTGATTATTTAATTGAGTTAATATCAATTTTATATAAAATATATATTATGGATTATAGTCTTTTAACTTTGTTTTTTAGTGGTGAAAAAACTAAAATTTTGTGATGTAGTAGAAAAATAAAATATAATTAATTTTTTACATCTGCTATAGTCTATTATGTTTTTTTAGCGATAAAAAAACCTAAAACTTTGGGATGGTGAAAAAAAATATAGAATACTTTTAAGTGAATATACAATAAGTCAATGTGAATACGATGAATATAAACAATGTTGAGCTTGGTTAATTTATTTTAATTGTTATGCATATGTATAAATTATGGGTTATTAATTTGTAGTCTCTTAACTTAGTTTCTTAGAGGTGAAGAAATCAAAAAACTTGTGATGGAGCAGAAGAAAATCATAGAAACTTTTTTCATCTATTATACCATAATACAATGTGATTATGGTGAATTCAATTAAAATTCAGATTGAATATTAAATTTTAGTTATTACCCATGTAGATATAATCTATTTGCAATTCATTTATAGTTTTTTAACTATCTGAATTAGTGACGAAGAAAGATGAAAATTCGTGATTTAGAATAAACATATGGAATATATCTACATCTAATTTACCTTAATTCAACGTGAAAAAGGCAAATATAAATCCATTAGAGCTTCATTATTTAATTGAATTAATATCAAATTTATAAAAAATATATGTCATGGATTATAGTCTTTTAACTTTGTTTTTTAGTGGGGAAAAGCCAAAAATTTTGTGATGGAGTAGAAAAATAAAATATAATTAATTTTTTATATCTGCTTAGAGTCTATTATGTTTTTTTTTAGCGATAAAAAAACCTAAAACTTTGGGATGGTGAAAAAAAATATTGAATATTTTAAGGTGTAATATACAATAAGTTAATATGAGTACGATGAATATAAACAATGTTGAGCTTGGTTAATTTATTTTAATTGTTATGCATATGTAAAGATTATGGGCCATTCATTTGTAGTCTCTTAACTTAGTTTTTAGAGGTGAAGAAATAAAAAAAATTGTGATGGAGCAGAAGAAAATCATAGAAACTTTGTACATCTATTATACAATAATACAATGTGATAATGGTGAATATAATTAAAATAAAGATTGAATATTTTATTTTAGTGATTACCCATGTAGATATAATATATTTGTCATTCATTTATAGTCTTTTAACTATCTGACTTAGTGACGAAGAAAGATGAAAATTCATGATGGAGAAGAAACATATTGAATATATTTACATCTAATTTACCATAATTCAATGTGAAAAAGACAAATATAAATACATTAGAGCTTGATTATTTAATTCAATTAATGACAATTTTATAAAAAATATATGTCATGCATTATAGTCTTTTAACATTCATTTTTAGTGGGGAAAAACCTTAAATTTTGTGATGGAGTAGAAAAATAAAATATAATTAATTTTTTACATCTACTATAGTCTATTATATTTTTTTTAGCGATAAAAAAACCTAAAACTTTGGGATGGTGAAAAAAAATATTGAATACTTTTAGGTGTAATAAACAATAAGTCAATGTGACTACGATGAATATAAACAATGTTGAGCTTGGTTAATTTATTTTTATTGTTATGCATATGTATAAATTTTGGGTCATTCATTTGTAGTCTCTTAACTTAGTTTCTTAGACATGAAGAAATCAAAAAATTTGTGATGGACCAGAAGAAAATCATAGAAACTTTTTACATCTATTATACCATAATACAATGTGATTATGGTGAATATAATTTAAATTCAGATTGAATATTTAATTTTAGTTATTAACCATGTAGATATAATCTATTTGCCATTCATTTATAGTTTTTTAACTATCTGACTTAGTGACGAAGAAAGATAAAAATTCGTGATGGAGAAGAAGCATATTGAATATATTTACATCTAATTTACCTTAATTCAATCTGAAAAAGGCAAATATAAATACATAAAAGCTTGATTATTTAATTGATTTAATATCAATTTTATATAAAATATATGTCATTGGTTATAGTCTTTTAACTTTGTTTTTTAGAGGGGAAAACCTAAAATTTTGTGATGGAGTAGAAAAATAAAATATAATTAAACTTTTACATCTGCTAGAGTCTATTATGTTTCTTTTTAGCGATAAAAATACCTAAAACTTTGGGATGGTGAAAAAAAATATTGAATATTTTTAGGTGTAAAATACAATAAGTCAATGTGAGTACGATGAATATAAACAATGTTGAGCTTGGTTATTTTATTTTAATTGTTATGCATATGTATAGATTATGGGCTATTAATTTGTAGTCTCTTAACTTAGTTTCTTAGAGGTGAAGAAATCAAAAAAATTGTGATGGAGCAGAAGAAAATCATAGAAACGTTTTACATCTATTATACCATAATACAATGTGATAATGGTGAATACAATTAAAATTCAGATTGAATATTTAATTTTAGTGATTACCCATGTAGATATAATCTATTTGCAATTCATTTATAGTTTTTAACTATCTGACTTAGTGACGAAGAAAGATGAAAATTCGTGATGGAGAAGAAACATTTTGAATATATTTACATCTAATTTACCTTAATTCAATGTGAAAAAGGCAAATATAAATACATTAGAGCTTGATTATTTAATTGAGTTAATATCAATTTTATATAAAAAATATGTCATGGATTATAGTCTTTTAACTTTGTTATTTAGTGGGAAAGACCTAAAATTTTGTGATGGAGTAGAAAAATAAAATAGAATTAACTTTTTACATCTGCTATAGTCTATTATGTTTTTTTTAGCGATAAAAAACCTAAAACTTTGGGATGGTGAAAAAAAATATAGAATAATTTTAGGTGAATATACAATAAGTCAATGTGAATACGATGAATATAAACAATGTTGAGCTTGGTTAATTTATTTTAATGGATATGCATATGTATAAATTAAGGGTTATTAATTTGTAGTCTCTTAACTTAGTTTCTTAGAGGTGAAGAAATCAAAAAACTTGTGATGTAGCAGAAGAAAATCATAGAAACTTTTTACATCTATTATACAATAATACAATGTGATTATGGTGAATTCAATTAAAATTCAGATTGAATATTAAATTTTAGTTATTACCCATGTAGATATAATCTATTTGCCATTCATTTATAGTTTTTTAACTATCTGACTTAGTGACGAAGAAAGATGAAAATTCGTGATTTAGAATAAACATATGGAATATATTTACATCTAATTTACCTTAATTCAACGTGAAAAAGGCAAATATAAATACATTAGAGCTTGATTATTTAATTGAATTAATATCAAATTTATAAAAAAATATATGTCATGGATTATAGTCTTTTAACTTTGTTTTTTAGTGAGGAAAAGCCAAAAATTTTGTGATGGAGTAGAAAAATAAAATATAATTAATTTTTTATATCTGCTTAGAGTCTATTATGTTTTTTTTAGCGATAAAAAACCTAAAACTTTGGGATGGTGAAAAAAAATATTGAATATTTTAAGGTGTAATATACAATAAGTTAATGTGAGTACGATGAATATAAACAATGTTGAGCCTGGTTAATTTATTTTAATTGTTATGCATATGTATAGATTATGGGCCATTCATTTGTAGTCTCTTAACTTAGTTTTTAGAGGTGAAGAAATAAAAAAATTTGTGATGGAGCAGAAGAAAATCATAGAAACTTTGTACATCTATTATACAATAATACAATGTGATAATGGTGAATATAATTAAAATAAAGATTGAATATTTAATTTTAGTGATTACCCATGTAGATATAATCTATTTGTCATTCATTTATAGTCTTTTAACTATCTGACTTAGTGACGAAGAAAGATGAAAATTCATGATGGAGAAGAAACATATTAAATATATTTACATCTAATTTACCATAATTCAATGTGAAAAAGGCAAATATAAATACATTAGAGCTTGATTATTTAATTCAATTAATATCAATTTTATAAAAAATATATGTCATGGATTATAGTCTTTTAACATTCATTTTTAGTGGGGAAAAACCTTAAATTTTGTGATGGAGTAGAAAAATAAAATATAATTAATTTTTTACATCTACTATAGTCTATTATATTTTTTTTAGCGATAAAAAAACCTAAAACTTTGGGATGGTGAAATAAAATATTGAATACTTTTAGGTGTAATAAACAATAAGTCAATGTGACTACGATGAATATAAACAATGTTGAGCTTGGTTAATTTATTTTTATTGTTATGCATATGTATAAATTTTGGGTCATTCATTTGTAGTCTCTTAACTTAGTTTCTTAGACATGAAGAAATCAAAAAATTTGTGATGGACCAGAAGAAAATCATAGAAACTTTTTACATCTATTATACCATAATACAATGTGATTATGGTGAATATAATTTAAATTCAGATTGAATATTTAATTTTAGTTATTAACCATGTAGATATAATCTATTTGCCATTCATTTATAGTTTTTTAACTATCTGACTTAGTGACGAAGAAAGATAAAAATTCGTGATGGAGAAGAAGCATATTGAATATATTTACATCTAATTTACCTTAATTCAATCTGAAAAAGGCAAATATAAATACATAAAAGCTTGATTATTTAATTGATTTAATATCAATTTTATATAAAATATATGTCATTGGTTATAGTCTTTTAACTTTGTTTTTTAGAGGGGAAAACCTAAAATTTTGTGATGGAGTAGAAAAATAAAATATAATTAAACTTTTACATCTGCTAGAGTCTATTATGTTTCTTTTTAGCGATAAAAAAACCTAAAACTTTGGGATGGTGAAAAAAAATATTGAATATTTTTAGGTGTAAAATACAATAAGTCAATGTGAGTACGATGAATATAAACAATGTTGAGCTTGGTTATTTTATTTTAATTGTTATGCATATGTATAGATTATGGGCTATTAATTTGTAGTCTCTTAACTTAGTTTCTTAGAGGTGAAGAAATCAAAAAAATTGTGATGGAGCAGAAGAAAATCATAGAAACGTTTTACATCTATTATACCATAATACAATGTGATAATGGTGAATACAATTAAAATTCAGATTGAATATTTAATTTTAGTGATTACCCATGTAGATATAATCTATTTGCAATTCATTTATAGTTTTTAACTATCTGACTTAGTGACGAAGAAAGATGAAAATTCGTGATGGAGAAGAAACATTTTGAATATATTTACATCTAATTTACCTTAATTCAATGTGAAAAAGGCAAATATAAATACATTAGAGCTTGATTATTTAATTGAGTTAATATCAATTTTATATAAAAAATATGTCATGGATTATAGTCTTTTAACTTTGTTATTTAGTGGGAAAGACCTAAAATTTTGTGATGGAGTAGAAAAATAAAATAGAATTAACTTTTTACATCTGCTATAGTCTATTATGTTTTTTTTAGCGATAAAAAACCTAAAACTTTGGGATGGTGAAAAAAAATATAGAATAATTTTAGGTGAATATACAATAAGTCAATGTGAATACGATGAATATAAACAATGTTGAGCTTGGTTAATTTATTTTAATGGATATGCATATGTATAAATTAAGGGTTATTAATTTGTAGTCTCTTAACTTAGTTTCTTAGAGGTGAAGAAATCAAAAAACTTGTGATGTAGCAGAAGAAAATCATAGAAACTTTTTACATCTATTATACAATAATACAATGTGATTATGGTGAATTCAATTAAAATTCAGATTGAATATTAAATTTTAGTTATTACCCATGTAGATATAATCTATTTGCCATTCATTTATAGTTTTTTAACTATCTGACTTAGTGACGAAGAAAGATGAAAATTCGTGATTTAGAATAAACATATGGAATATATTTACATCTAATTTACCTTAATTCAACGTGAAAAAGGCAAATATAAATACATTAGAGCTTGATTATTTAATTGAATTAATATCAAATTTATAAAAAAATATATGTCATGGATTATAGTCTTTTAACTTTGTTTTTTAGTGAGGAAAAGCCAAAAATTTTGTGATGGAGTAGAAAAATAAAATATAATTAATTTTTTATATCTGCTTAGAGTCTATTATATATTTTTTTTTTATTTAGCGATAAAAAAACCTAAAACTTTGGGATGGTGAAAAAAATATTGAATATTTTAAGATGTAATATACAATAAGTTAATGTGAGTACGATGAATATAAACAATGTTGAGCTTGGTTAATTTAATTTAGTTGTTATGCTTATGTCTTAACTTAGTTTCTTAGAGGTGAAGAAATTAAAAAAATTGTGATGGAGCAGAAGAAAATCGTAGAAAATTTTTACATCTATTATATCATAATACAATGTGATTATGGTGAATTCAATTAAAATTCAGATTGAATATTAAATTTTAGTTATTATCCATGTAGATATAATCTATTTGCAATTCATTTATTGTTTTTTAACTATCTGACTTAGTGACGAAGAAAGATGAAAATTCGTGATTTAGAAGACACATATGGAATATATTTACATCTAATTTACCTTAATTCAACGTGAAAAAGGCAAATATAAATACATTAGAGCTTGATTATTTAATTGAATTAATATCAAATTTATAAAAAATATATGTCATGGATTATAGTCTTTTAACTTTGTTTTTTAGTGGGGAAAAGCCAAAAATTTTGTGATGGAGTAGAAAAATAAAATATAATTGATTTTTTACATCTGCTTAGAGTCTATTATGTTTTTTTTTAGCGATAAAAAAACCTAAAACTTTGGGATGGTGAAAAACCATATATTGAATATTTTAAGGTGTAAGATACAATAAGTCAATGTGAGTACGATGAATATAAACAATATTGAGCTTGGTTAATTTATTTTAATTGTTTTTTAGTGAAGAAATAAAAAAATTTGTGATGGAGCAGAAGAAAATCATAGAAACTTTGTACATCTATTATACAATAATACAATGTGATAATGGTGAATATAATTAAAATAAAGATTGAATATTTAATTTTAGTGATTACCCATGTAGATATAATCTATTTGTCATTCATTTATAGTCTTTTAACTATCTGACTTAGTGACGAAGAAAGATGAAAATTCGTGATGGAGAAGAAACATATTGAATATATTTAACTCTAATTTACCTTAATTCAATGTGAAAAAGGCAAATATAAATACATTAGAGATTGATTATTTAATTGAGTTATTATCAAATTTATATAAAATATATGTTATGGATTATAGTCTTTTAACTTTGTTTTTTAGTGGGGAAGACCTAAAATTTTGTGATGGAGTAGAAAAATAAAATATAATTAATTTTTTACATCTGCTATAGTCTATTATGTTTTTTTTAGCGATAAAAAAACCTAAAACTTTGGGATGGTGAAAAAAAATATAGAATACTTTTAGGTGAATATACAATAAGTCAATGTGAGTACGATGAATATAAACAATGTAGAGCTTGGTTAATTTATTTCAATTGTTATGCATATGTATAAATTTCGGGTCATTCATTTGTAGTCTCTTAACTTAGTTTTTTAGACGTGAAGAAATCAAAAAATTTGTGATGGAGCAGAAGAAAATCATAGAAACTTTTTAGATCTATTATACCATAATACAATGTGAATATGGTGAATATAATTAAAATTCAGATTGAATATTTAATTTTAGTTATTAACCATGTAGATATAATCTATTTGCCATTCATTTATAGTTTTTTAACTATCTGACTTAGTGACGAAGAAAGATGAAAATTCGTGATGGAGAAGAAGCATATTGAATATATTTACATCTAACTTACCTTAATTCAATGTGAAAAAGGCAAATATAAATACATTAGAGCTTGATTATTTAATTGATTTAATAACAATTTTAAATAAAATATATGTCATTGGTTATAGTCTTTTGACTTTGTTTTTTAGAGGGGAAAACCTAAAATTTTTTGATGGAGTAGAAAAATAAAATATAATTAAATTTTTACATCTGCTAGAGTCTATTATGTTTCTTTTTAGCGATAAAAAAACCTAAAACTTTGGGATGGTGAAAAAAAATTTGAATATTTTTAGGTGTAATATACAATAAGTCAATGTGAATACGATGAATATAAATAATGTTGAGCTTGGTTAATTTATTTTTATTGTTATGCATATGTATAAATTTTGGGTCATTCATTTGTAGTCTCTTAACTTAGTTTCTTAGACGTGAAGAAATAAGAAAATTTGTGATGCAGCAGAAGAAAATCATAGAAACTTTTTACATCTATTATACCATAATACAATGTGATTGTGGTGAATTCAATTAAAATTCAGATTGAATATTTAATTTTAGTGATTACCCATGTAGATATAATCTATTTGCAATTCATTTATAGTTTTTAACTATCTGACTTAGTGACGAAGAAAGATGAAAATTCGTGATGGAGAAGAAACATATTGAATATATTTACATCTAATTTACCTTAATTCAATGTGAAAAAGGCAAATATAAATACATTAGAGCTTTATTATTTAATTGAGTTAATATAAATTTTATATAAAATATATATCATAGATTATAGTCTTTTAACTTTGTTTTTTAGTGGTGAAAAAACTAAAATTTTGTGATGTAGTAGAAAAATAAAATATAATTAATTTTTTACATCTGCTATAGTCTATTATGTTTTTTTTTAGCGATAAAAAAACCTAAAACTTTGGGATGGTGAAAGAAAATATAGAATACTTTTAGGTGAATATACAATAAGTCAATGTGAATACGATGAATATAAACAATGTTGAGCTTGGTTAATTTATTTTAATTGTTATGCAGATTTATAAATTATGGGTTATTAATTTGTAGTATCTTAACTTAGTTTCTTAGAGGTGAAGAAATCAAAAAACTTGTGATGGAGCAGAAGAAAATCGTAGAAACTTTTTACATCTATTATACCATAATACAATGTGATTATGGTGAATTCAATTAAAATTCAGATTGAATATTTAATTTAAGTTATTACCCATGTAGATATAATATATTTGCAATTCATTTATAGTTTTTTAACTATCTGACTTAGTTACGAAGAAAGATGAAAACTCGTGATTTAGAAGAAACATATGGAATATATTTACATCTAACTTACGTTAATTCAACGTGAAAAAGGCAAATATAAATACATTAGAGCTTTATTATTTAATTGAATTAATATCAAATTTATAAAAAATACATGTCATGGATTATAGTCTTTTAACTTTGTTTTTTAGTGGGGAAAAGCTAAAAATTTTGTGATGGAGTAGAAAAATAAAATATAATTAATTTTTTACATCTGCTTATAGTCTATTATGTTTTTTTTTAGCGATAAAAAAACCTAAAACTTTGGGATGGTGAAAGAAAATATAGAATACTTTTAGGTGAATATACAATAAGTCAATGTGAATACGATGAATATAAACAATGTTGAGCTTGGTTAATTTATTTTAATTGTTATGCAGATGTATAAATTATGGGTTATTAATTTGTAGTCTCTTAACTTAGTTTCTTAGAGGTGAAGAAATCAAAAAACTTGTGATGGAGCAGAAGAAAATCGTAGAAACTTTTTACATCTATTATACCATAATACAATGTGATTATGGTGAATTCAATTAAAATTCAGATTGAATATTTAATTTAAGTTATTACCCATGTAGATATAATATATTTGCAATTCATTTATAGTTTTTTAACTATCTGACTTAGTGACGAAGAAAGATGAAAACTCGTGATTTAGAAGAAACATATGGAATATATTTACATCTAATTTACCTTAATTCAACGTGAAAAAGGCAAATATAAATACATTAGAGCTTGATTATTTAATTGAATTAATATCAAATTTATAAAAAATACATGTCATGGATTATAGTCTTTTAACTTTGTTTTTTAGTGGGGAAAAGCCAAAAATTTTGTGATGGAGTAGAAAAATAAAATATAATTAATTTTTAACATCTGCTTATAGTCTATTATGTTTTTTTTTAGCGATAAAAAAACCTAAAACTTTGGGATGGTGAAAAAAATATTGAATATTTTAATGTGTAAGATACAATAAGTCAATGTGAGTACGACAAATATAAACAATGTTGAGCTTGGTTAATTTATTTTAATTGTTATGCATATGTATAGATTATGGACCATTTTTTGTAGTCTCTTAACTTAGTTTTTAGAGGTGAAGAAATAAAAAAAATGTGATGGAGCAGAAGAAAATCATAGAAACTTTGTACATCTATTATACAATAATACAATGTGATAATGGTGAATATAATTAAAATAAAGATTGAATATTTAATTTTAGTGATTACCCATGTAGATATAATCTATTTGTCATTCATTTATATTCTTTTAACTGTCTGACTTAGTGACGAAGAAAGATGAAAATTCGTGATGGAGAAGAAACATATTGAATATATTTACATCTAATTTACCTTAATTCAATGTGAAAAAGGCAAATATAAATACATTAGAGCTTGATTATTTAATTGAGTTAATATCAATTTTATATAAAATATATATCATGGATTATAGTCTTTTAACTTTGTTTTTTAGTGGTTAAAAAACTAAAATTTTGTGATGTAGTAGAAAAATAAAATATAATTAATTTTTTACATCTGCTATAGTCTATTGTGTTTTTTTTTAGCGATAAAAAAACCTAAAACTTTGGGAAGGTGAAAAAAAACATAGAATACTTTTAGGTGAATATACAATAAGTCAATGTGAGTACGATGAATATAAACAATGTAGAGCTTGGTTAATTTATTTCAATTGTTATGCATATGTATAAATTTCGGGTCATTCATTTGTAGTCTCTTAACTTAGTTTTTTAGACGTGAAGAAATCAAAAAATATGTGATGGAGCAGAAGAAAATCATAGAAACTTTTTAGATCTATTATACCATAATACAATGTGATTATGGTGAATATAATTAAAATTCAGATGGAATATTTAATTTTAGTTATTAACCATGTAGATATAATCTATTTGCCATTCATTTATAGTTTTTTAACTATCTGACTTAGTGACGAAGAAAGATGAAAATTCGTGATGGAGAAGAAGCATATTGAATATATTTACATCTAATTTACCTTAATTCAATGTGAAAAAGGCAAATATAAATACATTAGAGCTTGATTATTTAATTGATTTAATATCAATTTTATATAAAATATATGTCATTGGTTATAGTCTTTTAACTTTGTTTTTTAGAGGGAAAACCTAAAAAATTTTGATGGAGTAGAAAAATAAAATATAATTAAATTTTTGCATCTGCTAGAGTCTATTATGTTTCTTTTTAGCGATAAAAAAACCTAAAACTTTGGGATGGTGAAAAATATTGAATATTTTTAGGTGTAATATACAATAAGTCAATGTGAGTACGATGAATATAAACAATGTTGAGCTTGGTTAATTTATTTTAATTGTTATGCATATGTATAGATTACGGGCCATTCATTTGTAGTTTCTTAACTTAGTTTCTTAGAGGTGAAGAAATAAAAAAACTTATGATGGAGCAGAAGAAAATCGTAGAAACTTTTTACATCTATTATAACATAATACAATGTGATTATGGTGAATTCAATTAAAATTCATATTGAATATTTAATTTAAGTTATTACCCATGTAGATATAATCTATTTGCAATTCATTTATAGTTTTTTAACTATCTGACTTAGTGACGAAGAAAGATGAAAATTCGTGATTTAGAAGAAACATATGGAATATATTTACATCTAATTTACCTTAATTCAACGTGAAAAAGGCAAATATAAATACATTAGAGCTTGATTATTTAATTGAATTAATATCAAATTTATAAAAAATATATATCATGGATTATAGTCTTTTAACTTTGTTTTTTAGTGGGGAAAAGCCAAAAATTTTGTGATGGAGTAGAAAAATAAAATATAATTAATTTTTTACATCTGCTTAGAGTCTATTATGTTTTTTTTTAGAAATAAAAAAACCTAAAACTTTGGGATGGTGAAAAAAAATATTGAATATTTTAAGGTGTAAGATACAATAAGTCAATGTGAGTACGACGAATATAAACATTGTTGAGCTTGGTTAATTTATTTTAATTGTTATGCATATGTATAGATTATGGGCCATTTATTTGTAGTCTCTTAACTTAGTTTTTAGAGGTGAAGAAATAAAAAAAAAATTGTGATGGAGCAGAAGAAAATCATAGAAACTTTGTACATCTATTATACAATAATACAATGTGATAATGGTGAATATAATTAAAATAAAGATTGAATATTTAATTTTAGTGATTACCCATGTAGATATAATCTATTGTCATTCATTTATAGTCTTTTAACTATCTGACTTAGTGACGAAAAAAGATGAAAATTCGTGATGGAGAAGAAACATATTGAATATATTTACATCTAATTTACCTTAATTCAATGTGAAAAAGGCAAATATAAATACATTAGAGCTTGATTATTTAATTGAGTTATTATCAAATTTATATAAAATATATGTCATGGATTATAGTCTTTTAACTTTGTTTTTTAGTGGGGAAGACCTAAAATTTTGTGATGTAGTAGAAAAATAAAATATAATTAATTTTTTACATCTGCTATAGTCTATTGTGTTTTTTTTTAGCGATAAAAAAACCTAAAACTTTGGGATGGTGAAAAAAATATAGAATACTTTTAGGTGAATATACAATAAGTCAATGTGAGTACGATGAATATAAACAATGTAGAGCTTGGTTAATTTATTTCAATTGTTATGCATATGTATAAATTTCGGGTCATTCATTTGTAGTCTCTTAACTTAGTTTTTTAGACGTGAAGAAATCAAAAAAATTGTGATGGAGCAGAAGAAAATCATAGAAACTTTTTAGATCTATTATACCATAATACAATGTGATTATGGTGAATATAATTAAAATTCAGATGGAATATTTAATTTTAGTTATTAACCATGTAGATATAATCTATTTGCCATTCATTTATAGTTTTTTAACTATCTGACTTAGTGACGAAGAAAGATGAAAATTCGTGATGGAGAAGAAGCATATTGAATATATTTACATCTAATTTACCTTAATTCAATGTGAAAAAGGCAAATATAAATACATTAGAGCTTGATTATTTAATTGATTTAATATCAATTTTATATAAAATATATGTCATTGGTTATAGTCTTTTAACTTTGTTTTTTAGAGGGGAAAACCTAAAATATTTTGATGGAGTAGAAAAATAAAATATAATTAAATTTTTACATCTGCTAGAGTCTATTATGTTTCTTTTTAGCGATAAAAAAACCTAAAACTTTGGGATGGTGAAAAAAATATTGAATATTTTTAAGTGTAATATACAATAAGTCAATGTGAGTACGATGAATATAAACAATGTTGAGCTTCGTTAATTTATTTTAATTGTTATGCATATGTATAGATTACGGGCCATTCATTTGTAGTTTCTTAACTTAGTTTCTTAGAGGTGAAGAAATCAAAAAACTTGTGATGGAGCAGAAGAAAATCGTAGAAACTTTTTACATCTATTATACCAAAATACAATGTGATTATGGTGAATTCAATTAAAATTCATATTGAATATTTAACTTAAGTTATTACCCATGTAGATATGATCTATTTGCAATTCATTTATAGTTTTTTAACTATCTGACTTAGTGACGAAGAAAGATGAAAATTCGTGATTTAGAAGAAACATATGGAATATATTTACATCTAATTTACCTTAATTCAACGTGAAAAAGGCAAATATAAATACATTAGAGCTTGATTATTTAATTGAATTAATATCAAATTTATAAAAAATATATGTCATGGATTATAGTCTTTTAACTTTGTTTTTTAGTGGGGAAAAGCCAAAAATTTTGTGATGGAGTAGAAAAATAAAATATAATTAATTTTTTACATCTGGTTAGAGTCTATTATGTTTTTTTTTAGCGATAAAAAAACCTAAAACTTTGGGATGGTGAAAAAAAATATTGAATATTTTAAGGTGTAAGATACAATAAGTCAATGTGAGTACGACGAATATAAACAATGTTGAGCTTGGTTAATTTATTTTAATTGTTATGCATATGTATAGATTATGGGCCATTTATTTGTAGTCTCTTAACTTAGTTTTTAGAGGTGAAGAAATAAAAAAAATTGTGATGGAGCAGAAGAAAATCATAGAAACTTTGTACATCTATTATACAATAATACAATGTGATAATGGTGAATATAATTAAAATAAAGATTGAATATTTAATTTTAGTGATTACCCATGTAGATATAATCTATTGTCATTCATTTATAGTCTTTTAACTATCTGACTTAGTGACGAAGAAAGATGAAAATTCGTGATGGAGAAGAAACATATTGAATATATTTACATCTAATTTACCTTAATTCAATGTGAAAAAGGCAAATATAAATACATTAGAGCTTGATTATTTAATTGAGTTAATATCAATTTTATATAAAATATATGACATGGATTATAGTCTTTTAACTTTGTTTTTTAGTGGGGAAGACCTAAAATTTTGTGATGGAGTAGAAAAATAAAATATAATTAATTTTTTACATCTGCTATAGTCAATTATGTTTTTTTTTAGCGATAAAAAAACCTAAATCTTTTGATGGTGAAAAAAATATAGAATACTTTTAGGTGAATATACAATAAGTCAATGTGAATACGATGAATATAAATAATGTTGAGCTTGGTTAATTTATTTTTATTGTTATGCATATGTATAAATTTTGGGTCATTCATTTGTAGTCTCTTAACTTAGTTTCTTAGACGTGAAGAAATCAGAAAATTTGTGATGGAGCAGAAGAAAATCATAGAAACTTTTTACATCTATTATACCATAATACAATGTGATTGTGGTGAATTCAATTAAAATTCAGATTGAATATTTAATTTTAGTGATTACCCATGTAGATATAATCTATTTGCAATTCATTTATAGTTTTTAACTATCTGACTTAGTGACGAAGAAAGATGAAAATTCGTGATGGAGAAGAAACATATTGAATATATTTACATCTAATTTACCTTAATTCAATGTGAAAAAGGCAAATATAAATACATTAGAGCTTTATTATTTAATTGAGTTAATATCAATTTTATATAAAATATATATCATGGATTATAGTCTTTTAACTTTGTTTTTTAGTGGCGAAAAAACTAAAATTTTGTGATGTAGTAGAAAAATAAAATATAATTAATTTTTTACATTTGCTTAGAGTCTATTATGTATTTTTTTAGCGATAAAAAAACCTAAAACTTTGGGATGGTGAAAAAAATATTGAATATTTTAATGTGTAAGATACAATAAGTCAATGTGAGTACGATGAATATAAACAATGTTGAGCTTGATTAATTTATTTTAATTGTTATGCATATGTATAGATTATGGGCCATTTATTTGTAGTCTCTTAACTTAGTTTTTAGAGGTGAAGAAATAAAAAAAATTGTGATGGAGCAGAAGAAAATCATAGAAACTTTGTACATCTATTATACAATAATACAATGTGATAATGGTGAATATAATTAAAATAAAGATTGAATATTTAATTTTAGTGATTATCCATGTAGATATAATCTATTTGTCATTCATTTATAGTCTTTTAACTATCTGACTTAGTGACGAAGAAAGATGAAAATTCGTGATGGAGAAGAAACATATTGAATATATTTAAATCTAATTTACCTTAATTCAATGTGAAAAAGGAAAATATAAATACATTAGAGCTTGATTATTTAATTGAGTTAATATCAATTTTATATAAAATTTATATTATGGATTATATTCTTTTAACTTTGTTTTTTAGTGGTGAAAAAACTAAAATTTTGTGATGTAGTAGAAAAATAAAATATAATTAATTTTTTACATCTGCTATAGTCTATTGTGTTTTTTTTTTTTAGCGATAAAAAAACCAAAAACATTGGGATGGTGAAAAAAAATATGGAATACTTTTAGGTGTAATATACAATAAGTCAATGTGAGTACGATGAATATAAACAATGTAGAGCTTGGTTAATTTATTTTAATTGTTATGCATATGTATAAATTTTGGGTCATTCATTTGAAGTCTCTTAACTTAGTTTCTTAGACGTGAAGAAATCAAAAAATTTGTGATGGAGCAGAAGAAAATCATAGAAACTTTTTACATCTATTATACCATAATACAATGTGATTATGGTGAATATAATTAAAATTTAGATTGAATATTTAATTTTAGTTATTAACCATGTAGATATAATCTATTTGCCATTCATTTATAGTTTTTTAACTATCTGACTTAGTGACGAAGAAAGATGAAAATTTGTGATGGAGAAGAAGCATATTGAATACATTTACATCTAATTTACCTTAATTCAATGTGAAATAGACAAATATAAATACATTAGAGCTTGATTATTTAATTGATTTAATATCAATTTTATATAAAGTATATGTCATTGGTTATCGTCTTTTAACTTTGTTTTTTAGAGGGGAAAACCTAAAATTTTGTGAAGAAGTAGAAAAATAAAATATAATTAAATTTTTACATCTGCAAGAGTCTATTATGTTTCTTTTTAGTGATAAAAAAACCTAAAACTTTGGGATGGTGAAAAAAATATTGAATATTTTTAGGTGTAATATACAATAAGTCAATGTGAGTACGATGAATATAAACAATGTTGAGCTTGGTTAATTTATTTTAAATTTTATGCATATGTATAGAATACGGGCCATTCATTTGTAGTCTCTTAACTTAATTTCTTAGAGGTGAAGAAATCAAAAAAATTGTGATGGAGCAGAAGAAAATCATAGAAACTTTTTACATCATTATACCATAATACAATGTGATTATGGTGAATACAATTAAAATTCAGATTGAATATTTAATTTTAGTGAATACCCATGTAGATATAATCTATTTGCAATTCATTTATAGTTTTTAACTATCTGACTTAGTGACTAAGAAAGATGAAAATTCGTGATGGAGAAGAAACATATTGAATATATTTACATCTAATTTACCTTAATTCAATGTGAAAAAGGCAAATATAAATACATTAGAGCTTGATCATTTAATTGAGTTAATATCAATTTTATATAAAATATATGTCATGGATTATAGTCTTTTAACTTTGTTTTTTAGTGGGGAAGACCTAAAATTTTGTGATGGAGTAGAAAATTAAAATGTAATTAATTTTTTACATCTGCTATAGTCTATTATGTTTTTTTTTAGCGATAAAAAAACCTAAAACTTTGGGATGGTGAAAAAAATATAGAATACTTTTAGGTGAATATACAATAAGTCAATGTGAATACGATGAATATAAACAATGTTGAGCTTGGTTAATTTATTTTAATTGTTATGTGTTGCGGTGGAAATAGGATCACAAACTATTAATGAGTTTGAATCATAATTCAATTCACAACCGCTCTTTGATTTATCCAAGGGAAAAGGTCAAAAGAGGGAAAACCTATTTTTGCATCGTAAACACAATGCGGGGAAAGATCTAGGGTTCGGGGGTTGGTTAAATTTAGGGAAGGTATTAGCACCCTAAACTTCTGTAGTACTCTACAGGAACCTTTTGTTCAAATGTTTACTATTTTGCTTTATTTATTTGCTTAAGGTATATGTACAAAGGATTAAAAGTGAGAAAGGAGACCTAAGGGGTTAATTCTAAGTTTACTCGGCAAGACATCGCATCTTGTGCCTACGTATCCTTACGGGAATGGAATCAGAGTAATCGTAGTTCCCCTCAAAAGGGAGGTTAGAAACTTCTTGACTGTGGTCAAGGTCTCAAGGGGAATAAACGCATCTTAAGGACACGCTTACGTGGAGTGTAGAAACTCCAAATCTCTACGTTGAAATGTTGAGTGGTAATTAGGGTTAAATTAGGGATTCCACGGCGAGAAACCCTAAAATGAGTGCGGCGACTCTTTGACCTAACACTAGGATAAAAGCAATTTTGCCCACGGCGGGACACCTAGGCTAAACAGGGTTTGATCCATTAAAGGGGTAAGGCTATTGACTCGGCGGCCAAAAGGCTGGACCTAATCCTTCGGAAGGATAATATGTAAAAAAATGTGAAAATATGACAAATCATTATATGGAGGAATAATTAAGGTTTAGAAATAAGAAAAGTAATAAAGGCAGAGAGTATAAAGAAACAAAGAAACATTTTTGAAAACATGAAGAATATGAAAATATGTAATGACACTTAGAATGAAGTGAGGGAGGAAAATAGTGTGGGGCTGTGGCCACCACAAGCACATCTCAACCTCAAGCATGCAAATGAAATGCAGGAATAAAGAAAATAAAAGGTACACAAAATGACACGGCAAACATAAGGAGTTCCTTACGAAAAGGTTTTAATTTTTTAATATTTTAATTATGTAAAAAAAATGTTTTAATTTTTTTAATATTTTAATTATATATATAAAAAAAGGTTTTAATTTTAAAATGGAATTACTTAGTTAAAAAAATTTAAGTTTAAATTATAAAAAAAATGTTAAGTTTAACTTATATATAAACAAAAATATTTTTGGGAACAAAAAGGTTTTTTTGAAAAAAAATGTTTACGGGAACAAAAAAAAGGCTTTTTTTGGAAAAAAATGTTTACGGGAACAAAAAAGGTTTTTTTTTGGGAAAAAAATGTTTACGGGAACAAAAAAGGTTTTTTTTTGGGAAAAAATGTTTTGATAAAAAAAAATAACAATAGAATTGCAAATGCAAACAGACAATTAATGGACATGCAAACAATCCTATACGACACAATCATGGTTCATACATATCAAAATCTACGGATCTAAACAACAATGAAGGTTAACATGGCAAGGATGCAAATAAATATGAAAAATGCAAAGGATTTAGTAATTTAACGGACCTAAACACATTAACATGGCAAAATATGCACATAAACATGAAAAGGCAAAAGGTTTAGTAATTTAACCTACGAAGCGGAGGTTTGCTTCGGTAAATGTGAAAAAGGTTTGAATAAGGGAACACTGGAGAGCTCCAATCCTTCTAACGAGTTGTGGGAACGACCGCCTTTCTTCTCTAGGGATCTCCTTTGTTTCTCCCTCTCTCTCCTCTTTTCTGAAGAAAACCTTCTGACCCCTCTTAGGTTTTTTTCATTCTCCTCTTTTCCAACAAGGCAACACATGTATATATAGGGAACAAATTAGGGTTAACACCAAATTGTCAATAATGTCCCTAAAGCCCATTTTAAAGCCCAAACTAAATAATTAGTTAAGAAAAAATAAAATTTAAATAATTTAAAATAATTAAAATAAACTTAAAATAAAAACTAATAATCCTATTGATTCCTAAAATAAAAAAATATTATAAAAGGAACAAAATTTTTCAATATTTTTTTATTTTATGATTTTTTGGATATTTTTATGAATAATTTAGAAAAAAGTGAAAAAAATAATATTTTAAAAAATGATTTAATTAAAATACGAAAATAATAATTAAATAATAATAAAAAACTATTTTTGTTATTTTTTTAATGAAAGATAGAAAAATTTAGAGTAAAAATAATAAAGAACAAAAAAAGTGACAAAGGTGAGATTTAATTTTTAAAATAGTTAGAAAAAAAAAAGATTTAATTTTAAAAAAGAATTTAGAGGAAAAAAAGATTTAATTTTAAAAAGAAGTTAGAGAAAAAAAAGATTTAATTTTAAAAAAGTTAGAAAAAAAAAATTTAGTTTTAAAAAGGTTAGAAAAAAAATATTTAATTTTAAAAAAGTTAGAAAAAAAGATTTAATTTTAAAAAGTTAGAAAAAAAAGATTTAAAGTTAGAAAACAAGATTTAGCTTTAAAAATAGTTAGAAAAAAAGATTTAATTTTAAAAAAGATAGAAAAAGATTTAACTTTAAAGAGGAGTTAGAAAAAGATTTAAAAAAAGTTAGAAAAAAGATTTAATTTTAAAAAGAGGTTAGATTTTTATTTTTAAAAAAAAATATTAGAATTTGATTAAAAAATGTGTTAGAAATTAATTTAAAAAAAGGTTATAAAAAATTTACTCTTGAAGAAAAGAGAAAAAAAAAAGTTAAATTTTAATCTAAATCCTAAAAGTTAGTAAGAAGAGCTTTAAATAAATAAACTAAATAAAAAAAAAAAGTTAATAAAAAATATTAGTAAAGTTATAAAAAAAATTTAATTAAATTATTATTAGTTAAAAAAACAAGATCTAAAAAAAAGGTTAATTTATTAGGTTAATAAGAATTTAAAATAAAAATAAAAAAGAAAGGGTAAAATTTGGGGTATTACAGTTGCCCCTATTTAAATAGCTACACCAGATGATTTGAGTGACGGAGACTCAAGGAATCATGGTGGAGGGATTTAAATATAGATAACCGAAAATTTTGCCCTTATATGCGGCGATATGCAATGCTATGGACAAAGCGAGAACAGATTAATGCAGATGATGCCGTGAATATGATGTGATGCGTATGCTGGAATGATGAATGCGAAAATGCTGACGAATACGACGACACAGATGCTACGAGAAGAACACACTGGGGAAAACGACGCGCTGAGACACAGTACAACACTGGGGAATTCTAAAAATGATGGTCAACTGGTGCGAACACGACCAATTGTTATTTTGGGAATGAGATTCTCAAATGGAGATGACACCTGTGAGACGGCCTCCACTGGGGAATCTAAAAATAAAACTGGATCACGTACGATTGTAAGATCGATTACAGAATGCTGGAGCATTGAGCAAGGAATAACATCCAAGCTTCTGTAAACTACCCCTCGTGACAGGATCAAACGGACTTTTCGGAACTCCGTAGCAAATATACAGGGTAAAGACCCGGTTGTATGCCAAAATAAATGGACTTTGAGTGGGAAATGCCCTGATAAGCTTCTCGAGGGAGAACTGTCACTTATCGTTGGAAGGGACTTATGTGCCAAAATGGATAAGCACTCAAATAAAGAGGCTGCTGCTTATCTGATAAATAAATCTTCTCGCATTTAAGGTCGGCGCCTGGAATACGATTCTGATTCTTCTCTTACTGAAGGATAAATAAACTTCTTCATGCTTCAGAATCGTGCTCTCCTGAACATGAAAAGGGTAAACTGAACTTCCTCATACTTCAGGATCGTGCTCTCCTGAATATGAAACTGGATGACTGAATATACTCATATTTCAGAATCGTGCTCTCCTGAATATGAAACTGGATGACTGAATTTCTTCATATTTCAGAATCGTGCTCTCCTGAATATGAAACTGGATGACTGAATTTACTCATATTTCAGAATCGTGCTCTCCTGAATATGAAACTGGATGACTGAATTTACTCATATTTCAGAATCGTGCTCTCCTGAATATGATTTGGTTGTGAATGAATTTTTCCATACTTCAGAATCGTGCTCTCCTGAATATGAAACTGGATAATCGAACTTCCTCATAACTCAGAATCGTGCTCTCCTGAATATGATTCGGCTCCTGAAATTTCTTCATTCTTCAGAATCGTGCTCTCCTGAAAAACGGCCAACTGAACTTCCTCATAACTCAGAATCGTGCTCTCCTGAATATGATTCCGCTCCTTCTTTTACTAAAGGATAAATGAACTTCTTCATAACTCAGAATCGTGCTCTCCTGAATATGATTTCGCTCAAACCTTCCCGTAACTCAAGATCGTGCTCTCCTGAATACGATTTGGTTCAAAACTCAAGACGGCAGGTAAATGGAAGCCCAACTGCTCCATGGAGATGGCCATTTGCTGCGAGTCATAACGAGGATATGATCGACTTCTTAGGTGAGAAATGTCGTGTGTTGATGCTGTAAGATGTAAAGTGTAAAGGGTTGTAACATGTAGGATTGTAAAGTGTTTTACTGATAGATTTTCCAGGTGTGAACTGGCATGTATCTGTAGTTGATTGCGGTTGAAAGATAGTGCAAAATAAATGCACGTCCGGGTACAGTGATAAACTTCTCGGGCGAGAACAGTCGAACATCTGTCATGGTATGGTGAAAATCTTTAGATGGTGCAAAATAAATGCACGTCCGGTTGGGATTGACGACCGACAAGACTGAGATTCAATCTAGGATCGAGCTAGAAAGAAGACTGGTAATCAAGATTCCATCGAGGGAAACGATCTTGAAGGGTAAATATCTTATCCTGGTAAGGAAAGATAGCTGAAGTAACCGTCATCCACGAGGATCGAGCTCCGTGGGGAAACTGGAAACAAGTAAGTATTTTATGCTTAGGGCTGACAATCTATTTGGAGAGAATGGACAAACCCCAATTACTCGGTGGTAACGACCAATGATGGAGACACGATGAACCTGTGCATGTTATCGCGTATGTTAATGGATATGTTAATATGAATGTATGTTGATGTCTATGTATGTAACTATGCAAGATGTTATGAAATGAGTATGTAATGAGTATGTAATGAATATGAAATGAAATAGGCATGTGATGCTTATGCCCTTGCGTATACTGACGAAACAGACTAGAGACGGGACGAGAGATGAAATAAACATCTCGACGGAAATACCCTGCGTTCTCTGCAACCAATACGTCAATCATGGGTAAGAAAGATCAATGGTAGAACCAAGTCTGTTTTTAAAGTTTGGAATTCTCTGAGGGAAGGTAATCTGCTTGTGGTGTACAGTATCACGCCTTCTTATGGGGAGAAGAAAACCTGAGGGACACTTTCGAGTTACCCAAAAAAAAAGTTGTTAGCTTATAGTCTCGCTGGGGACTGTCACTGGGAGCATGTCAGTGAAATCTCTGATGCCTTAGGGACCACTGGCTCCATCCAAAGTATTGTCAGCTTAGAGTCTCGCTGGGGACTAAATCAGAGCAATGGTTTAGGAACCTGTTGCAACACTGAGGCTTACTGGGGTATGAAGGCCGCTGTGAGTAAAATCCATCGGGTGCATGAAAAAATTGTGAAATCCCATGGTTTTGATCTTGCAGGACCTTATAGTAGCCGCCATTTGTTTCTTCAAAAACATGGTGCCCCAGGATACTTGCGTTGCGAGGTAGGGTCATCTCAAGAGGATTTTATAGAGAACACCGAGTCCGGTTGCCCCATTGTTCTCAAACTCTTTGAGAGATTTGTCAGGTCTCGACGTAACTGGCACAAATTAATCGTGTTACGACGAAATCTTTGGTAAATAGCTCTTAAGAACGTCAGACTCGCGTTGGTAAGCGAATTGGGAAACTGCCTGCCCCTGTTCAGTAGGATCTTCAAGTTCCACGGGTTATGTTCATATGTAAATCTCTAAGATATCAAGCAAAGTTGTCATGCCTGAAATGCCTATCCTGAGCTTGTCAATGTACACATATATTTGTCTTGAATTTTTGTTTTGAAAAAAAAGATATCGCAACAACTTGTGACCGAAATCACTAGTCAGGATATAAGTTTTAATTATAATGCCATCATGAATTTTTTTCTGAGCATAGCTCGTAGGAGTCAGGAAACGTGATCTTGTCAAGTATGCTTTCAACCGAAGTCCTACTTCAATTAGGTCTTTTAAAGGTTGTATCGTGGCTCAGTTCACGGTTTAAGAAACAAAAGGATAAAGGCTCAAAGTTATATTTGTACCCACCCATTCTTCGTGATGTTCTCCAATCCTAATTCAGTTAACCGGATACGAACGCTCATATCTCAAGCGGATTTGCTATGGTCGAGAACTTATCAAGGCTTTGGACATGGCAGTCGCTCACCTATTACACGATCTTGTTCTTTACTAGGGACTATTTATTGTACCCTCTTGTTTTGCTTTTATTCCCTAACTTTTGCCTGGACAACGTCTTTTGATCTGACTTTGGAGTCCAGCGGGATGCCCCAGTTTTGCCTAAGTCTCCTTCATAGGTTTTTGACTTAGCGGGCTCTTATTTTTTTGAATATTCCTTTATGCACAAGTCGTGTAAATCTTTTGAAAGGCTCGTGACTGCCCCATTCCTTAGGTAACCGAGGGATAGTCATTGTATTGGACTTCTTAAGATGCTAAGGATAAATTCTCGAAGGTTTGCTCTTCCTTTTTGAGGATCTAAGCGCTCGATCGGTTTAACTGAAACCTACCCTGCCCCAGGTTAGGATGAAGGTTCTTAAAAAGAAAGAAAAACTCCTACTTCAAGGTTCAAAGGGTTGACTAGGGATTAACATCCTTATATCTCCAGTGTTTGGGATTTGAAACAATGCCTTACATCATCAGCGGGTTTCAATCGAAAGCATACGACAAGAAATCTGACGTTTTGGGTTCGTCATCCTCCCCCCAATTCTCCATCAGAACAAGAGATCGGGTAAAGTTGGCATTATAATTTATGAAAACGTTTTTGAATGAGTGAAGCGAATGGATTTATTCAAGACAAACATATGTGTTGCATCAAAGATAAACAAGTTCGTGCATGCTAAATATGATTAATCGAAGAGAAATACATATAAATAAACAAATGAACTGTCGGAAAAATCCTTCTAAATGTTTATGAAATCTTGCATTCAAGAGTAACAGTTTCCTTTGGCGGAGCCTCAATGGAAAGGACGTCTGGTTCATGATCACTGTGAGTCGTCATGGCTTACCCCAGTTATGCTGGTCACATCTTCAACAGTTTTCAGTCGTTGCTTCAAAATAAATTTCCCAGATCCTTTGTTGATCCCGGTCATATCACCTTGAGGGTTACTGAAATGAAGCGGGCTAGGCCTTTGAATAATGACTGGATTCGGCTGATAGGCGTAGCATGCTTTGCAGAATTTGCACTTGACGAGTGAGGAACCCCGAAAGGAGTCTCGATCTTCAGCTGAGCATCGCCAAAAGACAACTTCTTCGTTTCTAGCAAATTTCTGACAACTTTCTTAAGAGCATAGCAATTCTCTAGATCATGGCCGGGCGCACCCTCATGAAATAAACAATGAGCGGTAGCGTTGTAACTTGCAGGTAATGGATTAGGTGGAGGATTAGGAGGCGGACCCAAAGCCCGAGTAGTGATGAGACCTTGCTTGACCAAAGAGGGATACAACTCGGTAAAAGTCATCGGGATCGGCGGACAAGGTTTATACGTTCTTCTGTTTGGCATATTCTGGCGAGGAGCCGGACTCTTTGGCTGTTGAGGAGCAGGAGTATTGGGTGCCTGTAGGTAGTTGACAGGAGGCGGCTAAACAGGAGGTTGTTGCATAGGTTGATACATGGGAACCTGTTGATTGAAAGAAGGTGTAATAGCTGCCACATAGGGTTGTTGAGCATATTGGACTGGGTACCCTTGAGGTTGAGCATAACCTTGCAGATGCCGATAAAAGCGTTCCCTTGGTTTACCAGAGGATATAGCATTAGTCTCACTCTCCTTCTTTTTCTGGGAGCTATAAGGAGGTTTCTTCGGCTGATCCTTAGAAGCGCCATGATTATTTGTCCTTTTACCACTCTTCATACCCAATTCAATCTTGACACCCACAGCAACGATGTCGGAGAAATTTGAAGTCACACTACCCACCATTCTCTCGTAAAATTCTGGACGGACTGTGTCGACAAACCAATCAGCTAACTCTTTCTCGGTCAAAGGAGGTTCTACCTGCGAAGCAGTCTCTCTCCACCTTTGAGCATACTCTTTGAATGACTCAGAATTCTTTTGTGACATACTCAGCAATTGTCTTCTGTCAGGAGCCAGATCCATATTGTACTTGTAGTGTTTGATGAAAGCGTCAGATAAATCTTGAAAGCTCTTAACGCGGGATTGGTCCAAAGTTAAATACCACTTGGAGGAAGCACCCTTCAAACTATCTTGGAAGAAATGAATCATCACTTTATCATTCTCAACATGGGCAGCCATCTTGCGATAATACATGATCAGATGACTCTTAGGACAGGTGGCACCTTCATAGCGATCGAAGTTCGGAGTTTTGAACTTCGGGGGAATAACTAAACCTGAAACCAAACAAACATCCCTTGCAGCAGTCCCAAAAATTTGATCACCCTCTACCTTTTTCAATCTCTGGACGATAGGGTTTACTTCCTCACGAAGCTTATCATGTTTCTCATAACCCTCAACATTCTCATCAAGATTATCAAAAGCTGTCTCATTGAAGTACGGTTGCGCACGAGTGTGTACAACAGGTGGTGCAAAGATAGGAGCCCCCCTAGAAACTTCAGAAAACAAGGGCACGGCTTGCTGAACAGGTTGATTAATCGGAACAGTGGCTTGAGGAGGCACAAAACCCGGAGCAAGACCATAAGGTGGGTCCCTTGCTACGGTCACACTTGGTGGAGGGTCCACAGTAACGCCGGTAATCTCAGAAACAACAGTGGGCTGGGTATCCATCTTAGCATTCATGACATGTAACAATTCCATCATACGTCCCATACCCCCTCGAAGGTCTTCGAGTTCATTGCTAAGGCGATCAATCTCTTTTGCCTGATCCTCCATTCTTTTCCGAGTTTGAGCTCTGGTGTTGTATTGGTGCCGAGAACTCAGGGTGACGAAACTGGAAGGTGAGAGAACCGAGTGTGAGAAATCGGGAGACACATGTAATGCAAAAGTATGATGCTAAAATGTGAATGTAAATGAAGATTTCATGGAATTCAAAACATTTACTAATGTCGTGGGGTACCAAGGAAATCTTTTCCTTGTTTTTTCATTTTATATTTTTTTTATTTATGGTATCCCGCGATATCCATAAATGATGTTTGACCTCCATGAAATACAATGCGATGAGATGCTTTATGGATGCAATGCATGAAAACACACAAAGTCCTAGGTTAAAGGCTTGCATGAGGTTCAAAGGCAAATACCCTCCCCTGAAGTTAGATGGTTCATCCTGTCCTACAAAAGTAACCGGGTTCTAAGGGATCTCAATATCATTGATCCTTCACAAGGGTGGTTGTTCAGAAGGCAACTTACTTGCCAACCAAAACCCTCCAAGTTTAAGATCTCAATGAGCGTAGTATCGAGTGTCAACCAACTTTAGTCTGCACCAAAGCCGGTTACCTCACTACTTTCTAAAGGCCAAGATGAGTTAACTAGGGTTCTAAAAGTCAGTTAGTGCGTTGACAACATATGGCAGCCTCAATATTATCCTCAACTTGACTTAAGGAATATAAGCACCAACCAAGAAGTCGCACTAACCATGGCCACCAGATCAACCGTATCGATATACGTCGTACAGTTTCCTTGGTCTATTGCCATTTACCTAAGGTACACTAGATCCGGGTTAGGACCTATCTCACAGCACAAGGAACAGTCCCACAATCAAAGCGCAAATATATACATGCAAATGAATAATAACACAGATAGTAATAAATATGAACAAGTTAGGGATAACCCTCAAAAGTTTAGGTCTCCCCAGTGAAGTCGCCATTTTCTGTTGCGGTGGAAATAGGATCACAAACTATTAATGAGTTTGAATCATAATTCAATTCACAACCGCTCTTTGATTTATCCAAGGGAAAAGGTCAAAAGAGGGAAAACCTATTTTTGCATCGTAAACACAATGCGGGGAAAGATCTAGGGTTCGGGGGTTGGTTAAATTTAGGGAAGGTATTAGCACCCTAAACTTCTGTAGTACTCTACAGGAACCTTTTGTTCAAATGTTTACTATTTTGCTTTATTTATTTGCTTAAGGTATATGTACAAAGGATTAAAAGTGAGAAAGGAGACCTAAGGGGTTAATTCTAAGTTTACTCGGCAAGACATCGCATCTTGTGCCTACGTATCCTTACGGGAATGGAATCAGAGTAATCGTAGTTCCCCTCAAAAGGGAGGTTAGAAACTTCTTGACTGTGGTCAAGGTCTCAAGGGGAATAAACGCATCTTAAGGACACGCTTACGTGGAGTGTAGAAACTCCAAATCTCTACGTTGAAATGTTGAGTGGTAATTAGGGTTAAATTAGGGATTCCACGGCGAGAAACCCTAAAATGAGTGCGGCGACTCTTTGACCTAACACTAGGATAAAAGCAATTTTGCCCACGGCGGGACACCTAGGCTAAACAGGGTTTGATCCATTAAAGGGGTAAGGCTATTGACTCGGCGGCCAAAAGGCTGGACCTAATCCTTCGGAAGGATAATATGTAAAAAAATGTGAAAATATGACAAATCATTATATGGAGGAATAATTAAGGTACAGAAATAAGAAAAGTAATAAAGGCAGAGAGTATAAAGAAACAAAGAAACATTTTTGAAAACATGAAGAATATGAAAATATGTAATGACACTTAGAATGAAGTGAGGGAGGAAAATAGTGTGGGGCTGTGGCCACCACAAGCACATCTCAACCTCAAGCATGCAAATGAAATGCAGGAATAAAGAAAATAAAAGGTACACAAAATGACACGGCAAACATAAGGAGTTCCTTACGAAAAGGTTTTAATTTTTTAATATTTTAATTATGTAAAAAAAATGTTTTAATTTTTTTAATATTTTAATTATATATATAAAAAAAGGTTTTAATTTTAAAATGGAATTACTTAGTTAAAAAAATTTAAGTTTAAATTATAAAAAAAATGTTAAGTTTAACTTATATATAAACAAAAATATTTTTGGGAACAAAAAGGTTTTTTTGAAAAAAAATGTTTACGGGAACAAAAAAAAGGCTTTTTTTGGAAAAAAATGTTTACGGGAACAAAAAAGGTTTTTTTTTGGGAAAAAAATGTTTACGGGAACAAAAAAGGTTTTTTTTTGGGAAAAAATGTTTTGATAAAAAAAAAATAACAATAGAATTGCAAATGCAAACAGACAATTAATGGACATGCAAACAATCCTATACGACACAATCATGGTTCATACATATCAAAATCTACGGATCTAAACAACAATGAAGGTTAACATGGCAAGGATGCAAATAAATATGAAAAATGCAAAGGATTTAGTAATTTAACGGACCTAAACACATTAACATGGCAAAATATGCACATAAACATGAAAAGGCAAAAGGTTTAGTAATTTAACCTACGAAGCGGAGGTTTGCTTCGGTAAATGTGAAAAAGGTTTGAATAAGGGAACACTGGAGAGCTCCAATCCTTCTAACGAGTTGTGGGAACGACTGCCTTTCTTCTCTGGGGATCTCCTTTGTTTCTCCCTCTCTCTCCTCTTTTCTGAAGAAAACCTTCTGACCCCTCTTAGGTTTTTTTCATTCTCCTCTTTTCCAACAAAGCAACACATGTATATATAGGGAACAAATTAGGGTTAACACCAAATTGTCAATAATGTCCCTAAAGCCCATTTTAAAGCCCAAACTAAATAATTAGTTAAGAAAAAATAAAATTTAAATAATTTAAAATAATTAAAATAAACTTAAAATAAAAACTAATAATCCTATTGATTCCTAAAATAAAAAATATTATAAAAGGAACAAAATTTTTCAATATTTTTTTATTTTATGATTTTTTGGATATTTTTATGAATAATTTAGAAAAAAGTGAAAAAAATAATATTTTAAAAAATGATTTAATTAAAATACGAAAATAATAATTAAATAATAATAAAAAACTATTTTTGTTATTTTTTAATGAAAGATAGAAAAATTTAGAGTAAAAATAATAAAGAACAAAAAAAGTGACAAAGGTGAGATTTAATTTTTAAAATAGTTAGAAAAAAAAAAGATTTAATTTTAAAAAAGAATTTAGAGGAAAAAAAGATTTAATTTTAAAAAGAAGTTAGAGAAAAAAAAGATTTAATTTTAAAAAAGTTAGAAAAAAAAAATTAGTTTTAAAAAGGTTAGAAAAAAAATATTTAATTTTAAAAAAGTTAGAAAAAAAGATTTAATTTTAAAAAGTTAGAAAAAAAAGATTTAAAGTTAGAAAACAAGATTTAGCTTTAAAAATAGTTAGAAAAAAAGATTTAATTTTAAAAAAGATAGAAAAAGATTTAACTTTAAAGAGGAGTTAGAAAAAGATTTAAAAAAAGTTAGAAAAAAGATTTAATTTTAAAAAGAAGTTAGATTTTTATTTTTAAAAAAAAATATTAGAATTTGATTAAAAAATGTGTTAGAAATTAATTTAAAAAAAGGTTATAAAAAATTTACTCTTGAAGAAAAGAGAAAAAAAAAAGTTAAATTTTAATCTAAATCCTAAAAGTTAGTAAGAAGAGCTTTAAATAAATAAACTAAATAAAAAAAAAAAGTTAATAAAAAATATTAGTAAAGTTATAAAAAAAATTTAATTAAATTATTATTAGTTAAAAAAACAAGATCTAAAAAAAAGGTTAATTTATTAGGTTAATAAGAATTTAAAATAAAAATAAAAAAGAAAGGGTAAAATTTGGGGTATTACATTATGCATATTTATAAATTATGGGTTATTAATTTGTAGTCTCTTAACTTAGTTTCTTAGAGGTGAAGAAATCAAAAAACTTGTGATGGAGCAGAAGAAAATCATAGAAACTTTTTACATCTATTATACCATAATACAATGTGATTATGGTGAATTCAATTAAAATTCAGATTGAATATTTAATTTTAGTGATTACCCATGTAGATATAATCTATTTTCAATTCATTTATAGTTTTTTAACTATCTGACTTAGTGACGAAGAAAGATGAAAATTCGTGATTTAGAAGAAACATATGGAATATATTTACATCTAATTTACCTTAATTCAATGTGAAAAAGGCAAATATAAATACATTAGAGCTTGATTGTTTAATTGAATTAATATCAAATTTATAAAAAATACATGTCATGGATTATAATCTTTTAACTTTGTTTTTTAGTGGGGAAAAGCCAAAAATTTTGTGATGGAGTAGAAAAATAAAATATAATTAATTTTTTACATCTGCTTAGAGTCTATTATGTTTTTTTTTAGCGATAAAAAAACCTAAAACTTTGGGATGGTGAAAAAAAATATTGAATATTTTAAGGTGTAATATACAATAAGTCAATGTGAGTACGATGAATATAAACAATGTTGAGCATGGTTTATTTATTTTAATTGTTATGCATATGTATAGATTTTGGGCCATTCATTTGTAGTCTCTTATCTTAGTTTTTAGAGGTGAAGAAATAAAAAAAATTGTGATGGAGCAGAAGAAAATCATAGAAACTTTGTACATCTATTATACAATAATACAATGTGATTATGGTGAATATAATTAAAATAAAGATTGAATATTTAATTTTAGTGATTACCCATGTAGATATAATCTATTTGTCATTCATTTATAGTCTTTTAACTATCTGACTTAGTGACGAAGAAAGATGAAAATTCGTGATGGAGAAGAAACATATTGAATATATTTACATCTAATTTACCATAATTCAATGTGAAAAAGGCAAATATAAATACATTAGAGCTTGATTATTTAATTCAATTAATATCAATTTTATAAAAAATATATGTCATGGATTATAGTCTTTTAACTTTCTTTTTTAGTGGGGAAAACCTTAAATTTTGTGATGGAGTAGAAAAATAAAATATAATTAATTTTTTACATCTACTATAGTCTATTATGTTTTTTTAGCGATAAAAAAACCTAAAACTTTGGGGTGGTGAAAAAAAATATTGAATACTTTTAGGTGTAATATACAATAAGTCAATGTGAGTACGATGAATATAAACAATGTTGAGCTTGGTTAATTTATTTTAATTGTTATGCATATGTATAAATTCCGGGTCATTCATTTGTAGTCTCTTAACTTAGTTTCTTAGACGTGAAGAAATCAAAAAATTTGTGATGGAGCAGAAGAAAATCATAGAAACTTTTTACATCTATTATACCATAATACAATGTGATTATGGTGAATATAATTAAAATTCAGATTGAATATTTAAATTTAGTGATTACCCATGTAGATATAATCTATTTGCCATTCATTTATAGTTTTTTAACTATCTGACTTAGTGACGAAGAAAGATGAAAATTCGTGATGGAGAAGAAGCATATTGAATATATTTACATCTAACTTACCTTAATTCAATGTGAAAAAGGCAAATATAAATACATTAGAGCTTGATTATTTAATTGAGTTAATATCTTTGAAAGCATGGGGCCCTTACAAAACATTCCTATAGCCTCGGACAGGGCTATGGAGATTTAAAACAAAACAAGAAAAGAAAGACAAACAAATTACTTTGACTCAGGAAAAACCAAAGGAATCTCAATAGCTTCCCAGTTGCTCAAGGCAGTGGTTCAATGATATACTAACTGCTCCAGGTCTTCATCTTTAAAATCTTCTTCCACAGTACTGACTTGGAAACCTCTGCTTATGAATACTTCTTGTATAGTCTTCGGACGCCCTTTGTCATGTGTTGGTGCTTCATCATGAGTTGGTTTGTAACCCAACCCCTGGCGATCCATCTTTGGTTTGACTTCGATAATCTCTCCCCAACCTGCAGGAATGCCTTCTTCCAGTGTCTACTTGACGCTCTGAGCGGATGTAAAGGATGGACCACTCTTCACCACCGTTTCCTCTAATATCATTGCATTGGCTATTTCCAGTGCCTGAAACGAAGTCTCTAGTGCGTCTTCATCTGCTTCAATGTACCAAAATGATGACAGATTGCTAACCATTAGTTCTTCTTCACCATGTACAATTACCAGTTTATCATTTACCACGAACTTCATTCTCTGATGCAGGGTTGAAGTTACTGCCCCAGCTTGATGGATCCAAGGACGTCCTAATAAACAACTGTAAGCCAGATTAATGTCCATCACTTGAAACACAATGTTGAATTCATGGGGTCCCACCAAAATTGGTAACTCTACTTCACCAATAACCGTTCTTCTTGAACCATCGAAAGCTTTTACGATCAATGATGTTGGCTTCATCTCTGCCCCTGCATATGCTAATCTGGCGAGTGATCTTGCGGGTAGTACATTTAATGAGGATCCTGTGTCGACCAGTACTCGGGCCAGAGTGTCTTCTTGGCATTTGATAGAGATGTGCAGCACACGGTTATGATTACGTCTTTCTTTCGGCAATTCAGCATCACTGAAACTCAACGTGTTGCATGTTGTGATGTTGGCCACTACCGAATCAAACTGACCAAGAGAAATATCTTTCATTACATGGGCCTGTCTCAACACTTTTTGTAATGCTTCCCTGTGAGCCGGAGAATTTATCAAGAGTGATAAGATTGATATTTTTGATGGCGTCTGATGAAGCTGATCTATCACTTTGTAATCACTTCTTCGAATAATTCTCAAAAATTCCTCATCATTTTCTTCTTCTGTGCTTGGAGTTTCTCTTTCTTTGGTTATTGTGGCGGGAGTAACTTCTTTGGGAATAGTTACTTCCACTTTCGGTTGATAGATCCGACCACTACGGGTTATTTTACTAGTGCCTGCAATGTTTGTTGCGTCCGCCTAATCATCTGTCTGAACAACCCTTCTTGATTCTTGGTCTATCACGGTCACGTTGTATTTCCACGGAACGGCCCTTGTGTTATCATAAGGAAATGGTCTTGGTTTTTGGATTACAATTGGTCGAGGCTGACCAATAGCAGTTTTGTTGAAGATAGGTTTCACACTTTTGTTGAATACTGGAACTTTCTCTCCTTTTTTGGACAGATCAAAAACGGGCTCAATCACAGAAACTTCTTCTTTCCTCAATGGACTACATACTTGCAATATCCCTTCATTCATCAATCTTTGTATATCCTTTCGTATCACATCACACCTACTAGAGTCAACAGAACATTCTTTACAGTTATTATGAATGCTTTCAAATAGCCCTACTTTTGACAACTTCTCATGTAATATTTTCAACAGCGTTCTGACCTTCGTCACATCATCAACTATTTTCTCATTTGGCCCTTCTATTGCGTTGACCCCTTCGTGATTTGGTAGTGGATTACTCTTAACATTTGGTGGTACATCATCAAAAGACAAGATCTTCTTCTCCATCAACTCTCTCACAAGATGTTTCAAAGCAAAGCACCCCTCCAGGTCGTGGCCAGCGGCACCCTCGTGAAAGGCATAATGAGCATTTGGGTTGTAATAGGGAGATGTTGGATCTGGATTCAGTGGTCTTGTTGTTATCAAACCTTGGTGAACTAAAGAGGGGTATAATTATGTGTATGTCATTGGTATTTGTGGAAGTGGAGGTTTTGTGGTTGGCCTCCGGTTTTGATAATTCTGTCTGGGTTGTTGAACTCTCTGCTGATGGTTTTGTTGATAGGGCGGAGCGTTGGGAGCTCGTTGATACCCTTGTTGATTTGGTTGATATGAGGGCGCTGGCTGCCCTGACTGATAACTTAGGCCAGGATGGTTAAATGCTGGGGCTACAGCTGCCACATATTGTTGTTGGGCATACTGTACCGGATACACTGGTCGCTGTTGCTGAATTTGCTGAGTATAATTTGGCTGAACTTGCTGAAAAAACCCTTGTTGGTGCTGCTGGTAATGCTGATACGGTGGTCTCAAAATACGATTCCTTCTTCCCATTATTGCATTTGTCTCACCTTCTCTCTTTTTGTGAAAACCACTACTAACCTTCTTGACATTGCTGTTACTGGAACTGCTGGTACTGCTGGCTACCTTTCCGTTCTTCATTCCCAACTCTACTCTTACTCCCACGGCTACGATATCAGAAAAACTTGCAAACACACTACTGATCATCTTTTTATAAAACTCTAGTCTTACTGTGTCAACAAACCAGTCTGTTAATTCTTTTTCATTCAGAGGAGGTTCCACCTGAGATGTCGTCTCTCTCCACCGTTGCGCGTACTCTTTAAACGATTCTGTACTTTCTTGTGACATGCTTAACAATTGTCTTCTATCCGGGGCCATATCCATGTTGTACTTATAGTGCTTCATAAAAGCGTCTGCCAGGTCTTGGAAATTGTGAATCCTTGATTGGTCTAAACTTAAATACCACTTGGTCGGAGCCCCTTTCAAACTATCTTGGAAACAGTGGATCATTAACTTGTCGTCTTCAACGTGCGCAGCCATTCTTCGATAATACATGATTAGATGTGTGCGAGGACAGGTGGCACCAGAATATTGATCGAAATTTGGAACTTTAAACTTGGGTGGAATCACCAATCCGGATACTAGACACATATCGCTGGCGTCAGTACCAAAGATATCGTTCCCTTCCATTGCTCGGACCTTTCTTCCTATAGTTTCAACGCTTTCTTTCAATTTGTCATGTAACCCACTCTCTTCTTCATACCCATCAAGACTTTCATACACGGGTGGAGGATTGCGGAACACAGGGCGTGCCTGAACCTGTACAGCAGCTGGAGCATATGTAGGAATTGCCTGAGGACATTCTCCCCCTAGGGAAACTGTTTGCTGAGTGACTCTTGGTGGAGGTACAAAGCCTAGAGGTAACCCATAAGTTGGCACATTTGCAATAGTAACAGCCGTTGGGATTAGATCTGCAGTGATTTCAAAGACAACGGTGGCTTGAGTGTCCAACTGTGCGCGGATAGCTTGCAATGCTTCCATAATCTTCCCCATACCTCCTCAGAGCTCTCCGAGTTCATTGTCGGTTTTGTCCACATCTAAGTTCTGTTCTTCCATCCTTAAGCGAGCTTGGGCTCGGGTGTTGTATCGATGCTGAGGATTCAGTGTGATTCTTTCTCTCTCTCTCTCTCTCTCTCTCTCTGGAGACAAGACAGCGAGATGAGACACAACACACGAACATGCACATGAAATGCTTATGAATGTAAAATGCAACAATGCAAAATTAATCATTCAAGGAACCCAAAGAAATATTTGCAAAAAATTATAACAATGGGGAGATAAGCAAATTCAAAGTCTTCATAGATTAACAACTAAGAGTTTTACAATAACAAATCTGGAACTGAAATACAAGTCTTTAATACAAAATACATGATGAAATGAAACAGAAAACAAAAAGGATTCTAAATCTTCTGGTTGGATGGCCCTTCGTCTTCTGGCTGACTTCTCTTCCCACCTTGACGGATCAATTCTTGAATTGCTCTTCCTTCTCTTGCATAGCCTTGAAATACCTATCTCTCCAAGCTTTTCCTTCTTTCTCAGCTTTTGCCAAAGCAGCTTTCAATTCTTCTACGAGAGTAGGTTTGGGTGAGTCAGGCTCAAAGCGAGTATAGAACATCTTCATTGCCGCTTCTCTTACCCATGATAGGTAAGATTCTGAAACAGTAGTGTCGTGGTAACCTAGGGCAGTTACTCCCCTCGTGTGGACATAACGCCAAGCATACACAATTCGAGCCCTATAAGCGGGATTCTCCCTTCTTCCAAGTAAAATCTTCTCAAAAAGTCTGGATCTGGTTCATCTTCCATGGGGTGCCCCAACTGTCGACGAGCCAGAATAGGATTATAGCTGATGCAACCATTGACGCTGATGAGCGGTACATTCGGGAAATCTCCACAGCTTTGGATCATGGCAATTCCTCCATACATAGGATCATACCACTTAATATCTGAGTGTTTGAGCAATAGCAGCTTTTCTGTCCATGAGAGCCCATTTTGCTTATCCCAGATGGCTGGAATTTCTGACAAGTGCGAAATAAACCACTTGTGCAGGAGAACGGTGCAACACTCAATTCGTCCAACTCCATAACGGTTCCTACGGTGGAGGGTAAAGTACGTATCAGCCAGCAAGGTGGGTACAGGATTTTTGATCAAGAAAAGATTGATTGCATTTGCGTCCATAAAATCACTAGCAGTCGGGAATAGAAACAGTCTGTAAATGAGTAAAACCAGGATGGCCTCAAATGCTTCAGTATTCTTTGACAAGGCATAGCTCTGAGCTTTTTCATACAGGAACATAGCTGGAAATCCATACAACCCTCCTTTAGCACCCATATGAGATCGTACTTCGTCCAACTCCAAATACGCGGCCTCTGCAATTGCTCTTTCATTAGGAGTCCCCTCCCTTCCAGAAAATGGGCTAGGAGTAACGCCTACTCCCATCAGGGCGGAATACTCTTCCAAAGTTGGTAGCAACTGATAATCTGGAAACGTGAAACAATGATAGGTTGAATCATAGAATTGCACGAGTGCGGATAACATCTCTTCATACACTTGAACTTCTAGCAACGACAGCATATTCCCATGCCTTTCTCTGAATGCCTCGGGGTCTTCTACTAAACTTACCAGTTTCTTCAAGTTCTCCAAGTTCTCCAATCTCGGTCTTTGAAACACAACCTCTTCTTTCTTTCCAGAATCCATCCTATAATATCTGCAAAACAATCTTTAGTTCCTTGAATGATTAATTAATGAAAATACAAATGCAAAGGTTTCATGGAACTCAGATCAAAACATCATTTCATTTCATTGATTTTTAAGGTTGCATTACAAAACATCTAGTACATTTTACAAAAGTCCTAAATATAAGGCTGACAGTATTCTAAGTAAAAGTCTTCTTTTGCTTTGAGTTTCTTGATTTCTTCTTCCATCTGAGTCTTCTCGAAAACGAGTTTGTCCACGACTAGTTTCCATGGAGTTGGCTGAGATCTGGAAGAAGGTAAGCCTTCCTGTGTCTTCCTCTTCTTATAAGCAACCATTTCTTCATCCTTCTCCTGGAGCTGTCTACGGAGTTCATCATTTTCTTCCATGGCCACTTGGTATTTGTACTTCCAGGCTACTTCAGTTTGTTGTGATTTCCCCAAAGCAATCTTTAACTTCTCCTCTTCAGACATAAAGATTAATGTGTGCTCCTTCTCTAAGGCCATGGGTTTCTGCTGAGGATAAGGCATTTTCAGCTGAATAGCTCTCTTTTGGACCCATTGGAGATAAGGCTCGAGAGAGACGCAATTAATTTTCCCTAAGGCTTCCTTTCCTTTCTTATGCACATGACCCCAAGCTTTTAGGATCTCTTTCTTCAATTCTGATTCTCCTCTAAAGAAAATATTCTCCACATGGGTACTGTTTGGTTGTCCTTCAAAGGATATCCAAGCTGACGGCGAGCGAGCACAGGGTTATAACTGATTCCTCCACTTGTACCTAGAAGAGGTACATTACCAAAATTTCCACAACTGTCAATGATTTTTATCCCATCGTAACTACGGCTGTACCAATCAAAGTCAGAGTGAGTAAGAGCCATAACCTTCTGAGACCACCAACCTTCTTTCCAAAAAGCATGAGCCTTAGGTAAGTGAGAGATAAACCACTTATATAACAAAGGGATACAACAAACAATCATTCCCCCTTTATACAGATTCCTCAAGTGAATAGAATGATACGCGTCCGCTAGTAAAGTAGGCACAGGGTTTTTCTTTAAGAAGATCTTGATGGCATTGAGATCCACAAAATTATCAAAACTTGGAAACAAGAAGATCCCATAAATGAGTAAGGCAAAGATGGCTTCAAATGCATCCATACTCAAGTGATCAGCATAGTACTGTGCTTTTCCAACCAAGAACTCTGTAGTCAAACCAAAGACTCCTCCCTTAGTAACCATATTTTTCTGAATATCCACCAATCCCAAACGCGTCGCTTTAGCAATTTCTTCTTCCTTAGGGTCCTTCTCCATGATTGAAAAAGGAGAGTTTTCAAGAATAGGTAAACCAATCAAGCAAGAATATTCCTGAAGTGTAGGTACCAGCTGATAATCAGGAAAAGTGAAACAATGATAGAGTGGATCATAAAATTGGAGGAGTGTGGAGAGAAGTCCCAGATCCATCTTCCTTTTTACCCTCGACAATGACAATAAGTTCCCATACCTGCTCTTGAATCCTTCTGTATCTGTTATCAAAGTGCTTAACCTTTCTATGTAAACCAAGTTAGGACTTTTGTAAGTGTTCTTCATGGTTTTCTTTTTTCCACTGTCCATGATGATCCTAATGTTTACAAACAAGAGATCTGAGTTCCATGAAACTTTTATGATATGATGTTCATGAATGCATGAATGCACAAACACAGGTAAGCACAGGTTCACATATACACATGGATAGAAACAGATAAAGGTTTTGGTTTGGAGAGTATGAGCAAGGAGTCAAGGTCTACCCACCCCAAAGGTATGTACTAAGGTTTCCACAACTGTAGAACAAGGTTCTAAAAGAGTTCCCGGAGTCCTCGACCCATCTTTCGAATATTATCAATTTCCCAAATACTTGGTGGTCGATAATATTCTCAAGAGAGTCTCGTCCAAGTGTAGTATCGCGTATCAACTACTTTGGAATTACTTCCTTATAGTCATTGCACTACATCCTAATAAAGCCATAGTGGGGAAAAAGGTAATCTAAAGGTCCTCAGTATCACGGGCTCCCATGTAGAAAGTAGCATTGTTTTCACGAATACTCGATCAACAATACTAACTCTCAGAAGGGCCTCTACTGAGTGGTGGTTTCCTCAAGTCAACTTGGTCGGGAATCAACTCCCTATAAGTCTCCTTGAATATACCACCATCATATCATAAGTACGCTCAAACACGGGTATAATGTTGTCTCACCATTCAAAGTTCCCAAGAACCAACAGAGCACATATGCACATATTTACAAGTATTCATAAGTAAGCAAGTATTCAAACAAGATAGGATAAACCCTCAAAGCCAATTATACTCCCCAGTGAAGTCGCCATTTCTGTTGCGATGAAAATTGGATATCAAGCTATTAATTAACTTGAATCTTATTTCTTTTTACAACCGGACTTTATTTTATCCAAAGGATAGGTCTAAAGAGAGAAAAACCTTTTTCGCGATGTAACGACAACGCTTAAGAGATTCGGGGATCGGGGGTTGGTTATATACCTAGGGAAGGTGTTAGCACCCTAAATATCTGTAGTACTCTACAGAAACCTTTTGTTTGATTGCTTGCTAAGTTCGTGAAAATGTACTGTGGATTGGGAAAAGATGTGAGTTGAAACCTAAAGTTATATACACTAAGTTTGCTCGCAAAGACATCGCATATTCTGCCTACGTATCTTGACTAGGATAGAATCAGAGCAATCGTAGTTCACCTCACAAGGGATGAAGAACACTTGATTATGATCAAGGTTCAAGGGGAACAAACATGACAATGTTTGTGTGGAGTTTGACAAAACTCCCTAATCTGAGTTGTAATATTCAAAAGGGGAAGTAAGAAATCATGATGATGATTCTTACACAGAGTTGACGAACTCTTTCCTAGGGTTCTAGTTGAAGAACACTCCTAGTACAAGTAGGTTTCTTAGACTTAAAGCAAAGTCTAATGGTTTCTAATCTAGGGGGGAAAGTGACTTAACAAAGTCAAGAGAGGGTGAACAAATTATTCATGACATTGGGGTCAAGTGAACAGACCTTCCTTTGGAGGGAGACTGGGGAGGCAACTGGATGAAAGCTAACAAGCTTCATCACTTGGGGAAAGAAAAATAAAAGGGAAAGATACAACATAACAAAACATTTTCATGGTAACAACCTGTTAAACAAACATGTGAAGTGATAAGGATGAAAGCACATTGATAATAATCAACACAGATGAAAATAACGAGAGCTGTAACGACAGATCACATTCAAATACAGTCAACAGGTGTGGGGAAATAAACATAGCTATAACTCAAAATAAAAAATCCTAGCATGTTAAATAACATGTATGTACATGAGTACAAACAAATTTCACAAACAAATCCAAGTGGAACCACATAAAAATTCATCTGCAAATGCGTAAACGGACGCGAAACGCACTTAACTTGCATCCAGTCAAAAGAGGTGATAAAATAGTAAAACATGAAAATAAAATACATGGCATGAAATTAGATACAAATATGAACACGATGAAAAAAGAACGGGCGAAAAACGATAAAAAATGAGAGAGATACGATTTTTTGAAGTTTGAAGGAAAAATAGCAAAAAAAAAATACAAAAGAGTTGCCCTCCTCAGGGGTCGAACTCAGGAGCATGGGGTGAAAGGCGCTTTTGGCAACATGGGCTTACCACTAGGGTGGCTATATATCCATTGATTGATGCACCCCTTTAATTAATAAGGGATGCTTTCTTTCTAAATACTTGGGCAAAACACACATAAACAAGGATTTACTTTTTGGGGCGTAACTTTTCCGTCACTCAACCAAATGCTACAAACTTTATATGTAACTCAACCAGAAAAATATGAGGAACATGATGGTGGTGGTATTTTTCTGAAATTCCCCTCCTAGTGAAAAATTCGATGGTAGGTTCATTATGGTGTTATGTGATGCATTTTGATGTGTGCAACTTGTTTCAATCCATTTTAATTTGAACCAAACATACACACAGACCACATGAGTGATGATGAATGACTCTAACACTTCAAATATGTTCAATGCCAACAGCTTGTGAAAGTAGTATGTTAAATGTACAGTTTTGAAAGAAAATGCATATTGAAGTGAGAAACATGAGACAGTCAGTTTTGAATCCAAATGATGATGCTCACAGCTCCTAAATGCTTGATATGAGGTGTTAGAAGAGTGATTTTGAGGAGAAACATTTTTATGCAAAAAGTGGCATATGAGGTGAATGATGTGTTTTTGAAAAGTGCATTTTGTGGTGTGGAATTTGTGACAGCTTGTTTTAATGCAAAAGAATCATGTCAACAGTTCACAAATGAGATGTATGAAGTGTTTCAATAATGGTTTTGAGGAAAAACATTCTTATGCAAAAAGTGACATGTGAGTTGCTTGATGTGTTCAAAGAATGCATTTTGAGGTATGAAACTTGTAACAGCCTTTCTCAATCCAAAACAAAGCTTCTAACAGTTCACATTCATGATGAAGGATGATTCTATCACTCAAAATATGCTAAATGCACACAGGTTCAAAAAATGGTATGTCATGTAGTGATTTCATGAAAAATGCATTTTTGAAAAGATCAAATCTCATAACAGCCAGTTTTGCAGCAGGAAATCTATGTCAACAGCTCACAAATGATAAGTATAAAGCACTTCAGTATGAATTTGATGCCAAGCAAGCTTGTGTGAAAAAATTAACATTTCAGTTGCTTGATGATGTTTTGAAAAATGCATCATGATTCCTACCACATGGTCTAACTGTTATTTCTCTTAAGTAAAAGCATGAACATGTTATACATGATATATTTGATGAATTCTAACAGTTATTTTAAACAAAACACAAGCAGAAATGGAAATGACATGGTAGTTTCAAGTGTGATGTTGAAAATGCATTTTGAAGTGGACAACTCATAACAGTTAGTTTCAATGCCAAAGAATTGTGCGAACAGTTCATAAATGATCAAGGCAAAGTGTTCCAACATGTTTGATGCAAAACAGGTTTGTATGAAAAAATGGCATTTGAACTGATTGATGAGTTTTGATGTGAACATAAAAAATATGAAACTCATCTCTTATGCAAAATTGGCAAAGTAGATCCCTCATAAAACTTTCAATCATGAGAACACATGTGTTCAAGTGTTAAAATTCAGTTTTTCAATGCTTATGCTCAAAATGATTTTTCAACATGTTTTTATTTTTGATAGCAATATTGAAACAACAAGAGACTGCAACTACCCTAGTGTTTTGAAGATGGTTTCCTTTTATCCAAGTATGATGGTGCTAGAGTTTTATCATGCCCAAGGCAGGACTGACAATATTCATACATTCAAGACATTATTGATACCTTTTGACAGCCTCAGTTTAAACATTTGGTGATCAAGGCCAGGTGAAGGTGTGCTCATAAACCATAGAATTCAGATGTAAGTTTCATGTTAGGATAGCTTAAACACAACTGGTGTGTGGTCTGTAACTTGGTTACAAGTTTGCTAACTCAAGCAAACTTTGGTTGGTAAATCTGGGCCACTAGGTGCAGCCCTGCTTCATGAGAAAGTGCACATGCAAAAAGTGTTGCTAGTAACCTAATGTTAGGTTTCTAGGTTGAGGCAAACTAAAGATAGCATTCAAGAGCATAAGTGTAGCAAAACACCCTAAAATCAATAGCAGCAAAAAGCAACTAAACTCATGTAAAAGCAAGAAAGCATGACCTAGCAATTTCATTCCAAAACTGTTTTGGTAGTATATCAGCAAACTCAACATAACCAAACTTAAAACTTGACATGAACAGGTTTAACACACATGTTAAGGCTCATCATAACCTTATACTCATCAAGAAGCAAATGTCATGAAGAATCACCAAAATCCATAGCTCAAATTTCACCATGATGCTCAAAAATGCCAAAAGTATGGAAAATGATGCAAGAGACAATATTTACAAGTTACATACCTCTTGTAGACCTTGTTGAACAAGCTAGAGTAGCCAAGAAAACCAGAGAACCTTAATCCACTTCTTTGCCTTGAATCCTTTCTTCACTTTTAAGCAAAATGCACACTCTGAGACAGTTGAAGAAATCAGCTTCACCAATGACTTCCAATGATTTTGACAGTTGATAAATGATATATGAGAGGTGTTAGGATGATTAAAACACTAGGCAAGTGCTTAGAACAAGGTTTGGTGGAATTTGTAGCTTTTGGTCAAAGTATCTTGGTGTAAGAGTTGACTTTTTGATTTATGAAGTTTTTGGGTGGTTCAAAGGTCTAGACACCTTCTATATGATATTTAGAGAGTGTATGGGTGGTTGTTGGGGTGTTGGAGTGTATAGAAATGGATATGGCAGCCTTTACACCAAGACAAATTTTTTGTGTTTTGGTGAAAAGTGGAATTTTGAGATTTTGGGATTTCTTTGAATACAAGCCAAGACAGAGTTTCTTCTGTTTTTTAGAGTGTTGTTGATGATGGAAATGAAGTGAGGAAGGCCTCCTTTTATAGGCAAGTGAGAGTGAGGGGCTGTTTTGAAGGTTTTTTCATCATGAAGAAAGGTTTAAGATATTTTGGAAGAAACCTCCCTTGGAGGGTTTTCTCTTGGCTGAAGTTCCAAGCCTCAAAGGTCAGGCAAATTGATGGATTTCAGAAGCTAGATGAAGGCTAGGAGTGTAGGAGTGAGGCTGTAGCAGAATCACTTTCCACCTCATGCTTTCACTTTTCACTTTTGGTGCAACTTGCACCACTTGCAAGGCAAAGTGCCTAAGCCTCTTCCTTTGAATTTTTCTGCATAACTCTTGGGTTTCTCATGCCACATACTCCTCACATATCAGATACAACATGTTTGATCAATTAAATTTGGCAAATTTGATGAAAGAAGTGATTTTGCAAAAATGGACAATGTGGGACTAAAGTGTGAAACCCCTAACTTGCCATGACCATAACTTTCTGCTCAAAACTCCTCTTGAGATGTGCTAGTACTTTTTAGAAAGCCCTCACATATCTCTAAAGCATTCATGTTTTCATGAGTTTCAATTTCTCAAAGTAACTTGGCCAAAAAACCCTCCAAAGTTGGCTGCACACAAGCTTTTTAAGGTGAAATAACTTAGAATTTTTCTAAGTTATTTTCCCTTCTTGCAATGATTTTGCTTCTAACTCAAAAAGTATGCATTTTCTGATCATGGACCACTTAGGGACTTTTGTAGGACTTGTCAATAGCTTCCAAATGAGCTTTGAACCAACTCAATTGGATGTGTGGTTAAGGAGTTATGGTTTAGCCCTTTTCAAAACCCTAATTTCCCGATTTTTCGATTACTCCTTCATCCTTGATCCGATGGTCATGAAAATTGATATGCAAGTCCAATGTGACATAAGGAACAACTTTGTTTCACAACTTGAAGTCCAATTCATAAAATTTGGAGAGTTAACTTTTCGGTCAACCGTACGATCGATCGGTGATTACCGAGTCGCCTGTTGACATTCTGGGCCTCCTGAGACCTTGAAACTTCTTGGATGAACCTTATTAGGTTATATGAACTTCATGAATCACAACCCCACCATTTAAACACCTTCCAACATCAAAGTCAAACTACGGTTGACTTTTACTGCTCCAAAACCCTAATCGGGTGCTCTGAAATGTACTGCTCTGAATTCTGGGGCAACAACCTCACATTGGCTTCTCAATTGACATTATGTAATATCCTTGACCTTGTTTCCTATTTGAATGAGCCCAAAACATTGACTAATCACAAACCCTGAAGTTTTGATTTTGACTGCACGAAACCCTGATTCATCTGCAATTTGACAAAGACAGACTTGCACTGGATTAAGGTTAGAAAGTTCATGAGTATGCTCCTAAAATGATAATGAGAATCTAAGGGGTCAAAATTTAGGGTGCAACAGTTGCCCCTATTTAAATATCTTCACTAGATGGCACTGAGAGATGACAATCCTCGTAGAATCGCAGTGAAAGGTATTTAAATATAGAGAACCGAAAATTTTGTCCCTTAGATCCGGTGATATGCAAAAGGAGAGGTGATGATATGTCATGAATTCTAAATGATGCTTTTATGATGCTTGGATGCAAGACATATGTGTCGCTAATGCGAAAATCGGCGCCGGCAATGACAGAAGAGTCGCCACCGTGCGTTATTTATCCCAAAGGAGGGAAAGGAAACGCTCAGAGTAAACCTAACGCAAAATGGGAAAGGAATGATCGTCGCAACCAAATTCCTGGATTCGGGAGTCGGTTACGCAAGGGGAAGGTATTAGCACCCCTCACGTCCGTCGTACTCGACGGGATCCACGCTTGTTTTCTTGTACGGATTGTTATTCTATCTAAAATAAAGGTCAAGGGACAAAAAGAAAGAAAAAGTGACTCGGCAGAATACAGCAGTTATGTGCCTACGTATTCCCGTCTGAAACGAGAAATCAGAGTCAACGTAGTTCGCCTAACTACGGGTAAAAAGGAGAGGTTGCTCGCTAGGATACGGCATCATATGCCTACGTACTTTTACACAACATGAAAGATCAGAGCAAACGTAGTTCGGGCCACGTACGACACAAGTCTGTCTTGACTGTTTTTTATTCTTCTGAGAAAGATTTTCTCCTGATTAAAAGTCCAAGCGGACAAAAATGACGTTTTGATTTGTTTCCAGTCTTTTACGCAAGAACTGTCTTTTATGATGTTTGAAATGTTATTGTGTTTTTGATTGTTTCAGACGGGAAGAGAAAGAAGCTCTAAAAAAAAGCCTAGGGTTGAAAAGGGAATAAAACTACCCTAAAGTTGTCATGCATGGGTTAACACCTAATGTCTGTCATATTTCCCTCTTGCGCAGAGGGAAACAGAGATCCTAGGGGATAAACAGAAAAGAAACAGATATATACAGTAAACAGTAAAAATGAATGAAATGCATCAATACAAGTAAGGCAAAGGAGTCTCGCTCTACCTCGAACCTAAGAAAACGACAGGCGAAAGTGAAACAGAATTCACTTCAAGCCTAAAAGGGCAAGTTGTACAAGCCAATAAACAAATACAGAAAAGAAAATAAAACCCAACACCAGCTCTGACAGCAACAATCAAGCTTCTACAGTAATCAGCTCAGACAGCAACAGCTCTGACAGCTACAGTTGAGTAAACAGCAACAAGGGTTGACAGCAACAACTTTATCTCCATCTTGACAGCTATTATCTTCAAGCTTTAAGAAAGCCCAAGCTCCAGCAAGAGAGGAAGATTCACCAATAAGATCCAATTGATGTGTTAAAAAGCTTAATGACAACTAAAGGAAGCCACTAAGATCTTAACACAGTAATAGACAGATATCCTCAAGGTTCTACTCAACCAAAGCATACTCTACATCCCTCCTAAGGAGAGACGGAGCTTCTTTGGGAGGACCTTGTGTCATAGGATAGAATAGAGGCACAAGAAGCTCTCTATGTTTGAAAGAATGAACAGAACTAATCTAGAGCTCTTCCTACATACCCTAACTTCAAAAGCAATCTTCAAGAGAAAAATCTTCATTCCCATGCTCCAAGCTTTATCTCCAAGCCTCCATAAGCTCCAACAGGCAAGAATCAAGCCCAAAGCCCAACCCAAGCAAAAAGAACAAAACAAAACACCCAAGGGGAAGTCCCACAAACAACACACCAATTATAATGCAAATAAAATGCTAAAACTATATTATAAAACCTAATTAAATACTAAGGGACCCTAAATCTATACCCAATATCCCATATATTCCCTAAAACCTAAATCAAATACTACGTCCCCAAACTATATTATAAACTACAACTAGTTGTTTTGACATTAATTCTATCCTATAATTTTCTACGCAAACTAATGTATTAAGTCCTAAAAAATTATACTAAACTATGTATATCCTAACAATGATACCTAAGTTCTTATGCTAATGACTTAATAAAATCCTAAAGAATTAACCCTATGAATCTCCTAAAATATTAATATTATAAAGTTCCTAAAACAAATATTTTTTAGACTACATCCTAAGCATATTAACCTAACAAAATTTCCTAAAAGAAAATTAATATCTAAACAATATCCTAATATTTTTTTAACTACATTTTAAACCTATTAAATCCTAATAAAATTCCTAAAGAAAATTAACACCTAAAGTTATATTTATTCTAGTGTCTCTAATCATATTAACCTAAAAGAAATTCCTAAAAAAACAATTAACCTATTAAACCTATTAATATTCTAAAACATTCTAACTAAATCCTAATATTTTTTACTCTATTCTAACTATAAGAAAAACCTAAAAGCCATTATCCTACAATTAATCCTATCCTAAAATTTAATATCCAAACCATATCCTAAAATTGCAATTAAAATTCTACACAAAATATTAAACAAAAACGGTGCAGGGGGGTATAATATCTACAGAGATGCTCAGTAAAAGAAATAACAAGGCCCAGCCCAATGTAAGCCACTACATACACCAGGGTGAGGGGCGCAGGATGAAACCCAGGGTGTGTTAGCCAAAACAAAAAAACAACAACGTTGGGCCCCAGCCCGTCAGCAACAATCCACATAGAATGGGAGTATGATCAGAAAACGAGGGGTACGCTAGTAAAATATGAGCATTTTGGCCTAAAGCTCGTATCTACCATCAACCCACACTATCAGTAACAACAAAACCCTAACCCTCCCATCTTTCCCCTCCTACTGTTCACTACCTCTCACAACAAACCCTAGTGGCGCCCTCTACTCTCTCAAACCTCTATCTCTCTGAAACTCTATCACTCAAACTCTTCAGAAGAAAACTCTACCACACAAACTCTCCTTCCCTAGCACAAACCTCACCATCAATCTCTCGGTCCAAGTCATCTCCCTAACCTAATCTCGTTCTAATCTCTACTCAGATTCTCACACTCAAACTAAGCTAGTTCTCAGCTAACAAAACAAACTATGAAGACTAACAAGTTCAGAGCGGAAAAAAACCTGGAGATGCGACGAATGTGATGAGTTCTCTGGAAGAACTTCTTAAAGATTTCTGGAAGGAAATGAACTCGTAGGTTGATGAACTTGAAGAACCGGATGAACTTGATGAACGAGATTGAAGGTACTTGCGTTTCTGGAGATGTATGAAGGAGCTTGAAGGACGATGATGAACTTGATGAAGGATTCTTGCACTGCTGATGAAGATTTGAATGAATCTTGCAAATCGTAGCACGTTGATGGACACACGGTGAGAATTGATGAGAGATCTGGAGAAATTGATGAGGATCGATGACGAATCTTGATGAAGATGAATGTACTTCTGAAGAAACGAACAAACACTGAATCTGATTCGTTGATGTTCTTGAAGTTAGCAGTTTTTCTGGAAAAAACGTGGATGAACGAGATTGTTGATGAACGATGATGATGAAAAATGATGCTGAAAGAAAGATACAGATGAAGATCAGTGACAAATTTTTGATGATCCTGAGAAAATCGTGAAGATCGGAAGAGATTCTTGGTAATCTGGGCAAAGATGAAGTTTCTGATGAATTTCCGGTCTCCGGCGGTTAGTTACGGTGGTGGATGGTGTTTCCGGCGATGTCTCTGGCCGTTTGCATGGCCGGCGGCGAGGGTTGTGAGTGGATTACACGTGGTTCACATGCAGTGAGGGTGGAAAACAGTGAGGACGCGTGGCTTGGTGGTGGGGGAGAGAGGGACGCGTGGGAGAGAGAAAGGTAGTGGGAATTGAGCTGGCAGAAAATTGTGAGGTGGCCAAGAGAGAGAAAGAAACGTGGGGACTCTATTTAAAGGACACCTGGCGTGTGGACTTTGACTGGGCTTTGAATTTTGGATAATGGCCCACTAACATTAAGACTAATGAACACTGATTATTGGACTAAACTGGATTTAACAGGATTAATGACTTGGATTAGAATGATTATGAATTAAAACAAAAATGGGTTAATGGCTAATTAAAAACTAAAATGATTAATGCCCTAATTAATACAACCTATTAATAAAACTATACACTAAAAATCTAAACATCTATTTTAAAAACTATTAAAACTATTAAATCTATATTATTCTATAAAATCTAATAAAACCATTAAAATCTACTTATTTCTATAAAATCTATTAAAAATCTATTAATAAAAGAACTATATTCTATTAAACTATATTAATTCTATTAAAAATCTAAAATAAAATTATATTAAAGTCTATGCTATTTAAGATCTATATCAAAAAACTATTTAAAAAAAGAGCTATTAAAAATAAAATCTAGTAATTCTATATACTATTTTATTTAAAACTAAAAAAGGAACTATCATCTAAAATACTAATAAAACCCAATTAATATCTTTAAAAAAATCTATAAAAATCTAAAAAGCAATAAAAACAAATAATTCCAATAAAAGGGAACGCGAGACCAGGCTGAAATAAACGGTAAACCCCGGACACCGAAATATCCTCAAAAACCAACAGTGTATTCTGAAAACACCGGGAATCGTACAACTTCCCAAAAATGAAACTCTGATTATCCGGACTGGTCCGAAACGTCCGAAAATGTGAAAACAGAGCTGTAATCCCGATAAAACCAATATGATTGTGAAAATGCCATGCATGCGGTATGCGAATGCGAATGCAAAATAAGCCGAAACGTAACCCATGTGTGGGAACCGGTTGGTCAAATTTTGGGGTGCAACAATATGTAGAAGACAGAAAAACAAAACAACGAGTAACTACTCGCGGGGACCTGGCATTGTGGATCCGACACTGGGGAATACCGAGGTATAACAATCAATAGTTCAAACATGACTAGTGATGAGGATGCGCAAAGTCTAATGAAGATGACAATCTTACTGGGAGAAGCAAACACTTCACCGGGGAACAAGGTAGATTTCTACCAGGGACACGAGCGACTTTTTACTGGGGGAATTAAAACTCGAACCTCACTGGGGATGATCAGATGAGGAACTTCCTATAGTGAAGAGTTCAAACGGGATCTTCAGGAATGGACTTAGAACAAAGACAAAACATGATGGGAAATACTAGTGACGACTAGATCTCCGAGACTTGTCTGGGGAAAAAGGTTTCACTGGGGATAATGATGTCACCCAGTTTTACATATGGCTCAGGCAGTGCTAGTAACCACTAGACTTCCTGGAGGTAATGGTAACGACCAACCTGAGATAACAGCAAATGAAATTTCAAATCCAATCGGTGATGTAGGACTTCGACTGGGGAAATTGGTGACGACCAAATTTCAAGTAATGCCAGTAACTATTGGACTTTAAAGGAGGTTGGTAACGACCAAGTCAGGGTGCCAATGACAATTGGATTTAAAGAGGTTCCAGTTACGACTGGACTTTAAACAGAATTTCACTAGCAGTGATTTAGACATTCACGGGGAATCAGAAGATGGCACACTGAACTCGAGAGACTGAATGAATCACACTGAATCCCTGGTTGAAAGGGTGTATGCAGTCTTTGACAAATAGATCCACTCTCAATAGGGGGACAGAACTTTAAACAAGCTATTTAGAGATGACAAAGTAAATTCAAAACATAATGCTCAGAAATCTTCTACTCGGGACCAGTCCTTATATCACCATAAGAGGTTCCTTGAGGAAACAGTTTTCCAGGTTTGACACCTACACATGACCAAAGGAAGAATTGGCAGTTCGACCCGTTTATACTTCAGTGGGGAATGTCATCGGATCGCATATCAAAGCTTTTGCTACCCTGAAGTTTCGGGGAAGTATGGTTTTCCTCGACTTTCCATGAGCTGGAGTTTTTTACGTTTGTCAATTTTTTCAAGTTTTATTCAAATAATTTGACCCTAATGCTTTCAAAAACTATCGTTTGATCAACGAACAATATTTCGCATAACAAGAAAGTAAAAGAAATGATAATTTTGCAAAGGAAGGAATGGCTCAAAACTGATTTTATTCAAGAATGAAATCTTGCAAATGACAAAATTCCATAGAAATTTTTACAAATGAAAAATGGCAACGTGGATAAGGTTACATTGAATCCCATGACCATCCATTCCTAAAGACTAAAATCCCCCAAATCCTTGCTTCTGACGAGAGCAGTTGGAAGTGGATCTCCTGTACAATCTTCCGTAATGGTAATAACCTTTTGAAGCAGTGACCACTCTTCTGATACAGTGAAACGCCTTTGTCCCTAACTTTTGCATGGACCGCCCTTTCGGGTTTTCAATCCACCGGGACGCTCTTTTTTGCCTAAGCCGCCCTTTCGGGTTTTCAACTTAGCGAGCTTCTTTTTCTTTTTTCTCTTTTCTTTTCTTTTTCTTCAACCCTAACTTTTGCATAAGTCGTTCTTGTGAGTTTTTGACTTATCGGGCTCTTTTTAGGCGTAATATTTCCGTACTGCATCAGAATTCACTGGATGAGTAAGCTATTCTCCATCCATGGTCGTGAGAATTAATGAGCCTCTTGAGATTTTGGGATTTCTTTGAATACAAGCCAAGACAGAGTTTCTTCTGTTTTTTAGAGTGTTGTTGATGATGGAAATGAAGTGAGGAAGGCCTCCTTTTATAGGCAAGTGAGAGTGAGGGGTTGTTTTGAAGGTTTCTTCATCATGAAGAAAGGTTTAAGATATTTTGGAAGAAACCTCCCTTGGAGGGTTTTCTCTTGGCTGAAGTTCCAAGCCTCAAAGGTCAGGCAAATTGATGGATTTCAGAAGCTAGATGCAGGCTAGGAGTGTAGGAGTGAGGCTGTAGTAGAATCACTTTCCACCTCATGCTTTCACTTTTCACTTTTGGTGCAACTTGCACCACTTGCAAGGCAAAGTGCCTAAGCCTCTTCCTTTGAATTTTTCTTTATAACTCTTGGGTTTCTCATGCCACATACTCCTCACATATCAGATACAACATGTTTTATCAATTAAATTTGGCAAATTTGATGAAAGAAGTGATTTTGCAAAAATGGACAATGTGGGACTAAAGTGTGAAACCCCTAACTTGCCATGACCATAACTTTCTGCTCAAAACTCCTCTTGAGATGTGCTAGTACTTTTTAGAAAGCTATCACATAGCTCTAAAGCATTCATGTTTTCATGAGTTTCAATTTCTCAAAGTAACTTGGCCAAAAAACCCTCAAAAGTTGGCTGCACACAAGCTTTTTAAGGTGAAATAACTTAGAATTTTTCTAAGTTATTTTCCCTTCTTGCAATGATTTTGCTTCTAACTTAAAAAGTATGCATTTTCTGATCATGGACCACTTAGGGACTTTTGTAGGACTTGCCAAGAGCTTCCAAATGAGCTTTGAACCAACTCAATTGGATGTGTGGTTAAGGAGTTATGGTTTAGCCCTTTTCAAAACCCTAATTTCCCGATTTTTCGATTACTCCTTCATCCTTGATCCGATGGTCATGAAAATTGATATGCAAGTCCAATATGACATAAGGAACAACTTTTTTTCACAACTTGAAGTCCAATTCATAAAATTTGGAGAGTTAACTTTTCGGTCAACCGTGCGACCGATCGGTGATTACCGAGTCGCCTGTTGACATTCTGGGCCTCCTGAGACCTTGAAACTTCTTGGATGAACCTTATTAGGCTATATGAACTTCATTAATCACAATCCCATCATTTAAACACCTTCCAACATCAAAGTGAAACTACGGTTGACTTTTACTACTCCAAAACCCTAATCGGGTGCTCTGAAATGTACTGCTCTGAATTCTGGGGCAACAACCTCACATTGGCTTCTCAATTGACATTATGTAATATACTTGACCGTGTTTTCTATTTTAATGAGCCCAAAACATTGACTAATCACAAACCCTGAAGTTTTGATTTTGACTGCACGAAACCCTGATTCATCTGCAATTTGACAAAGACAGACTTGCACTGGATTAAGGTTAGAAAGTTCATGAGTATGCTCCTAAAATGATAATGAGAATCTAAGGGGTCAAAATTTAGGGTGCAACAGTTGCCCCTATATAAATATCTTCACTAGATGGCACTGAGAGATGACAATCCTCGTAGAATCGCAATGAAAGGTATTTAAATATAGAGAACCGAAAATTTTGTCCCTTAGATCCGGTGATATGCAAAAGGAAAGGTGATGATATGTCATGAATTCTAAATGATGATTTTATGATGCTTGGATGCAAGACATATGTGTCGCTACTGCGAAAATCGGCGCCGGCAATGACAGAAGAGTCGCCACCGTGCGTTATTTATCCCAAAGGAGGGAAAGGAAACGCTCAGAGTAAACCTAACGCAAAACAGGAAAGGAATGGTCGTCGCAACCAAATTCCTGGATTCGGGAGTCGGTTACGCAAGGGGAAGGTATTAGCACCCCTCACGTCCGTCGTACTCGACGGGATCCACGCTTGTTTTCTTGTACGGATTGTTATTCTATCTAAAATAAAGGTCAAGGGACAAAAAGAAAGAAAAAGTGACTCGGCAGAATACAGCAGTTCTGTGCCTACGTATTCCCGTCTGAAACGAGAAATCAGAGTCAACGTAGTTCGCCTAACTACGAGTAAAAAGGAGAGGTTGCTCGCTAGGATACGGCATCCTATGCCTACGTGCTTTCACACAGCATGAAAGATCAGAGCAAACGTAGTTCGGGCCACGTACGACACAAGTCTGTCTTGACTGTTTTTTATTCTTCTGAGAAAGATTTTCTCCTGATTAAAAGTCCAAGCGGACAAAAATGACGTTTTGATTTGTTTCCAGTCTTTTACGCAAGAACTGTCTTTTATGATGTTTGAAATGTTATTGTGTTTTTTATTGTTTCGAGACGGGAAGAGAAAGAAGCTCTAAAAAAAATCCTAGGGTTGAAAAGGGAATAAAACTACCCTAAAGTTGTCATGCATGGGTTAACACCTAATGTCTATCATATTTCCCTCTTGCACAGAGGGAAACAGAGATCCTAGGGGATAAACAGAAAAGAAACAGATATATACAGTAAACAGTAAAAATGAATGAAATGCATCAATACAAGTAAGGCAAAGGAGTCCCGCTCTACCTCGAACCTAAGAAAACGACAGGCGAAAGTGAAACAGAATTCACTTCAAGCCTAAAAGGGCAAGTTGTACAAGCCAACAAACAAATACAGAAAAGAAAATAAAACCCAACACCAGCTCTGACAGCAACAATCAAGCTTCTACAGTAATCAGCTCAGACAGCAACAGCTCTGACAGCTACAGTTGAGTAAACAGCAACAAAGGTTGACAGCAACAACTTTATCTCCATCTTGACAGCTACTATCTTCAAGCTTTAAGAAAGCCCAAGCTCCAGCAAGAGAGGAAGATTCACCAATAAGATCCAATTGATGTGTTAAAAAGCTTAATGACAACCAAAGGAAGCCACTAATATCTTAACACAGTAATAGACAGATATCCTTAAGGTTCTACTCAACCAAATCATGCTCTACATCCCTCCTAAGGAGATACGGAGCTTCTTTGGGAGGACCTTGTGTCATAGGATAGAATAGAGGCACAAGAAGCTCTCTATGTTTGAAAGAATGAACAGAACTAATCTAGAGCTCTTCCTACATACCCTAACTTCAAAAGCAATCTTCAAGAGAAAAATCTCCATTCCCATGCTCCAAGTTTTATCTCCAAGCCTCCATAAGCTCCAACAGGCAAGAATCAAGCCCAAAGCCCAACCCAAGCAAAAAGAACAAAATAAAACACCCAAGGGGAAGTCCCACAAACAACACACCAATTGATATTAAAGTCCAATATGACATAAGGAACAACTTTGTTTCACAACTTGAAGTCCAATTCATAAAATTTAGAGAGTTGACTTTTCGGTCAACCGTACGACCGATCGGTGATTACCGAGTTGCCTGTTGACATTCTGGGCCTCATGAGACCTTGAAACTTCTTGGATGAACCTTATTAGGCTATATGAACTTCATGAATCACAATCCCATCATTTAAACACCTTCCAACATCAAAGTCAAACTACGGTTGACTTTTACTACTCCAAAACCCTAATCGGGTGCTCTGAAATGTACTGCTCTGAATTCTGGGGCAACAACCTCACATTGGCTTCTCAATTGACATTATGTAATATCCTTGACCTTGTTTCCTATTTGAATGAGCCCAAAACATTGACTAATCACAAACCCTGAAGTTTTGATTTTGACTGCACGAAACTCTGATTCATCTGCAATTTGACAAAGACAGACTTGCACTGGATTAAGGTTAGAAAGTTCATGAGTATGCTCCTAAAATGATAATGAGAATCTAAGGGGTCAAAATTTGGGGTGCAACACTTAGTGACGAAGAAAGATGAAAATTCGTGATTTAGAAGAAACATATGGAATATATTTACATCTAATTTACCTTAATTCAATGTGAAAAAGGCAAATATAAATACATTAGAGCTTGATTATTTAATTGAATTAATATCAAATTTATAAAAAATATATGTCATGGATTATAGTCTTTTAACTTTGTTTTTTAGTGGGGAAAAACTAAAAAATTTGTGATGGAGTAGAAAAATAAAATATAATTAATTTTTTACATCTGCTATAGTCTATAATGTTTTTTGCTTAGCGATAAAAAAACCTAAAACTTTGGGATGGTGAAAAAAAATATTGAATACTTTTAGGTGTAATATACAATAAGTCAATGTGAGTACGATGAATATAAACAATGTTGAGCTTGGTTAATTTATTTTAATTGTTATGCATATGTATAAATTATGGGACATTAATTTTTAGTCTCTTAACTTAGTTTCTTAGAGGTGAAGAAATCAAAAAACTTGTGATGGAGCAGAAGAAAATCATAGAAACTTTTTACATCTATTTTACCATAATACAATGTGATTATGGTGGATACAATTAAAATTCAGATTGAATATTTAATTTTAGTGATTACCCATGTAGATATAATCTATTTGCCTTTCATTTATAGTTTTTTAACTATCTGACTTAATGACGAAGACATAATAAAATTGTTTCATCAGATATCACTCATGCAACATCATCCAATAAAACTGGTAGTCCTGTTAGCTTCTACATCATCCAATAAAACAGGAGTACACTTTAATAATTAATTTGAAAGTGTGTCTACATGTATTAGTATTCCTCCTAAATACATTATTTGATACAAATATATATAACAGATTATCGATGCTAGTAAATAACAAGAGATGACACAAAAGATGACAAATCTCGATTTACTACTGGAGTGATACCAAACTTTCACAGTGAATATGTAGATCGAGCCCAAGTGTGCTAGCTATATATATCAAAGGATTCAACCAATCACTATTTGAATTACATAACACAAGTTGGGAAGATGATTTTTTACGACGGAACACCACCATTTTGTGAAATGAACCATTGTTCAATTAAAGAAGTTCAATTGGCACCATTAATAAATAAGTTGTGTTGGCAAGTTTGAGATTTCTTTGTTGTCATTAAAAGAATGCTATTTTCTGAAATGAACAAAGGGTCAATAAAATACGATGATAGATTATTCTCATAGTTTAAGTATTTTGATATTAGTTGGATTTGAACTTGATAGAAGGGTTCCACAGTTCGAAAGTACTTTGATATTTATGAAAACCACATAGCAGATCGTTGCATGAACCTATAATACTTCCCTTGTTGCTCACAGTAACTGGTTCAACAGGGATTGATGAGTTTTAATGGCTTCAAAGAGTAAGACGCTATTTCGTACGGGTCTTCTAAAACGGAAAACACCAATTGTTGAGTGGTCGTGCGTGAGATTTGAAGATGACTCATTGCAAATTGGGAACCGGAGATTAGGGTTTTCTATAATTTGAAAATGCGCTTCAGTTGAACAAGAGACTTAGAAAGGTGGTGGAATAATGGTAGTGGAAATTGTGTCGTTTTGAAGGTGACAGATATGTATAATGAATGGGTGATAAGTGTGTTTATTAGGGTTTCTAATCCTCATGTGCTTATATATAGCTTTACGGGATTGTTAAGTCTGAACTCAATAAAATAAATAAATAAACAAGTAAATAATAATTTATAACATATATAATAGAAAAATATGGTGTTTTGGTATAGCCTGTTTCTTTTTATCAATGAGCAACATAAATTTTATTTAATTGGCAGCATGTTGTTGCTCCTTTTGTATCATGGATCATATAGATCACGGAGTGCCCTTCATACCACTAAGCAGATATGAAGGTTTGATTGTGGTTTATGTTTTGAGTTATAACTTGTATTGATGAATGTTTCATTGTCAGAATGTTGTTCTCTCCTATTGTGAAGCACATATCCATTCAAATTTTGCTTGCCATAGTGGCACAATTCAATCTTAAACTGGAACAGATGGATGTGAAGACTGCGTTTTTGTATGGTGATTTAGATGAAACAATCCTTATGAGATAACCTGAAGGGTATGTCGAAAAAAGGAATGAAGATTATGTGTGCAAACTGAATAGATCTTTATATGGACTGAAACAATCTCCTCGACAGTGGAATAGGAGATTCGACAAGTTCATGGCATGCATAAGTTTCATTAGAAGTCAGTTCGACCACTGTGTTTACTTCAAATTTCGACCTGGTAACTCATTTGTTATTTTGTTGCTTTATATGGATGATATTCTAATAGCAAGTAACAATGTCGGAGATGTAATAAGGTGAAGGTTGAACTCAATAAGGAGTTCGACATGAAGGATCTGGGAGCTGCGTTTAGGATTCTTGGGATTGACATCCGAAGAGATAGAAAGCAGTCGAAATTATGTTTATCTCAAGAGGCGTACCTATAGAAGATTCTTGAAAAGTTTGGTATGTCGAATTCAAAGTCTGTTGTGGCTCCGAAAAACCCTCAATTCAAGTTGAGTATAGATCAGTGTCCTAGTACTGATATCGAAAGAGCTTATATGAATAGCATTACATATGCTAATATAGTGGATTCTTTGATGCATGTTATGGTTTGTACTAGACCCGACATAGCATATGCAATAAGCCTTGTAAACAGGTAAATGGCGAATCCTGGAAAGGCTCACTGGCAAGCATTGAAGTGGATTCTAAGATACATAAATGGGTCTCTGAATAGATTCCTAATTTATGGTGGAGCTTTGGGTCAAGATGGTAAAGCAGCAATCGAAGGATATGTCGACTCTGATTATGCAGGTTGTATGAGTTCCAGAAAATCTATTTCTGGATATGCGTTCACTGTGTTTGGGACAACAATTAATTGGAAAGCAACACTTCAGAAGGTCGTTGCCTTATCAACCACGAAAGCGAAATACATTGCCATAACTGAAGCTGTGTAGGAAGCATTGTGGCTTGAAGGTTTTGCAAAGAAGCTGAAACTTCAAGGTCAAGTTATCACTGTTAAATGTGATAGTCAGAGTGTCATACACCTATCGAAGAATTCATCCTATCATGAGTGAACCAAACACATTGATGTGAGGCTGCATTTCGTCAGAGGGGTAATCGAGCATGGAGAAGTCCTAGTGTTGAAGGTTTCGACAGATCATAATGTTGCTGATATAATCACCAAGATGTTGCCCAGTTGCAAGTTTTTCCACTGTATGCAGTTTATAAAGTTGCATGAAGAAATATAGTTTCTTGATGTTATAGAGTTATATCCAAGGTGGAGATTTTTGAGATATTGGATCAAACTCTAGTATGTTGTCGGAGTAATGCGTGTTGTAGTCGAAGTTTGTTCTAACATGCATTAGTCAATATTGTTAGGTTTGTTAGCATGTTAAATTGAGCCTTGCCTGTAAGTCCAATTGTTTAAGTTAGCTTGTACCCTAAGTTAGCTTGTAATGTGTAATTGTTAAAAAGCCCATTAGGTTAGTGTGTTAGTTTTCTTATAAATAGCATGCTAGTCTCTCAACTTGTATAAGAAAAAATAGGAAGATAAAATCATAATTTAAGAGAGAGGGGTTGTTTGTTATTCTTGTATACTTGTAATCTTGTTTGATATATAAATGAAAAAATAGCATTTTATAACCAATCCTTGTTGTTTCTTCTTGTTCTTCTTACTTGTTTTCTTTGTTAACCCTAACCCCTGTGTGTTTCTTGATCATATAGAAATTGTTTATATTTTGTTTCAAGGCATCCTATTCACAACAACATCTGATATTACTGCACCCTCCAAAGCTTCATCAACATCCATATCATCTGATACAAAAATAATAATTAACATACGCACGCACACACACACACACACACACACACACACACACACACACACACACACACACACACACACACACACACACACACACACACACACACACACACACACATATATATATATATATATATATATATATATATGTGTGTGTGTGTGTGTGTGTGTGTGTGTGTGTGTGTGTGTGTGTGTGTGTGTGTGTGTGTGTGTGTGTGTGTGCGTGTGTGTGTGTGTATGTTGAAATTACTGCTCGCATACTTAGAACAATATCCCTTATACCTGTGGCGGATTGACTATTGTTGATCTGTTGATTAGGTGATGTGTAATTACGATCTCCGGGTTTAAATATATAAAATGAGAGATGATAAATAAATAATATTATACAATGTACGATTATAATTTCTATATTGATTATCACCAACCAAGTGCAACATCATCAACATATGTAATTCTACTTGGGTCGACTTCATTGTCATGAGTTCCTTGAAAGTGTGATCTTGGAAATGTCATATTTGTAAAATTTTGAAATGGAACTCTCCGCCGACTATTTATAGTGCAAGATATTTGAGCTTGTTTATCTTGCTCTTTTCGCCGTCTATAATTGTCACGTCGTATCGATAAATGGTTTTCTCTTTACTCGACGTTCATATTTTGTCTCCTCTTCCTTTTATTTTCGGCCCTTCTTGCCCTTTGTTGTCGACTTAATATCTGACGGGTATTATTTTTTATTTTTTTAATGTAACTACCAAACACATATGTAATTTATAAGAAACATAATTTCACTAATTATGTTGAAAAATAGTGATAAATATATATAGGATTTAAAATAAATATATTTTTTTTGGAAGAAAAAAAGTTACTCCAAAAAGTATTATTTGTAAAACATATGTTAAAAATATAAATCTAAACTAAAATATAAACAAAGACGAAGAAGAAATGGGCAATCAATAAAAAGAAACATAAATTAGAAATATTAACTAAACATTAAAATATAAAATGGTGTAAGAAATGGAATTAGTGTAACTTAATTATATGAAAAACTACTACACACAAAAAAAATTATATGAAAAACTGAGTTAATTTAAGTTATAGATAAAAGATATATTAAAAAAATAATGAGAAAAGATAGTGTTATAATAAAGGGAGTTTAATACATTTCACCGTGTTCCAATTACCCCTTGTAGGTTCATGTTAGATCCCAATTATAGTATATATTTGATCTCTATTAGTAGTATTTTTACTTGCTTTTATCTATTAGTGTGTGAATTAGTAGATTGATTTGCTTAGTTTCATTTTATTTTGGTCCAAGTGAATGGTGCTTGTAATGTTGCTGTTAGTGTGCAGGGTTGACACTAGTTGGAGTGTTGGAGCACCTTAGAAAAGATGAGACAGAGCTGCTGGAAGAAGCTGGATATCAGAACATTCGCCTGGCGAAGCTCAGTGAGTGCCAGCGAATGTTCGCCTGGCGAGTGCTGGCGAGCCAGGGCGAGTAATTCAAATTAAACTCCCAGACCAAAAGGGCATGAAGTTCGTCTGGAAAATGGTTCCAGAGAAGCTTCGCTACCATTCGCCTGGCGAAGGATCCTTGGATATTCCAGTAGTAAACCAACATAAACTTCGCCTGGCGAGTGAAGCCAGTGAAGGTTCTCCTGGCGAATGATTCCTTCGCCTGGAGAAGGCGCGATAACTCAGAAGGGCGGTTTGCTTGCTGGAGGCACTCTGAAGTGCCTTGTTTCATTTGGTTCACCTGGCGAAGGCCCCTGTTTGCCTGGCGAATGGGGGAAAACAAAACATCTTTTGTACTTTATTTAGTGCTTTATAGGGATCGTAACTTACTATCTTTAGAAATATCATCTTGTAACATTTTAACCTAGGGGGAGAACTCCTAAAAACAGTAGTTTTTCTTGCTTTTGCTCAATGTGTAATCAAGATAAGTGGAATCACATCCTTCTTCAATTCTTCGACGCGGATGTACTTTCATCTTCTCACTTTTTCTCTTGTTCAAGCTACCATGAAAATGAGTAGCTAAGTCTTTCATTTTGTCAAGGTTAGATGTAGATGGTCATAAGCTTTGTGTGTATATGGGTTGATCTTCATTTGTAAACTCTTTGATGATGAATGTATGGTGAAAACCTTGTTTTATTGATAACTCTTTGTGTTGGTTTATTATTGAAAGGTATTTTCCAACTCTTTACCTAGATTTTCATACATCTATGTTCTTGAGCTAGAGATAGTTTTGAATGTGTTTGTTCACTAAAATGTCAAACCTAAAAGTTGTCATTTTGATAGATTTTGTGAGAAATCAATAATGGATCAAAATGGGAAAAACCACAATGTGTGTTAGAAATAATCACATTGGGAGGATATTGTGAATGTGTTTATCATCTAATGGAGTTTATGAGTTTTGTTTGATCAAACATATGCATGCAAAGTGATCGTCGAACCCTAACTTTGACAATCTTTCTCAAATTGTAAAACCAAAACTTTTACCGCAATTTCTTACTTTTTATGCAAGCTACCGTAACCAAAAACCAAAACCCCCTTGTTACTATAAGTTAAGAACTTAGCAACTGTCGAACGGCGGTAATATCACATAATCCCTGAGGACGATAACAAATCTTGATACTCTATCCCTGTTCTAACAAAATAGCGTCGTTGTCAGGGATTGTAAATTGATATTGCGAGCATCACAAGAGTTACTGAATTTTTAACTTCTAAATTTTTGACTTGTGCTTGTTAATTTGTTTGGTTTTGTGTGCAGCTTTCGTTTTATGCAAGGGCAGGTTCTTGAGGACCAACTTATTTTTGATCCCGAGATCGAAAGAACCGCAAGGAGATTGAATAGCAGAACGAAGAACAAGGAGAAGGTTCTTCTACAACACCACCACCACTGCCCGTTTCCACACCATGTGTCAACAGTCCGAGGAATACTGCTCAGTTTACCAACCACACGGGAAGGCAAGCCGAGATGAAGACGGGAACTCTTAACTTACTATACGGAAGTCCATTCACCGGAATGGACCATGAAGACCCCTTTACTTTTCTCACCAAATTTTACGAGATAGCATTGGCGGCCGGAGTTGATCAAGCTCAAGAGCTACCGTTGTTCAAAATACTTTTTCCTCACGCTTTACTCGGCAAAGCCAAAGATTGGTACTTGGATCAAACACCTGCAGTCATGACGGATTGGAACATGTTGGAAGAGAAGTTCATTGAAAGGTTTTTCTCCCACAACCGGTTCATGGAATCCAAAACGGCTATCTCCATGTTTTCGCAAAGAGCCAACGAATCATTGAATGAGGCATGGGAAAGATTTAAATCCATGCTTCAAAAGTGCAAAGGCCATGGTTTTGAAGAATTGACGCAAATCCACATTTTCAAAAACGGCCTTCAACCTAATTGCAAGACTTTATTGGATTCTACCTCGGGTGGTTCTTTGTTGTCTAAAAGCGCCACTGAAGCTACGGATATCATTAACCGTATGGCTCTAAATGACCTCCAAAGTCAAAGTAGAAGCAACACTTTGAAGAAACCGGGAGTGCTTGAACTTGGGACAAACGGTGCTATTCTTGCCCAAAATAAACTCATTTCACAACAAGTTGAACTCTGAACTCAACAAATAAAAGAGTTGAAAGAGCCTTCAAAATCTAAACAAATAGCTTGTTGTGAGATTTGCAAGGGTGATCATGATACCAGGTTTTGTCCACCTCCTGGGTTCGAAGAGGTGAATTACATGGCGAACCAACGAGACTACCAACCGAGGCAACAACAACAACAACCATATCAACAACATCCTAAAAATCAACAACAACACTTTCAAGGGAATCAAGGGTTCCAACCAAGGGCTAACTGTAACAGCCCACTTCCCAAATCAATTAAAATATAAACATTATAAATAAACATCAGAGTTCTTCCACCCAAAGTGGGATATCACATCATAAAAAATCCAACACATACTTCATTAAAAATGTTTTCACCAAAATACAGCGGAAATTGTTCATATAACAAAATACATCAAATTCGTGATACGTCACAGGAAAAGAAATAAGTTCAACAAAAACAACTAAAAACACCCAAGTCCCATGCTACGTATCAGAGCATCCTAAGACTTGACTCGCACACCGCTATCCAAGCTAGCTAAGTACCTGGATTATCTCTACTTCCGAAGAAGCACAGACCACAACAACAGCAAAGGGGTGAGAAAACATGATCAAAATATATTGGTAATTACATACATGAAATAAAGGTAGTAACTACAATAGTCATATCAATCATCACCCAACATTCACCAAACACGACATATAGTCCACCAATCAACATAATACATCATAATGCAAATATGTAACGCAACACCATGCAACGCAACACCATGCATGCGGTACCGACTCATTGGTTCATTCCATGTGAACCCGGATAGATCATATACACCCACCCTTGGCCATGATCCGTCCCCACCAATTCCCCACTCAAAGGAATACGAATGGATCACATACACTCCATCGAGTAATGATTCATCCCACCAATACATCATGATATGCATACATCAAATGCACAACAAATAAACATCAAGCACACTAAGTGCACACATCCAGTGATCACACCACCATACATCATACATGCTTACACATCGAACTATTATTATAATTAAGTTCACACGATCTCCCTGATCCCATCATTGTACGTCATTCGTACATCTCCTCATCAAGTAATTGCTTTAATCAAAGCTACACGATCCCCCCGATCCTACCACCGTATCCCATACATACTACATACCAATCTAATTGCAACGATTTATTTCAATCACTATAAGATTCCACCGTCTAACGCTAGTCCATTATGTTAATTCATCTTAATATACACGATCCTACTGACCACACCATCTTACCTCATATATCTATTATACACCACTCATTGGTATTAACGAAGTTAACTTTATACGGTCCTCCTGATCAACTCACCGCGCCTCGCACATCTCCCACATCAATCTAATCATTTTATTTACATTCAATACTACGCAATTCACCTATTAATACCAAGTATCTCTTCATCACCTGCATACATATAGCATACACTAATCAACTATATCGGTTAATCCACATATTAAGAAGGTTCACCCTCCAACAGCAGGTATACTCATACCCCAACAATCGGGTACACACGATCATAATGATCACCTCATGATACTCTATATCATACACACTTCCACCAATCATCCACTTAATTCAAACGATACGGAATTCACTTCCGATCACCACCTATGCACCTCACATTATCCATCCCATCATCCCTACACTTATCATGATCAAAGGGATCCTACAAGGCTAATGCACAAGGCAACACAGTACCAAAACCACATTCTGCTGTCACGTTTGCTGGCTCATTCGCCAGGCGAAGCCCCGCAGCGAATGCTCGCTATGGCTCGCCAGGCGAACCTGCTGGCGAAGCCTCACTGGCCACATTCGCCAGGCGAACTTTATACCCTTTAGGTCTGGGAGTTTATTTGGAATTACTCGCCACTGCTTGCTAACACTCGCCAGGCGAACCCTCGCTAACCTTCGCCAGGCGAAACCCAGCGAATGTTGTGATACCCCAAAATCTCCACTGTTCTACAATGCTATCTCAGTCAATTACAAGCCTAATATGCTACCTCTATCTCCTACTCTATCAGTATTACAGACCATAACATCATACTTGTCAATCGACCTATAACTCTTACTCTAACACCAACATCAGATACTTTACCGGCACTCTCAGAGTTACTCGGAACCTATATGCTCCTTAATTTTCCTCTCGGAACCTATTTCATGTTCCTATTATTACTATAAGAATTATACCCCAGAACCTATATCATGGTCACTGCCAAAGCCACAGAGATTATACAGAACCTCACTAATACTCATGGTCATTATCCAAACCACAAAGGTTATATAGGAACTCACCAACAACAATACCCCTTCATCAGTGGTAACAACAAATCATCAACGTATCATCATATACATATATTTCACTATAAACAACAACAATCAACATCATAACAACAATTCAAACATATTCATCAGAGTACCTACGGGGTTAAGGAATCCCCTCTACCCAATTTCATGTAAATACCATCCCAATCAGTTTCACCCCCCTTACCTCGATTATATCTTCGATTGATGAAGAATCCCCTACCAATTGATCGCTCTAGCCTTGTTCTCCTTTCTCTTGTTCTTCTTCTCACTTTTTCTCCCAAAACTGTTTATCGTAACTTTCTTTCTCTTCTCCCAAAATCCTTTCTCTGGCAGTTTATTGTGTCCTCCTCTCTTTCCCAAAAACTTCTCTATTTCCTTTAATCCCTTATTTCTTATTTTATTATTTAAATCCAATAATAATAATAATAATACAAATATTATTCTCCCACTAATAATAATATTCATAATAATATTAATAATATGAAAACTAATAATATTCCACCAAATTAATATTAATAATAATAATAATAATAATAATAATAATAATAATAATAATAATATCACCAATATTGTTATTACTATAATATTATCATTTCCACTCCACATCACCAAGACTAATCCTTACATATCAAGGATGATCACCTACAACACATCAAACACACCCCACCTAAGGGCACCCCCACATAAAATAATTAAAATAACACCAAAATAACTAAATAAATAAAATGGGTGTTACAACTCTCCCCCACTTTAATTATTTTCGTCCTCGAAAATTACCTGATGGAAACAATTCCGGATACGCTCCCCGCATCCAGCTCTCCAATTCTCAAGTCACACTGCCTCCTGCAGCACCTCACCATGCCACTCTCACACAGACTACAAAACACGGCGCGAGCTTCCGAGACTTCAAACCTCGACCAACACCAGTTACCATCGTAACCCTCAACACACATCTGTTCTTGGATCCTCTTGACCTCTCAGTCGTCTCTTGCACAATTTCAGGTCCGAGTACAACACTCTCGCCTGGCTCATACCAACACAAAGAAGTCATACACTCCTTATCATACAAAGCCTCATATTGTGCCATTCTGATATTAGAATGATAACTATCATCGTAGGTAAACTCAACCAACGGCAAATAACTATCCCACGATCCACCTTGATCCAACACACAAGCTCTTAGAAAATCCTCTAAAGACCGGATAGTATTCTCCGTTTGTTCATCTGTTCACGGATGATAGACTGAACTCAACCTCAACTTAGTATCCAAAGCGTCTGCAAATTTTCCCAGAATCTCGATGTACTTCCCAGACTTTCATCTGACACAATATTCGTTGATATCTCATACACCTTCACAACCTCCTCAATATACATCTCAGCTAGTTTCATCATAGAATGATTAATTCCCGCTGACATAAAATGAGCTGATTTAATCAATCCTCCCACCATTTTCCAAGGCAAATTATATTCTTCTCACACTCCTCGGCAAACCCGACACAAAAGCCATGGAAATACTACCTCATTTCCACTATGGAATATTCAACGGTTACATCAGACCCAGCAGTCTCTGATGCCCAATCTTCGACTTTCCAAAAGTCGAACTAGCATATATGGCCTTAACCACTTCTCTCTCTGCATCTATGATCACCAAAACAATTTCCCCAATCCGGTTACCCCTTCATAGCAACGAGATGGATACTCAATCTACTTTAAAGTCCTGTTTCAATAATACTCTTATTCCAACTCAACAATATCTGGAACACAAACTCTATCACGATGCCTCATGGTACCAATTCCATTAACCCGAAAGTCAGCTTTTCGACTCTAATTCATCAAATTCAAGTTAATCTACCAACTCAAACAAGATTCCCGACCTTCTCGAATATCATCAAGAACATCACTAGTAAGGTCCATCATACTAAGCTTAACTCCACCAGAAGTCTCTTCACAAACCCAACTCATATCATAAAATTGCTCAATCAGTCCCAACTATTTTCACCATCCTCATTGGTATATACAAAGATTTCCAATTGTTGCACCCCAAATTTTGATCCCTTAGATTCTCATTATCATTTTAGGAGCATACTCATGAATTTTCTAACCTTAACCTAGTGCAAGTTTGTCTTTGTCAAATTGCAGATGAATCAGGGTTTCGTGCAGTCAAAATTGAAGCTTCAGGGTTTGTGATTAGCCAATGTTTTGGGCTCATTCAAATAGGAAACAAGTTCAAGGGTATTATATAATGTCAATTGAGAATCCAATGTGAGGTTGTTACCCCATAATTCAGAGCAGTGCATTTCAGAGCACCCGATTAGGGTTTTGGACTAGTAAAAGTCAACCGTAGTTTGACTTTGATGTTGGAAGATGTTTAAAGGGTGGGATTGTGATTCATGAAGTTCATATAGCCTAATAAAGTTCATCCAAGAAGTTTCAAAGTCTCAGGAGGCCCAGAACGTCAACAGGCGACTCGGTAATCACCGATCGGTCGTACGGTTGACCGAAAAGTCAACTCTCCAAATTTTAGGAATTGGACTTCAGGTTGTGAAACAAAGTTGTTCCTTATGTATTAATGGACTTGCATATCAATTTTCATGACCATTGGATCAAGAATGAAGGAGTAATCGAAAAATCGGGAAATTAGGGTTTTGAAAAGGGCTAAACCATAACTCCTTAACCACACATCCAATTGAGTTGGTTCAAAGCTCATTTGGAAGCTCTTGACGAGTCCTAAAAAATTCCCTAAGTGTTCCATGATCATAAAATGCATAGATTTTGAGTTATGATCAAATTCCTTCCAAGAGGGAAAAAAGACTTAGGGAAATTTCATTTTTAGATTCATTTTTTAGCAGCTTTGGAGGGCTTTTTGGCCAAGTTCCTTTGGGAAATTGAAACTCATGAAAACATGAATGTTTTAGAGCTATGTGAGGGCTTTCTAAAAAGTACTAGCACATCTCAAAAGGAGTTGTGAGCAGAAAGTTACATGTGTGCAAAGTTAGGGGTTTCACACTTTAGTCCCACATTGTCCATTTTGCAAAATACCTTCTTTCATCAAATTTTCCAAATTCAGTTGATCAAACATGTTGTATATGATATAGGAAGAGTATGTAGCATGAGAAACCAAGGAATTATGTAGAAAAACTCAAAAAGAGGAGTTTGTACCATTGCCTTGCAAGTGGGTATGCAAGTTGCACCAAAAGTGAAAAAGTGAAGCATGAGGTGTCAAACCTATTCTGAACCAGCCTCACTCCTACACTTCTAGCCTGCTATCAACCTCTGGAAATCATAATTTTGCTTGACCTTTGAGGCTTATATCTTCAGCCAAGAGAAAACCCTCCAAGGGAGGTTTCTTCCAAAAATATCCAAACCTTTCTTCAAAATGAAGAAACCTTCAAACCAGCCCCTCAATCTCACTTGCCTATAAATAGGACTCTCCCCCACCTCACTTTGATCATCAAAAACATTCTAAAAACCATAAAAAACCTCTGCCCTGGCTCTTGCATTCAAAATCTCAAAATCACCAAATCTCACTTTTCACAAAAATCTGTTTTGCTACCAAGGCTGCCATACCCATTTCCATACCTTCCAACACCCCAAAAACCATCCACACACTCTCCAAATATGGTATAGAAAGTGTCTAGACCTTTGAACCATCCAAAAACTTCACAAATCAAAAAGTCAATTTCATCACCACACTACTTTGACCAAAAGCTACAAAACTTGCCATATCTTGTTCCATATATTTTCTTGGCATTTCAATCATCCTAACACCTCTCATATGATGTTTCTCAACTGTTCAAAGTGCTAGAAATCATTGGTCGCTTGCATTGCTTCATTTGACATCACACTTGCATTTTGCTTAGAAGTGAAGGAAAGACTCAAGGCAAAAAAGGGAGATTGAAGTTCTCTGGGTTTCTTGGCTATTCTAGCTTGTTCAACAAGGTCTACAAGAGGTATGTAACTTGTACATATTGACTCTTGCACCATTCTTTCATGTTTTTTGCATTTTGAGCATTTTGTGGATTTTGAAGCTATGAACATTTGGTGATTTTCATGATATGTGATTTTTTAATAAATGACAAGATTGGTATGAATATTAGCATAAGTGTTGAGCTTGTTCTTGCCAAATTTCTGATTATGGCGTGTTGAGTTTGTTAATGTACTGTCAAAACAGCTTTTGAGTGAAATTGTTAGCTCATGTTGTTACCTTCACACAAGTTTGGTGGATATTTTGATGTTGATAATTTTTGGTGTCTTGTGTTATAGTTTATGCTCAGAAATGTTACCCTTGGTTTGCCTCAATCCAGAATGTTGGCATTAGGTCACTAGCTTTGTGTTGGTCTGTACACTAGTCTTGCTTTGGGGCTGTTGTGATGTCTGTTTGTGGTAACTCTGTTTGAATAAGTCACAAGGCTGTTAGTGGATTGATAAGGTTTGGTGTTGAGTTCTTTAGTGAGAATGAGAGGACTCTTGGCCTGTTTATGCTCCTAGTGGTTTTGGAGTGTGTAGCCAAAACTGGTATACATGTGATTTGTTTTTGAACTTTAGTGTATGCTGTCAGAACATATGATATGACTGTATTTAGGCATGTGGAAGGAGCTGTCATGCCTCAGTCTGCATTGTCCTGTTTCTTAGGGCCTTAGTCAATAGTGTGACTTTAAGACTGTTGTATCTTTGACAACAAACTAAACTTGTGTTATAGAACAGCTTAATGTATCTTGGATTGGATCATAACCCCCAAACTGCACCTCAATTCCCATACCTTACAACTGTACTCCAGTTTTGGTTTAGGCCCCAAAGTTGAGATGCAAATCTCTTGATTAAGTAGTGGATGATGTATGACTGATGCATATTAGGACTGTTTGAACTCATGCTTACAACATTTCATGGATATCACATCAATTTTGGGTAAGCTTGTTAGCCACAGTTGCTAAACACATGTAGGATAGGTGGCCCTGCTGCTATTTTTTTCTGTTTTAATAGAGGGCTGTTATTTGGGATGTGAAGAAGACCTCAGCCATTTGGACTTGGCTCATGGGTTGTTGCTGCAAGTTACCATTAGAACCTTGGCCTGCAGGATTGGATGGACCAGGCAATGCATTTTTGCCAACTGTTTTGAAATTGCCACCTAGGGCTGCTGTTGTAAGTTGTGAGTTTGCAGTAAAAAACTCATTTCCCTTGACTTTTGGCATTATCAAGATAGGGTCCATTTGTTCATATCATCAAATATAGTTGGAGCCTAATTTTATCAGTTTAAGCATACTTGGTCTTTGTCAAATTTAAGTTTGTGGTCATAAGCCAATTCATGCTAGTTTCAAACTCACACAGACTATTTTGCTCACTTGGTTTTTGAATGATGTCTTGTGTTGAAATCTCATTTAAAACACATTTCAAACTTGCACAAATAATCATTAATTGACAAAGGTATTTGTTTTAGTCTTTGGAATCAAACATGCATTTTAAAGACATCATTAAGCAACTCACGCCTCATTTCTCATTCTAATTGTGTGCTGCCTAAACTAATTGTTGAAATACATCACATATGTCATTTGTGACATGTTCAAACCCTCATCTGAGTATTACAACAGTTGGTTTATGTTTTAGGATTTCAAAATGCATCTTTTAGCAAAAATTGCAACTTGGTGTACCAATTTCACAAGCTGGTTGCATTGAGCTTCCTTTTGGACTTAGAATCATTTATCATCATTTATGTGAGTTGTGTGTTGCTTTGGTTTGGTTTGAAAAGGTTTGGAAATTAAAATTCATCTCATCATGCATAATGTTCATAACAAGTGCAGCTCAAAAAACCAGTTTTCATAACAGCTTTAATTTTGGCTTTAAAGGTGATCACACTCATTCAGTGTCATAAGTATGAGGTGTGTGTATAATTGTATTGGCTTGAAAACACTTTGGATTGAAACTAGACATATTCATGCATATCATTCATGTTATCTTTGCAATTCACATGTGACTTTTCACTACAGTCTAATTCCAGCCACAAGTTTAATCTAGATTCATTCATTATCACCCATGTGTGGTGTGTGCATAATTGTGTTGGTTTGGAGCTAGCTGTCATGGGTAGTATACTCCAAAATGCATTCTTACCAAACATCATATTTGCATGATCATGTCATTTTTGATTCTGCTGCATTTTGATCCCTACCAGTTGATGGAACCTATCCAATACATCATTTTTGAAATGCTCAAATCATCATTTGATTCTTACAACAATTGGTTCATGCCATAGGGATCAAAATGCATACCAATTGTTCAAAACACATCATTTCAAATAAAACTGCATATTGACATGTCTTTTCCATATCTGTTTGTCTTGAGTCTGATTTAGGGGCTAGGATTGTTCATTACCATATAGGTGAACTGTGTGTTGCTTTGGTGTGGTTTAAAAATGTTTGGAACAAGTTGTAATTTTCAAAATGCACCAAAACTTCAAGAAACATACATGCTATCGTGTTTTTCAGTAGAGGAGGAATCTCAGAAAAATAATCACACCATCATGCTCCTCATGTTTTTCTAGGCCAGTTACGTATAAAGTTTGTCGCGATTGGTTAAGAAACGAGAGAGTTACGACATAAAACGTAAATCATTTTGAGTGTGTTTGTTTTGCCCAGAAATTCAAATGAACTACCTTTATTAATTAAAGTGGTGGCATCAATCAACGGATGTATAGCCACCCCAGTGGTAAGCAACTTATGCCAAGCGCCCCTTTCAAGCCATGATCCTGAGTTCGACCCCTGAGGAGGGCAACTCTTTTGGCATTTTTCCATTTTTTCACTCAAACTTTGAAAATTCATAACTCTCTCAATTTTAATAGTTTTTCACCCGTTCTTTTTTCATTGTATTCCTATTAATGTGTAATTTCATTTCATATTTTTTTATTTTTATGTTTAACAAATTTTTCATCTCTTTTGACTGTGTACAAGTTGCGTATTTTCTGTATTCGTCCTGACAGATGCAGATGAATTTTCTCGTGATGTACTTGTGATTTTTTGTGATGTTTTGTTTGAATTCTCACCTTTAAATTTTTGTTAACATATTGAAGCTTCATTTTTGGTTGTTACCATGTTCTTGTTGCTTTAATCTGTTGAATCTATTTGAATACGATCTGTCGTCACATTTCTTGTTCTGCTTATCTGCTTTGATTGTCATCAATGCATTTTCATCTTATCAATTTCATGTGATCATTTAATGGTTGTCACCATGCATTCTTTATTATGTTGTTGTTTTTATTTTTCTTTCCCCAAGAGATGAGGTTGGTCAGCTCTTATCCAGTTGCTTCCCTAGTCACTTCCAAAGGAAAAGTCTGTCCATTTGACCCTCATGTCATTAGAAACATCTCTTATCCCCCTTGACTTTTTTAAGTCACTTTAACCCTAGATTAGAAACCATTAGACTTTGCTTTAAGTCTAAAAGACCCACATGTACTAGGAGTGTTCTTCAACTAGGACCCTAGGAAAGAGTTTGTCAACTCTGCATAAGAATCATCATCATGATTTCTTACTTCCCCTTTTAAATATTTCAACTTAGATCAGGGAGTTTTGTCAAACTCCACACAAACATTGTCATGTTTGTTCCCCCTTGAACCTTGATCATAATCAAGTGTTCTTTATCCCTTGTGAGGTGAACTACGATTGCTCTGATTCTATCCTAGTTAGGATACGTAGGCAGAAGATGCGACGTCTTTGCGAGCAAACTTAGTGTATATAACTTTAGGTTTCAACTCATATCTTTTCCCAATCCACAGTACATTTTCACAAACTTAGCAAGCAATCAAAAAAAAGGTTCTTGTAGAGTACTACAGATATTTAGGGTGTTAACACCTTCCCTAGGTATAACCAACCCCCGATCCCCGAATCTCTTAAAGCGTTATCGTTACATCGCGAAAAAAGTTTTTCTTTCTTTAGACCTTTCCTTTGGATAAAATAAAGTCCGGTTGTAAAAGAATTAAGATTCAAGTTAACCAATAGCTTGATATCCAATTTTCACCACAACAGAAATGGCGACTTCACTGGGGACTTGCTTTTGCTTTGAGGGTTTAGCCTATCTTATTTGAATACTTGCTTACTTGTGAATACTTGTAAATATGTGCATATGTGCTCTGTTGGTTCTTGGCAACTTTGAATGGTGAGACAACACTATACCCGTGTTTGAGCGTACTTATGATAGGATGGTGGTATATTCAAGGAGGCTTATAGGGAGTTGATTCCCGACCAAGTTGACTTGATAAAACCACTACTCAGTTGAGGCCCTTCTGAGAGTTAGTATTGTTGATCGAGTATTCGTGAAAACAATGCTACTTTCTACATGGGAGCCCGTGATACTGAGGACCTTTAGATTACCTTTTTCCCCATTATGGCTTTATTAGGATGTAGTGCGATGACTATAAGGAAGTAATTCCAAAGTAGTTGATACGCGATACTACACTTGGACGAGACTCTCTTGAGAATATTATCGACCACCAAGTATTTGGGAAATTGATAATATCCGAAAGATGGGTCGAGGACTCCGGGAACTCTTTTAGAACCTTGTTCTGCAGTTGTGGAAACCTTAGTACATACCTTTGGGGTGGGTAGACCTTGACTCCTTACTCATGTTCTCCAAACCAAAACCTTTATCCATGTGTATATGTGAATCTGTGCTTACCTGTGTTTGTGCATTCATGCATTCATGAACATCATATCATAAAAGTTTCATGGAACTCAGATATCTTGTTTGTAAACATTAGGATCATCATGGATAATGGAAAAAAGAAAACCATGAAGTACACTTACAAAAGTCCTAACTTGGTTGACATAGAAAGGTTAAGCACTTTGATAACAGATACAGAGGGATTCAAGAGCAGGTATGGGAACTTATTGACATTGTTGAGGGTAAAAAGGAAGATGGATCTGGGAATTCTCTCCACACTCCTCCAGTTTTATGATCCATTTTATCATTGTTTCACTTTTCCTGATTATCAGCTGGTACCTACACTTGAGGAATATTCTTGCTTGATTGGTTTACCTATTCTTGAAGACTCTCCTTTTCCAATCATGGAGAAGGAGCCTAAGGAAGAAGAAATTGCTAAAGCAACGCGTTTGGGATTGGTGGATATTCAGAAAAATATGGTTACTAAGGGAGGAGTCTTTGGTTTAACTGCAGAGTTCTTGGTTGGAAAAGCACAATACTATGTTGATCATTTGAGTATGGATACATTCGAAGCCATCTTTGCCTTGCTCATTTATGGAATCTTCTTGTTTCCGAGCTTTGATAATTTTGTGGATCTCAACGCCATCAAGATCTTCTTGAAGAAAAACCCTGTGCCTACTTTACTAGCTGACGCATATCATTCTGTTCACTTGAGAAATCTACATAAAGGAGGAATGATTGTCTGTTGTGTATCGTTGTTATATAAGTGGTTTATTTCTCACTTACCTAAGGCTCGTGCTTTTTGGAAGGAAGGTTGGTGGTCTCAGAAGGTTATGGCTCTTACTCACTCTGATATTGATTGGTACAGCCGTAGTTACGATGGGATAAAGATCATTTCCAGTTGTGGAAATTTTGGTAACGTACCTCTTATGGGTACAAGTGGAGGAATCAGTTATAGCCCTGTTCTCGCTCACCGTCAGCTTGGATATCCTTTGAAGGACAAACCAAACAGCGCTCATGTGGAGAATATTTTCTTTAAAGGAGAATCAGAATTAAAGAAAGAGATCCTAAAAGCTTGGGGTCATGTGCATAAGAAAGGAAAGGAAGCCTTAGAGAAACTTAATTGCGTCTCTCTCGAGCCTTATCTCCAATGGGTCCGAAAGAGAGCTATTCAGCTGAAGATGCCTTATCCTCAGCAAAAACCCATGGCCTTAGAGGAGGAGCACACATTGATCTTTATGTCTGAAGAGGAGAAGTTAAAGATTGTTTTGAGGAAATCACAACAAACTGAAGTAGCCTGGAAATACAAGTACCAAGTGGCCATGGAAGAGAATGATGAACTCCGTAGACAACTACAGGTGAAAGACGAAGAAATGATTGCTTATAAGAAGAGGAAGACACAGGAAGGCTTACCTTCTTCCAGCTCTCAGCCAACTCCAGGGAAGCTAGTCGTGGACAAACTCATTCTCGAGAAGAATCAGATGGAAGAAGAGATCAAGAAGCTCAAAGCAAAAGAATACTTTTATTTAGAATACAGTCAGCCTCATATTTAGGACTTTTGTAAAATGTACTAGATATTTTGTAATGCAATATTGAAAATCAATGAAATGAAATGATGTTTTGATCTGAGTTCCATGAAACCTGTGCATTTGCATTTTCATTAATTAATCATTCAAGGAACTAAAGATTGTTTTGCAGATATTATAGGATGGATTCTGGAAAGAAAGAAGAGGTTGTGTTCCAAAGACCAAGGTTGGAGAACTTGAAGAAACTGTTAAGTTTAGTAGAAGACCCCGAGGCATTCAGAGAAAAGTATGGGAATATGCTGTCTTTGCTAGAAGTTCAAGTATATAAAGAGATGATATCCGCACTCATGCAATTCTATGATTCAACCTATCATTGTTTCACATTTCCAGATTATCAGTTGCTACCAACTTTGGAAGAATATTCCGCCCTGATGGGAGTAGGCGTCACTCCTAGACCATTTTCTGGAAGAGAAGGGACTCCTAATGAAAGAGCAGTTGTAGAGGCCGCGTATTTAGAGGTGGACGAGGTACGATCTCATATGATTGCTAAGGGAGGGTTGTATGGCTTTCCAACCATGTTCCTGTACGAAAAAGCTCAAAGTTATGCCTTGTCAAAGAATGTTGAAGCATTTGAGGCCATCCTGGTTTTACTAATTTACGGACTGTTCCTGTTCCCGACTGCTAGTGATTTTGTGGACGCAAATGCAATCAACCTTTTCTTAATCAAAAATCATGTACCTACCTTACTGGCTGATACGTACTTTACCATCCACCGTAGGAACCGTTATGGAGTTGGACGGATTGAGTGTTGCACCGTTCTCCTGCACAAGTGGTTTATTTCGCACTTGCTAAAAATTCCAGCCCTCTGGGATAAGCAAAATGGGCTCTCATGGACAGAAAATCTGTTATTGCTCAGACACTCAGATATTAAGTGGTATGACCCTATGTATGGACGGATTACCATGATCCAAAGCTGTGGAGATTTCCCGAATGTACCGCTTATCAGCGTCAATGGTTGCATCAGCTATAATCCTATTCTGGCTCGTCGACAGTTGGGGCACCCCATGGAAGATGAATCAGACCCAGACTTTTTGAGAAGCTTTTACCTTGAAGAGGGGAAGAATCCCGCTTACAGGGCTCGAATTGTGTATGCTTGGCGTTATGTCCACACAGGTGGAGTAACTGCCCTAGGTCACAACGACACTACTGTTTCAGAATCTTACTTATCATGGGTAAGAGAAGGAGCATTAAGGATGTTCTATACTCGCTTTGAGCCTGACTCACCCAAACCTACTCTAGTAGAAGAATTGAAAGCCGCTTTGGCAAAAGCTGAAAAAGAAGGAAAGACTTGGAGAGATAAGTATTTCAAGGCTATGCAAGAGAAGGAAGAACTTCAAGAATTGATCCGTCAAGGTGGGAAAAAAAGTCAGCCAGAAGACGAAGGGCCATCCAACCAGAGGATCTAGAATCCTTTTTCTGTTTCATTTCATCATGTATTTTGTATTGAAGACTTGTATTTCAGTTTCAGAATCATTATTGTAAAACTCTCAGTTATTAATCTATGAGGACTTTTGAATTTGCTTATTTCCCCATTGTTATAATTTATGCAAATATTTCTTTGGATTCCTTGAATGATTAATTTTGCATTTGTCACATTTTGCATTCATAAGCATCACATGTGCATGTTCTTGTGTTGTGTCTCATCTCGATGTCTTGTCTCCAGAGAGAGAAAGAATCACACTGAATCCTCCACACCGATGCAACACCCGAGCCCAAGCTCGCTTACGGATGGAAGAACAGAATTTAGATGTGGACAGAATCGACAATGAACTCGGAGAACTCCGAGGAGGTATGGGGAAGATTATGGAAGCGTTGCAAGTTATCCGAGCACAGTTGGAAACTCAAGCCACCGTTGTCTCTGAAATCACTGCAGATCCAATCCCAACGGCTGTTACTATTGCAAATGTGCCAACTTACTAGTTACCTCCAGGCTTTGTACCTCCACCAAGAGTCACTCAACAGACAGTTTCCCTAGGGGGAGAAGTTCCTTAAGTTATTCCTACTTACACCCAACCTTCTGTTCAGGTTCAAGCGCGCCCTGTGTTCCACAATCCTCCACCCGTGTATGAAGGTCTTGATGGGTATGAAGAAGAAAGCGGACGACATGATAAGTTGAAAGAAAGTGTAGAAACTATCGGCAGAAAGGTCCGAGCAATGGAAGGGAACGATATCTTTGGTATTGACGCCAGAGATATGTGTCTAGTATCCGGATTGGTGATTCCACCCAAGTTTAAAGTTCCAAATTTTGATCAATATTCTGGTGCAACCTGTCCTCGCACACATCTAATCATGTATTATCGAAGAATGGCTGCGCACGTTGAAGACGACAAGTTAATGATCCACTGTTTCCAAGATAGTTTGAAAGGGGCTCCGGCCAAGTGGTATTTAAGTTTAGACCAATCGAGGATTCACAATTTCTAAGACCTGGATGACGCTTTTATGAAGCACTATAAGTACAACATGGATATGGCCCCGGATAGAAGACAATTGTTAAGTATGTCACAGAAAAGTACAAAATCGTTTAAAGAGTACGTGCAACGGTGGAGAGAGACGGCATCTCAGGTGGAACCTCCTCTGAATGAAAAAGAATTAACAGACTGGTTTGTTGACACAGTAAGACCAAAGTTTTATGAAAAGATGATCAGTAGTGTGTCTGCAAGCTTTTCTGATATCGTAGCCGTGGGAGTAAGAGTAGAGTTGGGAATGAAGAACGGGAAGGTAGCCAGCAGTTCCAGTAACAGCAATGTCAAGAAGGTTAGTAGTGGTTTTCACAAAAAAGATAGAAGGTGAGACAAATGCAATAATGGGAAGAAGGAATCGTATTTTGAGACCACCGTATTAGCATTACCAGCAGTCTCACCAAGGTTTTTTCCAGCAAGTTCAACCAAATTATGCTCAGCAAATTCAGCAACAGCGACCAGTATATCCGGTACAGTATGCCCAACAACAATATGTGGCAGTTGTAGCCCCAGCATTTAACCATCCTGTCCCAAGTTATCAGTCAGGGCAGCCAGGGCCCGCATATCAACCAAATCAACAAGGGTATCAACGAGCGCCCAACGCTCCGCCCTATCAACAAAACCATCAGCAGAGAGTTCAACAACCCAGACAAAATTATCAAAACCGGAGGCCAACCACAAAATCTCCACTTCCACAAATACCAATGACATACACAGAATTATACCCTTCTTTAGTTCACCAAGGTTTGATAACAACAAGGCCACTGAATCCAGATACAACATCTCCCCATTACAACCCAAATGCTCATTGTGATTTTCACGAGGGTGCCGTTGGCCACGACCTGGAGGGGTGCTTTGCTTTGAAACATCTTGTGAGAGAGTTGATGGAGAAGAAAATCTTGTCTTTTGATGATGTACCACCCAATGTTAAGAGTAATCCACTACCAAATCACGAAGGGGTCAATGAAATAGAAGGGTCAGATGAGAAGATAGTTGATGATGTGACGAAGGTCAGAACACCTTTGAGAATTATTTGAAGAAGTGATTACAAAGTGATAGATCATCTTCATCAGACGCCATCAAAAATATCAATCTTATCACTCTTGATAAATTCTCCGGCTCACAAGGAAGCATTACAAAAAGTGTTGAGACAGGCCCATGTAACGAAAGATATTTCTCTTGGTCAGTTTGATTCAGTAGTGGCCAACATCACAGCATGCAACACGTTGAGTTTCAGTGATGCTGAATTGCCGAAAGAAAAACGTAATCATAACCATGCGCTGCACATCTCTATCAAATGCCAAGAAGACACTTTGGCCCGAGTACTGGTCGACACAGGATCCTCGTTAAATGTACTACCCGCAAGGTCACTCGCCAGATTAGCATATGCAGGGGCAGAGATGAAGCTGACATCATTGATCGTAAAAGCTTTCGATGGTTCAAGAAGAACGGTTATTGGTGAGGTAGAGTTACCGATTTTGGTGGGACCCCATGAGTTCAACATTGTATTTCAAGTGATGGACATCAATCCGGCTTACAGTTGTTTATTAGGATGTCCTTGGATCCATGAAGCTGGGGCAGTGACTTCCACCCTGCATCAGAGAATGAAGTTCGTGGTAAATGATAAACTGGTAATTGTACATGGTGAAGAAGAACTAATGGTTAGCAATCTGTCATCATTTCGGTACATTGAAGCAGATGAAGACGCACTAGAGACTTCGTTTCAGGCACTGGAAATAGCCAATGCAGTGATATTAGAGGAAACAGTGGTGAAGAGTGGTTCATCCTTTACATCCGCTCAGAGCGTCAAGTCGACACTGGAAGAAGGCATTCCTGCAGGTTAGGGAGAGATTATCGAAGTCAAACCAAAGATGGATCGCCAGGGGTTGGGTTACAAACCAACTCATGATGAAGCACCGACACATGACAAAGGGCGTCCGAAGACTATACAAGAAGTATTCATCAGCGGAGGTTTCCAAGTCAATGCTGTGGAAGAAGATTTTAAAGATGAAGACCTAGAGCAGTTAGTATATCATTGCAACACTGCCTTGAGCAACTGGGAAGCTATTGAGATTCCTTTGGTTTTTCCTGAGTCAAAGTAATTTGTTTGTCTTTCTTTTCTTGTTTTATTTTAAATCTCCATAGCCATGCCCAAGGCTATAGGAATGTTTTGTAAGGGCCTCATGCTTTCAAAGATATCAATGAGAAAATGAACTATTTTGTTAAATTCTTCATTTCCTTTACTGTTTTTTTCGCTTTCACTTTAAAAGAAAATGGCAATTTTATAAAACCAAAGTAATTTTCTCCTTTTGTGTATGCTGCATTTATCTTTGTGTGTTTTAATAAAATTAAGCCATTCTCACCTGCAGCAATGTTCAAAACCCCATTGAATCCTGTGACCATGCATTTCCTCCTGACCTTGATTCACCAATTTACCAAGCTGAAGACGAGGACGAAGACTTTGAAATTCTTGATGAACTGGTAAGATTGGCCCAAAATGAGGATGTAGAGCTTCAACCCTATAAAGAACAGGTAGAAGTTATCAACCTTGGCACCGAAGAAGATAGGAAAGAGGTCAAGATTGGGGCAAGTCTGAGGGCAGAGATCAAGCAGCATTTAGAAGAGCTCCTGAAAGAATATGTTGATGTGTTTTCTTGGTCATATCAAGATATGCCGAGTTTAGACACTGATATAGTTGTCCACAAGTTACCACTCCGACCCGAATGTCCACCAGTTAAGCAAAAACTTCGAAGAACCAGACCCGACATGGCTCTTAAAATTCAGGATGAGGTGAAAAAGCAGATAGACGCAAGTTTCCTGGCAGTCTCCAAATACCCTGAGTAGGTGGCTAACATTGTTCCTGTGCCGAAGAAAGATGGCAAGGTGAGGATGTGTGTGGATTACCGAGATCTGAATAGAGTCAGCCCGAAGGATGATTTTCCGTTGCCACATATTGACACCCTGGTAGAAAATACAGCCCGTTTTGAAGTATTCTCTTTTATGGATGGTTTCTCCGGTTATAACCAAATCAAGATGGACCCAAATGATATGGAAAAGACTACATTCATCACTCCCTGGGGAACCTATTACTACAAAGTCATGCCGTTTGGTTTAAAAAATGCTGGTGCTACCTATCAAAGGGCTATGGTCACTTTATTTCATGATATGATGCACAAAGAGATTGAGGTATATGTTGATGATATGATTGCCAAATCTCAGAGTGAAGAAGATCACTTGGAACACCTTTCGAAGTTGTTTAAAAGACTCAAGAAATATCAGTTGAGATTGAACCCGTCCAAATGTACTTTTGGGGTGAGATCGGGAAAATTACTTGGTTTTATTGTTAGTCATCGAAGGATTGAGGTGGACCCAGATAAAGTTTGTGCTATTCAAGACATGCCAGCTCCACAAACTGAAAAGCAAGTCAGAGGTTTCCTCGGAAGATTGAATTACATATCCCGGTTTATTTCAAATATGACTCCAACTTGTGAACCCATTTTCAAGCTGCTGCGCAAAGATCAGCCGGTTATTTGGAATTCAAACTGTCAGCAAGCCTTTGACAAAATTAAGAGCTATCTGCAAAAACCTCCAATTTTGATACCTCCTGTTCCAGGAAGACCGTTATTCATGTAACTTACTATTCTCGAAAATTCAATGGGATGTATGTTGGGGCAGCAAGATGAAGCTGGGTGGAAAGAACATGCCATTTACTATCTGAGTAAGAAATTCACTGACTGTGAAGGTCGGTATTCCCTCCTTGAGAAGACTTGTTGTGCTTTGGCTTGGGATGCCAAGCGTCTGCGGCAGTATATGATTTGTCACACTACTTTATTGATTTCAAAAATGGATCCAATAAAGTATATCTTTGAAAAGCCTGCTCAGACTGGAAGCCTCGCACGTTGGCATGTGTTGTTATCCGAATATGACATTCAATATATAACTCAAAAGTCTATCAAAGGCAGTATTTTGTCAGATTACCTTGCGGATCAACCAGTCGAAGATGACGAGTCCCTCAAATTAGATTCTCCTGATGAAGATATCATGTTGATAAAAGATTATGAAGAGCCTGGTCCTGATGAAGGTCCGCAACCGGGTCCTCGGTGGAAAATGATGTTCGATGGTTCCTCCAACTACAGTGGGCATGGTGTGGGTGCTGTTCTGATGAATCCTGAAGGTGGTTACACTCTGTTTACAGCCAGATTGGACTTTGAATGTACCAATAATATTGCAGAGTATGAAGCGTGTATCCTTGGCCTCGAGGCAGCCATCGATCTCAGAATCAAACTCCTGAAAGTAAGTGGAGATTCAGCCTTGGTCATTTATCAAGTTACCGGTGAATAGGAAACTAGACATGAGAACTTGATCCCGTACAAAGACTATATTGTTGAAATGATTGAATACTTTGATGAGATCACCTTCAAACATGTTCCCAGATCTGAAAATCATATTGCTGATGCTCTGGCCATGCTGGCTTCTATGTGGAAAGTCAAAGATGTTAATGATGCTACCCTCATCCGAATTGAGCGAAAAACTGAGCCCGCATACTGTCAGATGGTTGAAGAAGAGACCGATGATAAGCCATGGTATTATGATATAAAGAATTTTCTGTTAAGGCAAGAATATCCGACAGAAGCTACTTCACTTGATAAGAAGACTTTGAGAAGACTGGCATCTAAGTTTTTTCTCAGCAACGATGTGCTTTACAAAAGAAACCATGATATGGTCTTGCTCAGATGTGTTGAAAAACGGGAAGCGGATTTATTGATGAGAGATATCCATGAAGGAGTTTTCGGTACTCATGCAAATGGATATGCAATGGCCAAGAAGATTTTGAGGGCTGGTTATTACTGGTTGACATTAGAGAATGACTGTATTCAATTCTCCAGAAAGTGTCATAAATGTCAAATCTACGCAGACAAGATGCATGTATCGCCGACGTTACTGAATGTGTTGACATCGCCATGGCCTTTCTCTATGTGGGGCATTGATATGATTGGGGCAATCGAGCCAAAAGCTTCTAATGGGCACCGATTCATCCTGGTTGCTATTGATTATTTCACCAAATGGGTTGAAGTCGCATCGTACACCAATGTGACTCGACAAGTAGTGGCCCGTTTCATCAAAAAGGAGATTATTTGTCGGTATGGGATTCCGAATCGGATCATAACAGACAACGGCACCAACTTGAACAACAAAGTCATGAAAGAACTGTGTGACGAATTCAAAATTGAACACCACAATTCTTCTCCCTACCGTCCCAAAATGAATGGAGCTGTCGAAGCTGCAAACAAAAGCATTAAGAAAATTTTGCAGAAAATGGTGAAAACTTATAAAGATTGGCATGAGATGTTGCCATTTGCTTTGCATGGATATAGAACATCCGTTCGCATTTCGACAGGGGCAACCCCTTTCTCTTTAGTATATGGAATGGATGCGGTGCTTCCGATCGAGGTTGAGATACCTTCGTTAAGGGTCATAATGGAAGTTAAACTCGAAGAAGCAGAATGGGTCAGAAAAAGGTTTGATCAGTTGAATCTTATCGACAAAAAGTGCATGTCTGCAATGTGTCATGGCCAATTGTATCAGAAAAAGATTAAAAGAGCTTTTGACAAGAAGCTCCGTGTCCGGGAATTCCGAGAAGGGGAGCTTGTACTAAAGAAAATCTTACCAGTTCATAAGGACGCCCGAGGGAAGTGGATGCCTAATTATGATGGCCCATTTGTTGTAAAGACAGTCTTCTCAGGAGGCTCGCTAATTCTCACAACTATGGATGGGGAGCAGCTTACTCACCTGGTAAATTCTGATGCAGTCCGAAAATATTGCGCCTAAAAAAAAGGGAACCCGATAAGTCAAAACTCGCAAGAGCGACTTATGCAAAAGTTAGGGTAAAGAGAAGAAAAAAAAGAAAAAGAGAGAAAAAGAAAAATTGAAAGCTCGCTAAGTTGAAAACCTGAAAGGGCGGCTTAGGCAAAAATGAGCGTCCCGGTGGATTGAAAACCCGAAAGGGCAATCCAGGCAAAAGTTAGGGACAAAGGCGTTTCACTACATCAGAAGGTTGTCACCATTGCGAAAGAAGATTCACTTCCAACAGCTCTTGTCAGAAGCGAGGATTTTGGGGGGTTTTTAGTCTTTAGGAATGGATGGTCATGGGATTTAATGTAACCTTTCCATGTTTGCCATTTTTTCACTTGTAAAAATTCTATGGAATTTTGTCATTTGCAAGATTTCACTCTTGAATAAAATCAGTTTTTGAGTCATTCTTTTGTTGCAATCTACCATTTCTCTTTATCACCTTTGTTATGCAAAATATTGTTTATTGATCAAATGATAATTTTGAAAGTGTAGAGACCGGATCTTTAAATGCTAAAACTTGAAAAGGTTAACAAAAACAAATGCTTTGACTCATGAAAAGGTTCGACGAAAATCATACTTCCCCGATGTCTCAAGGAGGCAGGAGCTTTGATACGCAACTGCATCGCTCCCCAATTGAAGTGATAAACAGATTTGTTCATCTAGTTCTACTTTGGTCATGTGTGGTTACCAAAGCTGAGAGGCCGTCTCGTAGGTTTTCTTGAAAGAAGTGGAAGACTCATCCCCAACGGAGGATTTTCAGAGCGGTTATTTGTAATTACTTTGTCATCTCGGGCTAGCTTGGTTAAGTTTCGTCCCCAGTAGAATCGGGTTTATTTCCCAACACCCTTCATCCTGGATTCAGTGTGATTCTCTCTTTTCCCCAGTGTTGTGGTGTCCGTTTGATTCCCTTATCCGAAGGCCTAGTTGTCACTAGAAACCCCTGTAAAATCCAGTCGTAACTGGCATTGTATGGTTACCTGGTGGACGTCACCACAGTCCCTGTGAAGTCCAGGCGTAACTGGCACTGCTTTAAATCCATTTGTTATTGGTATCATTTTTGGTCGTCACCAGTTCCCCGTAAAGTCCAGTCGTAACTAGCACTCTTACCCAATTATTATTAGTGTCTTGTGGTTGTCACTGCACTCCCCGTGTAAATCCAATCGTCATTGGTATTCTTTTGGTCGTCACCGTACTACCTTTAAGTCCAGTCGTAACTGGCACCTCTTTAAATCCAATCGTCATTGGTATTCTTTTGGTCGCAACCATATTTTCTTTTGAACCAATCGTAACTGGCGTTGACTTAACTCCACTTGTTATTACCTTTGGTTCGGTTGTTACCAACCTTTCCCTCTGAATTCTAGTCGTCACTAGCAAATCCCCTGTGAAATCTAGTCGTTACTAATTGATTTCCGTTTAAAGTCCAGTCGTAACTGGCAGATGTTCGAAACCCAATTGTCATTGGTATCTTGTTGGTCGTTACCAACCTTCCCCATGAAAGTCCAGTCGTAACTGGCATTGCTTGAAATCCAATCGTCATTGGTACCCTGACTTGGTCGTTACCAACCTCCGAAGTCCAATCGTTACTAGTATTGCTTGAAATTTGGTCGTCACCAATTTCCCCAGTCGAAGTCCTGTATTACCGATTGGATTTGAAATTTCATTTGCTGTTATCTCAGGTTGGTCGTTACCATTACCTCCAAGAAGTCTAGTGGTTACTAGCACTGCCTGAGCCATCTGTTAAAACTGGATGACATCATTATCCCCAGTGAAACCTTTCCCTCAGACAAGTCTCAGAGATCTAGTCGTCACTAGTATCTGCATCATGTTTTGTCTTTGTTTTAGTACATTCCTGAAGATCTCGTTTGAACTCTTCACTATAGGAAGCTCCTCATCTGATCATCTCCAGTGAGGTTCGTGTTTTAAATTTCCCCAGTAAAAAGTCGCTTTTGTCCCCGGTGGAAATCTACCTCTTTCCCCAGTGGAGCGTTTGCTCTTCCACAGTAAGATTGTCATCTTCATTGGATTTTGTGTATCCTCATGTAAATTTTTCTCTCCGTTATCACTAGTCATGTTGGACTATTGATTGTTATACCTCGGTATTCCCCAATGTCGAATCCACAATGCCAGGTCCCCGCGAGTAGTTACTTGTTGTTTTTTTTTCTGTTTTCTGCATATGTCTTGCATCCAAGCATCATGAAGCATCATTTAGAATTCATGGCATATCATGACCTGTCCTTTTGTATATCATCGAATCTAAGGAACAAAATTTTTGGTTTTTCTATATTTAAATACCTTTCACTGCGATTCTACGAGGATCATCATCCCTCAGTTCCATCTAGTGAAGATATTTAAATAGGGGCAACTGTTGCACCCCAAATTTTGACCCCTTAGATTCTCATTATCATTTTAGGAGCATACTCATGAATTTTCTAACCTTAACCCAGTGCAAGTCTGCCTTTGTCAAATTGCAGATGAATCAGGGTTTCGTGCAGTCAAAATCGAAGCTTCAGGGTTTGTGATTAGCCAATGTTTTGGGCTCATTCAAATAGGAAACAAGGTCAAGGGTATTATATAATGTCAATTGAGAAGCCAATGTGAGGTTGTTACCCCAGAACTCAGAGCAGTGCATTTCAGAGCACCCGATTAGGGTTTTGGACTAGTAAAAGTCAATCGTAGTTTGACTTTGATGTTGGAAGATGTTTAAAGGGTGGGATTGTGATTCATGAAGTTCATATAGCCTAATAAAGTACATCCAAGAAGTTTAAAAGTCTCAGGAGGCCCAGAACGTCAACAGGCGACTCGGTAATCACCGATCGGTCGTACGGTTGACCGAAAAGTCAACTCTCCAAATTTTAGGAATTGAACTTCAGGTTGTGAAACAAAGTTGTTCCTTATGTATTAATGGACTTGCATATCAATTTTCATGACCATTGGATCAAGAATGAAGGAGTAATCGAAAAATCGGGAAATTAGGGTTTTGAAAAAGGCTAAACCATAACTCCTTAACCACACATCCAATTGAGTTGGTTCAAAGCTCATTTGGAAGCTCTTGACGAGTCCTACAAAAGTCCCTAAGTGGTCCATGATCATAAAATGCATAGATTTTGAGTTATGATCAAATTCATTCCAAGAGGGAAAAAAGACTTAGGGAAATTTCATTTTTAGATTCATTTTTTAGCAGCTTTGGAGGGCTTTTTGGCCAAGTTCCTTTGGGAAATTGAAACTCATGAAAACATGAATGTTTTAGAGCTATGTGAGGGATTTCTAAAAAGTACTAGCACATATCAAAAGGAGTTGTGAGCAGAAAGTTACATGTGTGCAAAGTTAGGGGTTTCACACTTTAGTCCCACATTGTCCATTTTGCAAAATACCTTCTTTCATCAAATTTTCCAAATTCAGTTGATCAAACATGTTGTATCTGATATGGGAAGAGTATGTAGCATGAGAAACCAAGGAATTATGTAGAAAAACTCAAAAAGAGGAGTTTGTACCATTGCCTTGCAAGTGGGTATGCAAGTTGCACCAAAAGTGAAAAAGTGAAGCATGAGGTGTCAAACCTATTCTGAACCAGCCTCAATCCTACACTTCTAGCCTGATATCAACCTCTGGAAATCATCATTTTGCTTGACCTTTGAGGCTTATATCTTCAGCCAAGAGAAAACCCTCCAAGGGAGGTTTCTTCCAAAAATATCCAAACCCTTCTTCAAAATGAAGAAACCTTCAAACCATCCCCTCAATCTCACTTGCCTATAAATAGGACTCTCCCCCACCTCACTTTGATCATCAACAACATTCTAAAAACCATAAAAAACCTCTGCCCTGGCTCTTGCATTCAAAATCTCAAAATCACCAAATCTCACTTTTCACAAAAATCACCAAAAAGTTGTTTTGCTACCAAGGCTGCCATACCCATTTCCATACCTTCCAACACCCTAACAACCATCCACACACTTTCCAAATATGGTATAGAAAGTTTCTAGACCTTTGAACCACCCAAAAACTTCACAAATCAAAAAGTCAATTTCATCACCACACTACTTTGACCAAAAGCTACAAAACTTGCCATATCTTGTTCCATATATTTTCTTGGCATTTAAATCATCCTAACACCTCTCATATGATGTTTCTCAACTGTTCAAAGTGCTAGAAATCATTGGTGGCTTGCATTGCTTCATTTGACATCACACTTGCATTTTGCTTAGAAGTGAAGGAAAGACTCAAGGCAAAAAAGGGAGATTGAAGTTCTCTGGGTTTCTTGGCTATTCTAGCTTGTTAAACAAGGTCTACAAGAGGTATGTAACTTGTACATATTGACTCTTGCACCATTCTTTCATGTTTTTTGCATTTTGAGCATTTTGTGAATTTTGAAGCTATGAACATTTGGTGATTTTCATGATATGTGATTTTTTAATAAATGACAAGATTGGTATGAATATTAGCATAAGTGTTGAGCTTGTTCTTGCCAAATTTCTGATTATGGCGTGTTGAGTTTGTTAATGTACTGTCAAAACAGCTTTTGAGTGAAATTGTTAGCTCATGTTGTTACCTTCACACAAGTTTGGTGGATATTTTGATGTTGATAATTTTTGGTGTCTTGTGTTATAGTTTATGCTCAGAAATGTTACCCTTGGTTTGCCTCAATCCAGAATGTTGGCATTAGGTCACTAGTTTTGTGTTGGTTTGTACACTAGTCTTGCTTTGGGGCTGTTGTGATGTCTGTTTGTGGTAACTCTGTTTGAATAAGTCACAAGGTTGTTAGTGGATTGATAAGGTTTGGTGTTGAGTTCTTTAGTGAGAATGAGAGGACTCTTGGCCTGTTTATGCTCCTAGTGGTTTTGGAGTGTGTAGCCAAAACTGGTATACATGTGATTTGTTTTTGAACTTTAGTGTATGCTGTCAGAACATATGACATGACTGTGTTTAGGCATGTGGAAGGAGCTGTCATGCCTCAGTCTGCATTGTCCTGTTTCTTAGGGCCTTAGTCAATAGTGTGACTTTAAGACTGTTATATCTTTGACAAAAAACTAAACTTGTGTTATAGAACAACTTAATGTATCTTGGATTGGATCATAACCCCCAAACTGCACCTCAATTCGCATACCTTACAACTGTACTCCAGTTTTGGTTTAGGCCCCAAAGTTGAGATGCAAATCTCTTAATTAAGTAGTGGATGATGTATGAATGATGCACATTAGGACTGTTTGAACTCATGCTTACAACATTTCATGGATATCACATCAGTTTTGGGTAAGCTTGTTAGCCACAGTTGCTAAACACATGTAGGATAGGTGGCCCTGCTGCTATTTTTTTCTGTTTTAAGAGAGGGCTGTTATTTGGGATGTGAAGAAGACCTCAGCCATTTGGACTTGGCTCATGGGCTGTTGCTGCAAGTTACCATTAGATACTTGGCCTGCAGGATTGGATGGACCAGGCAATGCATTTTTGCCAACTGTTTTGAAATTGCCACCTAGGGCTGTTGTTGTAAGTTGTGAGTTTGCAGTAAAAAACTCATTTCCCTTGACTTTTGGCATTATCAAGATAGGGTCCATTTGTTCATATCATCAAATATAGTTGGAGCCTAATTTTATCAGTTTAAGCATACTTGGTCTTTGTCAAATTTAAGTTTGTGGTCATAAGCCAATTCATGCTAGTTTCAAACTCACACAGACTATTTTGCTCACTTGGTTTTTGAATGATGTCTTGTGTTGAAATCTCATTTAAAACACATTTCAAACTTGCACAAATAATCATTAATTGACAAAGGTATTTGTTTTAGTCTTTGGAATCAAACATGCATTTTAAAGACATCATTAAGCAACTCACGCCTCATTTCTCATTCTAATTGTGTGCTGCCTAAACTAACTGTTGAAATACATCACATATGTCATTTGTGACATGTTCAAACCCTCATCTAAGTATTACAACAGTTGGTTTATGTTTTAGGATTTCAAAATGCATCTTTTAGCAAAAATTGCAACTTGGTGTACCAATTTCACAAGTTGGTTGCATTGAGCTTCCTTTTGGACTTAGAATCATTTATCATCATTTATGTGAGTTGTGTGTTGCTTTGGTTTGGTTTGAAAAGGTTTGGAAATTAAAATTCATCTCATCATGCATAATGTTCATAACAAGTGCAGCTCAAAAAACCAGTTTTCATAACAGCTTTAATTTTGGCTTTAAACGTGATCACACTCATTCAGTGTCATAAGTATGAGGTGTGTGTATAATTGTATTGGCTTGAAAACACTTTGGATTGAAACTAGACATATTCATGCATATCATTCATGTTATCTTTGCAATTCACATGTGACTTTTCACTACAGTCTAATTCCAGCCACAAGTTTAATCTAGATTCATTCATTATCACCCATGTGTGGTGTGTGCATAATTGTGTTGGTTTGGAGCTAGTTGTCATGGGTAGTATACTCCAAAATGCATTCTTACCAAACATCATATTTGCATGATCATGTCATTTTTCATTCTGCTGCATTTTGATCCCTACCAGCTGATGGAACCTATCCAATACATCATTTTTGAAATGCTCAAATCATCATTTGATTCTTATAACAATTGGTTCATGCCATGGGGATCAAAATGCATACCAATTGTTCAAAACATATCATTTCAAATAAAATTGCATCTTGACATCATTTCAAAACACATCATTCGAACTTTGCATTAATTATTACCATTTGTGAATGTACAATTTTAACTGCAAAACAGTGCTAGGTATCCAAAGATATTTCAGCAAGGGGCAATCAAGGAAGAATTTAACTTCCAGTGGCTGACACGAAGCAAGACTACCTCAAAATCCACAGGCTGGGGCAAATTACCCAAGAGCTCGAGCAGGGCAAGCCATTAACAAGTTCCGACTGGGGGCAAGACCAGGTCGTCCTGACCATCAAGCAGAGTTGCAACCTTCTCTGAAGGAAATTCACAACAAATCACCAAGTACCCAGACTTGGGGCATCCAGAGCGTTATCTTTTGCTTCAATCGTGGCGTCTTCAACAAACTACGTGTCGAGGAAGTCAATCCCTCCCACCACCCGAAGTCCAATCCGCATTGGCGACTACCAGAGTCCACTATGCTGGCGTCTCCACCTGTATTTCCAATCACCTGTCTACAATCATGTGCATCATACGCATGGCATTCACTATCATAAGTATCCTGCATCATATGCATACTCCAATCATACCATACTTCCCCAGCTCTTGCATCTCCGCGCGTCAGCATTTGCATTTGCACTTCCACTCATATGGAATATCATATCATCAAGCATTCACATATGCAAGTCAAGGTCCAGCAAGTCAAGGTCCAGGAGCAATCCCGAAGATTTCCAAGACCATCAGCAGCCCTGTCAGGGGCATCTTCCATAAAGGTCGTGGATTTCTCCCATGAATATCAAGAGCTTCAAAGCAATCATCAGCACGGTCAGGGGCAATCTTCTGCAATTGTGTGTTTCTCCTACAAAATTCGAAATTATTCAAAGCAAGATTCAGCCCAGTCAGGGGCATTTTTCAAGGACCTTGGGCGTCTCCCATGACGTATTTTCAATCAACATTCATCCCAGTCAGAGGCATACCACTCAAGACCGTGGGCGTTTCCCACGAAGTTGTTCAGCCTTTTGTTGGGCAAATTCGAGAGTTCCAGTGCAAGATTTAGCCCAGTCAGGGGCATCTTCAGCAAAATCGTGAGCATTCCACATGAATTTGTTCAGCCTTTTGTTGAGCAAGACAAGACATCAAGACAAACTCAGCCCAGTCAGGGGCATCCTCTTCAGAGCTCATGGGCGTAACCATGAAATCATCTCAACCAAAATTATGATCTCTAAGCAAGTCAGTGGTCGTCTCCGCTGATCCATTTCAACCCAATCTTCCTCTTGGGTGTTCCCCAATGAGTTGTATCTAGCAAGCGTGACTGTTGTCAATTGCCTCACTATCATCCTTTTGGTGATAGCCAAACTTCGTCGGTTCAACCTAGCCTGCATCCTTTTGGTGTTGGTAACTTTCAAGTTGTGTCGTCATATCACCCTTTTGGTGATAGCAACCTGTGTACGTGTGTTTCGCTCCGTAATCTTTTTGGTGGGGGTCTGTCACTTGGATTGGTGTCAGATTGTGCGATATTATTTGTGTGTGTTTCGCTCCGTCATCCTTTTGGTGGTGGGTCTGTCATAGTCATTAATGTCAGATTGTGCGATATTGTGTGAGTTTTGCTCCGTCATCCTTTTGGTGAGGGGTCTATCATAGTCATTAATGATAGATTATGCGATAGTTTGTTTGTGTTTCGCTCCGTCATCCTTTTGGTGGGGGGTCTAGCATAGTCATTAATGATAGATTGTGCGATATTGTTTTGTGTGAGTTTTGCTCCGTCATTCTTTTGGTGGGGGGTCTATCATAGTCATTAATGATCGATTGTGCGATAGTTTGTTTGTGTTTCGCTCCGCCATCCTTTTGGTGGGGGGTCTATCATAGTCATTAAAGATAGATTGTGCGATAGTTTGTTTGTGTTTCGCTCCGTCATCCTTTTGGTGGGGGGGTCTATCATAGTCATTAATGATAGATTGTGTGATTTTGTTTGTGTTTGTTTCGCTTCGTCATCCTTTTGGTGGGGGGTCTGTCACTTGGATTGGTGTCAGATTGTGCGATTTTGTTTTTTGTTTCGCTCCGTCATCCTTTTGGTGGGGGGTCTGTCACTTGGATTGGTGTCAGATTGTGCGATTTTGTTTGTGTGTTTCGCTCCGTCATCCTTTTGGTGGGGGGCCTGTCACTTGGATTGGTGTTAGATTGTGCGATTTTGTTTGTGTGTGTCTGCTCTATCATCCTTTTGGTGGTAGTAGCCTCGTGTGTTTCGTCTCATCATCCTTTTGGTGATAGTGACCTTTTGCCAGTTATTTACAGTTTACTCAGAGGTACACTTCATCCAGCATTCCCAATTCCCAAACTTTCCTTTTCTTTTCGGACAAATTTAGGGTCTTCTTTATATCTAATTGTCTTCTACCTTGAAAGAGTGAGCGCCATAGCCGTTCATCTTACTCGGTCTAAGCCAATTAGATAGGGGCATCTGTCATACCCCAAATTTGTCCTACCTGTTTATATACTCGCCATTATCCATCATATGTTGTTTCTATCATAAGGTTGAAATGAATCGAGTCAAGTTTCATGTTGAGTTTTATCAGGGAGGTCATAAGTGCAGATGTTTCATGGTTGAAGATTATTCGGGGCCAGATCATTCCTATTTTAGGGATTTTGTGCAGTAAAGTTCTTGTTTTATGTTTCCCTGGTTAAAACATATGCAAGTAAAGCTTAAAAAGAACTCCTGGCATAATCCAAGAGGTGATTAGTTTGTTTGTAAGACCATGGTTTTCGGACGTGCTTCCGAGAGCAGTTTTACCAATGAGGGTGTTTATATCTTAAAATGAATTGATGAGCTCACATGGAAGTTCTGGCTGATAATAGATGATTCCCGAGAGACCATTAATTTGTGTTCAAACAAGGGGGTTCAAATTGAATTGAAAGATAAAAAAACTCAAATCTTGCCTCAAAATATCTAATTACAAGTGGAGCCTTTGCCAAGATTAGGATATGATTATCTTTAAGACATACTTAAGGGTGGTTTTAAAGATTAAGATATGTCTGAAAGATACAATCACGTTTTTTTTCTTCTTTGTATTGATTCAAAAGATTTTAGTCCAGGATGATGTCATAACACCGCACTGAAGCGTGACCAGGCCTTGGTTTCAAAAGATTTTAGTCCAAGCTCTATTATGAACCTTTGTTGAGCAGTTACGGTATATTATAGTAAGTCATTGGTTTCAATAAATAAGCAATGTTGAGGTTTAAAATATACAAATTTGAGATTACAAAAGGGAGCAGTACATTCGAATTCAACACTTGAAAGTGGTATCATAAGTTATGGCAAAAGATCAAGAGTTTAAGCTTTGACGCTGCTGCTTGTTATCACGAAGTCCTCGAGTGCTGAGTGGTACAGAAGGGTTGTCGTTGTCACCACTGGTGCCTGCAGTAAAAAGCCTATACAAGCCAACGGTAGAGCATGCGTCCCAAGCCGCTTCCAAAGTTGTGCCGAAGGTTGCGTATAATTCCAGATTTTCCTGCCTAATACTTTATTTTCACAATAGAACCTCTCACAAAATTCTTCATGATTCTCAGCAACCATACATTCACACCTGCAACAAAAAAGTTCAACTGGAAGTTCAATAAAGGCAACAGCAGTACGAAACGCAGTGGTTACGCAATAATAAATTCACAGCCATGTATCGTGTGTGTACGACCATCGCATACTCCGCACAACCAGACACAAAAACCTATTGGTGCTCACTCACAGCTGGTATGACCGTGATTTACAACATCAATTCGTTGCGCATACAGCAGCCTGCACCAGTTGGTTCACAGCTTGAATTACAGTAAGCTTCACATATTTTCCTGCATAACCGTGCCCAATGCGCACTGTGTAATACCGGAATATCATGCCTTCATAATCAGTCCAGGAAAATGCATGTTCTTGCGCATGAACTTGCGATGTTTCAGCCTTCTTGTAGTTAACGTATGCACATCGGTTTTCCTTCCATACTGTGCTCATAATCAAAGCCTGAAAATAGTGAAACAGTGGTGATGCTAACAAAATTGGTCCATATCCCCAAAGTGATGAACTTGCACAATAATGTTCAACTATAAACCTGCTAAAGTGGCAGCTTTCATGAGTGGAAAAACGGTTTTCGCAGGATGAGATTTGCACTTCAATGGACCACGCACCAAGAATGTCGTATACACAACACAACGCACCAAAAGTGCATCAGATAATAGTCACGCGACTGTGGTTTTCATCCAGACCGTATCATCCGTTAACTCGCAAGACCTACAGCAGCAGAAAAACATCAACCCCACTCACGGCTGGAAATGGTCTTTGCAAATCCTTGTTTGCAATTCAGAACTGAAACAAATAAATAGAAAATAACAGCAGCACTCACTATGATTTGTATCAGCTCCAGGCAATGGATACAGAGCCGCTGTTGGTGAAGATTTGGTTACCATGACTAATTGTCGCCTTCAAGCTAGAAACCTCATCATTAAAGATGGTGCGGATGGAATCAGGAAGATGAAACGCTCCGCAAATGCTACACTCTTGAATGTTGCATCATCTGCTGGTAGTGTGAATGATAGTTTCAAGCAGTTATCTGTTATGGAGGTTTCTGATTTAGAGTCAACTGCAACATCCAATATCAAGAAGCCGAAGATTGAGATTCTCTGGACTCAACAACACAGACTGGGCAACCAAGTGGGGCTGAATGGCAAGAAGAGTTATATCAAAAGACCCAAGTCATGAAAGAGGGCTGCTTACCATAGCTAACTGAGGTGTATCAGAAAATCGCAACGAAACTTCAACAGCATGAATCTCTTCCCTAACAACCAAAGTCAGATCAACTTGAAAGGCTTAAGGTATTTAAAGTGATGTTGGAGCGTCTTATGACATTCCTCCAAATTTCCAAGAACAACGCCAACAGCCAGAACCAAAACCAACGCAACACCAATGTCACAACGTGTCCTGCGCAAGTGAAACGGTGTCATGATGCATAACCGCAACACAAAACCTATTGATATCCGCCTCCCTGCACAAGAAAAGCCAAAGAAAACATGACTCACATAAAAGAAACAAACTCCATAACCTGCAACACATCAAACGCAGCGGCGCACTAATCCAGACCTTGCAAAATGTATCATTTCTATGTGGTTCGCACCAACCGACCAACTCAACTTACAGTGTTCGAGCATCCACATCCTACAGCATGAACCATGGATGATACACCTTCAATCACAATGCCGCATACAATTTGTACCCGCTCATAATATCACATCCTGCAACTGATGCACCCATGCCATGATTCACCCAGTTTTGGAAATCATAACCTGCACAATAATATCGAATTGCCAAAATATTATCACAAACCATTTTTGAAGGTTGAGGTATCACTACAGAAAAAGACAGTAAAAAAATCAATTTACTAGCAGTAAAATCAGGGATGATATGGTGTTGTGGTAAAAAGTCTTTACCTCGCTACAGACAAAAGTGGAGATTGAGTGAAAATCATTTTTGAGGTTCTTTCTTTCCACACGGCCCCACCACGTTTTGAGGATGCCCTGCCACAAAAAGACAACAATAACAGTTAGCAATAAAAATCTGCAAGAAACGGTACTACAAGGGCAAAACCTCACCTCAATCCTCCTTATACTCTCTCCATATAAAACCATGTGAGAGGCTACAATAAGAAAAACCCTAGCCGCAGCCCCTTCTTCCCAGCTTCATCTTCTTCATACAAATTTCAAACAACCACCAACTTCACAATTTTCGTATCTTCACTTTAGCTTCAACATCATCAAACTCTAACAAATCACCAGCTTTCAAAACCGAGAAAACAACACATTCCAACATCGAGAAAACTCACCAATAGAAAACCAATTCATCCCATTCTCGAAACTTCAACATCCAACTTCCAAAGTCACAAATATCCAAATCAAAACCCCGGCTCTGAACCCGCTCACGAACCGCACTCATCTTCCTCACATTTCTTCGTAACTGAAAGAGGCAATGAACTCAAAAACCCATATCAGCACAGTAATCACCTCTCAACCAAAATCCGAAATAACCTCCGACATTCATCATCAACAATAGCCAAACATGTAAACTCCAAGCATCCAACCATAACCTCTCGTCCTCCCTTCGAACCACCGAACAAAACCAAAGGCAAATCCATCTTCCACCTCTGTTTCTCGAAACCGCTTAAACTCGAAACAAATCAAACACATCTTGAAATCATTCATCAAACCACACGTAAACCCTCTTTCACCAACAAATCGAACCCCAATCATCCAAAACGGAAACAAATAGAGCAAATCCAAAGTGAAATCGAAAACTGTGAGAGAATGGAGATGAACAGAAGAGATGAAGAAATCGAGAGATGAGGTTTGGTAAGGAGGGAGGATCGACGAAATAATCTGAGAACAGAGATAGCAGGAAGAGATCGAGCTGAAGCGAGGCCTTGTGTATTTCTCTTTGTTTTCCCTTGTTTTCTGGTTTTGATTTTGGTCTTAAGATGTTAGTTTTTCTAGGGTGTGGTATTGCGTTTTGAAATGTTGACCAGTCTTTGTTCATAGCTTGTTTTTTTTTCAAACGTGGACTAAGGTTTTTTACTTTTTTTCAAAGACAAACCGTGTTGCTGATGAGCGTGACATGCTTGTTTTGGGCTTATCGGCCCATTTTTGTTCTTACCACGTTTTTCTTGATGCACCATACATACCTCATGTGGATGAATGGGCTTATGGGCCCATAATGATTCCATTTGTTCTAAATCACATGCACCCAGATCTTGTTCTGCCCCCCTCTCTCAATGTGTTATTTTATAACTAATTTTGCTAGTTTTTAATTTTTTTTAATTAATGGAATTAACCCCCTATTCCCTTTTGATTTTTGTTGTAAATATTTTAGCCAATTTTTTATCAAGTTTCTTTTATTATATCTAATATCGTGATATTTTCATTTGAGACTTCTTTTTGTAAATAATGTTGGATAAACTTTCAGTTACTCTTTTGTTTTCAATTTTATTTTTTTTGGTCGATGACGATACCCCAAAGTTATTTTTTCTGTCAAATTATTGATGAAGAATAACAAACCCGAGACCAACTTTTTTAAAACTTTTCATTTTTTATTTTTCATCGTTTTTATCCATTTTATTCATTATTCATATTATCATATTTATCTTACTATATATCATATTATCATATCTCATTATTCATATTCATTCACCCATAATCGAAAACACCTAATAAATTATCGAAACTCCTAAAAGCCAAATTGGTGGACTATTGGATCTTTGGTCATTTGCAGGTATCCTAACTTTGAGTCGTGCCCGACTTTTCTCAAGGCGTAGTTTAGGACACAAATGCACACACACGACTTTCTCTTGGGCTACCTGACAATGAGACCCCTTTATTTCGTGCAATCCCGTGTAACTTACATGTACCCCTCTCCCATTCCGATGTATGTTTCGAATTTCTTTGATTATTAGTTTATCTCCTAGGAGCACCCATAGGGACTAGAGCGGATCAAACTATTTTCAAACTAATTCTCGATTCATCATCGAGCCACTTTCAAATAACCCGTAAGTCGAGTGCTCATACGCATTCTCCATCAACCTATTACAAGTCGACCCTTGATGCGTAAGTCAAGTCGGTCTCTTTTTTCAAACAATTTCATTTTCAACACGCTTTGCACGCGATAATAAGTCAAACCCTTGATCCAACGTCAAGAGGATTTTCGAAACAAACTATCAATCAACTAACAATTATTCAATTCTTTTCAAGGTGTAAAGAGTAGGTTCAAGTCTTTGATCTTGCTTTTAGTTGTTTATATGCGAGTTATCTTATTCGTGTGTGAGCAATTGACGCCTTTAAATAATATTAACAAACTCGACAATATTCAACCATCTCCAATTACTCATCCTTTCACTCACCTTTCAAACAACTTCTTTTACGATGAAAAAGAGAGTGTCCCAAGTCTTTGGTTCGCTCTCTCGACTACTTGGATCCGAGAAGCCTTTCCCAAGCTTCAAGTAGTCGTCATCCGACCAATCTCATACTTCTATACACCATTTCAAATTCAAACAAGCTTCTTTTACAATGAAAAAGAGAGTGTTCCAAGTCTTTGGTTCGCTTTCCCGATTACTTGGGGTCCGTGAAGTCTTTCTTAGGCTTCAAGTGATCGTCATCATTTCAACCTTATCCTTTCAAACATATCATTCCTTCATGATGAAAAAAAGAGTGTTCCAAGTCTTTGGTTCACTCTCCCGATTACTTGGGTCTGAGAAGTCTTTCTTAAACTTCGAGTAATCGTCATCCGTACCCACTTCAAATCTAATTCAAACCCGTTTCTTTCGTGGTCGTTACCACTAACTACGAATGCTCTGATTCTTCATTCACTCTTGAATGTAAGATACGTAGGCACAAGATTGCGATGATCTTGGCGAGCATAATTCCTTCCATATTCCGTTTCCCCCATCCTTTCCCGTAGTCGAACTACGACGCTCTGATTTCTCATTCTCGTCCGAATGAGCATACGTAGGCACAAGGGCCCCAATCCTTGGCGAGCACCCTATCCTCTAACCACCCCCTTTCCCCTAGCATCTTTAGCCTTTTATAGTATCCTTTAGTATTTAGTAGTGAGAAGAGAAGAATTAAGTTTAGCTAACATCCATCACAACTCGAATTAAGAGGTTCTCGTTGAGTATAACAGACGTGAGGGGTGCTAATACCTTCCCCTCGCGTAACCGACTCCCGAACCCGGGAATATGGTTGCGACGACCGTGTTCCTTTCTGCGTTTATGAGGTTTTCTCGATATTTTCCTCTCTCGTCTATTCGGGAAAAATAAAGTTCGGTGGCGACTCTTTCGAACCGCATTTTCCGCGCCTTTTGTGCGAGGGTCGTATTTTCGAAATGAATTTTCGAGGTGCGACAGGCCGGAGCTGGCTACTAGGATAAACTACTAAGGACTTACTATGGATATTCTATTAAGATCATGGTACTCAGAGTATCGGGGTTGATTTCTGCATTTGCGAAGCCTAAGGTGTTATAATGATACCGATGTTTCAAAGAGAATTTTCCAAAATATCCGTATCCTAACACGAACTTGCCTCAAAGCCCAAAAAAATTTCAGGATAGTACACTATTTGTCAAAAGTTTTTGGTGGGGAAAAGTAATGAGGGAAAAAATGAGGGAATAAAGGTATGTTGTAGAATGACTCGTTAAGCACAAGTATGTTCTAAAAGAAAAATGAAAAATGAAGGGAAATGAACTAAAATCCAATAACAGAAAATAAAAATGTGAGATAAAGAAGGAAAAGTAAATAAAGTCTCCTCCTACACTTAAATTGAACATTGTCTCCAATGTTTCAAAATAAGCAAAGGACGAGGTACCTGAGGTGTCTAGGGTATACTACCGGTGTTGTCAGCAGCGTGCTCAGAGTACCTAGGGCGACGGGATCTGCTGTGATGACGGTCAGTCTGAGAAGTCTCGAACGCGTCGAATCGGGTGGTCAGAGCAGCTTGAGATTGCATAATGCTTTGCACGGATTGGCTCATCTGCTGTTGAGACTCTTGCATGAATCTCATGTTCTCAGATAATTACTGTGAAATGATGTTGAGTAAATTGTCGCGTCTCTCCTCTCTGGCTAATTGATCTTGCCACATCTACTCAGATGTATAAAAGCCGGGTGCGGTACCTGCAGAATGGTAAGAGGAAGGTGGTGCAGTGTGTGTCTGTGGTGTGTGGTAAGGCGGCATGGTATGATCGGGAGATCGCTCTCGCCGATCAAACTCGTCATCAGTATCATCGCCTTCACCAACAGGAATATTAGGGGTTACTGGACCTGTAAAGAGTGAAGCATCTAAATCATAGGTCCAGTTTCCCTGGTTAGTGACATCAGTGCGTCTAGTGCAGGGTAAAACGATAGATGGGATAGCCTTCCCATGAATCATAAGCTCGAAGCCTCCCTCCTTCCTAACTTTGCATAATTTCATATCTTTCAAGAATTTCAAATTTATTATGCAAGGAGGGAGAGGCTCTAAAGTGGCTATCTCAGCATCTAGGTTCAAAGCCTTTGCAATGGACGTAATTAGTCCTCCGAAGGCTATGGTCCCAGTGTTCTTAATAGAGGAATTTATATGGGCTATCATAAATGGGACTACATTAAATCTCCTATTTGTGAGGCAGCCTTGCAAGAATAGTAATTCTTTGGCATTCACCTTGTTAGGATTCTCCCGGCCAAATATAGTGCAGGCCAACATGTAGCGGAACACACGGATGGTTGGGTTATGGATCCTGGAGGCAAGAATTCCTTCAAAAGATGAAATAGTAAAATTTGACAACCTGTGCTAGAAGGAAAATGCCTCCACAGACCACTCAGAATCCAAAGGTGTTTCACAAATAGCACCCGCATCAAAAGGCAATCCAAGCCTTTTGTTAGATGTCAAATTTCACTTATTTGATCTATCAAATATTGGCATCTTTCACTCATTTTTTGTCAAGAAAGTGTTGAAAATCACTTTTGTTTTGTTTGGTTTGCAACATTATGAGAAAATCTCTTGGTACCTTTGATTTGTGTGTTATTGTGCAGGAATTAGGCACAAAATAAGTGAATAGTAAGACACAAGAAATGGGCAAGGAAACCAAGACAGCATGCAAACAACAGCAAGTTCGCTAGGCAAAGGGGTAGCGAAGCTCTAGCGAAGAAAACGACCCTAAGTTCGCTAATCGAACTGTGTAGCGAATAAAACGACCCTAAGTTTGCTAGACAAAGCTCTAGTGAACACTCCCAGACTTGAGGCAGGGGCGAAAGGACCATAAATTCGCTAGGCGAAATTAGAGCGAAGGCTTCTCTAGGCGAAGGATCTGTTCGCTAGGTGAACATGATAGATCCTAAATGTTATATTTAAGTATTTTTATTGCTTTTTAGGTCATTATTCCATTTTGTAACATTGGGTACATCAGAACTTATCTCTCTTCATTTATTTTAGAGAGAGGAACACAAAACCCTAAGAGGGAAGAGGTAAGATCTTTGATCTCTTGTTGGGGTTTGGATGTAATCTTTTGATACCTTATGTATTTCATCTAATTTATGTTTGTGAACTAGTTTGGATTCTCTATTGATTGATTATCTTTGATTATGTATTTGTGGGTCTTGACAAAACCTTTTCACATCTTTGATCTCAGATTTTCTTCTATCAATGAACAAACTTTTGACATGGTTTTGTAGTTGATATTCATTATATCCTCTTTGGTATTGTGTTGATTAAGTAGCATGGGTAGCATGAGTAAGATCAATATGATATTGTGTGGGTATGTGATAATAGTGACGAAGAACGATGTTCATAACCATTTGGCAAATTAGGTGAATACATGTAAAAGGGTTAAGCGTGTGTACGTATTTTGTCATTGTGTTTTATGCGAAACAATTGTTTATCCGATATGGGTGTCGTCCTTATTTACCTGTTTATCTTTGATCTGAATCGTAATAGAGATATACTTTTCAGATCTGGATCTAGGATTATTGTCTGTTAGGTCCTAAATGCTAAAGATAGGTTTAGGCTTAGCATTTGCTTGAGTATCAGATCTTAATGATATGTGTTGTGTTTTTGTTGGATGAGAGATCACCAATGAGACAACATGGTTATTCTCTCGACAATGCGTTAGAGATAAGCTTTGTCGTGGGTGATACGTAAGGGTATCAGACGAATGATTGTGTTGTGTTTAACTTGATCAGAAGAATGCATATGTTATCAATTGATGAAATCGAATCCTAACAAGGCTCCGTTTATATTTCAGTCTTTATTTTATATTTTCTGTTTTATTTATGGTTCCTTGAACTTTTTAAACCAAAACTTTTGAACAATAAGCTTAGAAATGTAGAGGCCGTTGAACGACATTCATATCGCATTAATCCCTGTGGAGACGACAAAACTGGGTACTTAATATTTTTTTGATTTCTGCTTTATTGCTTCAACACCTTTCCACAACCTCATCAGTACTAAACAAATATCTAATGTTAAACATCCGGAACAGAATCGGGCCGACAGTGCTAGCAGTGTCGGGTCTGAAAATATAAATCAGGGAACTCAGGAATTCCCTGGTCAGCCGGTCAAAAGTAGGATCACGCCTGGCAAATATTTCATGCAGTCCTAGAGTGTCTAATAAGTGATATACGCTATGATAGATACCTAAAGAGTAAAGGCAGTTATCTTCCATATACCTTGTCGAAGCAATGTCCTAGTTCCGCAATTTGTCGAGAATTTTCCGTTGTCATTCCCCGGGTTTTCCTTGACGCAAAACGAAACCTTCGTGCTCCATGGTTGAATGTTGGAGATGGAAGAAGATGAAGAATGGGAATTTTTTTGAAGGTTTATAAAGATGGATTTTTGGATGGGTCTTGGTGAGGGGAAATGAAAATGGAAGTTGGAATGGTTAATGGTTTGGTGAGTGGAAGATAAATTTGTGAACTTTTGGTGACTTGGGGAGGATTTTCGTGTAGCCAAAAATGGGTTTTTGAGGTTTTTGTGAGCAAAAATGGAGGTTTCTTAACTTCTGCCCCGCATATAGTCCAGACCCCGTGGCGGGCACCATGGACTATATGGCGGGCATCACCCTTTGAAAAGGTAGTTGGGCCGGATTTGTGTGTTTTGTTTTGGGCCTTAGTTCTCCTCCTTAATTTTTGGGGGTGTGTTGCAGTAGAATTCATCTGGCTTGACACACTAATTATATATATATATATATATATATATATATATATATATATATATATATATATATATATATATATATATATATATATATATATATATATATATATATATATATATATATATATATATATATATATATATATATATATATATATATATATATATATATATATATATATATATATATATTGACATAAAAGAACAGAAAACATAAAAATGATTAATATAAAGTTAAATGACATAACAAGCATTATAAATATAAACGGCATGATATAATGTCATGAAAAATAAAATATAATTGGAAATGCAATAAGTCTGTAAATGCAAAGGATAATAAAATAAATACTCAAAGCAGTGAAAAAGTGTCATCTAGGAGCGGGTTACTCGTCTGACTGATCGAGATGACAAAGTGAATGCAGCTCTCTGTGTAAATCTGAGATCTCCTGATACAGAGTGTCCGTCTCAATGGCATGGGTCATGTCGGAAATCTCGATCTATAAAGTAAGGTCGGTCACTGTCTGATGAAGTCGAGCCATCTCCAAGTGTAGCTCCGCTATCTGGGTATACAAGTTAGGTCTTCATAATGCATGATTATTGGAAAACACAGTCGTCCTTTGAGAAGGTGGAGAGGGATGGTATTCCGCTGAAGGCGGTGTATGTGGCTCGTCGATCGTCTTGCCATACCCTTCCAACGCGTAACTCTGGTTGGAGGGATCGTGCACACTAGTCACAACTGGATCAGGTAGAGTGAAATAATGGACCGTCTGATAATCGATGAGAAGTCGAAAAACATCAGGCTGAAAGGATGATCTCCGCATCAGCCCACGATCTAAACAGAAATCAATGTCAAGCAAGGTAGGTCCACAATAAGGGGTCAGATGCAACAACTGACTGGTCAATCCCAATGCAATGGCTATGTGCGTGACAGTGCCTCCCACATGGATAACTCCTCCAGAGGATCTAGCTACGCCTTTGAAATTATTTAGCAAGATGTTCTCACACGCCATCGGGCGTAACCTGATTGTGCAGAATAGGAAGAATATATCTTCCTCGCTAACATGCATGTTGGAATCTTCCTTTCCAAGGAAGATGTGAGCCACAGTCATCTGAAAATATCTCATATATGGGTTATGAGTCACCAGAGACAGCTGAGCCGATGGATCAAGGCTTCCTCCGCCTATAATATCCTGCCAGAACTGATCAATGTCTCTGCTCATAAAGTGGCCCATCGGGAGGTCAGGAATGGAATCAGGCTGGTCGAAAATCCAAGTAGGTCTCCGAACCCTTTGTTGGTGAAGACGTACTCTCTTCTAAAAAGTCTGAATGTAGTCATCCCTTCCTTATTGACGTATTGCTCATGGTGGAATGAGCTGAGAAACTCCAATGTGAGGTTCCTGTAGGTTTGGTGCAGTTCATCAGCAGATTGGCCCCATTGGAGCTGATGACAGAGGAATTGAACGTTGGGCTTGATCCCTAGAGCTTCCATGCATGCCTGATCCGTATATCGGGTAGGTGCCATAGGATGTTATCGAAGAATCGAATACCTTTCTCTCTGCTTGTCGTCTCTAAAGGCGACGTACATGTCATCGTGCTGCTGCATCCTAAAAAATAAAACTCAGAAAACCTGAAAGCATAATCATCATAAACCGTCAGTTGACACGTAAAACAAAATAAAATAAAATGAAGGGGAAAAATAAAATAAAAGAAAAAAGGAAAAATAAAGAGATCCATGGGTTGCCTCATAGGTAGTGTTTGTTTAATGTCGTTAACTTGACGAACAAAACCTATATGTCTGAAGTAGGCAATGATGGATCAATCAAGGTATAGCTGGAGTAATCATCGGGAATGTCTCCTCCTCCGTAGAGTTTTAACCTTTTCCCGTTCACAACGAATGGACTACATGACTGGTTCTGGATCTCGACTGCTCCTAATTGTAAAACTTTAGTAACTGTAAAAGGACCTGTCCACCTTGAACGGAGCTTGCCAGGAAAGAGTCGTAATCTAGAGTTAAACAAGAGAACAGGGTCTCCTATATGAAAATCTTTCTTTACGATCTTCTTATCGTGCCAGGCTTTGGTTCTTTCTTTATAAATAATGGCATTTTCATAGGCGGATTGGCGTAGCTCTTCTAGTTTATGTAAATCAAGGACGCGATTTTGTCCAACAGTCAAATAGTTAAAGTTTAGGGTTTTTATATCCCAATAGGCCCTATGTTCTAATTCAAATGGGAGATGACAATATTTTCCATAGACTAGTTAGTAAGGGATTGTTCCAATAGGGGTTTTGAAGGCGGTTCTATAGGCCCATAGCGCATCTTGCAGCTTTTGAGACCAATCTTTTCTTGATATAGAGACCGTCTTTTCTAAAATTTGTTTTATTTCTCTATTGGATACTTCTACTTGGCCACTAGTCTGTGGATGATAAGGTGTCGCTATCCTATGCTTAACTCCATATTTTCTTAGAAGTTTTTCGAAGATTCTTGATATGAAATGCGACCCGCCATCGCTGATAATAAGACGGGGGGTTCCGAATCTAGGGAAAATGTAATTCTTAAACAGCTTAATGACTACCTGTGTGTCATTGGTGGGAGAGGCTATGACCTCGATCCATTTAGACACATAATCGACTGCAAATAAGATGTATTTGTCACGTCAAAGAGTTCTACCTCTTGAATGTTTCTTAAAGGCATTTTGTCATGTCTTGAGATGTTTCCAGTGTGCTGGAAACGGTCACATTTGGTTATATAGGTGTGTATATCATGCCACATTGTTGGCCAAAACAGGCCTGCTCTAAGAATCTTGGCGTGAGTTTTAGATGTACTAGAGTGTCCTCCATAAGGTGCAGAGTGACAGTGTTCTATTACCTTTCTTACTTCTTCTTCTGGAACGCAACGACGGAAAATACCGTACGTGCCTCTCTTAAAAAGGAGCGGTTTTTCCCAATAGAAGTGTCTTACATCGCTAAAGAACTTCTTTCTCTGTTGGTAGTTAAGATCAGGGGGTATAATATCGGCAGCTAGGTAATTTACAAAATCTGCGTACCAAGGTACGTTGCTTATTGCTAGAGATCTTTCGGGGTTCTTAGAAGGTTCTAGGTTGCTTTCTACGACCTCTATCCTAGCGATTAACCTGTCATATGTAAAATCATCGTTAATGGGGAGTGGGTCTGGTTTCAGATACTCGAGCCTAGAAAGGTGGTCGGCAACTATGTTTTTCGTGCCTTTCTTGTCTCTAATATCCAGATCAAACTTCTGTAAGAGTAGGATCCATCGAAGTAACCTAGGTTTGGCATCCTTCTTGTTCAATAAGTAATGGATGGCAGCATAATCTGTATAAACTATGATTTTGGCTCTTACCAGATAGGATCGAAATTTATCCATAGCGAAAAATACGGCAAAAAGCTCTTTCTCTGTGGTAGCGTAATTAAGCTGAGCAGCATCTAGGGTTCTACTGGCATAGTATATAACATGTAATTTCTTATCCTTTCTTTGCTCTAGAACAACTCTTACAGCATAGTTGCTAGCGTCACACATGATTTCGAATGGTTGGTCCCAATCTGGAGGTTGAATGATGGGTGCCGAGATCAAAGCTTGTTTTAGAAAGTTAAATGCTTCAAGGCATTTTTCGTCAAAGCTAAACTCGACATCTTTCATTAGGAGGTCGGTTAAAGGTTTGGTTATTTTAGATAAGTCTTTGATAAAACGCCGATAGAAACCAGCGTGTCCAAGAAAACTTCGGACTTCTCTGACAGTGTTGGGGGGTTTAAGGTTTTCAATCACTTCTATTTTGGCTTTATCTACTTCAATACCTCTCTCGGAAACTATATGTCTTAAGACTACGCCTTCAGTGACCATAAAGTGACATTTCTCCCAATTTAATACTAGGTTGACGTCAACACGTCTTTTCAGGATTTTCTCAAGGTTAACGAGACAATTATTGAAATCAAAACCGCATACCGAGAAATTGTCCATGAATACTTCCATGATTCCATCAAGGTAATCTGCGAAGATTGCCACATGCAACGTTGGAAAGTAGCAGGTGCGTTATAGAGACCGAAAGGCATTTGCCTATAGGCGAAAGTTCCATAAGGGCATGTGAAGGTAGTTTTCTCTTGATCCTCTGGGTGTATAGGAATTTGGAAAAATCCAGAATATTCATCCAGGTAGCAAAAATAGGAGTGTTAGGCCAAACGTTCTAACATTTGGTCTATAAAAGGTAAGGGAAATGGTCTTTCCTAGTGGCTTTGTTTAATTTCCTATAATCTATACACGTACGACATCCTCCTTCTATCCGTTTTGCTACATGTTCACCTTTATCGTTCTGCACAACCGTGATGCCTCCCTTTTTAGGTACTACATGCACGGGGCTTACCCACTTACTATCTGAGATCTGATAAATTATACCTGCTTCTAGTAACTTGAGAACTTCCTTCTTCACAACATCACTCATTATAAGGTTTATTCTTCTCTGGTGTTCCCTATAAGGTTTTGAGTCTTCCTCGAGCGAGATCCGCTGCATGCACACGGATAGACTTATACCTTTTAGATCAGAGATGTCATATCCTAAGGCAGAGGGATATTTTCATAAGCCGACTAAGATTTGGTTTGTTTCTCCTTGGTTTAGGGTAGCACTGACTATCATTGGATGATTCATTTCTTCGTCCAAGAATTTGTATCTTAGGTTCTTAGGTAGTTCCTTAAGTTCTAAAGCTGGTCTTTTAAGGCATGGTATAGGATATGGGGTAAGGGATAAACATTCGTACAAGTTATCATCAATGTAGGGTTCTATAAATCCATCATCCTCCTTTATGAGAGTTGAAGGTAGTCTGATGGTTTCTTCTAATTCTAGCTCTCTAACACATTCATCGATGATGTCTATGGCATAACATGCATCTCCTAATACTGGTGCCATAAGAAACTTTGATAGAATGAATTCTATCTTTTTGTCACCTACCTCAAAAGTCAATTTCCCTCTCTTAACATCTATTATGGCTCCAGTGGGTTATAAGAATGGTTTGCCTAGGAGGATAGGAATGTCATCATCTTGTTTAATGTCCATGATCACAAAATCGATTGGGATGAATAACTGACCGATCCTAACTGGGACGTCTTCCAATATGCCAACCGGATATTTAACGGATCTGTCGGCTAATTGAAGTGACATCTTCGTAGGCTGTAATTCTCCTAGTTTTAACCTTTGAAAAACTGCTAGGGGCATAAGGCTTACGTTAGCTCCTAAATCTAGAAAAGTTTTATTGATGACATGACTTCCCAAAATACAAGGTATGGAGAAATTTCCAGGATCTTTCTCATTCTTGGCAAGTTTATTTTCGGAAATGGAAATGCATTCTAAAGGTTTCGGGTCGTCAAGTCTACATTTTTTGGTAAGGATGTCTTTGAGGAATTTTGCATATGACAGTATTTGGGTGATGGCTTATATGAAAAGGAATTCCACATGAAGTTTCTCTATGACTTTGATAAATTTCTGATACTGGTTATTAATCTTGGTTTGTTTTAGTCTTTGTGAATAGGGTATGAGAGGTTTATATGGCGGAGATGGTTCGTTTATTTTGTCCTTATCCTTATGCTTTTCAGATCCTACTAGTTCCTCAACTTCGCTCGTGGGTACCATGCTTTCTTTAGGAGTCTCGGGTTTGCTCAATGACGAACTAACCAGTTCATCATAAGCGGTCCCATTTCATAAGGTGATTTTGTTGGCTTGCCCTCGGGGGTTCTGTTGGGGTTGATCAGGGAACTGTCCTCCGGGTGTAGTCTCAGGAGCTTGTTTTAAAGTTATTTGAGATATCTGGGTTTCAAGCATCTTATTATGGGTGACTATTTGTCTACTTTGGTTCCTAAACGGGTGATCAGTTCATTTACATGAATGTTCTGGTTTAGGAATTCATTGTTTTGCTGGGTCTGAGCCGAAATGAAATCTTCCATGATTTTCTTAAGGTTTGGCTTAGGTTGCACAACTTGCATAGGCGGGTTTTGTCTTTGGGCTTGATAACCAGATGGTTTCGGGGGTGCAGGGTTTTGGATAGGGTTGTTGTTTTTATAGAAAAAGTTTGGGTGATTCTTCCATCCAGGGTTATAGGTATTTGAAAATGGGTTTCCTTGGGCGTAGTTGACTTCTCCTGAGTGAGTTTCATTCAGCAGGTTGCATTCTGCCAATTGGTGTCTTAAGTACCAGATAGTTCACACTCAGTTGAAATTGCTGCTACAGCTACTAGATTTGCGTACATATGTTCGACTTTAAGGGCTAAAGCGTCCATTTTGGCTTACATCATGTCTATAGAACTTATCTCATGTATTCCTCATTGGGCTTCTTTCTTTTCTACTATTGCTCTCTCTATACCCCATTGACAATGGTTTTGAGCCATATCCTCGATGAGAGCGCAAGCTTCAGGATAAGGTTTATTCATCAGGGCGCCACCTGCGGTGGCGTCGATGGACATCTTCGTGTTATAATGAAGTCCATTATAGAATGTATGAATGATTAGCCATGATTCCAGGCCATGGTGTGAACATATTCTCAACAGGTCTTTATATCTTTCCCAAGCTTCGAAGAGAGATTCACCTTGGTTTTGGGTAAATCTGGTTATTTGGTTCCTAAGAACAACGGTTTTGCTCGGGGGAAAATATCTAGCGAGGAAAACTCTTCTAAGGTCTTCCCAAGTTATTATAGAATTGGCTGGAAAGGAATCTAACCAAGTAAGGGCTTTGTCTCTAAGAGAAAAAGGGAATAATCTTAACCTAATCGCCTCAGGGGTAGCACCATTGGTTTTAAAAGTATTAGCTAGTTGAATACAAAATTTTAAATGTTGGTTCGGGTTCTCGGTAGCGAGTCCTCGCGAACTGGTTTTGTTGTACTAATTGCAATAGGGATGGTTTTAGCTCGAAATTGTGAGCAGGAATATTGGGGTTCACAATACTAGAACTAGGTTCGTCATTAGATGGTTGGGCGAAATCCTTAAAGGGTCTTTGGTTACGGTCTTCGTCCATAGCTCTCTTAAATCTACGAATTAAGATACGTGCACGAGTGTAATGTTTAGGTTCCTCTAAAGGATCTATAAGGGTACTGATGCTGCGAGTTCTTCGTATTGACCGATGGGTATAGCCTTAGTCTAGACGGTGTAACAACAGGGTACGAAATTTTGACGTAATTGGTCCCCGACAACGACGCCAAAAACTTGATGGACGGTTCGCAAGTGGACGAATAGCGTCAAAATAATATAAAAGATTATCGATCCCACAAAGACCAAACGTCAATTTATCGATTACTATTGTGATGGTGTTTATCTAAGGCAAGTCAAATAAAGGGTTGGGATGTGCGAAATAAAAGTAAAGTGCGAAATAAATTTAATAATTAAGCGACAGGCATGGATGCAATTCATATAGCTACGTAGTATTCCAAATGTGTACAGATAGGATTCCTTATGGGGTAATGTTTTCTACTCATGAAAAGAACTAATTTAACAGGAACTATCGCTTTCACATATTCAGAACCAAGTTTATCCCTAATCGATCCCTCTTATTGTCACATATAAGAAGGTGCGCATTGCGTTAGGACTAATAAACCTATTTTTAAGAAATATAGTTTCTTGACTTAGATGAAAAGTATTTTAACATGGAATTCCTAATAAAAAGAGGTTCTTACGAACCAGACTTCAAATCTATAAACGCATCGGAAAATAGTTTTAAAATCGGTTTTCTTAAACATTAAAGATTCCTAATTGACTGAGCCAAGCGCTTTCGCTTCCTTGGGACAGTCAAAACTAACCAAATTTATCTAAAGGTTGGACGGCTTTCGATCTTACCCAATAGATTTTAAGTACAGAAAATAAGTGTTAAAAGTTAAAATAACTCCTAGTAATTCTATCGACATTCGTTTGGCATACTAATTATAACTATAATCCTTGCATCCTAGCCTTTAAGATTTAGCCGGACATGATAAATAAATGCGAGTAAATAAAGTGCGGGTAAATAAATAAAGTGCGATAAAAGATGCGAGAAATAAACGTGCGATAAATAAAGGTGCGGAAAATAAAAGCAGATAAATAAAAGCAATAAATAGACAGAAACCTACTCAAACGAGAGACTTTAAAATATTGTACAACTGGAAGTAAAGGCCTGAAATAAAATGGCGGCGGGTTTAACTTCTACCCAAGTGCTCCAAACTCGATTACAGACTCGATTAAACAATGTAATAACTCCTCGATGTGAGAAGTTTATTACTTTACAACAAGTGAAATTTATGGCTTGAGCTCTGTTCTCTAAGATTAGATGATTTGAAATGAATCAGAACTCTTCTATTTATAGAGGTAGGAAAGTACAGGTAAAGACATGAATGCCCCCAACTCCTTTTGGGAGGGAAACATCCGTGTGAAGGTGGCGCCCGTCACATGTACTAGGGTGGAAGGGAGTGGGAGACGTGGCAGTTGTCAGCAGTTGTCTTTTATCTCACTCATGGCATCTCCTATGGCGCCCACCATGGTGGAAGCCATGTGTCCAATTCCTCAGAAAATAGGGTTTTTAGCTCATTTTTTTTCATTTCTTCTCGAGTGGCCTTGAAAATACAAAAACCTGAAAAAGAAACAAAACAAAGGCATAATACAAGAAAACGGAAATAAAATACTAAATAACATGTGAGAAATTGAGTCAAATAAACAATATATTTTAGGCCTATCAATTATCATCACTATTATATGAGCAATAGTGCTCAAAGAATCGGGACTATTATCTTCACCATCTTCTAATGGTGCGAAAAGATATAAAAAATAAATTAAAAACCTATGAAAAGAGAATAGGAAGTGTGAGGAAGAAAACATGTTCATTCTGTCTCAGTAATGAGTATCGGTTCCTAAATTTTTTTTTGTAAATTAATATACCATTTAATAACCATTAATTTATTATGCAGACTACAGACAAATGCTACTGCTACCATAAAGATTAAGAAAAGTTTCTAAAAATCTCAACACAAAATATCCTAAAAATGAAGTTACTGTTATTGCTCCAGATTTCTTCGTTAAAAAAAATAGCAAGAACAACAAGAATTTAAGCAATAACAGCAAGAACACAACAATAACAGCAATAACAGCAAGAACAACAAGAATTTAAGCAATAACAGCAAGAACACAACAATAACAGCAAGAACAACAATAACAATGGTGAGAGAATGAGAGAGAACGTACGAAGGGAGCACGACGGAGGGTAGTGGTTCAGTGGTGGAGAGAAAACGACGGAGGGAGCGAGCGCGAGAGAGAGAAAGAAAGAAATACTCTGAAGTGTGAAATGAAATTAATAATGAAAAGTATGTTTTATTTTTAAATAACTAAAGCCCTATAGCAGCGCTTTTAGAAAGTGCTTTTAAAACCCCTATAGCAGCCTTTTTTCCTTAGAAGCGCTTTCGTATATCCCATCTTTAGCAGCGCTTTTAGAAAGTGCTTTCTAAAGTTTGCCTAAAGCAGGACCTTTAGCAACGCTTTCTTAAAAGCGCTTTTGTATCCCCCCTATAGCAGCGCTTTTAGAAAGCACTTTCGTATCCCCCCTATAGCAGCGCTTTTGGAAAGCACTTTCGTATCCCTTCCTATAGCAGCACTTTTAGAAAGTGCTTTCGTATCCCCTCCCTATAGCAGCGCTTTCATGAAAGCGCTTTCTATAGTATTACAAAATAACAACCTTTAGCAGCGCTTTTTAGAAAGCGCTTTCTAAAGCCTGTGATTTTTTCTTTTCTTTTTTTATAAATCTTTTAGCAGCGCTTTTAATAAAAGTGTTGTCTTTTCTGCGCTGCCAAATTTCATTTTTGGCGTAGTGTAAGGTGCACTGACTCGCTGTTCTGGAAAAGTGTTGTGCTAATATGGTAGAAGGTGGAAGAAAGTAGTGTTTGGAAGGTGGGTGATGGTATAATAGTTGGTGCATGGAATTCTAAATGGCTTGGGTTGGATATTCGCATAATTGACGTGGATGTAGACATTGTGACTCAACTCCAAGAAGCTAGGGTAGTTGACTTGATTAGTGGGGATGGAGATTGGAATTATAGCATGTTGAATGGATGGATTATGGATAGCATTTTGTGTAGAATTGAGAGTATATCCCCTACAATTAGTTATGCTAGTCCAGATCATTCTGTGGGGTTAGAGTGCATAGCGATAACTTTTCTATATGAAGTATGCATGATGTATTGGATGCGGAAAATAAGGTGGAAGAGAAAGATGGTTGGAAGGCTATTTGGAAGGTCCAGACTACAAAGAGGGTAAGGAATTTTGTGTGGTTTCTCAAGCACAATGGGCTCCTTACCAATAGTAAGAAGAGTATGATGGGGTTGGAGAGTAGTAAGAAGAGTATGACGGGGTTGCAGAGTGCTATGTGTCATCAATGTGGTGATGAGGAGGAAGATTCACTTTGGGATTAATAGTTAAGCATTTTTTTTTACTATATTCAACACCCTTAAACAAATCTTTATTGTCCATTTAATATTTATCAATTCTTAAGAATCTATCATTAATAATTTGTGTGAAACCTAAGGGACATCCATTATAAAAACATGTTGAATATTGAAAATCTAACCTATATGAAATATTAAGCGCTTGAAGCATAAAGACGTTTGGAAAAGTTCTTTAAGATAGATTGCAAGAGTATAAAACTACTTGGGTTTAATGTTTGTATTCTTAAATATTTATTTGAGCACAAAATCATATATTTGAATATTGATTTTATTTATCTAACCCTTATTTTGTTTTGATTCAGAATCAAATACTTGCAAAGCCTTTGAGAATATATTTGCACCAACATTTGATCTTCACCCACCTAGGGAATTTGATTTTTATCTAGATTTATAAGGAATTTGATTTTTATTTTAATATTTTGTGTAAACAATGTAATATTCTGGGCAAACAATTTAATATTTTGGTTAAACAATGTAACATTTTGGTTAAACAATGTAACATTCTGGGTAAACCATATACCGATTTTTTTTATAAAAAGAAATAATCTTACCCCTCGGTTTTATTTGTAAATCGAAAGGTAAGATAAGTTAATTTTGAAAATAATAAAAGTGTAGCCGTTGGGGCTTGAACCCATGTCTATATAACTTTACCTCTCGGTTTTAATTCCACCAAGGTGATAAGTGACGAGTTTTCATGTTGCCCTTCGTTACCTTGCTTCTTTAGCTGAGGTATTATGCATTTCGCGTCCGAGGTGAAAAGCGCTTTTTATAGTAGTGAAATATTGAACTATCAGTAACCACATACTAAATCAATAAGCATATACAAAAAACTAATTACATATATAATACCTATTCTAGATTGGGCCAGAGGTTGGCCCACCGTCGGGCATGGCTCAACCCAGCTCCTCGTCGGGGAGGACCAATGAAGGCACAATCCATCAGTGTATACGGGGAGCCCTCACACGTCTCCTCCATGGTCTCCACGTACCCCCCGCGTGGGGACATGTTGTAACAGTCCAATTTTCATTAATTAATTATTTATGTTAATTAATTGATTTATTGAAATTATTGGGTGATTATTTAAAGGAATTGGTAGATATTTTGAGAGAAGAAATATATTGGAGAGAAATAGAAGGGAAAGATATATAAGGAAAAGTGGAAGGAAAAGGAAATGATAGTAACATAAGAGAAAGAGAAGAGGGAGAAGAGGAAGAAGAGGAGAGGGGAAAAGAGAAGGAAAAGCTTGGAAAGATCAAGAACAACTTCTAGTTTTCGATTTAATCAAGGTAAGGGTGTGAATCTTATTATTCCATCAATGTGTATGATTATGTATGTATGTGTTGGATTGTTTGGATGTTTCTCCATCTTTTTCCATTTTAGGTCGAAATGAGTTTAATCCATAGAAACCGATGTTTGAACGGTTAGAATCCAGAATAAATGGTGTAGTTTAGTTGATGAATGTTAGGCTAAGACTACTGGAAATTGTTGGAATTGAATCAGGTGATTTTGGGAGTTTCGGATAGTTTTGGACAATTGGGGTTTTGAACATCGCAGATGTTCGCTAGCACCTTCGCTAGGCGAGCAGGTCGCGAGTGTTCGCTGTAGCGAGCTAGTAGCGAATAGTCCCAGACTTGGACATAATATAATTGACCCTCTTCGCTGGTAGCGAGGGGTTCGCTAGGAGAAGCCCCAGGGAGTAGGTAGCGAAGCCTTACAGTAGCGAGTGTTGATTATTTGGTTCGATTGTGTTCAATCCTTATAGAAAATGAATAGTTTGTGTACTATTGTGATATGTTATGCTGTGGGTAGCTGTATGGCGTGAATCCTAGATTGTGCAATATTGTGAAATGTGGCCTTTTGGCATATATAATGCATTGTTTAAATTTATTAAAAATGCATGACGATTTATGATGAGATTCGTTGCCGTTTGGCACGATATTGTGAATGCATATTGATTGTATGCAATATTGTGAATAATGCATGAGAACATATCGTGAATATGTGTGCATTGCTTGATAAATGTGATGATGTTGAAAGTATGAATACTTTGATATGATGTGTGAGTGTGCAATCATGTTGTGATGAATTATTTGATAATGCATGATATTAAGATGCAAGAACGGTCTTAAGTGCATTGGTTGTTGATTGCATACGCATCATTTAGTCAAGAGGCAATGCTTGCTAGTTTCGTGGAGACTAGTGACTTGTCCAAAACCTAGAAGAGTGGGTTTGAAAGCTTATAGGACGGGCTTTTGTTTGTTATCGGTCTAGAGGATGGACCCGGTTTAAATGTAAAAACCGAAAAATGATAACAAGTGTTGGTACCACATGGCATGAGTTGCATTGAGTCACATGGCATGGATATAAATATTGTGTGCATATATGTATATGTCTATGTTTATATGGAATGATGAGAATTATGAGATGTGTTGTGTGTGCAATCATGATATAATTCTCGTGTGATGAATTATTTGAGTATGCATGAGATTAAGATGCGAGAACGATCTTAAGTGCATATGATTGTTTTATGAAAGTATGTGTATGTGCAAAACTCGTACTCACTGGGGTAGAATAACAAGATGTTGTTCCTAGTGGAGTAATCACTGGGGTAGAATGACAAATGTTGTTTCTAGTGAGGTATAGTGACATGGTTGTATACACTGGGGTAGAATGACTAAGATGTCGTTCCTAGTGGCATAATCACCTGGATAGAATAACTGAGATGTTGTTCCTGGTGGGGTATAAACGATGTACCCATAATCCCAAATAGGGATTGGTGAGAATTGATGAGTTTTATATGAGTCACATGGCATATATATCATTGTTATGTGAAAGTATGCTTGTGTATGAATTGTTGAATTGAGAACTTTGGATATATGCATGATAAATATGCTTGGTGTTATATATATATATATATATATATATATATATATATATATATATATATATATATATATATATATATATATATATATATATATATATATATATATATATATATATATATATATATATATATATATATATATATATATATATATATATATATATATATATATATATATATATATATATATATATATATATATATATATATATATATATATATATATATATATATATATATATATATATATATATATATATATATATATATATATATATATATATATATATATATATATATATATATATATATATATATATATATATATATATATATATATATATATATATATGTGTGTGTGTGTGTGTGTGTGTGTGTGTGTGTATATACTTTAGGATGAATTGTGATGAATAAACATAATTGTAAATGTTTATGTGCAATGATGTGAATTGTGAATACGTACATTGTGATGTATATGAGTGGATTATGATAAAATGTGGTGAGATCGTAGTGTATGCATATTTTTATGTTAATGTACATATATGATTATATGCATTGTTATTATGATAATATTTTTCACCCTTCTGCTGGAATGATGTCCTATCTAGCATCGTGCAGGTATCGAGAATAAAGCTGCTCGTAGTTGCGTGGTCGTTGTGGGTGTAGCTATTTAGTGATTTAATTATATTGGGTCGAGTCATGCTCTGGTCATATAACACTGGGATTGTTTGGGTTATATTTTAGAGATACATTATGTACTCTATGTTGTGTTTTTATATTCATTGGAATATTGTGATGTTGGCCTTAGTGCCTAAGAAATGTTGAATTATATGATGAGCATGGTTATTCTGTTAAGAGAATTATGATATAAATTGAATCTGCTGCTACATGCAAAATGAAACTTTGAAAAGCATGATTATTTATTGAAGTGTTAATGAGCATGACAGGTGGTTTTTGATGCTTGAAAGTTATGTGTGACGCCCTTTTGTGAATGCATGATTATTTACTCTAATTATTCATATATTTTCCGTGGGGTTTAGAAGGGTGTTACACATGTCATCAGGCAACTACCCACCTCCCGAAGGTCACGGGGCAGCTGACCCAGGGCGAAGACGACGTGCTGGTCTTCCCTACGCCACGTAAGCCCTGGCAGTTACTCGTATTGGGCCTTGCAACCAACCCAGTGCAAAGTAAGAGTTGGCCCTGCGCTGGGGGCACATTAGAAATACTCTATTTTATTAGAGGGTCAGGTATCTAATTCTCTACATATTTTCTATGTACTTGCTCTTCTACTTCATCTCTTACTTTGGCATCAAAGTTCCTTGTAGGTACACCCCCTCTTCTTCTCCACAACTGGCGAATTAAGGAGATCAGACGTGTTTTTGGCTGCTGATCCTTCTCTAATCTGGTAAGATCAGTGGCGCCGTCTGTAGGAATCTAGGTGAGCCAATAAGAATTCACAAAGTTTTCCCTCAATGGAAAAAACTTAGTTTTGATGATGATGGTTGTATGGAAGAAGGTAAAATAAATATTTCTATTTTGATCGAGTGGGAAGCGATACAAGAGAGATTCTCAAAGGCCAATGACAACATGAAACTCCACATCAAAGAACAATTGAGGAAGATTTTCTATCCCGAAACAACCGCCATGAAACTGCCTTCTCAACTAGTAAAGACAAAAGGTTCCAATAAAAATGAAGCCTACACCGAATGACAACTCGACTACATAGTCTCCTTCTCATTGTGAGCATGTTGACAAACTTTATCCCGATTCACCGTCTCCTAAATCTCAAAAAAGTGTCATGAAAGGAGTCCGCATAAACAAACTGCCTCCGACCTTGATTCCACCGAAAATTCCATTCATCGACAAGATATCGATTTTTATGCACAAATACATTGACCGTATCGTCAATGTTAAAGGGAATGGTAATTGTGGTTACCGAGCCGTTTCGACTTTGCTTGGTAGAGGAGCGGATAGTCATGCGCTTGTCCGACATCAATTAATCCAAGAGTTGAAGACACATAAAGAATCGTACATGAGGTTGTATGGAAAGAAAGAAAAATTCGACGCGGTTTATAAATATCTTGTTCCTTGCTTGAGTGGTCTGGCACCGGTGTCGAAATGGATGACCTTCCCTAATATGGGTCATCTTATTGCATGTGCATATGATAAGGTAATTATTGACTTGATACAATACGGGTTTTCGAAAACCTTTTTTCCACTCCGCACCACCTCAAAATACAAATGATCGTATCATGTGTATTGGATGGCTTGCATAATCAAGACATTTTGTACAACTTTACTTAAAATCGAGATTCCCCATACCACCTACATCACCGGAATGGATGACTCATTCAACCGCAAATGTTGAGACGTGGCCAGATCGTTTTGTTGAAAGGATGCACGAATATAAAAGATTAAACAACATTGAAAAGAATCAAATACGAAAAGTCCAAAGGGGTACCACCAATAGATTTAGCTTGTGACACTTGTTTTGATTCGTTTTGAATTCTTGTATAATTGGACAACTAATTGTAAAATTTTTGAAGTGTAAAATAGTCACTTTTTATTCTTATGCTTTATTCATGCACTTATGCCTTTTATTTGTCTATTATGATGTGCTTCTATATTGAGTTATGGTTTAAAAATGTAGCAGGGAAAGTTCCGGATATGTCTATGGAAGGTTCTTAATTTTGTAATTTCAAGGAAAGTTCCGGTGATACACCTCCAAAAATAATAATTATGGGTTCGTTCCGTGAATATAGCTACGGAAAAAGATTGACAGAAAATGGTTGGTTCATATTCACCTAGTTTTCTATAAATTTTGGGTTTCATTTGTTATCTTTCACACAAGTACAAAAATGTATCAATTGTTTGAAGTCAAGCTTTGTTGGTATGTCGCAAGTGTCTCCTTTTTTGACGGTAAAACACCCGGGAGGACATTCAAGCTCATGGATCTCACCCCCTCGCCGATATCATAGAAGAGATCCAATATCGCCTACCTTACAATGACAAACGAAAGGTTATGAAGCTTAAGTATCATTCACCTTCAGTTGATAACGAAAGGAATGTTGTTTTTAACAAGTTTGAGCTCAAGAATCAAGATGATGTTAGGGCGATGTGGTGAACGTATTTCAGTTTCGAAGAGAAAATTTGCTCGAGTTGGAGGCGACGATCGATGGCATCTTAGAGATATGCAAGCATCCACCGGGCTATTGAAAATTCGCTAGAAGAAGTTTTCTCACTAGAGATATCTATGGGAGGTTCGAGCATGGTTTTCAAAGGTGATGGTTCTTAAGAAATAGTACAAAGAGTAATTGTTATGAGCAATGATGGATTCAATGGTAAGCGATGAAGGGCGTTTTGGGTAATGATAGGGTGAGGGATTTGGTGAGGGGGTTGGAGATTTGTGGTTTAGGGTGGAGTAATCAATCATCTTCAGAGACAAAGTTGAGATTAATACTTATCATACCCGTATTTAGAGCTTCTGAAGTAGTCAGAGTCTCTTCAACAATATGATATAAACCATATTCCTTAGGAAAACTAGAGGCTTCAGTCTCAATAGATTTCAACCCAACAATCACTTCAACAACTTGAACCTCTGTAATTTCCAGATCACCAGCATCATTAGCCTCTTCAATCAAAGCATAAGAGGTTTCTGGATGCTTCTTAGATTGATCTAACATAATAAATGCTAACAGTTGAGCACTTTTAAAGATAGACTTTACCACACTTCCCTGAGCAACAACATCTGCAAATTTCTTTCTTTTGACGAATGACTCGCCAACATCCTCTTGTTCGTCATTCTCTTCAATTTCACACAACTTCATCAACTTTTTCCTTCTTAAAGATGCATCATATGAGACATCGGAAGATGACACCTTTGAAGGAGTTCATCCACTTCTTATCTTAGATGGCATTAGGAAAATGGAAGAAATGGCTTTATCAATCTCTCCTTCATTCTCCTTTCTTTTCTTAAAGGTCTTCTGAACGTCCTTCTGAGCCACTAACGCAACCTACTTATTCTTCTTCTAAGGATTGAACGCTTCAGAAGGTTTATCAGGTAACTCTTTCAACCTAATAACCACTCCCTCTTTAAATGCTTATTCAATGTTAATTTGATTACTTCAGGATTATCAATCTCGGTGATGACAAGATAATCCTTAAGATAATCAGTATTAATACATATAACTAAGAGAGGCACTTTTGAAACTACACCTCACTTTTCTTCAAAAGGTTCATATTTCCAAGAACAAAAGCAGACACGATGCTTTCATGTATCTCTTCCAGATCTCCATTGTCAGGCAAATCTTTAAGGGCATCAATTATACAACCCTGATAAAACAGTTTAGACAATAATCTAGCATAAGGAACATTCTTTTTGCGATGTTTTGTGCTATCCATGATTTCCTTACAAAGATGATGAAAAATGTATGTAAAGAGATTGATCTTATCTTGATTCTTCAGGTAGAAAATAAAATGCTTGTGATCCCATGAGATTTGGTCAGTACTCCCCTCTTTAGGGATCAGACACCTAATAAGAATTTTAAACATAAGTTTAAAAGTATTCTACATGTTCTTGACCTTTCTAAACTCATGAGAACTCAACTTAATAGCATTATCAAACAAATATCTTTTGATAGCATATGCTTCAAGACTGATCTCTTTAATGTTTACAACAAATCTTCCAGATTTTAGTGCCTTTAATAGTTTAGCAATCTACTTCTGAGTGATGATCACATCAACACCCATCACAACATATATAATTTCAACTTCTTCAAACTTATTCGAACCCACTTCTTCTCTACTTTTCCCTTTCAAAGAACTGTCATTCTCTACCAAAAGTTTGAGTTCCTCAAATGCAACAATTTGATCAAAGATTTCTGCCCTGGGCCATAAATGTTTTATAAGATAAGGGTAAATTGGTTCATTCAGCATTTCAAATAATGAAGACCACTCTTATACTCTGAAGTAGCTCCAAAGATCATACCCATTTTGATTGAATAAGTCAAAACCAACTATTTGTTCCACCAAAAGTTTCAGATCATCTTAATTTAAATCCACAGATTTGGGTTTGATAGTCATACTTTTGCCAAATTCGAAGATCATGTGTGCATGTTGAGCAGATGATAAGGACGACATTGTTGAAAGGAGATCTTAGTGTTTATATGGTTCTCTTTTTGAAAAAAAGTTTTTCATAGGAGGTTAGAGAAGACAAAAGTGTATATAGTGAGAGAGTGAAGTGTATGCTTCTAATATAAAAAGAGCGTTTTTAGTGAAAAAGGAATTTTAAACAAAACAAATCATAAATATAAAAAGAAACAAGAAATAATGTAATAAAGAAAATAACCAAGAAATGAGAAGTTTTTACTCAACAATTATAATCCATATGTCAGAAGATGTTTCAAATTTATGTCAGGTAAGAGGACAAGTTCCAGAGGAAGTTATCACGAAGTGTCCATATGTGTGCATATCAGAGGCATATAATTCTTATTCACAATATTAGAGGCTAAGATACTTTCGAGGTTATTTATTCATCAGAAGTTGATTCATACCTTTTGATCAAAGTAGCTTCTGGATATCAACATACTCTGATATAGAGTAAGATTCTTTGCAAAACTGATAGAAGTATAATTATCACATTTAAGTGTAATTCTTCTTTCATAAACATGAAGTTCTTCTAACAAACATTTAAAATGTCAGTATTAGAAATTGTTGCATAAAAACACAAAGATAGTCATACCTTTCTTTGTGCAATTTCAGATCGGATTTTGAGATTATCCAAGAGGAACAATATTGTTCCAACAATGCTCTATTGAAATCCAGCAAAAGTCTTTTTATGCTTCCAAAACAACTGGATAAACTTCATAGATGTGACTAAAAGTATGAAGCACCAGTTGAATATAGGAAAATATAAGTCTTCCTAGTACCAGTAATCTTGTCTTAATGGTTTCTTTCATATTCCACATTTATTTCCTCCTTCAGAGTTAGGATTTGGAATGTATGCTTTCTTCTTGTTGTAAGTTGTAAGTAACCACTATCCTGGAGCAACTGTTACTTTGCTCTTTCCATTTAGTATGTTTGCAGCAAAAACAATCTCATTATTTGGTACCCATACTCTTATGGGTCCATTGAGGTTAGTTTTACAGGGGTTCATCTTGCTTTGAGCCTTAGCCTTATAGTAGGATCTATACTCATTCCATACTTCCTGTCTATTAATACTTTGTCTAGGATAAGTCTTGACCTTGACTTTTGAACCTCTTGAAACCTTAGATTCAACAACCTTGAGTTCTCAATCCTTCAGAACCTATGACTTGAGAGTCTTAGGTTCTATTTCACTTATAATTTTTGACCTTTTAGTTGGAGATCCAATTCCTTCAAAACTTATGAGTCATTCATCACAGGTTCTGATTGGTTCAGAACTTTACCATCATCAGTAACTGACACAAAGTAAGCATTCAACCCTTTTTGAGAAGTGCTTAAAGAAAAAGGATTTGATGGTTTTATCAAGATAGCAATCTTGAATTATAAGGTTTCTAATAATAACCAAGAACTTCTCCTTTTCTCTTACTTACTCCATAGATCATGGAAGCAAGTTTGGTTCTTTCAAACCCAAATATGATAAACTCTTGAATAGGTAATTCATTCTTTTCTAGATGTTTCTTAGGCATATCTTTTATTAAAGTAATTTGATATTTTTCAAGTTTTTCAATTTTTATCTTTAGAGAGGTTTAGCTCATCACTTAAAAGATCATATTGCTTTTTTATTATTTTTATATGCCTAGCTTTCTCCTGGCATCTTTCCATAAGATCATGACAAAGAGTACTTAAATCATATTTAGAGAGTTTAGAAAGTACTTCTTTTATATCCTCTGTCTCTGAGCCAGAACCAACTTCTGATTCTGAGTTAGAAAGTCTGGATGCCATCAAACTAATATTAGCTTCATCGTCTTCTCATTCATTATCAAGTTCTTTCCATGTTTCCATGAGACTTTTATTGAACTTCCTTCTGAAGTTGTTCCTCTAAAATCTTTATTTTTTATGTTTGTCCTCCTCAGGACATTCAAAAATGAAATTATCAGGCTTATTGCAATTGTAACAACCATTCTGATCCATTTTATCACTTCCAAAACTTGACCCTTTGAATCACTGTCTTCTACCATAGAATATGTTCTTTTTCTTGGCCAAGTGTTAAAAATTTTTGATGATGAAAGACATTTCATCATCAACATATTCTTCATAAAAAGCTTCATAGTGAGTGGCTTCTTTATGCTTCCTGGTCTGACAAGATTTCTCATACCCTTCAATAGAGTTTAAAGCAAGTGTTTTAAATTGATTTTATAAGCTCATATCTATTTAGCTCCATCTCATGGCTTTGGAGATTGCTAACAAGACTTTCAAGACTTAATGTATTTAAGTCTTTAGCCTCTTTAATAGTTGTAACATTGGGTCTATATATGGTAGGAAAACTCCTAAGGATCTTTTTGACATGATCTGATGTAGTGTAACTCTTGTTCAAGACTTGAAGACCAGACACAAGAACTTGAAATATTGAGAACATGGTTTCAATGTTCTCATCATCTTTCATTATAAACAACTCATATTGTTGAACCAGAAGATTTTCTTTAGCTTCTTGAACTTGTTGATCACCTTCATAGGTATCACATAAAGATTTAAAGATAGTTTTGACAGTAAACTTATCAATAATCTTTACGTACTCAGAATGAGGCTAGGCATCAATCAGAATGTATGTCACTCTATGATGTTTTCTATATGTCTTTTTCTGAGTAGGAGATAAAGATACTTTCTGTCAGAAACCATTTCAACACCATTGACTTGAATGTCAATGCCATCTTCCAAGATATCCCATAACTCATCATCCAGACTAATGATGTGAGTGTACATCTTGCTCTTCCACCATTCAAGGTCTAAACGAAGTTTAAAGTTTGATATCAAAGTTTAAATTAGCAACGAAAATAGTATGAATCAGAAGCAATAAGAAATGTAACACACAAAGTTTATCTTAGTTCCTCTCCTTAACTAAGAGTAGTCAAGTCCCCTTGCCTCAACAAGATCTTTTCACTATAATCAAACTGATTACATTTTTCTCAAGAAAACTAGCAAGAGACTTCAATGTTCAATCAAATAAAAAAGAGACTCATGCTCAAGAAATCTAGAAAGAGACTTATGCTCAATCAACCTAGAAAGAGACTTCACTACATAAACACGCAGGCAAGAGACTTCACTACTCAAGTACGCAAGGAAGAGACTTCCTCTACTTTAAACAAACACTTTAGTAGAAAAGATAACAAATATTCTTCGATACACAGTCAGAGGTATAATAGTTGTGCAACAACCACAAAGGTTTTTAAACTCTTAAGATTTATAAGATATACAAAGGTAATAAATCTTAAGATCTTATGCAATAACAGTTATAAACAATAGTTCAAAGTTATGCTCAAGATGTTCTGATGTTGTGTTATGTTGTTGTTAACCTTCTTTCAAATCTCCAACGTCTCTCTTGTCATGTTTCTTCACGAAAAAAGCTCTTATGCTCAACCTTCCAACGACTCTTTATATGCCTCTATAAAAAGAAGTTGATTCCTAAGATTTCACATATGCATTTAACAAGATTAATATAGAGTTGAATTTTAAGCTTGTGACTCTGCACACTTGGACATATGCTAGTATACCCACATATTATTTAACATTGTTATCATCAAAACGTAAGGGATATGAATAATTTTGTTCCAACAACAACTAAGTGAGGCACATGAAATCTATATTTTATTATTAAATCTGAATCATCACGAGGAGCTCGTAGCAATTAAGCAAGTACTTGTAAAACATTTCACTCAACTTAACTAAACTGCCAATGTGAACATAAGATTATTACTCATTTAGCAATATTGTTAATAGAAGATGGTGATGCCATGGATTTCCTAACTAAGACCTTAATTATTCCCCCAAATAGTCAAATGCTTAAAGTTACAAGTGCTTTCCAATATGGTAGTTCTTTAAAAGTTTAAGATTTGCATAATTTTTGTCAAACCTCAGTCAGAGAAAAGTTTTCTCACAAACATAAAAACGTGCTCTCTAATAATGATCTTACCTACACGTTGAATTCATTAATGTTGTATTCAGTTGATTTTGATTCTTTCATTCTTACCATGATTCGTTTGTCAAAACAAACAAATTAGTGTCATATAAACTAATACAAGACCCAATAAACTGAAAATCGGTGCCCAACATCAGCATAGGGTCATAAATATTTAGTAAAACCTAGTAGAAGCTGTAAATACCTCCCTATTAATAACATATATCAAAGTAATTAAATTTAGTGAATCAAATAGCGCTAGATGAAAGCTTACCCGTGTGCTTCGTGGCCCAGTAGCTCATCTACGTGAAAGGGTTGTAACCCGAAATCTCACTGTCCAATGTTATTTTGATAACTGAAACAAAAAATACGTGATGAGTGAGAAAGAGAAATATTTCAACTACATTACAACAATGGACAGGTTATTCAAAGGTGCACTAAGATGGCTTTCATACTAAATGTGCTCGACTTAAAAATCATTTTGCCTAAATTATAGTTCACTATCTTTCTCTCTTTTATCAATTCCTTAACCCTAAAACTTGTAGTTTCAACAAGAATCAACTTGTTTTCCAATTTTACAGAATTACACACTAGACATGAATGTAACCGGTATTGTATACCAAATATAAATGAGTAGTATCTTATCTAACAAATATAAACTTATGTATATAGTAGATGGTCCCCATTAGTTGGGTGGGAGCTATTAGAGATGGACCACGCTGAAAATAAATAACAAGAGGGTTGAGAGGGGAGATATCTAGTCATTTGAGAGAAAGATTTGGGTCTTTAGGCATATGGAGGTGCAAACTCTTTAAAGTTTGCAATCTAGTATGCAATCCAAGTAATTTTTCTCTACATCATCTAATAAAAGACATGTTCATATGCACTACTATGAAAGCTACAACTCGCATTTCCAAGGGTAGGTTGAAGGTGAAATGAAGAATGGAAAAAATAATTTAAGTGATTGAAATAGAGCTGTAAGAACTAAGCAACAAGCAGAGAAGGAGGCTGAAAGACACTAGAGTTCTCTGAGTTTGGGAGGATATTTCTTATAAAATTGATGAAAATGAATTATTGAGGTACAAGAGAAGAGAAGGTTATGATCTACATGTAGATCTTTAAGGCAATATCCATATCTATACATGGTTAAGCTGGATATCCATATTTATATATAAATCGGGTTATAAAAATACAGATAAATAATACCTAACTAAGTTTTACAATTTCAACCAGCCTAAGTCTTGGGTTTGTTGGATGCCTACATCTAATATATTGGATACCCATAACCAAAAACAAAACCAAATTTCTCATATTAGGGGGTCCAACATATGTAATCGCCCCAATGGGTGACAAGGATCCGATCTTGGGGACCTATCATATGTAATCACTTTCATGGAGGGAAGGATCTTATTTTGGGGATCCAACGTATGTAATCGCCTCCATGGACGGTAAGGATCCCATCTTTGAGACCCAATGATCCGCGGTCGCTCGCGGATCAAAAACGAGTTATTTTTGTAAAAATGTAATATAGCGACAAATGACTCGAAATATCGTTCTCACAAGGATTCTTGTATTATTTCAACCAACTAAAGAAAATGTTTATGGGGGTTTTAAGTTTTGATTTATAAAATAAGAAAAAAAAATGATTAAAAAAAGTGATTATCAGATAAACTAAAACGGTTAATCCTACTGATTCGGGTTCCGACTTATCATCGGTTATTATAACATCAATCCCTAAGCGGTACCAATCCTATTCGATTATGATATTAATCAGACAAGCGCTTATCAACATCAAATGAATTATGTTCCTGTTTACCGAATTAAGCAAACGGTTAAGAATATGACGAATTAACGAATTAAGCAAACGATAATACGCAATTAAATTTAGGAACATGCATACAATCGAATTTAACCAATTCTATCCTATGAACAACAATTGAATTAAGCAAACAATTGTAATCAAATTAAGCAGATGACTTCATAGAAAAGGATTGAAAGGAATCAGAGTAAATTGACATAATAATAACCTCAAAGTGTTGAAACCGTACACAGCAGGATTTGCCCGGAGGTATTAGTTCTCCATGAAAACTATAAAACAAAGGAAAAAAATTCGGAAAATAAACTAGGTCCATGTTTTACATCACAACAACAACTTTAAATAGAAAATAACTGGGCCAGAAACCTAAACTAGGCCCGCAAGGAAAACTACATTGTCACAAGTCAGAAACTTCAACGAATTATTCGAGACTCAAGAAATCCGAATCAGCTCCTTTATGCAACATGAAAGTTGTAGATCTCTTTCTTAGCTTTCCAACGATGGGTAGAATGCCTCAATCCGATTCCTATAGCTCCAGTTATGAATTTTTCACTAAAAGCTATTAATGCTGAAAAATAACAAACGAAAATTAAATAAAGCTTAAAATAAAATAAATTGTAAAAACATTATAAAATAGGAAATTAAATAAACTAAATGGTAGAAATGCCTAAGTCTAAACATAGAGGAAGGTACATTAAAATGCACTGATCAAATTCCCCCACACATGAACTTTTGCACTCCGAGCAAAGTATTGTCAAAACTCATGAAACACAAAAACATTCAGCTATTCAATCTAGGCTGTGAACTCCTCTTTGGTCAAGATTGCATTGATCGGTACTACTTTTGCATACTAAGGATATCGTAAGAACACAAATCCGCAATTTTGCGATCATAAGACTCCCTCCTATACAAACCAATCCAAATCATGTCGTTATGCCTAAGTCTAACTTACTCATCCTCCTTTTTGCTCTCTTTCATTCTAGTGCAATCACATTGAGCCCTTTATCTATTCACACGCATGGTAACTAAGCTTGTTAGTGACTGTGATCCATATTTTTTTCAACAATTCATAATTAGACATTTTTCTTTGTCTTTTCTTTTCTTTTCTTTTTTTTCACTTTTTGTCTTTTTCTTTTTCTCTTTTTTTTTCTTATTAAGCACGGGATCATTCACTTATTTGCATCAGCTCAATTACTTAGCATGTCATTTTTAGATGGTGCTGACTGCTAGATAAACTACTTAAGAGCTATTAAAGGACGAGAACTCAAGACTAAGCCATAACAAGTATCTAAATCGATTTCCATATTTTGGAGACTCAAGGTGTTAAAACGATACCGATCTTATGAATTTTTCCCAAGTCTCTACAATCTGACCTCCAATCGATCTACAACCCAAAAATTTCAAAAAATGCATTGTGTTTTTCTGAGTAAACAATTTTTTTATTAAATGAAAACAAAACAAAGAAAATTGAAAGAAATAAAACAAAGTAAATGGTTCCCTCCCCCAAACTTAAAGCATACATTGTCCTCAACGAAAGAACATAAATATAAAATAAGAGTGAGAGAAAGGAAGGAACACACCCGAGGAGTCAAGGTGGATAAGTGATCACATATGCATCCTTTCCCAAAGAGAGATTTCCTGCTGTCTCCTCTTCCAAAGTGGGGAGTAACTTTGGATAGCATCCATCGCCCTTGAAATTTGTATTAGTGTCTTCGCCTTTTATTCCAGGATCAAAGAAGAATCTTCGATAAATAAAAGTGTCGAATGGACACGTGAATTTGATATCCTTTTCCACAACATCAGAGATCAATGGGTTAAGCGGTTGCTTCATTGCTTTTCTTCCCACTTCCATCGAGGTCCATCCAATTCTCTTCTTATGTTTCTTCAAAACCTGTAAAAGTTTATTATCTTCATCAAAATCAAGGTTAGAAGAAATTATAACTGGAAGCTTTTTATCCATATCTGAATAAGCATAATTCAGATTGGTATGAAGTGGTTTAAGCTCCAAGGGGGAAGGTTGTTCAATGGATGGTGAGGTTGGGGCAGCCGTGATGTTAAGAGTTTTAGCTACATAAACAACTTCATCTGCATGAAAAACATCACCCTGTACGGCAGCATTAATCTCAGCACAAACAGAACAAATGTTAGTGTCGGTACATGAATCACAAGAGTAAGTATCATCATAATCTAATAAAGATGGAAAATCGGATAACAACTCAGGATGAATATCATCAACTAAATCAGATGGTAACTCTTTTGGATTCACTACTGTTTGGGCAGATAGTTGGTTTGATTCTTGAGCTTGTTGCATGGCATTCAGTATAGTGGCAAACTGTTCAATCTGTGTCTGCAGAGCCTGAAGACTTGAATCTGTTTGTTGCTGAAACTGAAGATCATTTATAGCCATTTGCTTGACAAGGTCCTCTAATGAAGGTTCAGAAGGTGTAGAGCATACAATTTGGAATTCATTCATATGCTTATTCAGATCCTCACCTGCAAGTTCATTAAGCCTTGGCAACAAGTATATTAAATCAGATTCCAATTCGAAAGGTACACTAACAACAGGATATTCCATACATAAAGCATTATAGTTCGTATCATAGGCAACAAGTTCTCTAAGAGTTATTTGATTTGTCATATTAAATTTAATAGGAAAATCAACAAAGAAAATAAAACAAAGAACAAATTCGGCAATGCAGCAACAATTAGAAAAATACCAACAATGTCCCCGTTAAGAAAAAGAATGGAAAAATAGAAAACCAAATAAAATTAAATCTAAAAATTATAAAAATATAACTAAAAATCAAATAAAATCAAAATGAGTCAATAAAAAAAATTTCGGATTTTTTTGAAAATATGAAAATAGAAAAAAAATAAAATAAAATAGAAAAATAACTAATTTGCGATTTTCAGGGTCAAAATCTTTTAGAATTCTATTCTAAATGAGTATTGTTAAACGATTTATTTCTGATTTTCTGGAAAAAATTCGGAGCAAATCGGAACAATAGCTTACAAACTCACCTGATAGGCTGAAACGCTTACCACTATACTGCAACCCTGAAAATTTACACACAAAAACAAAAAACAAAAAACAAAAAAAACAAAAACTCTAAAATTAAAATTTTACATCTGGCTAAAATTAATAAGAATCCCCGGCAACGGCGCCAATTTGATCCGCGGTCGCTCGCGGATCAAAAACGAGTTATTTTTGTAAAAATGTAATATAGCGACAAATGACTCGAAATATCGTTCTCACAAGGATTCTTGTATTATTTCAACCAACTAAAGAAAATGTTTATGGGGGTTTTAAGTTTTGATTTATAAAATAAGAAAAAAAAAATGATTAAAAAAAGTGATTATCAGATAAACTAAAACGGTTAATCCTACTGATTCGGGTTCCGACTTATCATCGGTTATTATAACATCAATCCCTAAGCGGTACCAATCCTATTCGATTATGATATTAATCAGACAAGCGCTTATCAACATCAAATGAATTATGTTCCTGTTTACCGAATTAAGCAAACGGTTAAGAATATGACGAATTAACGAATTAAGCAAACGATAATACGCAATTAAATTTAGGAACATGCATACAATCGAATTTAACCAATTCTATCCTATGAACAACAATTGAATTAAGCAAACAATTGTAATCAAATTAAGCAGATGACTTCATAGAAAATGATTGAAAGGAATCAGAGTAAATTGACATAATAATAACCTCAAAGTGTTGAAACCGTACACAGCAGGATTTGCCCGGAGGTATTAGTTCTCCATGAAAACTATAAAACAAAGGAAAAAAATTCGGAAAATAAACTAGGTCCATGTTTTGCATCACAACAACAACTTTAAATAGAAAATAACTGAGCCAGAAACCTAAACTAGGCCCGCAAGGAAAACTACATTGTCACAAGTCAGAAACTTCAACGAATTATTCGAGACTCAAGAAATCCGAATCAGCTCCTTTGTGCAACATGAAAGTTGTAGATCTCTTTCTTAGCTTTCCAACGACGGGTAGAATGCCTCAATCCGATTCCTATAGCTCCAGTTATGAATTTTTCACTAAAAGCTATTAATGCTGAAAAATAACAAACGAAAATTAAATAAAGCTTAAAATAAAATAAATTGTAAAAACATTATAAAATAGGAAATTAAATAAACTAAATGGTAGAAATGCCTAAGTCTAAACATAGAGGAAGGTACATTAAAATGCACTGATCACCCAACATATGTAATTGCCTCCATGGAGGTTTTTTTTATGAGTTTGGATTTCCTGAAAAGATATAGAATAACCAACATATATAGATAAAGGTGAGATGGCTCAAAAAACCGCAGAGGAAAGATAGTGCACCTTGACAAATAACTTGTCCTTAGAATCGATAGAGTTTTAATACTAGCCTATAAAAAATTGTCAACTTAAATAAATAACAAAAGAAAAGAATACACCAATAACTACAAGAGAAAAAAGACATTCCTTCCTGACCTCAAACTTCATTGTCCTGCGAGGTTGGATAAGAAACTTCCTTGCTCTCGCCCGCCTCTTCGGGTGGCATTATCCCGAAGTTGGCTTTCTTTATTTTCATGTCTAAAAAGTGCGCCCTCTTTAACTTGAGGCTCGCTACATAACACTTTATGGTGATCTTCTGATCTCCTCGAACAACCCTTACTCGCCCATTGTGAAATGGATATTTCATGCATAAATACAAAGTAGATAAAACGGCTCCCAGACGGTTAAATGATGGTCGTCCAATAATCATATTATATGAAGAAAGGGTGTCAATGACTAGAAACTTAACCTTTATTTCTTTGGCTTAGTCGTGTTTTCCAATCATGATTCTCGAGGTTAGATATCCCTTTAGTTGAACATGTTCTCCTGATAATTTGAAAAATGATCCTTTGAAAGGCTTTAAGCCTTTGGGATCGAGACAGTATCTCTCGAATACATCTCAATACAATATGTCTCTAAAGCTTACCTGATCCACCACAACCCTTTTAGTATCACATTCCTTTCACTTGACAACTATGACCACAAGGTCTTCATATTGAGGACGAAAGCCAGATGTGTCCCTCTCCAAGAAGATAATCACGACTTCTAGGGTTTTTGACCTCAGGGAGGTTTTTTACGTTCATAATTTGGCAGACATACATTTTGCGGGTGTAGTTAGTTTCCTCGCCTCTGACGAATCCTCATGGTACGATGTTGAGTGTGTGATGCGCCACTTTGTTCCTTCGTCATGAGATGTTCCTTTGTCTTTGTTTGATCTAAGGCTTCCAACACTATCTCATCCACACGAGTTATATCTCTCCGTCGGGTTGAAGTGGTAAGCCTTCACGTATATCTTGGGGTGTTCTTCATGTATCAACTTTTCTATTTCCTTCTTGAGCTAGAACAATCCTTAATATGATGCCCCTTAACTCTATGAAACTTGCACCACATTCCAAGCTCAGATCCCATCACCTCGGCCATGGGAGTAGGAGATGCTGGGATGTTGTGCAAATGGAGTATTTCGCGCCAAATCTATTCTAGACGAATATTCAGAGGCGTGAAACTTTCTGCTACCTTTCCCACTATTTAGAACATGGACTTGTCCTTCAAGGGCGAGGTGTAATTTTTTTCCTCTGAGGGTTTAAGCTCTCAACGTTGGGGATGCGCTCCTTGACATCGTGAGCTTTTTTTCCGGCATTGCTCTCCTCGCCTTTGATGTAACACTCAGCCCTGGTGACCACCTCGGCCAATGTGAGCTCCAACTTTTGGGCGAATGACTCATTGAAGTGTCTCGCCTTAAGTTCATTTTGGAATGTCCCCACAAATATTTCTTGGTTCGGAGAAAGAAGCCTGATAGTTGCTTCGTTGAAGCGGGTGTGGTAGTCCTTCAAAAATTCCGGCAAACCTTGGTGAATGTTAAACAGGCTGGTGCTGGACATCTTCCTATGGCGACTGGCGGCGAATTGGTGTACCAGTTTTCTTACAAGTTCCTAGTAGCTATTAATGGAAGCACAAGGAAGACCCGTGTACCATTTAAATGTGACATCTCTAAAAGTTCATGATAACAACTTGCATTTCAAAGAGTTCGACGCTCCTATGATGGTCATTTGCGTGTTGATGAAGGCTATGTGCTCGTAGAGATCGCTTCGTCCATCAAACTTGGCCAAAGAGGGAGGTTTAGAACCCTCAGGAAAAAAACACCCACATATCTCGTCTGAGAGTGGTTGTGGATCTAGCAGTTTCACCTCTTTCGAGGGATTGACCTCTTCTTGGCGTTGTCTGATGTTATGAACGCCATCTTCCAACGTTCGATCATGGCATCGTAGTTTGTCCATGACGTTATACATATCTGCCATGGCGTCGACATCACCTCTACCGCTGGTGCCTTCCGGCGTATGAGATATAACTCTCATACTGACCATATTTGAAAATGGCTTAATGGAGGAATGAAGGATCACATTGGAAATGATGTTGGTGACGAGAAAATGTGTAACCTAGGTTACTTTTACCAGAGTCCTATAGTGGACGCCACTATACTAGTCAAAAATATAGATATGTGTGTTTCCTCTACAAGGGCAGGGAGACTCAAATGGCTTAATATGTGTATAACACATTTCGACGGTGAGGGCTTGTTAACGGCGACAAGAAACTCTGTGTGATGGTTTTTGAGGTTGTTTAGGGGATCAACTCACGCGAGGTGTGGTCGACGCTACTTGATTGCAAGCGAACAGTTAAAATAATCATATGTTATATTTATAGGTAGTGTGATGCTATCTTAGGTAGTAGATGATAGGTATGACTTAGAGTCTGTCACCCCTCTTTTCTCTTTGAAGGATGATGTATTTATAGAGGTCTATAGAACCTAAGTTTTTTTTACCCTTTTTTGTGGTATTAATCGTTCTTTTTTTAGTAAGGGAGGTTATTTGACCACCATGAGATTAACGAAGACTCCCGCCTCCCTGATATGCACGTCGTGGCTGTCTTCGGACGAGTCCCCTTAATATCGCCTAGACATGAAGTTGTTTGAACTTGAATAATCTTCAAGACATTAAACATATTTTGATACTATAAAACGATCATAATTCTCCCAAATTTTAGGTTTAAAAATATTATTATTAGGGTTAGTAATTCATGCGAGATTAGGGTTGGAAAAATAACATAGAGCACTTAAAATAGAATTAATGAAAAAGAGTAATGAGAAAATAAAATAAATTTTCAACCGACAAAGATTAATGTTTAAATTATATAAAAAACATGATAGTGTTAAGAACTGAGTTTAACTGCGCAAAATAACAGAACCATTTCAGTTTTCTAACTTCAAATAAAAAATCTCAGATCGCCTGAGCTACTCCGATTCGAAATCAATGGCGGAATTCGTCGATCTCGAAACCCAAGACGGCGTTCGCATGCCGTGGAACGTAATCCCCGGCACAAAACAGGAAGCCTTAAACGTCGTCGTTCCAGTTGCGGCAATCTACACTCCAATTAAACACTTCCCTTCCATGCCCGTTCTCCCTTATTCTCCACTCCGATGTCGAACGTGCCGTTCAATTCTCAATCCTTTCTGTATCGTCGATTTCGCCGCCAAGATCTGGATCTGTCCTTTTTGTTTCCAACGCAACCAATTTCCGCCTCATTACGCTTCCATTTCCGATGATAATCTTCCCGCCGAGCTTTTCCCTCAGTACACTACCGTTGAATATGATTCACCTAGTGATCCCGCTCCGCACGTGCCTCCTGTTTTTCTATTCGTCGTTGATACGTGTGTTATTGAAGAGGAAATCGGTTTCCTCCGATCTGCGATTTCTCAGGCGGTTGAGCTTTTACCGGATAATTCTCTTGTCGGTCTTATTACGTTTGGGACGTTCGTTCATGTGCATGAGCTTGGGTTTGGTATTGTTCCTAAAACCTATGTGTTTAGAGGTTCTAAGGATCTTTCCAAGGATCAGCTATTAGAGCAGATGAGTTTCTTTGCGAAGAAACCGAAGCCGGCAGTTGGTGTTGTTGCCGGTGCACGGGACGGGCTTTCTTTAGAGAGTATTTCGCGGTTTTTGCTTCCGGCTTCGGAGTGTGAGTTCACGCTCAATTCGGTAATGTGCTTTATTTAATCCGCATTAGCAATTTTGGTTGTGTGTTGATCAGACAGTGGCGGATTGTGGAAAACAGCTGTTTGTTCAAAATCCTGTGCTATAGCAGGCCTCTACGGCAGCCTTTTAAAAACACTTGTGGAACAATTGTGATTTGTTCAAATTCTGCCATGCTATATCCGCAATTTGACAATACTTGTACTGATAGATTGAGTTGTGAATTGGTTTGTTTTTACAGGTTTTAGATGAGCTGCAGAGGGATCCCTGGCCGGTACCGGGTGATCAGCGGGAGGCGAGGTCCACAAGCACGGCACTGAGTATTGCAGCTAGTTTATTGGGGGCTTGTGTTCCTGGTTCTGCTGCAAGAATAATGGCATTTATTGGGGGACCTGCAACTGAAGGACCTGCCCCGGTAAGTGTTTTCTTCTTACTTACAGAGGGACATTGTAATTGGTTTGGTAGTGCCTTGGACTTGACGGTGTGTTTGGCCAATAGAAGCAAAGAGTAGCTTTACTTGTGTCTAGCTAATGAAGTAGAGACTCCAGAGTAGCTTTTGTTCAAATAGCTTTTGTTCAAATAGCTTTTGTTCAAATGCATTGGAGAACACATGTATTGAAGTCTAAACACATACTATATAGTCAAATTAATTGTGAAAAGATACATCATTATTCATGGTATAATTCTTTAAATAGTATTCACAAGAAAGTACTTAAATAATTAAAAATTTGAAATTACACATGATGTACTTAAAGTATTTTGTTGCTTAAATTAGTTCTATTTCACTAAAGGATCAAACATGTTATGCAGGAAACCTTCAAGATAGTATTTCTAATTTCTATTACTTACGAACATGAAAAGATTATATCTTTTTAAAACTAATCAGACTATTTAGCCTATTCTACTGACAACTATCAGAGGCTAATTTTACTTGACATCTATTTGTGCTTTCATTTGACATGTTCTGTGTCTGTGGTGTAACATGTAAAATAACCTTCTGAATCTGCATCTTAATGCACTGCATACATATATGATGCGCTGTCTGTAAGCAAGAACCGGTGGTTTTGTGGCTTTTGTTTTAGAGGTTAAGGCAAAAATGTTTTAGGTTTTATTTACATATCAGAATCTACCTTTTCATTTGTAAGTTATTTTCTGACAAGTTATCTAGTTTCAGTGGATGGCAGCTGTTTTAGCTCTATTTACATTTCATCTTATGATTTTGGAGAATTTTGTGGTTTCTTGTGCGGGTTTTTTCTACTTCAGCTTTGTCCTTTTTCCGTTTCTTTTGGAGTACCATCTCACCCTGTCTTGTAATTTTTCCTTTGATCTTTAGATTGTTCTGTTGGCATTTTGGCATTAGTGTATGATAATGACTGGTCTGTACTTTATGATTGCCTGTAACAAGGAATTGTATTTGTTGGTTTAAAAACACGCATTTTGGTATTTTATTTACTTCTACTAATGTCATGGCCATAAATGATTTCCATCCTATTTGATTGCTTGACGACACTCAAGTGTTTCTGTCCTTACGAACTATTGTATCTTATAGATTGTATCCAGACAACTTTCTGAACCAATTCGCTCCCACAAGGACCTGGATAAAGATTCTGTGCCACATTACCATAAATGTGTGAAATTCTATGATGGGCTTTCGAAGCAGCTTGTACATCAAGGTCATGTGCTAGATCTCTTTGCTTGTGCTCTTGATCAGGTAAAGTTTTCTCTATTTTCAACCGATCTTTTCTGGTATACAGCATTATGCTTGTTTATAAGCTGGCGAATGAATGCCTCTTTCCATCTAGAGAACTTTTCACTTATCAACTTTTTCCGAGCACAGAATATTTAGATGACAGTCTATCTTCTGAGTACATCCAGTTTAATCAAGAATTTGTGATAATTAAGTTTTTCAAAGTAGTTTATGCTGAAATTTTGCATGCATATTTAATCTTAAATTCACTAACTTACTAACATCCTTGGCCTTGTATCTTTTTATTCAATATGAGTGGCTACATTAAAAATTATTAACCATAATACGAATATACCAACTTCTCCAAATAGTAACAAGAATTACACGTTGCATGTAATCTAACTTACTCATTTCCATCGAAATCACTAATGTTATTATTAAGTAACCAATTGTTATTATTAAGTAACCAAGAGTTGGTCCAAGGAGATGGGGACACCAAACATTAAAAGAAAGGCAATGTATTCCACAAATAAACACAACAGAACAGTGTAAGAAATAACGGCTCTGAAACACTCCCTTTACTGCCAAAAATCTTTTCATCTTCTGCTGTTCTTCTGTCTCGACCCAATCTCAGGCCATCAACGGCGCTCACTAATCCTAACTAATCTTATATTTAGCCCATCAAGCCTTAATACACTATAACACATACACCCTTCTAAAGTACTCCCTCCGTCTCACAATGAGTTACCCATTTATAAAATAATAGTCCTAAACTGAAAGACCCTTTTCAATTTCCAATGCACTTTTTCCAATTCTACCCTCCAATGAATACTATTTTCATCATTTTCAATAATTTATAATGGGTACTTTAGTAAAAATATTATTCTCTCTCTTTCATTTTTTTCTTTATCTTAATCAGTATAAAATGGTCAACTGAGTCTGTCATTGTAACTAACTATTCATTCAATGAATCTCTAGTTTGATTTCTAATAATTATCAACAAAGTATATAAAAACTATCTCCTCATTTGTGCAACTCAAAAGGGAAGAATGACTCATTCCTATAACTGCATCATATTCATATTGGAGTCTTAAAATAGCAGACACCATTCAAGATAGAAAAAGGTATATACCAAAAAGAATGAACTTCGAGGTGTGTATACAAATGCCAAGAGAATTCCATTATGCAACATGTGAATCTAAAACTAAAAAAAGGGGTTGACTCCCAAAGACTCGGTGAGTTAGAAATTACATAAATTTGCATTTAAAATGACTTTTAAAATTTAAACCAAAAATATCATCCTTTAAAAACTCATTCATACTTATAAAAATATTTACAACATCAAGGATAACACTTTCCTATAAGATTCTTTGTATGAACCAACCGTTAGTCATATATGAAGTTTTACACACATCTACAATTTAAAATAATAATAATAATAATAATAATAATAATAATAATAATAATAATAATAATAATTAAAGCTATTTCTATCTCATATCATATCACCCTTCACTATATGAACATAGACCACATTATCTCGTCGTTGTGATGAAGGATATCCTGCTCCTCCCCCATTCTTTTTACAGGTTTTGTACTAAGGTATTATATTCTTTGGTAGTGTACACCGTTCCTCCCCTGCACTTTTTACAGGTTCTGTACTAGGTTATGTTACTCATAGGTGTGGTACACCATTCCTCCCCCACTTTTTAACAAGTTGTGTGCAAGGTATGTTACTCACAAGTAGTGTACCGTTCCTCTCCCGCTTTTTTACGCGGTTTTTCTAGGTCTTTTGTTATGGTTAACCATGAAACTACAAGCACTTGGCACGTAGACTGCATTATCTCTTCGTTGCAACAAATGGTATCCATTATATCACTCACAGTATCACTTCAAATTTTGAAAATCAAAGTACATCACATCAAATAAATAAAAATAAAATCAATCGCAACCACAGTTTCAAATATTACCTGCACAGAAATTATATGTTGAATGTAGAAAACTAACAATGTAGGTGTTGGCACATAAAAACAAAGTGAAATAAACATGCTTTTCTCAAAAGAAAAATATTTGAATAAAAAATTGCAACTCAGTTGGTAGGTGTTGGCACATAAAAACAAAGTAAAATAAACATGCTTTTCTCAAAAAAAAAAAAAAAAAAATCAAAATTGCAAGTAAATTTTCTACTTACAACTGAGAACAACTTTCAATAGGAGCCAACAGAGTAATTTTTTATAGGAGCCACCGAAGTAATTTCCATAATTCCCTTCTCCCTCAAAGACCACTGTACCATGCAAACTCTCCTCAGTGGCTAAAAACTGAGCTGGTTACATCCTTGTTCGTAGAAGAAAAAAGAAGGCACCACCCCCATTTGTTTAATTCCTCCAACATTTTGACCCATTTCTCCATGTCTCACTCCCTCTTTTTTCTCTTCATTATTCTTCTTTCTCTTCATTCTTCTTCTTTCTCCTCATTATTTTTATAAGGTGATTCATTTTAGAAGAAAAAGAAGGTTCGGCCTCCCATTTGTTCACAATGCCTTTTTTTCCCTTGTCTTATTGTTTACCTTAAGCAAGAATAACACATGTCTTAGAATTGTGGTTGGGCCTAATTCAACCATACAAAACCGGCTTTTAAGGTGAGAATTTCTCCCGCTTATAAACATAAGTTCGCGCCAATATATTATGAGATGTGGGACTCTTAACACACTTCGTCACACCCAACACTATTAGGTTTGGTGTGTGAATATAAATGGTAGGTGATCCAATAGCAGATGACCTAACGGATCTTGAACGAGGCTCTGATAGCATCTTTCATTTATGGTTGGGCCTAATTATACCTTACAAAATCGGCTTGTTAGATGAGGAATATGGTCCCACTTATAACATATGGTCAGGCCATATATTGTCTGATGTAGGATAGGCCATCTAATTGATGCTCTCAACTCAATAACAAAAGGGATTCCATATAGACGGCCTTTAAACCAGTTCACTAATTTTATAATTAGAAAGTGGTTACCGGTTAGCAAGCAGACAGTTTGAAATACCTGAGCATAATGGTTACAATTTCTTTTCCACGAATATTTTTATATTTGACTATGTTTTTTTCTCCACCTGTTTTCTTTGTTTTAATGTGATTCTTGATCTTCCTTGCTTGTAAACCTTTTCATCAATTAAAGGGATTGTTGATCTTCCTTACTTGTAACCTTTTCATCAATTAAAGGGATTCTTGATCTTCCTTGCTTGTAACCTTTTCATCAATTAAAGGGATTCTTGATCTTCCTTGCTTGTAATTTTATGGGAAAAACTGTTTCAATAATTTTTTATGAAGCTTATGTGTTGTTTTATATCTTTTGGTAATCCGAAATGACACATCCTACTATTAGTAACTTGATTGTCCAACTTATAGTTCATGGTGTCTGAAATCCTTGGCTAATTTTCAAGGAGATTAAAATAAAAAATGTGGAACATTTGTTAACTTTTCTACTTGATTTTGTTTGTATTGAAATTGTGTTATTTATGCAAAAGTTTTAGTTTTTAGGTGGTATGTATGTTAACTTTCAAGAGCCTCGTTAAAAGATGTTTAGAAATGTGGTTGGGCCTAACTCAACCTTACAAAACCGGCTGATAGAGTGAGGATTACCCCCACTTATAAACACATGCTCATGCCATATATTATCCGATGTGGGACTCTTAACACACCCTCTCACGCTCAGAACTAGACAATTGAAGCGTGAAAATAAATGGTGGGTGGCCTGATAGCGGAAACCATAGAAGGTGGCCCACTGGATCTTAAACCAGACTCTGATACCATGTTTAAAAATGTGGTTGGGCCTAATTCAACCCTACAAAACCGGCTGATAGAGTGAGGAGGCTGATAGAGTGAGGATTACCCCCACTTATAAACACATGCTCATGCCATATAATGTCCGATGTGGGACTCTTAACAGCTTCAAATGTCTGTAATGCCATTCTGGTGGTTGTTTTTGCTTTGTCTAGTGTTTTTTTAAAATATATTTGAAAATATAAAATCTCTGCTTTACTCTTTATCTTTCAGGTTGGTATTGCTGAGCTTAAAACTGCTGTTGAAAGGACTGGGGGCCTTGTTGTACTTACTGAAAGTTTTGGCCATCCAGTTTTCAAGGATTCACTGAAGCGTGTTTTCCAATCGGGTGATTGTGATCTGGGCCTAGCATCAAAGTAAGTCATCAAATATTTTAATATTTCTATATATGGATTATCTTGAATTTCTTGCTTGTGTAGTTAAGTGTTAGGTAACCCTACATCCATGCTCCCCTTTTGTTTACTGCTCAATATTCAGACTCTTCAGGCACTGTCCTTTGCTGTCCATGGCCTCTCCAGTGCCACACATCCATCTTAGTCAGATAATAATTTCATAAAATCTAACAGGTTATATCCATAAAAAAGTTTATAGCCAACTTTTTTGCTTAATAAATTTTATTTTATTGAAAAGACAAACCATTCTTGGTTTTATAGATTGTCGAACCAACGAACCAAGCAGTAAAGTTGTTTCTCCTAAACAGGACAGCCTCTCAAACTTTTCATGCTTCTTCACTACCAATTTCTCATTAGATTATCCAAACTGATTATAGTATACTTGCTTATGTTTCTTCACATCCATTTCAATTTGGAATTGGAAGCATCAACATCTGTCTTGTTCACCGACGCATCAAAATCTAGGTTGAATTCCCCAACTTCAATCTTATCAGTCATAGTTTTGTCATTGTCTAGGATTCCTAATTACTTCATTTATCAATGTTTCTTTGGTTTTTAGAGTCTGAATGTGATTGATTAGGGAGGAGATATTGAAAATTTTGTTGAAATTGGGGGAAGTGAAGACTTGATCAGAAGTTGTTGTGGTGAGAAAAAGTTAAAAGAGAAGAAATTAGTATAATTGAATTTGCAGTTTGATGAAAAAGATCAGTTTAATGGAAATGAGTAAAGAAAAGATGGAGGGCGCTGAAATTTGGGAGAAAGAAGAAAATCAGTTGAAATTTGGTTTTGTTTTTTGCTATGGGTCCAATAACCATTATATTGGATCTGGGCATCCAACAAATACAAGATCTAGGACGGTTGAAAAACTTATGTATATTTATCCGTATTTTTATAGCCGGATTTAGATATGGATATCCGATTTAACTGGTTAAAGTTAGCACTCCTAGCTGCCACTGCCTTAAAGATCTACAAGTAGATCATAACATCTCTTGTAACTCAACAATGCATATTCATCAACTTTACAAGAAAGTTTTCTCTCAAACTCTGAGAACTCTAGTGCCTTTCAATTACTTAAATTCTCCTTTCCATCCTTCATTTCACCTTTAACCTACCCTTGGAAATGAAAGTTGTAACTCTATTATCAGTTGATACGAACTGGTATTTTATTAGATGATGTAGAGAAGAATTCCCTGGATTGCATACTAGATTGCAAACTTTAAAGAGTTTGCATCTCCATATGCCTAACTAAAGACCCAAATCTTTCTCTCAAATGACTAAATATCTCCCCTCCCAACCTTCTTGTTATTTATATTCAGCATGGTCCATATATCTAACAATTCCCACCTGACTAATGGGGACAATCTACTGTATGCACAAATTTATTATTGTTAGATAATATACTCCTCATTCCTCATTTATATTGGTAAACAATACCAGTTACATTCGTGTACCTATGTGTAATTGTGTAAAATTGGAAAATAAGTTTAACTCTTGTGGAGGCTACAAGTTTTAGGTTTAAGGAGTGGAGAAAAGAGAGAAAGATGGCAAACTATAATTGGGACAAGATGATTTTGAAGTTGACCACATTTAATTTTTATACATTCTAAAGGTGCTCTAGAAGATGAAACCATTTTAACGGCATATACACCGGGCAACTAGTCGACTACCATTATAGTAGGGTAGTTTTCCTAATTACCGGAGGATTCTCTCTCCTGTTTAATAAGATAACAAACCAAAAAACAATCAAATAATAATGTCAACAATCACATTAGTTTTATGATACCATTTAGAATAATAATTTTGAAATTTAAGCAGTATCCCATAGTAAACACATCGGTAAATAGTCACTGGCAGATTAGGAGTACCCAAACCAAAGTTGCTGGAATAATACACGTAATTTTGTGGTTTCTGGATCCAGAAACACTATTTCTAGCTATGAATACACTAATGAAAGTTTGAGATTACATAGTATCTTCTGTCCAAATCTGAAAGGTTCCTCTACCCAGAAACAAAAGCATCCCTTGGGGCTTCTGGTTCCAGCCAGCAAACCAGAAATACATGTTTTCTAACTGAACATAATTAAATCAATAACCTGAGGGAGAAGCTGATTGTTACGTAAACTTATTTTATCTTCTTTGTGCAGTGGAATATTTGAAATAAACTGCTCTAAGGACATCAAAGTCCAAGGGATTATTGGACCTTGTGCTTCTCTTGAAAAGGTATTTCTAGAAGCTGTCTTATCTATTTCACATGTTAAATTCTCTATAGCTCCCCCTCCCCCAATAGAAACAATGTTTAGCTGCTTCTTTGTATATGCAGAAAGGCCCATTATGCTCAGATGCTGTTATTGGTCAAGGGGGTACCAGTGCATGGAAGATGTGCGGCCTTGACAAATCGACATCACTGTGTCTGTTTTTTGACATTGCGAGGAAGGAAACTCCTGACGCTACAATGCAATCCACAAGCAATCAGTTTTACTTCCAATTCTTGACTTAGTATGAAAGCTATCTTAGTGCACCTTTTAGTAACCAGTCTGTTGTGGTAATGTGGTTGAAATTTTTCTCTTTCTCACTCATCACAGATTTTTTGCTTCAGTTATCAGAATAATAGTGGACAGATGAGATTCCGGGTTACAACCCTTTCACGTAGATGGGTTGCTGGACCAGGAAGCATACAGGTAATCTTTCACCTAGCACCTTTGATTCATTTAATTTAATTATTTTGACATTCATTATTAATATTGCAAAGAAATTCATTTTGCGTATGTCATACTGTAAAAGCTATCATAAAAACGGTCTTGAGAATGATATACAGTACATTTTTAATTATATATAAGGAATTAAAATGCAAAAATAAGACTTTTCTTTGCCCACCATTCTATTTCTTCCTTTGCATCTGGATCAGGACAATTGATGAAGATATAATTTTAAGAGCCTGTTTTGGATTACTCTATACACAATTTTTCTTTAATTTCCTTTATTTTTTATTTTTAAAATTTTCTCATTTATTTACTGAATTGTTGTGTTTAGTTAATGACTAATGCTGGTTTTATCTCAATAAGCTTTTACAATTACTTAACGATAAAATGTTATTCAGTTGACTTGTGCTTGGAGATGTGCATTTGTTATAATGGGGGAACTGTGGGAACTTTATAGCTGGTTTTCTTGGGATGTTTGGAAAACCTGGAATCTCTGTATCTAAAACTTCATTGATTCCTGATAATCTGATTGTAGTGAAGGTTTTATTGGGGTCGTTATTCTAATTTCTTATTGACCGTTATGAATCTTATCTTTCGACTTTTCTCTAACATTGTACAGTAGAGCTTATGGTGATTTAATTCTTCATGATATTATTTATCAAGTAACTTTGACCACATCATTTAAGTCATTTTACGGAATTCATTATTGTTTTATATCAGTTATTTGTAAAATTTTGTAGGACTTGATTTCTGGATTTGACCAAGAAGCAGCTGCTATAGTCATGGCACGCCAAGTGTCATTCAAAATGGAAACGGAGGTGAGTGCTGGATATTTTCTGCACCTTTTGAAATTGTATTAGTATCATTCAAAATGGAAACAGAGGTGAGTGCTGGACATTTTCTGCACCATTTCTCTAACATGCTTTACTTAATTATTATGGATTCTAGTTCTGTAAATTGATTATTCCAGTGAAGCATGAGATTTTTCATAAGAAATGGGAGATATTATAGTGATGGGTTTTCCATTTTTTTATTCTATTCATGAAAAAGAATAAAGGAATACATTGAATCGAAACCCATTACACCATTGTATTATATTGTTGACAAGGACGATGACACAAGTATTCTTTGCCAGTTTATTTATGACATCACGTCCATAGTTGTGGGAGGGAACTGTGGACCTACTTTTCTCTTTCTCAGTGATTAGTTTGATATGGTTTTCTGTCTGCTTATGTCAAATGTCATTGTTTTGACACCCTGTGATGATGTAACTTCTGTATCAGGCTGAATTTGATCCTATCAGATGGTTGGATAAGGCATTGATAAATTTGTGTTCCCGGTTCGGAGATTTTCAAAAAGATACTCCATCTTCATTTAGTTTATCTCCCAGGTTGTCAATATTCCCACAATTTATGTTTCACTTAAGACGTTCTCAGTTTGTTCAGGTATGCATTTTGTGTTTTCAGATCTCGAATAATATTTGTCATTGATGATATTTCTTGCTGCTACATTTATGCTTCAACAGTGTTTACTTTTTTTGAAGTTATTTATATTATTGCAGGTCTTCAACAACAGCCCTGATGAGACTGCTTACTTTAGAATGATTCTAAATCGGGAAAATGTTACTAATTCTGTTGTCATGGTTCAGCCTTCATTAATTTCATATTCGTTTCATTCTGGTCCTGAACCTGCTCTTCTCGATGTCGCAGCCATTGCGGCTGACAGGGTTCTTCTTTTAGATGCATTTTTCACAGTTGTTATTTTTCATGGTTCAACCATTGCCCAATGGCGCAAGGCTGGATATCATAATGAGCCAGAGCATCAGGTATTCCTTGGACAGCTAATTGCTAATTTAATATCGTGTCTGCTAGTTAATTTTTATCAGAGTTTTTCTGTGGGAGAACAAGAGTATCCAGTTGACTGGGACAATATAGCAGTGCGAAAGTATATAAGGAGAGGGGAAACCGTTTTAATATTTTGGCAGTTTCATTGTTGGGACAAATTGTAGTAATTTATGGGCTTTACTTGATCATTATGACTCAAGATTTGGTTGGATAAGTTGCCTATGCTTAAGTTTATATTTCAAAATAGGGATGTGTTTGCAGCTTCTACAAGGTTTTACTAAATGTTACTGACCCTAGGCTGAAGCTGGGCACCAGATTTCAGTTTATTGGGCCTTGTATTAGTTTCTATGACTGATTTGTTTGCTTAGATTTGTTTGGGATTTGTGGGATGAATGCATCCTGGTAAGAATGATAGAATCAAAATCAAGAGAATAAAACATTAATGCATTCAATGTTAAGGTAAAATCAGTATCAGAGCATGTTTTTATGCTTGTGGGAAAACTTTCACAAAATTATGCAAATTTTGAACTTCTAAAGCACTGACATGTCTGAAAGCCCTTATAACTTAAAGCATTTCACTATTTGGGGGCATAATTAAGGTCTTAATTGGGACATACATGCCATAGCCATGGCCATCTGCTATTAACAACATTGCTAATGAGTAATGATCTTATCTTCACATTGGCAATTTAGTTAATTTGAGTCAAATATTTTGCAGGCATTTGCTCAGTTGCTACGAGCTCCTCATGATGATTCAGATTTAATAATGAAAGATAGATTTCCTGTGCCTCGACTGGTTGTTTGTGATCAGCATGGATCTCAGGTTACATTCATATACTTTGAACTCTTGTTTGATACTAGTATTTTTTTGTTTAAGGTGTATTTGACCATTTAACTATTTTGGCATGTGACATGTTTGGCATTCATGTACAATGTGCAGGCTCGATTTCTACTAGCCAAGTTAAATCCTTCTGCAACATATAACACTGAAGCTTCCCTCCCAGGAGGTGATATTATCTTTACGGATGATGTTAGCTTCGAGGTCTTCCTGGATCATTTACAGAGATTAGTTGTTCAATAGGATTAGTGTGTCCTATGACTTTTATGTAAAATTTTCCTCAGATTACTATTATTGTTTCCTATTTAATTAGTGCGAACTCTCGTAATTATATCTACTTTTTACTGTATCTAATTACTTGTTAATTTTTGTGGTGTTCAAAAGATGACAGTCCAAAAAAAAAGATGACAGTCCAAAAAAAAAAGATGACAGTCCAAATTACTATATCTAAACTCTTATACTATAGAAAATACGCCGAATTGAATTAAATCATATCAACATTATTATTTATTTGTTTCAATCATAATTTGGAAGACTGGATAAGTTTTATTTTGGCTTGTTAAGAAATGTGATAGGGTTTAACTCAATCTTACAAAATCGGTTGGTAAGGTGAGAATTGCCCTCCACTTATAAAGACACGTTCAAGTCATATATTGTTCGATGTGAGACTCTTAATACAATCTCTCATGCTTAGGATTAGACATTTGAAGCGTGTAATTAAATGGTGGGTGGTCCGATAGGAGAAATCATAGTAGGTGGTTCATTGGATTTTAAACGAGACTCTTGATACCATATTAAAAAATGTGGTTGGGTCTAATTCAACTCTACAAAATCGGTTGGATAGAGTGAAGATTTTTTCCACTTATAAACACATGTTTATGTCATATATTGTTCGATGTGAGATTCTTAAAATGCCTTAATGCATCTTTTGGTTCCTTAATTTAATTTCAATTTTTAGTTCAATCCCTTATGTAATAAACGTTAGGTTTAGTTTCCTTAATTGTAATTTTGCTAGTCAATATCATCCTTTGTTAAAATGTGTGTATTTCTTGTTAGTTTTTATTAAAGTGGCTAGGTGACATGGATTTAAGGTAAGACATTTTAAATAAAATATTTATGAATTTTAAACGTTTCATTTTAACCCAATTTGTTTCATTTTGACTTCACTTAAGTCGTGTCTGTGAGAAAACCCTAACGAAGCTAGCATTCATTCTCATCTTCGTTCGCGTAGTTATCATCACCCTTCGTCTTCGTTCGTCAAAGTATATTAATCAATATCCATTGTTAAGTTCGTTTGTTTCATACATTTTCGTTCATCTTTCTTTTTAATACTTCGTTCATCTTCAGTTTCGTTTAATACATTTTTGTTCTTCTTCATTTTAGGGTTTGTGGAATTTTTCTTACTGAGAGAAAGAGGAACAATGTCCATCATCTGTTTTAAAGTACGAATAATGCAAACTGTATTTATTTCCGCTTCGTTAATTGTATTTCTCATTTATGGTTTTTCATCTTCGTAAGATGTATTTCTCATGTAGTTTCTATATCTAGGTTATGGATAGTCGTTTTAAATGCATTGTTCATTATGGGGGTGAGTTTGCTGAGTTAATGAAATTAGGTTATAATGGCTTAGAGGAAACTTGGGATGTTGAGCCTGATTTTTGGAGTTACTTTGAAGTATTATGTGGGTTAAAGGATTTAGGTTATCCAACTATAGAAAGCCTTTGGTATTATGATCAAATGAAGTGTAATAACATAGTTGAAAATTATGTGTCTGATTGCTACAAAAACAAATGTATGAGACATGTTATGCACTTGTAATTTATCCAGTCAACGGGGAAACTCTGGGAGAAAAAAAGGCTATTTTGAATTACAACCACCATCAATCAAAAGGTAATCAGGAAGGCCAAAGAAGAAGAGGACTAGAGATGCATCAAAGAGTATAAGGAATGAGACTCAACTAAAGAGAGCTAACTTTGGCATCAAGTGCAGTAGATGCCACATGATGGAGCACAACAAAGCAACTTGCAAACTTTCGGCACCAAGTCAGATCACTCAACCTGAACCAAGTCAGCCTGATCCAAGTTGGCTTGAAGCATCTCAGCCTGAAGCAAAGCATCCTGCACCAACTCAGCCTAGAGCAAGTCAGCCTGAAGCAATTGCAACTTGATACAATTTCACCTTTTCATATTTATGTAACTTAGTGCCAATGAACACTTTAACTAGGCTTTTGTGTATTAATGTCAATAAACACTGACTTAGGCTTTTTTGTATTAGTGACAAAGAACACATGCCCTTTTGTATCAGCGTCAAAGAACACATGCTATTATAATGCCTTTTGTACCAGTGTAAAAAACGCGTGCTTTTATAATGCAAAATATTTTGTTAAAGAAATATTCACATCTTATAAATCATTAAATGTCCAGTTTTAGTTGAAGAATATAGGACAAAAACAAATGCAATTTGGTTTAAAATTGCTCACATCCCATGCATAATCATGAAGTGATTTTCATTAGAAAGGTATATATTTTTTCTTGTTGTGAATTAATGTCGTCAAGAACAAGCCAAAATATGAGAAAATGATTGAATTTCTTGAACAAACACAAGAAACCCTATTAGGTTTTACAAAAGATAGAGAAGAAGGAAGAATAATAATAATAATTGGTTAAAATTGTTTTTATATTCACTTACTCAATAAGAATTCAAAGATTAGAAGTGCATACCAACAATTAACATCTCTCAACAACCTGAGAGAATTAGTCTATTTATAGACTGCTAAGTTAACTTAGGCTACAAGTTAACTTAACAATTGAACTTACAAGCAAGACCCAATTCGACATGTTAACTTAAACACAAAGCTAACATATTTTGAAAAAATGCTTGAATAAATTTCGAATACAACATGCACAATTCCTGTCAAACCATGAAACTACCATTATCGACACTAGAGTTCGATCCAAAATACCACACTTCTCAAAACAACTAGTATTTTTTTATCGTTTAATTTTTTCATGATGAATGGTATTAAATTACATTAGAGTAATATGAACATGATTTATGGCTTTGTTATTTTTCATTAAATATGTCAATCTTGAAGTTGCTCTACCTCCTAAAATTTATTCGCTTATGTTTTTTTATTTGTCAATTTAAGTTTTTGGTTTATTTATTGTAATTGAGTTTTCTCACATAGTTACGTATTCTAGGGTTGAGTGCTTAATCGTTTTTACATATGCATAAATCGAACTATTTGATTAAGGTCGATGCAATATGTTTTTAGTAAAATAGTTTAAGGTTTGGATTAAGAAAACGATATGAGAATAGTTTAAGTCATGTAAAGTCTCGATTTAAAATATCACTTCATTTTTGTCAAAATTTGAAAACATTGAAGTGTATTTTGAATCACAAGAATGACTGACTTAAATCGACCTAATTGTGAGAATTCAAGATTTTGCTTATGTAAGTCTGATTTGAATCACAGGATTTCATTACTCGAACGAAACATGGTTCTAGAGAATAAAATTTTACTTTTGTGAATTTGATTAAAATCACAGTAAAGCATGACTTGAATAAGAGAGGTTTGATTCTAACCATGAAGATGTGTGATTTGAATCAAAGTCTAGCAGCAAAATTTAGATTTTGGTTATGTAATCCTAATTTGAATCACATGACTTGAATCATAAAAGCGTTGATTCAAATCACATATCTGGTTGACTCAAATCACATGACTCAAATCACAATAGGGTTCATTCGAATTATGGAATCAAATTATTTATTCTTATATCTCAATTCAAATAATTCAATCTTCTTATTCGACTCCTACTATTTGTTTTTGACTAAAATAAAGTGGGTATTTTATTTTATTTTTGTGTCTCATCTCCAACACATATATAACTTTTTTCTCCAAATACATCTTATGATATCTCTATGATTTAATACTCATAACACACATTTCTCTCAAAAGTTCAAAAAGGGTTTTGAATTTTGTTTTGAGTTATGCAATCGAATTCTCTCTTCATCTTCAACATCTTGTATCTTCCATTGTTGTTTGGATTAATTTCTCATCTTAGGGTGTGAGACCTGTGTGAGGAGGATATTTTTTATGATTAACATTGTGTGAAGATTTTTGATGATCTTAGAGGAATGAAATCTTTGTGATGTGTTGTAGCTGTGATTGACAATCCACGAAAAAATAGGGAGGTTCTTCTCTCCAAGATTACTCCAGTAGAGCTGTGTGGAAACTGCTACAAACAAAGTTAAAGTTTTTATCATTTCTAGAAAGTTCAAGACTCAACAAACCAGTAACACTGAGTAAAGGTCGTTGCAAAACGGAAGCTTGGAGCAACATTCTTAAAGATGGAAAATTGAAGTTGAAGTCAAGTAAATATCATGTAGGAATTTAGTGTCTGAAGCTATGTATAGTAAAAGAGGATTGAGATTGAAGATCTTTATTTTTAGCATTATCTAGAATTATGTTTATACTATAAGAATCTGTGTAATATTGTCAAAATCATAATGGAAAAACAACAAATTTCCAATGGAAAACTATTAGAGAATGGAGTAGGCATAAACAAGGATGAATTTTGAAACCATTAAGTGTACTCTCTCTCTCTCTCTCTCTCTCTCTCACACACACACACACACACACACACACACACACACACACACACACACACACACACACACTCACACACACACACACACACACACACACATATATTTTACATTTTATTTAGGATTGCATGTTTAGATTTAATTTTCTTAAAGTTGTGTGATATTAGGTTTATCATATTGATATTGATTTCTTAAATAAGTTTTAGCTTTTCTTAAATAGAGATTCTAAAACCTAATAAGTTTTAGTTTTAAGTTTAAGGTTTATTATAAATATAACTGCAACTAACATCGAGAATTTCTTCAAATGGAGTATCATGGAAGTGTATGAGATCCCATAATTCATTATTACTAATAATGGAACACAATTCATCGAATAAAAGAATCAAACATTACTTTACATTGGTAGAGAACCCTCAAACGAACAAGTAAGCAGAGGTCGACAACCAGGTTCTAATGAGAGGAATGTAGAGAATACTTTTGGGCTCTAAGATGAATAAGGTTGAAGAACTCTCACACATACTCAAGGGATATCAAACTACACTTTATTCAATAATTGTTTAAACTCCATTCAAGCTTACTTACAAAACCGAAGCTAACATCTTGGTTAAAATAGGGGAACTCAGTTGGAGAACAACTCACTCCTTACCAGAGGAAGACAACATGCAAACCATCAGGAAGAGCTAGATTATATAGAATAACAAAAGATGTTTTGCGCCCCTAAAAAATTCCGCCATGAAGCAAGTTGAAGCAATTAAGTACAATGTTAAAATTAGACCTCAGAGTTTCCAACCCAACAATCTTGTGCTGAGAAGGGTTGACGTTGAAGGGGAAAACAATTGAGAAGATAAGTTGGCTCTCAATTATGAAGGGTTATATTGAATATAGGTCAGCATAGGAAACATGCAGACTCTCGAGACTATACCCAAATAACTCCTCCCCAGAAACTGAAAATTGCCAAGCTATAATGATACTTCAGATAAGTCATACCTAATCTAAATAACTGTATGAAAATCATAACTGTAAGAAATGTAACTCCATTAAAATGAATAATAAAATGAATAATAAAATGAATTTTCACTATTTTGTCAACGTGAGTTTATTTTTCAAGGTAAAGAGAAGCACAACAGTACACTTACATATCTAAGATTGAAAATTTGAAATTAATACAGAAAATACCGCACCAGGCACACCCCATTGTTAATAGCTAGCCACTCTAGAGCACATGCGGTGAAGCCCAGAATGTGTCGGCTTCAAATTGGGTTTTTACTTGGGGACAGGGAAGGGGATGATACCCTTGGCTAAGTGTGATTCCCAAATACGTCAAGATAATGACGAAATAGAATTATTAAAGATGCAAAGTGATAAAAAAAAATCATTAAAGATGCACAATGATGAAGTAGAATCATTCAAGAAGGCAAATGATTAAAAAAATTACACGCACAAGGTTAGTAAGTGAATTTATTCATACACACAAAGAGAGATAGATAACATTCATGAAAAATTACAACAGGTTAAGGCAAACGCTATAACTGGAAACAAGAGAAAAAAATTTGATTAAACAAAAAATAAATTCAATCTTAGAAAGCGATTAACTTCATTCCCATAAGTTCTTTCTCTGCGACAATCTTCTCTTGAGGAATCTTCACTTCCAGACAAAACAACTCGACCTAAATCAGAGAATTATCAAAGGAGGTCCGCATGACTTAAGTTGCTAAGCTAACACAGTCTTCGAGCTTCTTTTGGATGTCCTTCAAGCGTTTTTAATAAGCTTTCACCTCCTTGGAACATGCTTTCTTCTCCTTTTCCAAGGTGACCTCCAACTTTGTCACCGTCATCGTTGAAGTATTGAGAGAGTCTCAGACTAGCAAGGACAAATTGTTGCATGAAGTAGCTGGGAGATGTGCTTTGATTTCCCCATGCCCACCATCAAAGCAACGCGTTTATCTCATGTCCAAAGTTAGTCCAACAATATCCTTTATTTCGTGTCGCACACACTAGGAGGGATTTTAACCATTTTCCATATCAAGCATGACTATGCCCCACACCATGGTACACTTTCATTCGTTCTTACAAGTTAACCTCTTCGAACTCACTCATTTGAGTGTTGAAGTGACAATCTTGCATGTACACTCCTCCTCCGATTACCAAAGACTCTTACTATTGTACCAAAGAGCTTTCACGGCGAGCTTCATCGGTATATATAATCAATTTCATGTTTCACATCACAATAATATATACACATACAATCAATATATACTCCCTCTGTCTCATAATAAGTATATTATTTGAGTTATGCGCGATATTTAAGAAAAAGATTAGTTACGTTGATTTTAATGATATAATTAGTATTATTTACAAAAAAAACTCTCTTATTAACTATAGTTAGTGGAGTAGCTGAATAGAGTGAAAGTTAATAAGAGTATAGTAGTAAGAAAAAAAATGTTGATATTGTAAATAAACATTTATATTGAGTCAAAGAAAAATGCAAATAAGATCCTTTTATGAGACAAATAGAATGAGTTGTTTAATAATACTGATAAATAAGGAAATACTAACAATCTTACCGGAGTACTCTTTAAGGACTTAAAACTGTAAATTTATTTGAAAATGTGTTTATTCAATATATTATAAATTGAAATAATTGATTTTAAAAAAAAAATTAAAAATTTTTTATCAACAAAAGTTTTTTTTATAAAAATTTTAAAAAGTATTCTTAAGACACTCATTAACACACTACTAATAAATAATATTAAAATAAATATATTCATGTCGTTTAATAAGTGATCCACTAGATCAACTAATTAAATATTGACTTAATATTCCAACTCGATCGATGGTTGATACGAATTTTAAAACATTGATTAATTTTTATTTTAATACCAAAAGGATCATTTAAACAAAACTTTTTATTCTAGTGTTAAGATGAAAATTAGTCAATTAATACAACTCGAATATGCAATTAATGACATATAGTATGTGAATATGTGATAAGATTTTAAAGATTACCAAAGCTATGATTGGATATTATAAAATAAATAGAATGATATGAGTGGAGTGGAGTGAGGCAGAGCGGAATGAAAGGTAGGAGAAAGAATATTTCATTTCATTATTTAAGGTAAGTTGTTCATTCCGTCCAAATTAAAAAAGAAGAAATATGATGGTAAGTGACGAAATGAAATATAATTCATTCTACTTCATTCTACTCCGCTCTATCGAATTTTAAATGATCCAAACAATAGAATATTATTTCGTTCCATCTCATTCTCCTATGTTTTGTCCGATTTCATCAATCTAAACAAAACCCAAATAAATTTGTTTTATTTACTTTTTGTTGCTTTTATATTTTGTTTTTTTAATGAATTTCTAGATTAACCAGCCGTCTAAATGGATAAAATTGTATAAGGAGATGGAAATGGTTTCTTTCAACTTACCTAGAAGTTCTGAATTTAAACCAACCCTAAACATACAGCAGGGTTAAATTTTTAACAGAAAACGTTCAACTTCTAAATAAAAAAGAAAAAAAAATTATTTTAAATTTATCCTTATCTCTTTTATACTCTATTCATAGTTTTTAATTCTACATCATCAAATAATTATTTTTAGTCTCGAGTTATCTCTAGTACATATTCAAATATTCAAATATTAACGGCAACCCTTCCTAGTATAAAAAATGATTATAGATGGTCAATGATATCATTTTTTAAACTTATTTTTTTTTAAACAAAATCTTGTTCATAGATTATGTGGTTACTAAATATCTTGTATATTTAAATTACTTCTTCTACGAATGTTTTCTTAATTTTAAATATGTAATTAATTACATTCCAGTTGATGATTAACAATATTCTTTTTACTAAGAATATAACAAGATAAATTTAATAATCATGTATGAACTTAATTAACCAATCATTTCCAATTCATTAATATGTATTTTTCTTAAAACTAATTTTGTTAAGAAAATATAATAAGTTAAATAATGAAATGAATTGTCGTAGATATTGCTTCATTTTATATGAAATCTTGATTTTGAACACGAATTATCACGTTTTTCTATTTCTACAAGTATTTGTTTAAATATGTGTTGGCCAATGACAAAAACATAAATAAAAAATAAATTAACCATAGATTTTGTCTACTTTAACCATTTAATGAATAAATGAACGATATTATTTGACCAAAAATAAGTATAAAAATAATAATCCATTAAACTATCAATAATACATGCATTCCCTCCGTTTTTTTATTAAAAATAAATTTTAACATTTTAGATTAATAAAATAATTGATGTATCTAATTCATATATAATTTAAATATATAATTTATTTAATAAATTAAAAATATATATTGATAAAAAAATGGATAAAGTATGTATTATTTTTTATATCTCATTAAAAAAATCATATTTGTATATTTTTTATTTTTAAAAATTTTGCCATGTGAAACATCAAGCCCTTATAGCTCAGTGGTAGAGCGTCAGTTTTGTAAACTGAAGGTCCGTAGTTCAATCCTGCGTGAGGGCAATTTTGTATTTATCAAATAAATTTTCATTCCTAATATATTTTTATTTGTTGAATTTCCAACAATGTAACAACTACTAATCCTGGACAAAATATAAATTACACATATTGATTATTTGCTAGCTATTTTTTATTTTATCTATTTATTACTATGAATATTTTTTGTGGGAATTTTGGCGTGAAGTATTGGTGGAAGAAATTATATGATTTTTATTTGTAGAAGACTTATTAAAGACAATTTTTTAATGTGATTTTATTTATTTTTTAAAATAAAAATATGATAAAATAGTATAAATTATACTTATATGATATTTAATTATACTTATCATATATTTAATTAAATAAAAATATGATAAAATAGTATAAATTTTTATTTGTAGAAGAAATTATATGATATTTAATTATACTTATCATATATTTATTAAAAAAATTATAAATTACATCTAATAAATTATATCTAAATTTTTTGTTGGGGTGTGATGGACCAGAAAGTCTTATTACCAACCTACACATTTCATCAGAAAATATTATTTTGTCCATTTTTGTTGAAGAATGTTGGACAAATACAATTGAAATTTGACTTAAACATTCTTCTATCTCAGAACATAATTCTAAGTTATTTTTAATATATTAAAAAATGTACTATAGAAACATCATATAGTTTTTCTTTATTAATCTAAACACAAAGTTATGTTAATTTCAATAATAAAATAAATGTTATTTAATAAAATAATTTTATTAAAAATATGTAGTAAAATAATTATATAATTTAAAATGTAATAAATAAGAAAATATAATAAATAAGAGTAAATAAAAAAATATAAAATAAATGAGAGATACTAAAACTATAGCTTGAAAGAGTGATATATGACCACCTTGTCTTGTCTCAGTCAGTTGATGAGAACTGATTTGAAACTGTCAGTATACACCATTATTTAATGTCGCCATCTCCTTCAAAAATCAATCTTTCCCATCACATCCTTTTCTTACATATATAACTTTTTTTATTGAAAATAAACGTTGTATTCTATCAAGTTAAACATTAATAACATTATACAGAAATAAAAAATAAATTGATAATAAAATACATCATTTTTTTAAATGATAAAATCAATCTTTTTTAGAAATTATATTTATAGATTTAAGGGAGGTGATATTGTTGTTATTCACAAATTATTAACCACTATCTAAAAAATATTCATTTAAAAATGAACTATTATCTTAATTTTCAAAACAATGTTTTTATTTTTTCTTTATAATTAATGGTATTTGTATTATTTTCAATTCAATATTTTCTTATTTAGATTTATGATAATTGTGTATAAATAAATATTAGATAAGAGGTAAGTATATAAAAAATATCAAATTTATTTATAAATATATTTTGAATCATTCTAACTTACACCTAAAAGATTGGATTAAAGAGCTCCTTTAAATAGTGGAGTATCATAAAGATTTTAAATGGCAGAAAAAGAAGATCTTCGAAACGGTTGCGACCCAAAACATTTATAAAATCTGAAAAGTAAATAAAACACAAATATAGGGAAAAAATTATAAATGTTATTGTTTATAGAGGGTGGAGTTCTCATCTGCAAGATCACCTAATTAAATTGATGATGACTTAGTTTGTTGTTTTTACTATCTTTTTAATTAGATTGTTATCGCCTCGCACATCTTTATTTTTTTATCAAATGAAATTCATTTATTTAAAAAATAAATAAATAAAATAGCGATATGACAGTTAAATAATTAATATCTATTCAATTAAATTTAAAAAGTAAGCCTAAAGAAAAAATTTAAACATTGAAAAAGTGAAAATACAATTTCCAAAACAAAACTTATATAAAAATCGATTTAAATAAAATAGTATCGTTTTACCTTCTTAACTTGTACAATTGTACAAAAGGCTACTATTATTTTTCATATTTTTTAATCGCGCGAAATGGTAAATAATAATGAGTTTTTTTGTATGTATACCAACACTTTTTTTGTATTGCGGAAAGTTTTTCACATATATGCCACATTTCGAAATACAGAATATCAATATGTTACTATTTAAAAGAAAATGTTGAAAATGTCACCATTTTAGTTTGGATTCGTCCTTTCAATAGACGATCCATTGAAGAGAAAAAAACAGTGTTGGGGTTAGGCCAATGGATGGTCGACCCAATGCTATATCTTTTTTTTATATTATTTTAAAAATATATATATAATATTTATTATTATTTTATATATTAAAAATTATTATATGATTTAAAATATTAATAAATAAATAATTTAATTAATTTTATAATATTATTAAATATTTTTCACAATATCTAATTAATTATTTAACTAATTAAATTAATTTGCTTATTAAATAAAATCATAAATAAAGACAATTTTATTAATATTGAGGAGTGAAAAAGATACATCATTTTTGTCTACGTAAATGACCGTCACTTCCACACATTTTACTCGTTTCACGATGCCTAACTCTTTGGGTTGTCGTCTTGGAGGTGATGGGGTAAAGTCAGAAATCAACTCTTCATTTCAGGTTAATGTGATGTATCGACCATGTCCATATCAGTAACAGAAAAACCTGGTCATTCCATGAGTTGATCATCATTTAGGAGATACTTGGGGACTGGATGGGATGGTTGATGAAGGTGGTTGGAGGGCTTTGTTGGATGAGAGAGTAATAAACATCGTCAGTGCGGCCGGTTGAAGTCGGTTGAGACAGTAAAGGGTTAAATGTTTGGTGTTGTGATTGGGGGTAAGAGAAATCAAAATTAGGTTGAGGAATTTGAGTGAATTGAAAAGATGGTCGAAATGTGGTTTGTTCCTGGTATTCTTGGCGGTAGTAGAAGTTTTGTTGTGGGATTAGGGTGTATGGTGTTGGTTGTTGAGAAAAGGTGGCAAAGAATGTGGTATGAGTGCGTTGATATGTTGGTTGGAGTTGTGTGGGTTGGGGTTGTGTGGGTTGGGGGTGTTGGTATGTGGGTTGAGAGAATGAAGATGTCTGGGTTTCAAATTGCGTAGGGTTCACCTGAGGCATTTCTTGAGGCATGGACGACGAGGATCTTTGTTGTGATGAAGACGATGCATATTGACGGGGGTCTTTTAGGAACTGACCTTGAGAAGCATGCATAAATGGAATGGATAAAAACCATTGCATATATGCAGTACTATGAACATAGTTACCGTTAACCATGTTACCTCGTAGGGTCAATTTTTTTCTTCTGTTTTTCCACTCGTTATTCTCTTCTCTATTTATATTGCGCCAATGATCTCCCTATGTATTGGCCATTTTAGTTTCATGTTGTTCACGTAGACATCTAGGCTGAGAAGGGATATCTTGTTGAAATCCAAACTGCAATTTTGCCCTATCAGCTTGATGCATTTCAACAATATGAAAACTGATAATTGAAGTTATAGCGCTCCAAATCTGAATATCTGCAAGGACACATTCTGGGTAGCTTGGGTAGGGCCTCCAAATAAATTGTTACAGAAAATATAATAGTTAGAGTTTAAATACAGATGTTAGCATATATTTAGAGAATGTAGCGGTAACAAACTTACATCGTTAGCCCTCAATCTATCTAGTGCAAATCTAAATCATCGGACATAGTGTCGAGGATTATTTTGGTAAGCCATGCCTCTTTGAACAAATCTTGCAATGTTAAAAGAAAGAAATATAATATAGGGATGTAAAAAAAAAAAGAAACGAAAAGAAAATGTAAATAATTTTTACCTTGTTGCATAAGGATGGTGTGAATCGACGAAACTCTCTGGAGCTATTAGTGGTATATGCCAATATGTCCAAACACTTAGTAGTAGAACGCACCCACTAACACTTTTGACCCCTACCATACATGCTTTACACATATGCCTATATAATGTAGCTAAACAAGCAGAACCCCAACTATATCTATTGCATTTATCTAAATTTCCTACTAGGGGTATCCAAGAAGAATGTAAATAGTTATGGCTCTTGCCTGACATTAATATTTTAGCTATGAGCGGATGGTGTTGGGTTTTGCAGTAATTGTGCTAATACAGTTTGTAGCCAAACAATTTTAACACAAGCTTTATGTTTATCGGATGTTGAAGGTTCGATACCTAAATTTTCCATATATACATCACTACCTACCTGAGTAGGATCATTCACAACCTTACCATTCACACGAAGACCTAATAACATACTTACATCCTCCAAAGTGATGGTACATTCACCTGTTGAAAGATGGAAAACATGTGTTTCTGGTCTCCACCTCTCCAACATAGCAAGTACGAGCTTTGAATCAACTTTGATTGAGGTTATTTCTGCAACTTTTGCGAAACCTGCTCGTTCCAAATACGATTTGATTGTGTTACTTGGTGCATCGATAGCACGAGAATGTAGTCTAAATCTGTCGTTGTCGGACTGTTTCAAATATTGAAAAATAAATACAAACTTGATGATGTAATATTAAACACAAGCGTGAAGAAAAAAAACTTACATATGCGACAACATTGATCGGTGTTCCCCGATAGTTTTCTCCCATCCATAACATTGCCATTTAGAAGTATTGATTTAGATTGTTATTTTTTTCAATGCATATGAATAAAAGCTTGTTGTTATTTATAAGAAAAAGATATGCACCCTAATACTACATGAGACATGCAATTATCCGTTGGAAAACTACATGCCTAATACTACACTACACCCTACTATGATTCCTCTGCACCCTAATACCTAACTGCACCCTACTATGATTCCTCTGAACCATAGTTCTACCATCTGCAACCTAACTCTACTATCTGCACCCTATGCCATGCAATGACACATGGTCAGCATGCAATGACACGTCCTTTAATGGTTCGCCATTTGGATGGCCGAACCTATGCACATGCTTCAATGGTTCGCCCTTTGGGTGGCCGAACCTATGCACATGCTTCATGGGCTCGTCCTTTGGATGAACGACCCTACACATGGTCAACATGCAGCCATCCTTTGGATGGACGACCCTACACGTGGTCAGCATGCACAAATGGACTATATATTTTGCATGCAAGTGTTGTAGACTCACATCCAACTCCCACATTGTCTATATCAAAGCACCGTGATGGCAGATAGAAATATAATGGTTACCATGCACTATAATGGTTTCATGTTCACTGATCAAAATACCGGTTTCTCATTCAACGGAACAAATATGGTGATGTTCAAACTTCATCGAAGTTCTGATATTCTTCATCTAAAAGAAAGAATCGAAAAAAAAATGCATCGTTCAGTTCAGGATATTACTTACCGTCAACCATTACCTAATGGGGTAGATGGTGGTGTCTTCTACGTAATGATGCAGATAGATGCAAACAACGCAATCAAATCAATGTTTCAATGTCATTACACAATGCCTCATTTGAAGACGATTGAGTTATATGTTCGCTTTAATGACGAAGCATATCCAACACAATCATCATATTCGCATCAATACGGAGTGAGCCAAACAACTGATGAAGAAATAACGCAAAATAATGAACCTTTCATCCGGGACGAGGAGGTTGGTGAATACAGTGACGATGAACTCCATGATGTTCGCCTTGAAGATCTATTTGGTGATGGAGATGAAGAGGATGTGTTCCCCGTGCATTCACAGGTAATAAATGCTCAACCCATAAATCTGTACAATCCACCAGTGCATATGTCAAACATATGTATGGAGTCTTCTCAATCCATCTATATTTTTGAAAACGACAAAACAAACCATATTGGTGGAAACTTGGAAGTAGGTTTGGTGTTTGAAAATAAGGAAGTGTGTGTTATTTTTTTTTACAACATTGGCATATTAGTACAACCTTGACTATGCATTATATAAATTTGATTCAGCAAGGTATATAATAAAATGTAAGAACCCACAATGCATCTTCACATGTAGAGCTGCATTGCGTAAAAAAAACACATTATGGGAGATCGCTACTATAAGCGGATCACACACTTGCACAACAACTTCTATGTCACAGGATCATAGAAAATTAGATTATAAAATTATTAGCCACAACGTCAGAGAACTTGTTAACATCGACGCTTCACTAAAAGTCAAAGTGATACAAGCCCATATTGCTGAAAAATACGGTTATAGAATCTCATATCGGAAATCTTGGATTGCAAAGATTAAAGTTGTAGAATCACTTTATGGGAATTGGGAGACGTCTTACAATAACTTACCACAATGGTTGTTGGTGATGAAGACATATCTTCTTGGAACTGTTATACAGTTGGAAACATTGCTGATTATTACAGAGGACGGATCCCAATTGGATGACAAACGAAAATTTCATCGACTTTTTTGGGCATTTGAACCGTGTATCTTTGGTTTTACTTACTGTAAACCGATTGTGCAAATTGAAGAAACCTGGTTGTACGACAAGTACAAAGGGACATTGTTGATGGTTGTGGCACAAGATGGAAATGGTAACATTTTCCGATAGCATTCGCATTGGTTGAAGGTGAGACAAAGGATGGTTGGAGTTTCTTTCTCAAGAATTTGAGAATGAACGTGACCCCCCAGACCAATCTTTGTCTAATATCCGACCGACATCCATCAATCAAGAGTGCTTACGATGATCCTGAAAATGGGTGGCAGTTTCCTCCATCTTCACATGTTTACTGTACCAGACACATTGCGCAAAACTTCATGCGTGAGTTCAGAGACAAAGAACTACGGAAAACAGTTGTCAACATGTGTATGTCTACATCTTCACGAGATGATGTTTCAATTTTTATTTATTGACATATTGATTTTCATATGTTTTACTGAACATTTTCTTTAAAAATTTTCATCTACAGGATATGCACTAACAGAGGCAACATTTAACTATTAAAGGGGCGAAATACGAAGAACAAATAGAGCAACTTTGGAGTGGATAGACAATATTCCCAGAGAGAAGTGGTTGAGGGCGTTCGACGGAGGACAACAGTGGGGACACATGACAACAAATTTGGCTGAAGCTATGAACTCGGTACTTAAGGCTACCCGAAACCTCCTATTACAACATTGGTCAAGTCAACGTTCTATCGTCTGGGATCACTGTTTGGAAAACGAGGACACTATTGGACAAAACTGTTGGCATCCGGTCAAACTTTTACGAAAAACTGTAACAAGGGAATGACCGACGAAGTGAGTAAATCTAGCAGCCATAATGTCATTCAATTTGATCGCGATATATTTTGTTTTATGGTTGCCGAAAGCATTAATCAACGCGATGGCCGACCATTAGGTACTTTTAGCGTTGATCTCAGGAGAGGGTGGTGCGGTTGTGGGAGGTTTCAGGCATTTCATTTACCTTACTCCCATGTAATCGCAGCATGACCCAATATACGACAGGACCATAAGATACACATACCAAATGTTTTCAAGGTTCTGAGTGTATTCAAAGTCTACAGCGAAAACTTCCTTGGACTTTCACACCAGCAAAATTGGCCAACATATGAAGGATTCACTATTTGTCATGACAAGACAATGCGAAGGAATAAGAAAGGGCGTCCAAATAGTACAAGAATTAGAACCGAAATGGACGATCCTGAGAAAGAAAAGAGAAGATGTGGAATATGTCGAGAAATTGGTCATACGCGTAGAAAATATCCGAATGTGGCAGATCCATCAAATCGACCCGTCTAAATTATTTTATTTGTTTTTCAAATTATTTTCCAAAATATTTCTTAAATTGTAATGTCTAATGTATAAATTTTAATATTTTAAATTATGTAGTGACTTTTTAATATTTAAATGATAATGTCTATTATTTTATATAAAATTTAATATTTAAAATAAATTTAATATATAAAATAATAATAAATATTATATATTTCTTTTTAAAATAATAAAATATTATAAAATTAATTAAATTATTTATTTATTAATATTTTAAATTATATAACAATTTTTAATATTTAAAAAACAATTTAATATATAAAATAATAATAAATATCATATATTTCTTTTTAAATTAATAATAATAATAAAAAAATATAGCATTGGATTGATCATTCATTGGCCGAACCCGCATTGTTTTTTTTTTTTTTTTCAATGAGTCGTCCATTGGAAATACGAATCCAAAACATTTTTTTTAGTAGTGGCATATTGGTACTTTGTTCCTATATGTGAAAAACTCTATTTGTGGAAGTTACTATTACTAACTACTCCCATTCTCAACCTTTCTTCTCCAAAAAGCTCAGTCTTTTCGGTGCTCCGTGCCCTTACAGGTAAACCAATCAACACACTTTTTTGTTCATCAACGTTTCACTCTGTAACGTAATGCATGTTTACTTCATTGACTGAAGATTAATGGCTTCACCTAAAGAACACATTGAAGAGATACGGAGAACAAAGTTTTCTATTGGCGGGAAACCTAATCCTTTGACTCAAGATCTTCATCATGCTGTGAAGAATCTCTCGGCTGAACTTTATGCTAAAGATGTTCATTTCCTCATGGAACTCATTCAAGTACATTTACCCTTTCATCTTTTCAACTTCACTTTTTTGCTTTCTCATAATCATGCATAATAATAATAGAATAATGTGTTTTTAGTCTCATTGTCTTTATATTCATGACCGTAAATCTTTTGTCAACTTCATCAGAATGCTGAAGACAACCATTATATTGACGGAGAGACTCCAACCCTAGAGTTTGTCATAACTTCTGATGACATTACTGCTACTGGTGCACCAGCCACATTACTTATTTTCAATAATGAAAAGGGTTTTTCTCCAAAAAACATCGAGTCCATCTGCAGTGTTGGACGATCAACAAAGAAAGATAATAGGAGCAGTGGTTACATTGGAGAGAAAGGTACATTATCATATTTAAATATATTTTTAGAGTAGTAGTGTAGTTTTGACTCGAGAAGTACTTGTGATAAGTTGAATGAGATGATGCAAATTTGACATAATCTCTCCTATGGTTGAATTTCAGGTATTGGTTTCAAGAGCGTGTTTCTTGTTACTGCTCAGCCTTACATTTTTAGCAACGGATATCAGATAAGGTTCAATGAGAGGCCTTGTTCAAATTGCAGAATTGGATATGTAGTTCCGGAATGGGTTGAAGATAAGCCAACCCTTGTGGACATAAAGAAGATATATGGTGCTGGTAAAGATTCCCTTCCAAATACAACAATTATCTTGCCTTTGAAGCCGGATAAAGTCAAACCTGTTAAAATGCAGCTCTCAAGCATTCACCCGGAAGTTTTATTGTTCCTTTCAAAAATCAGACACCTTTCTGTCAGAGATAATGATAATGTCTCTAAACAGAAAACCAAAACTTCCGTATCTATTTCAAGCGAGATTAACTTTGTGACAAGGAAAAACATGAATGCCGAGTCTTACACAGTGCATCTATCTGCTGGAAAAAATAGTAATGACGAAAAGGAATGCAGTTATTACATGTGGAAGCAAAAGTTTCCTGTCAAGTTGAAAAATGTGATGGAAAGGAGAAGGGGTGTGGAAGAGTGTGTTGTGACACTGGCCTTCCCGCATCAGGAGAGGCTTCACAAGGATAAGAGCTTACCAGGGGTTTATGCATTTCTTCCTACAGAGATGGTCACTTATTTTCCTTTCATAATTCAAGCTGATTTTGTTCTTGCCTCGTCAAGGGAGACAATTCTCTTTGATGATAAATGGAATCAAGGGATACTTGAGTATGTTCCATCAGCTTTTGTTAATGCATTCAAAACATTTATCACTGGTTCAGATGAAGTTCCAATCTTCAGCTTGCCTCATATGTTCAGGTTCCTTCCAATTTGTACTTCTCCTTTTGAAAACTTCAATCAGGTGAGGCATAAAATCAAAGCAAAATTGGATGAAGAAAATATCTTACCTATTGAGACATTCACAAACCAGAAGCACTTCTATAAGCCTCGTGAAGTTAGGAGGCTACTACCTAGCTTTTGGAATATTTTGACAAAGGCTCAGAAGGAGGGAGTGTACTTGCTTGACCTGTCTTCTCATGATGGGATGAAAATATTGAGTTCTTCATTTGATAAAAGCGAGTATGATCGCGTACTCAATTTTTTAGGGGTGAAAATGGTGAATTTGGATTGGTATGCAAAGTGCATCCAGGGTTCTAATCTTGTGGACGGAGTATCAGAAAATATCTATCTTGAGCTTTTAGTGTTTGTTTCTAGATTTACGTCAAAGTTTGTTGGTGATATTCCATTGATTAAATATGTGGCTTCTGATGGGATTCTGTCATTTTCCAGTCTTAATGAATGCAGGCATCTAGGTGCTGGTGCCAGGTGTTTAGTACTAGCATCCTCAACTAGGAATTGTCCTTGCTCTTGGCTGATCAATTGGAACAATGTATTTGCATGTGTGACAAACCAGTTTTTTATGCCCGAAAGCACACAACAAGCTCTCTTCCAATCGCACGATAAACTTCATTTGTTGGGATGGCTAAGCAAGGTTAATATCCGTATTCTAGACGCACATAGTTTTGCAATTTCTATCCGCAGTTCTATAAATAATAACTGCAAGCTTGCCATTGCGTATGCTCATTTCTTATACCACTCTTTCTCAAAGGGTTATTTGTCAAGTCAGGAGGTTAATGTTCTATGTAGTTCTATTCCACTAGTGGACAAGTTTGGACGCATAACTGAATGCAGGAACGGAGTTCTTCTTCCTGCAAATGTGAGCAAATGGGCAGACTTGATTGGTTCTAATCCATGGAGAGATGAAAATTATGTTGAGTTAGGAAAGGCATACCTAAATGATTCTTCTTATGCTGGCCAACATACAGATTCAGGGAAGCTTATTGAATTCCTCAAAACCTTTGTTGGAGCTTCTGACATACCTTATATATCTCCTCCAAATGCTGGCTTTTCAGCAGCGGATACACCACTTACCAAAGACAATGCCTTTTTACTGTTGGATTGGATTCGGGATCTGATGAAAAGGGGAGTTGGCCTACCAAAGAAGTTCTTGGAATGCATAAAAGGGGGCAGATGGCTTAAAGTTACAGGCAATAGATACATGCCCCCGTCTAAGTCATTCTTAATTGGCTCATCATTGGGAAAACTTTTGCAGAAGGGTTCAGTTCTTGTTGACATTCCACTGATTGATGAGATTTTCTACGGGGATAGAATAAATGAATACAAAGAGGAGTTGAAAACGGTAGGAGTGATGCTCAATTGTGAGGAAGCATGTGAATTCATTGGAAGAGAACTTATGTCTCGGGCAGCTTCTTTCTCTTTAAGTAGGAGTCATGTGCTTTTGATGCTTAACTTCATCCAATATCTCAAGGAAAGTTTTCTTCCTTTGGACAAATTTATCAACAGCATCAAAGAAGGGACTTGGCTTAAGACTTCTTGGGGTCTTAGGTCTCCTGTGGGATCTGTGTTGAATGATTCTGGGTGGCAAGTTGCGTCACAAATTAGTAATATCCCTTTCATTGATCAATCTTATTTTGGTGAGGAAATGTATAATTACAAAGAAGAGCTCAAGTTGCTAGGAGTGATAGTTGATGTAAGTGGAAATTACCAAGTTATCATAGAGCATTTAAAGTTACCATCGAATTTGGCCTCTTTGACAGCTGAAGCTGTTCTTTTGATAATGGAATGCATCAGACACTCAAATACCCCCATTAATCTCTTAAATTTGCTCAAGGGAAAAGACTGCTTGCAGACAAACATGGGTTTCAAAACACCAAATGAATGCTTCTTGTATGACCCAGTATGGGGCTGCATTTTGGAGGTATTCAATGATCTTCCTGTTATTGATCATAAATTTTATGGGGAGAAGATTTTCAGTTTCAAAGATGAATTGAAGCAAACAGGGGTGTTGGTTGATTTTATGGATGCCATCAAAAAATTTGCTAGTCTCTTCGAACAGAAGGCATCTGAAACTTCAATTAACCTACAAAATGTCATCTCATTTCTCTCTTGTTGCAGGCTGTTGGAGAGAACTGACTATAAGTTTCCTTCTGATTTTAAAACCATCGTGCGTAAATCGAAGTGGTTGCATACTAGTGTTGATGGTTTTAGGTGCCCAAAACAATGCATTTTATATGGTCCGGAGTGGAAATTGATATCTTCTATAACTTGTCTCCCTTTCATTGACTACAGTGACAAATGTTGTGGTTTAGGAATACATGAGTACAAGGCAGAGCTGAAGAGCATTGGTGTTGTTACTGAATTTAAAGATGGAGTGAAGTTTGTGCCGGAATGTCTGAGTTTTCCTTCAGATCCCTCCACCATTAGTCCTGAAAGTGTATTTTCTTTTCTGGAATGCATCCGACTTCTAATGCAAGATAACAAGCTTTCCTTTGGCGACGATTTCAGAAAAAGGTTGTCCGAAAATTGGTTGAAGACACATGTTGGTTATAGGCCTCCAGAGAAGTGTTTGTTGTTTGATTCCAAGTGGAGTTATTTCTTGAATCCAACTGATGGGCCTTTTATTGATGAGAATTTTTATGGACCGAATTTTGCATCTTTCCAGAAAGAACTCAATGCAGTAGGAGTCATTAGTGAAGCTGAGAAGGGGTGCTCCTTGCTTGCCAGTTACATTGAGTCTCTCTCTGACCATGATACCATTGTGAAAATATATAAGTACTTATGTGAACACAACTGGAAACCTGAGGAGAAGGCTGCAAGAAAGGTTTGGGTTCTGGATGGAAACAAGGCTGGCAGGTGGGTCGATTCTAAAGAGTGCATCGTACATGACCCTGCTAAACTTTTTGGTTCAAAATTTTATGTTCTAGAAGATATCTATGGTGACAGCAGTATTCTTCTTTTTTTCTACATTGCAATGGAAATCAAGAATAAGCCTTCGCTAGAAGATTATGTTGACCTTTGGAATGAATGGGGGAAGTCAGTGGAGCAATTGTCATATGATGAGTGCTGCAGGTTTTGGACGTCTATCTCGAAACATCTGAGCACAACTGAAGAGAAAAAACTTGCAGGGAGTTTGATGAAACTACCAACAACATCAGGAAATAATGAAATATTTCTGGTAGATAGGGAAGATGCTTTTATTCCTGATAACCTTCATATGAAGAAGCTTTTTGAGAAGGAAAAGGTTTTTGTATGGTATCCCCAGTATAACATGACACCATTATCCAAGTCTAAACTATCTGAGATTTACAGAAAAATTGGTGCTAGAAATATTTCTGAATCACTATGTAAAGAAGAATCATCCTTAGTGAATGATGGCGATAAACTGAAGTATGTTGATCCAAATAATATTTTCAACTTGAAGGGGTTGGTTAAGCTTATTCTTGGTTTTCTTGCATGTTCTAGCCTGAAAATGGAACCAAAAAAGAGACATGAAGCCGTTCAAAGTCTTATCAACTTGAGTTTCCACGAAACAATGGAGCCACTGAATGTAAGCTATAGTTTATCACTATCATCAGGGGATGTCATTACCAAGAAAGCAAACAAAAGGGTACGTTGGGAAAGTCAAAATTGCAATTTTATCATCCAGAAGATGGATGAAGCTCCTGGTGATTCATTGAAATATGCTTCAAATTTCTCTGAAGCAATATCTGAGGGTGTTTTGTGTGAGAATCATGATCATGTCCCTGCGCTGTCTGAACTAATCACATTAGGTTTTGTTATGAAATTCAAGAATGAAGAAGTTGATTTTCTAATGGAATCCAAGAATCTGCAGATTGACCTTGAAGACGAGGAGTTCCTCAGTTCTGCCTTCCCTTTTGACTAAGTTTATTGCCACTGCTTACTTTTGTTTTCGCCATTTTGCTTATGACTGAATTATCTAGTGTCTACAATATTTTGCTTGTTTTACTCTTAATATTTGATGATGATCACTTGTTGGACCTAGAATGTCATGTAATTACGGCAGTAGAATTTCAGTGTTACAATTGCTACTATTATCTAATGCACAACTTCAACTGATCAATGCCTCAACCATTTCTTTATAACCTCTCATTAAGCTGGCCTGCATAAGGTCATGAAATGTTTGAGGCAATGAGGCCATCCTCATAGATTTTCGACATCACTTAGTTTTCATTCAAAGCATCATCATTCATCAATCACTTTTATTTTAGTTAAGATAACAAAATTGTATCTCATCATATTAAACATAATAGCAGTAGAAACGTGTGAATCAATCAACTGTGCATAAAGGTTCTTCAAAAAAAAAAATTGTATATATTATTAGAAGTAATATTGATACTAAAATTCCAGCTAGATATTCTACTTCAGGTATGATAGATAAATCTTCTCCCTTGAGACAAGAAATAAGAAATTGATTTCAAGGTATCAGAACTCTTCTTTACATATATGGCATAAAGATTTCTACTAACATGTGTTCATAGCATTTTCTTAGCTAGAATAAAATCCAAAGACAAGCAAAGTATCGGATTCTAAAATGTATAATACAAGGCAAGTATTCAAATTTCAAACACAACTAATAACAACTGCAAAACTCAATCATCATGAACAAACATTATCAGTAAGAAAATCTTCCATGAATGGAAGTCCAAAAAAAGTCTTCTTCTGCTATCTCCAAGTGGCAATGCTCTTCAACAAAAAGCAGAATTGTGAATAACTTCAATCCCATATGCCAAGCTGTCCAAAAACTAACTCTCAAAGGAAAGTTTGTGATCACCTTGAATCAAAAGAAATCGATACCTGGAAAATTCATTTTTGTTCAGATTTATAGTGGCACAGAAGTGGATCCTAGTAAGTAAATTTCACACACTGTCAATGTTCTTTTGATTGAAAAACATAATTTAGTTTTTCCTTTTCGGTTTTAAACTTTGTACTGCATTGAACAGATACCGGTAAAGGGTGGTTGAGTGAGAAAGCATATTTTAAAGAAAGCGGAAAAAACAAGAAATATCAACATGATGATAATGATGATACACAAACCAAGATTAAGACATATAAGATTAAACTACATGTTGATGCGCATTTTGGAACTCCGAGAGCTTTTGTGATTCAAAACAAAAACAAGAAGAAATTCTATCTTCTTTCTGCATCTATTGAGACTTGTACCAATAGAATCATTCACTTTGATTGCAATTCTTGGATTTATTCAATCAAGAAGACTAAAATCGATAGACTCTTCTTCTCAAATAGAGTAAGTTCAATCATATATAACATTTACATGCTTGATTTATAGGCTAATTTTGCACTGTTACATTCATGAAATGAGAAATTTGTGTTATCATGACAGTGCTATGTTCCAAGTCAAACACCTAGAGCTTTGTTGGAACTAAGAAATGAAGAGCTTGATAAATTGAGAGGTAACGGAATGGGAGAAAGAAAAGAATGGGATAGAATCTATGATTATGACTACTACAACGATCTCGGCGATGTTGACAAAGGTTCGGAGCATTTTAGACCTGTCTTGGGAGGTTCAAGGTTATATCCATATCCACGTCAAGTTAGAACCGGTCGAAAAAATAGTACATCAGGTACTTCAAGGTCACAAGCAACAAGTTTTGACATATATGTTCCTTCAGATGAGATGTTTAGTCCTAACAAATTGAAGGAGCTCAAGTCAAACTCAATACATGCCATAGTAAAATTACTATCTTCAAAGACGGAATCGTTACCTCAACAAAGTTCGAGAAGCGTTCAATCATTTGAAGAGATACTTAACATGCTCTCTAGTAATAGAAACCAAACTATAGAGGGATGGATCAGAGACAACTTGAAGAAATTGGTGCCAAATGAGGACTTAAAGGAAATAACTCATGCAATCAAGGAAAACCAAATGCATGATCCTATCCCTCAAACCATATATGGTAAAAGAGCTTAATATGGTTTGTATGTAGATATTTTGGTTAATTAGCAAAATAATTTACAACATTTTTGGAGTAATCTTATGCATTTCAGAAAATGAATGGGCTTGGAATGATGACATGGAGTTTGGACGACAAATGCTCGCAGGAACACACCCTGTCAGAATCCAATGCTTGATGGTAATTCATACACGCACGACTCATAAACCGTGCTTTAGAAATAATTTGTTTCTATACTGTAATAAAATCTATAGTTGTGTAACTACAAAGTTATTTAAACTCGCAATTTTCGCCTAATCACCATTGGTTTCTATTTACCTTTCAAGACATTCCCACCTCAAAACAAATTTGGAGTACAAAGTTCAATAAAACAATCAACCATAGAACAGATGCTTGAAGGATGGACACTTCCTCAGGTAAGTAACAACAATCTAGAACACTTTTATTTCTAGTTATGTAACCTAACCTAGGATGAAGAACTTATTTGGTTTTTTACTCTTTCACCATAAAATTGTGTTAGGCTTTGGAACAAGGAAGAATATTCATGTTAGATCACCATGACTATCTCATGCCATATTTGAACAGAATAAATGCAAATGGGGTATGTGCTTATGCATCAAGGACAATTCTATTTTTAAGAAGTGATGGCATGCTTAAGCCACTGACCATAGAACTCAGCTTGCCAGGATCATCTCTAGCTCTTGAAATCCATAGAATTTTTCTTCCATCAAAGCAAGGGACACAAGCAGCACTTTGGCAACTTGCCAAAGCTCATGTTTTAGCGAATGATGCTTTTTACCATCTACTAGTTAGCCATTGGTGAGTTAAAAACTTTATTATTCAATCTCAATTACTAAAGTTCAAGTGCTCATATGATAAACTTTACTTATAAAGATATTATTTTCCCTTTTCTTTGGTTTAAATTAACAATAGTCGAGATTGTAAAATGGTTTTACACATGCATCCAATTATATATCACCTATGAAGCATTGACACAGACACCAAACACGATACTAACACATTCTAACACATTGACACCTGTAATAATTTGAATGTAATCACAATATCATTTCGGTGATCAGGAATATTGACATAATCATAAAATGTGATTGAACTTATGTGTAAAACAATTACACAAAACTACAAGGTTATTTGTGGCATTTAATTATTCTGCAATGAAAAGTTTTTCAGGTTATACACACATGCAGTTGTTGAACCATTTATTCTTGCTACCAAAAGAAGACTAAGTGTCATGCATCCAATCCATAAGTTATTGAATCCTCATTTCAAAGACACCATGCACATAAATGCTTTGACTAGACATATCCTTATTAACTCTGGTGGAATTCTTGAGAAAATATTATTTCCAGGTGAAACCTGTATGCAAATAACCTGTGATCTCTATAAAGAGTGGAAATTTATCGAACAAGGACTTCCTGCTGATCTTCTCAAAAGGTACATTTGAAATTGGAACTATTACAGCTAGCGAATCAAGATACGACTAGCATATAGCGTAAGATTCTAATAACCGGTTATTGATTTTGTAGGGGCATGGCTGTAGAAGACCTAGATGAGAACAATCCAAATGGGATTCAACTTCTTCTGTTGGACTATCCATATGCCATTGATGGACTTGAAATATGGGCTGCCATCAAATCATGGGTCAATGACTTCTGCTCAATCTTCTACAAAGACAACGACGCCATCCTAGCTGATGTTGAACTTCAAGCATGGTGGTCAGAGATTCGATCTATTGGCCATGGCGACAACCACAATGTGATGTGGTGGTACCAAATGACAACACTCTCAAACCTTGTGGAAGCATTAACAACTCTCATATGGATTGCTTCGGTGCGCCATGCAGTTATTAACCAACAAAAACATTCACATAACGATAACTCTCCCACACTATGCAGGAAGTTTATTCCAGTTGAAGGAACAGTTGAATTCGGTGAGTTCCTTAAGGATCCTGATAAGTTCTTCATGAAGATGTTACCTGATAGGTTTGAGACGAATCTTGGTTTAACATTGGTAGATTTGCTCTCAAAAAATGCTTATGATGAAATGTACTTGTTGAGATGTCAACCATCACATGGTTGGATAGACAATGAAATTGTTCAGAATAGATTTGCCGAGTTCAAAGAAGAACTAAAGGAGATTCAGATAAAGATCTTGCAAAGAAATAAAGATCCAAAGCTCAAAAATAGGCGCATCCCTGCAAAAATTGATCATAATATTTTGTATCCTAAGATGCCTAGTTCTGGATCAAGAAGATGGAATCATGGAAAGAGGAGTGTCTTATAACATATTAGGTTAATTTGTTCATAGAATGTGTTCACTCACTCGGTTTTCCTTTTGTAATATGTAATCTCTCACTCACTTTTTTTCTTAACCCCGTCTCATCTCATTGAGAAATAGCTCATGATAAACGAGTTCGGACAAAAAATAAGTAAATTTTATCGATAAATTGTTTGAGCCAATATTCGAATTCGAGTTCTCCTAGAACAAGTCGGGCTTATATTAATCTAACTGCCACAGCCTCACTTCAAGCATAAAATAATTGAAAAGTGTGTAAATCTAGTAATAAATTAGAGAGGTACATATAATATAAAGATATAACTTCTTGTCTCCATAAACCCACAAATCATATAATTCATGGAAAATCCATAGCAGCATTACTCTCTCTTTCTCATATTGGCAATCCAGTAAGAAAACGTTTGTAAAAATCCAATGCTTCTTGTGGCTTATATTCCGGAACGGTATGCCCAGCTCCCTTTATGGTCAGAAAAGTAAGATTGTTGTCATATCCTTGAGTAAAGCTGCAGTAAATAAAAGATAAGTAACTCAATTTACAATCAAGATTGTCATATTTTGATGACATGCTGTAATCCTTTTGTTTAAATGATCAAGATATTTGAACATTCATTAAATAGAATGATAAGATAAGAGGGAAATGGTGCTAAATACCCAGCAACTTGACCATTGGATAACCAAGGCCTCCACTCATCAACAATCTTGTATCCAATCGATCTCGTCCATGCTTGGCTCCCCGTAAATGGAACACACATGTCATGATCACCACTGCAAGAAACATAAAACTTTTAATGTTTATATCAATTACAAAAGAAGATGCCTTTGCTAAAGCAATTATCAAGGAAACATGTGTAAAAATACTATAATGCTGGAAATTCACCTGAATATAAGAGCTCGGTATCCTTTGGAAGTTAGGTTCTTGTGGTACTTAATCATGCTTCCAGCATCATGATAGAAGGAAATTTTGTCTGTGCATAAATCCCAACTACTGACCACACTTTTCTGTTTTATCGAAAAATGTCATAGTTTAGTGCTTTGACATCAAAAGTAGATGTACCATACAAGAAATCTCACCTCTGCAGTGTGAATTGCTTTCCTGACTTCTTCATTGTTCAACCATGCGTTTGCAACGGTGCCGTCCTAAAGATATTGTTAGATCTTGTTACTTGTCATACAATGAAAAGGTAAGATAGCAATATCAACTATAAATATTGCCTACGATCATTTTATATTTGAAAAAACTCGGCAGTACTTGATCAAAGAAAATATGATACAATAAGACAGAATGAAGAAAATATGATACAATAAGAAGTAGATATTAAAAGGTAAGTATAGACACTTATAAAGTAGTAAAGAAACATACTGTGCATGGAACATTGTTGCTATTGGTAAGTTGCGGCCAAGTTGGTACGATTCCATCTCTCACAGGTGCTCTTAAGGGCCAAGCACGACCAAACATTCTCTTCCTCACAGGATGAGGTTTCTCAGTCTCACCTAATTTCCGGAAACTAGACGGCAACTTAACATAAGTAGTGATAATCTTGTCCGTCTCTGTGCCATGATAGCATGGCTCTAGAATGTTATATACGTTCAATCCAGCAATATCCTAAAAATAGCAAGAGCAATAAATTAGTGACAAATTCACCTTACTCATTTAATCTCGGCACTGCAATTTAGTTAAATCACCTCGTCAATTTTCGCAAGCTTGTTTGTACAATTATCACTGACTGAATTATAGAAATTCCCATTACACTCGCGATTAGCCTCCTGTAACAAAATACACCATGATTTAAAGAAACATACTTACAAAACAACACAGTAAGGTTCAAAACTAAATATAAAGGGGTTTATTTTCACCTCAAACAATTCATCTGGGATAAGACCCATCCCATGTGCAAATGGAACAAGAGCATTGCCATCAATTAGTTCATCCGTAACACCATTTCCAACAATGTAACCCTGCACAAGACGACTTTCAGATTGCAGTTATTATAGAGTTAAAAACAATGATCTGATCACTTAAAGATAACGACCTTAAAATTCAGTTTTGGCTTCACATCCGCGTCAATTCCTGTAGAAAATCAAGAAAGTGAACATTACTAATGATTCAAACACATTGATTAAACACTTCAAGGACACAACTTTGTACCTTTCATTACTTCATAGGCAAGAGTAGGCACATAAACTCCGGCATACGACTCTCCAGCAATGAAGAAAGGATTGGAAAGGAACTCGGGATATAGTTCAAACCACTGGTTTTGTCAAAAGTGAAAGAAATTTGATGAGAATACAGATTTTCTGGTTCAAATAATTCAACGAAATCTCAAGTCATTTCCTTAGCTACCTTAAGGAGAAAGGCATGTGAATCAGATGCAGTCTTTATGTCTCCAGTTACATAATCAGTTTCATTCTTAGAGTATGAAAATCCAACACCAGCGGGAGAGTCCAAATATATAATATTGGAAACCTATAATGCAAAATCAGAATCATAAATAACTAGAACTAATTGATGAATCACACAGATTCAAAATCCAAAACCTAACTACGAGAAGAAATCATTTTTCCCTTTCAAAGTTCGACAAAGTTCGAAAAAATCCATACCTTGGTCCAGCTGTATGGATTGAGATGCAGAGTTGGCAAGCTTCCCTTGCTCTTTGCTGCTTCAAAATTGAAAGGACCTGAAAAGCATAATCAATTGCAACATGTTCCATAAACAGAATCACAATTCATAATGCCAGAAAAATCAAGGAAACATAGAAATAATATACTAAATATAGATCCTTATTTTTTCAATTAAAAAACATCACACACTCTTCAATCAAAATGAAAATTCCCGGAACAGCATTTTCTGGTTTGAGATTAGGTTAAACACAATCTTCAAATGAATATGCATGCATATTACGTGTTTGATTAAACGTCTAAATAGAATAACCAGAATAATTACCATGTTCATAGATGAAACCATCAAAGCTAGAACAACCAGGTCCACCATTAAGCCAAAGAACCACCGGATCCTGAGAAGGTTTACCTTCTGACTCAACAAAATAGTAATACAAATTCCTTCCATGACTTTCATCCACAGTCACATACCCAGCATAATGCTTGGAAGGTATTGTTCCATTGAAACCTGGAATCTGTGTTACAATGGCACTTTCTGGCGCTGAATTTGTCACCACAATGCTCAGATAAAATTGAAGAATTAACACCAAACAGACACTGCTACATGTTTTTTTCATCCTTGTTTGTTTCAAAACAGAAACAAAAATTAATGTTGAAATTATAAACAAAACACAAATTTGTCAATAACAACATAGGTTGAAGCTCATTTTATAGAATAATAATAATCAAGTTGGAATTTGTGAAAGCTTGATTAACTTGAAAGTAAAGTGTAATGAATATGAGAGAGAAAAGAAAAATGATACTCCATTGTACTATGGTATCTCTATCACAAATTTTTGTGAGAAACAAGTTTTGTGTTTTTGTGTGAGATGGTAGTCGTACTATTTAAGTTAAATAAAATTTTAAAAATAGTTTTTTATTAAAATTAAAAAAAATGAATGAGAATATTATAATTTAGAAATAGTGGCTGTTTTTTTTTCTTGTATTCAATGATAAAGTGACGTTGGTGTTTTGGATTGATTGTAATTTGTAACTGAACGGGGAAGATAAGTAAAGTGGTGTTATTGGTCCAGATATTTTTATAGATCACGACAATTTGTTTTTGCGCACACGTTTTTTTAGCAAACTGTACATTATCATGGTGTATTTTGACGGAAGGAGGTGAGATAATTTAATTGCCGTTAAATATATATATATATATATATATTTTCTTTTGTAGTATTTTATTTTAATTTGATCATTCAATTAAAAAAAGGTTAAATATGTTTTTAGATGTCAACTTTCAAATTTAGTTCCTTTAAAAAAATTTCTTTAAACAATGGTCTTCACAAAGTTTTTCGTCCCCAAATCTTGTCTCTCTTTCCACTAAGTAAGGCTTATGTGGCATGTCAAATGTAAAATTTGCTTTAGTTACGTGTGATTTGTAAAATGTCAATTTTCCACGGTGGAAATGCTAATAACGTAATCTTCTTAACTGATAAAAATGAAACACGACACAAACACTCCACTTCAATAGTGTGCCCTAGCAGAAGTTTTTATTGTTGTTGTCTTAGAGGTGCGCTTTGGTCAAATAACAAGAAACAAACATTCGCTCTATTCAAATAAGAAATCTTGGTTTTCATTGGTCTCAAAGCAACTTCGTAACAATGGTCCCAAAAACAACTTCGTGAGAAGCCGAGCAAGTGGTCCCAAGTAATGTACCATGTCTCTTCTTTGTTCCCTCTTTTATTATTTTATTTCTATGTCATCTTCGTTGCTTTCTCGGTGGTCCCGTTTTATTTAAATTGTTGCATGTTATTAGCATTTGTATAATAGGTTACGTTTGTTGTCAATTTTAGAAAAAATTAGGGTAAATCAATTTGACAGAGTAATGGTAAATTTTAAACCTAGGTTAAACTGTGTGTACTGGAAATGGATAAGTTCAAGGTTGTATTTTACTCAAAGGGCTGTTTTGTAAAAGACTCTAACATAAGATATGAGGGAGGGGAAGTATATGCTTTTAGTGGTCAAGATCCTAATTACTGGTCTTTTTTTGAAGAATGTGACCTAGTTAAGTTGATTGAACATGAGTTTGATATAAGTTGTGTTAAAATATGGTGGAAACATGATGAATGATCCTTTGAACAAGACTTAAAACTATTTAAGGATGATGAAGATGCTTTTGAGTTAGCCATGTATGTTGTAGGAAATAAGTGTGAGGTTGAGATATTCTGTGAGACGAAAGTTGCAGGAGAGGATACCTTTATAGATAGGTTTAGAAAGAAGGGAAATAGAATTAAATGTGATGAAGATGGTGACAGGTTGAGTGAAGCTAGTGATGATTCTAAAGATGAATATGTGAGAGGTGTTCACTTTGATGATAGCGAGGAGGAGAGAATGAAAGGGTTTAATGAAGGGGCTTAATGAAGTGTTTGATAATAAAGTTGATGGAGAACCAAAAAATGGACCAGTTGCAAATGATAATGGTACTGCTCATATAGACAAGAAGATTTTTTATAACAGAAGATATGGGTAAGGAACATGTCTTTGAAGATTCATACATGACTAGTAAACTGGATAGTGGTGGTGATGATGACAGTTGTGATGAAAGACCATGTGTAATCAGGTTTAACAAAAGTAAGGATTTTGTTTTCAAGGTTGGAATGTAGTTTTCTTCTTTGAGGCAGTTCAAAGATGTTGTCTTAGAGCATAATATTTTGAATGGTAAGGATGTTAAGTTTGAAAAAAATGATGCTAACAGATGTAAGGTGGTATTTAAGGACAAGAAAAAATGTGACTATACAATATTGTATCGTAGAGTTTTAACCTCCACCACATTTAGGATTAAAACTTTGTTTGTAAAGTACAAATGTGGAAGATAATTCTTCAACAAAAGTGCTAAAGCATAGTGGGTTGCCAAGGTCATTGTTGATGGATTAAAGAATAACTCAAGGATAAGGTTAAGTGAGGTGGTAACATATGTTAGACAAAGGTATGCCATAGAAATTCTAGGATGTAATTCAAGGCAAGACAGATAGCAAGACACATTGTTAAAGGAGATTCTAGCAAACAGTTTAGCCTTTTATGGTCTTATGTTGCTGAGTTAAGAAGGGCTTCAACTCGTAACACTTTCAAAATCAACAATAGTGTTTCTATTCCTATTTTGAAACCTAGTTTTGAGAGGTGCTATATGTGCTTTGATGGGACCAAGAAAGCATTGACAAAAGCATGCCGACCTTTCATTGGACTAGATGAATGACATTTGAAACACAAGTATGGTGAGATTTTACTCATTGCTGTTGGGAGAGACCCTAATGACCAATATTTGCCAATTGCTTTTGTTGTGTTTGAGACTTAAACAAAATACTCATGGAGCTGGTTTCTAAAATTGCTTATTGAAGACATAGGAGATATCATATGGTGTTTCATCTCTGACCAAAAAAAAGTAAGCTTGAGTTTCATCAAACTTTGTGTTTTTACATTTTTTTCATTTTTCCAATCACTTGAATGTACTAATGCAATTGTCATATTCTTGGTTTAGGGACTAGTTCAAGTTTTTTAAGAAGAGTAATGTTTAACTTAAATCAATTTGGCACAAATAAAGGTAATGCTTAACTTAAATTTTGTGCTTGTATGTAATTAATTATAAGACTAGGTGACAATGTTAATGTTGTGTTTGTTTCATTCAGGGGAGGCCTAAGAGATCTACCAACAATTGTACAACTATTGGTGGAACAAAGAAGACAAAAGTTAATGAGGGAAAAGCCAAAGATGCAACTATCAAAGATACAACAGTTAAAGATACAACAATCAAGGAACCAACTGTCAATGAAACAACTATCAATGAAGCAACTAACACTGAGGAACAAATTATCAAGGAAGGAACTGTCAATGAAACAACAACCGTTGAGGAAGCAATTGTCAATGAAGAAGCAACTGATGCAAATGTTAAGGAGGGAAAAACATCTGCCAATGAAGCAAAAGTCACTAAGGAAGCAACTGCCACTGAGGAAGCAACTGATGCAACTATCTAAAAAGAAAATTCACTGAGGAAATGGTGACTGATCCAACTGACTAAGAAGAAAATGTCACTGAGGAAATGGTAAATGAACCAATTGAGCCAACTATCAAGGACCAACCTACACATTCTTCATGTTTGGATGAAACTCCGTCAGCATTATTAGGGGGTGATGATGTCTTGGACATTCAACCTTTAGGGGGTGATGATGTCTTGGACATTCAACCTTTAAGGGTTGACAAATCACCTCTCAAGGCATCTAAACCAAGGCCAAGTGGTGTCAAGGTTTTCTTTGGTAAGCAACCAAATGTGTGCAAGAACAAGCCTTTCAAACCACCTGGTATTAGAACAAATCTTTCAAGGCCAAGTTCAAGTGAACCAGTTAGATTTAAAACCTAGAGCAGGTACAAGACACAAACGAATGTTGCAGCAGAAAAAAGGCATAGCGAAAGGTTGGAGACCTTGGAAACCAAAAAATATTCCTAGCCCTAGAAAGAAACTTGATGACCCTTTGGTTCTAACTGAAGAAGAAAACACAACTGGCAAGGGTCTAACCCAATTAAGTTGTAGTATTTTGCTTAATGTACCTATTTAGGAACACATATTTTGATGTAATGTCATGTCATTGATGTACTATTTTGCTCAATGTAATGTATTGATGTAGCCTTTTGAATAAATCATGATATGCTAATGTAATGACACTGATGTACTATTTTGCTCAATGTAATGTACTGATGTAGTCTTTTGAATAAATCACGGTATGCTAATGTAATGGTACTGATCTACTGTTTTGCTCAATGTAATGTACTGATGTAGTCTTTTGAACAAATTATGGTATGTTAATGTAATGACACTGATGTACTGTTTTGAACAAATTATGCCATGCCATAGTAATTATACTATTCTGGTGAAATCTGTGTAGTTTCAATGTGAAAATTATAGATCACTTTGTGTGAAAATTATAGCTCATATTATGCCAAAATTATAGGTCACTTAATGGCAAAGTTATAGCTCATATTATGCTATAATTATAGGTCACCTTATATCTAAAATTATAGCTCATATTATACCAAAATTATATGTCACTTTATGTCTAAATTTGAAGGCCACCTCGTCTGCAAAACTAGACATCATACTATGTCAATATTATACATTATACTATGTCTAATTTATAGGTCAGATTGTGTGAAAACTTTGAGGACCATTGTGTGATATTAAAGTTCATAATTGAACAATACAAACAATACCAAATCATGAATAATACAAACACAATTACACCAAATTCTATTTCATACCAATTCAACATTACAAAACCAATGACTCAACATTACAGACAAAACCATTGAGACAACATTACATACAAATCCACTTAGACAACATTACAGACAATGATCAATTCAACAATTACACCTAATTAACAAATACAAGTTAACCAAGAATGAAACTACAACATAAATTATCTCCAACTTTACCCAAAATACCTCTGCCTTTATCTTCATCTTCAACTTTTTGTTCTTCTTTATTGATGATTCATAAAGTTCCTTCAAAGTTTCTACAGCTTGCATATCCCTCACCTTACTCTCATCTTTCCTCCATTCTGCATTTACACATTGATCTTCATCCTTTCATTGTGCAATTTCATCATCCCAAATGAATAAATTTCAAGTACCCTCGTTTTTTCAATGTGGACATCTCCAAAACAATCTACATGTATTATGTCTGTTCTTGCACATGTATGAAATCATAGGACCATTGCATCCACACCTTTTCACTTCACGGTTCGTCACACTCATGGAATAGTACGATACAAACTTGCTTAACCTTGATGAAGATGACATATGTCAGAGATGGAGGAGGGAGACGAATAAGAAGAAGAACAATGAGATCAGTTGAAGATGACATTTAATAACTAATTTAAAGACGAAAATGTGATCAACGTTAAAATTAGATTATACATGTGTAATAAAAGTTTGTTCACCACTGAAGTGTTTAATGAACATATTGATTTTTTCAACTGTCTTATTGGTTTAATAGAGACGAAACCTTACCCTGATAATTTACTACAGTTTGAAATTTATTTTATACACGACTAAAGCCATATGCATTTGCAGCTCGTGTTCCAACAATAAAAGAAAGAGTCGTGTTAAAAGTCGAGTCAGCAAAAGCGAATGAGGTCACACTTGAAACAAATGAAGGCATTAGGTGCATCAACAGAATTAGATGACCACATCCCGTATGGGGAGAGTTTGTTAGCAAATACAGGATATATGAGAGAGGATGGAAAAAGAATAAGGACCACATTATTTTACCTTTTGAATATTTCCATTTTCAGCATTGCACAAACAGTTGTGTTGATAGTGAAAACTCATTTCCCTCCCATTAGTTGAAATTTCCTTTGCTCTATTTTAAGTACCATTTCATTGGTGCTTTCGTCAACTCCATGTCTGAGAACATGCACCTTAAGGAGTTCGTTGTAGAATTGAAAAGAAACTTAGACAACATGGAAAATCAAGATTGACTCAACAAAGCCCGATTCAAACATCTTGAAGCCTTGCAAGCAACTTCCGATGATAAATTTTCACAAATCATCGAGGCTCTTTCATAGCTGTTGCTTCAAAATGATAAACCTTTCCATGGAGTGTCAAACTCAAATCCACCATCATTTCATGTACGCCACATCAAAATGAGCCGTTCCAGTTGTGGAAGGATTTTACGCGAGCAATGGAGTTGGATTTTGGTCCATCTATATATGATTGTCCTCGTGTTTCACTCTCAAAGCTCAAGAACAAAACCACGGTGAACGATTTCTATCTTGAATTTACTACTCTGTCTAATCGGGTATATGGGTTGAGTAATGATGCTCTAATTGATTGTCTTACCGGTGGATTGAATGATAATATCAAAAGGGTGTCATGATATGGCAAACGAGTTTGTCCGTCCAGTTAAACCTCGTCCTACAAAAGTTAAAAAAAAATTAAGGTGGGCGAGATAGACATAATTGAGTGTGCAAGTTTAAAACCTTAACCCGTCCCGCACTAAAAGTGACTAAGTGAGGGTACGTTGGGGCGGGTTTGCAGTATATATTTTAAGGCTAAATATTTATGTTAATGTCCATGCCGGTAAAAGCCATCAAAATTGGGGCGGGGCGAGGCAAGGCAGACGCATTAGAGGGTGCAGGTCTAAACCCTTGGTTGAATTATGTGTTAATCGAATGGTATGAAACATGAGATTTTTGGTTGAATTAGAAGTGATTTTTTTTAAAAGTAGCAAAAAAGTGCTTTTACTACAAGTGTAATCGGTTACCTGGATAGTGGTAACCGGTTACACTGTATGGAAAACGTGTTTTTGAGAAAAAATGTGAGGGTTTAATCGGTTACCTGGTTTATGGTAACCGATTACACTGAGAAATATACGCGAGGGATATCTGGTTACAAGGGGTGTAACCGGTTACCTCATTTAGAGTAAACTATTACACTAGGACCATTTTTGAAAAATCTTAGAAAATTCATAACTTTAGTTTCGGGAGTCCGATTTGGGTGTCACTCGAAGTGTCAGGAAGCTGACGTGACGAACTCTATTCAAAATTGGTTTTTACCAGAGGTTGTGAATTTTGCTGTGTGGTAGTGCAAAAAGCATTGTGATGTGACGTATTCATAAATGCGTTGTGGTTTATTGTTATTTCGTTGTGTAGTTGTTGAACTGTTGTAGCATGTAATTAATGCATGATGACCATTATTGGCAGAGTATTTTGATTATAGAGGTGTTGGTCATTGTATTCGATGTTGTTTTTGCATGTATAACATGTTGCATGCATTCATGAGGTTTGTGACATTTCTCCGTTGTTGTTGAGCCTCACTCCCAGGAGGTGGGGATTGAGTGCCAGTAGCTAATATCGGAGGTGATGGAATATGTGAAGCGTTATCGGAGGTGATGATAACGATTGGTGAGCTATGATCTTAGAAGGCGAGGATCAGGGCGATGAACCTGAGTGTTCATGTATTTGGTACCACATCCATTGAGTCGAGTTTGAGTCCCATTGCATTGGACATCAATTGCATTATATTGTTATATTTGGATGATTGTTGTGTTGATTATATTGTAGTGTGTTGTGGAATGGGTGATGTGCATGTAATAATTTGTTACTTGCTTATTATCATATTTACCTTTATATAATTATGATGTCTCACCCCTTCTATTTGAATGTTGTCTTTACATGGGCACCGTGGAAATAACTCGCAGTATAGGAGTTGATGTGACTGGAAGATGGAGTCTTTCATTTTATTTTTAGTGTCGCCATCTGCTCTGATGTGTAACACTAAGGTTATGGTACATTTATATTTGTTATGTTTTGTTAGAGATTTTTAGATATCTCTTGAAGTTATGGTTATTATGTTTATTTTGAAAATATGGTTATATCCTAAATAATAATTTGATAATGATATTTATGTTGTTTCAATAAAAGTTGATGTTTCAGACATATTTTGCCGTTATTGTTATTAATAATATTTTTAAAAAATTTTATGTATTATATATATCATGTTATTTAAGCAGGAGCAGGAGTTCGTTGACTTGTGACATCTCAAATATTTTATGTTTTAAATTGACTATGATAATTTATTTAAATTATAAGTTGAAAATATTTAAGATGTTACCAAAAATCTAACATACATGAAAGTTCATGTATCTACTATACATTTTATTTTTATACTATTATTTATAATACAAAATTTATTTTAAAAAGTATTTACAAGAAAAGTTTTGTTTTTATTTCTTAATATCTTTTTGTTGTTGAAAAAAAGTTATAAACAAGAATTGTAGTTCCAATAGTTAAAATATTTATAAAGAAAATTACTATCTGGTAAAATAATCTTTTTACTAATTTTATTAGAGTATTATGTTCTAATGTAGTAAAATTTAGAAATCAATCAATATTCTCATAAGCTTATTTTTATAGAAC